>JAVJGI010000050.1:22187552-22217387 GCA_035590275.1 Ibycter americanus | reverse complement strand
GAATGGAGTCACATCCCGCCGGCACCGGGCACACGGGGTGTCCCCAGGGCTCAGCGCTGGGGCTGGTCCTGCTCAACGTCCTCATCAGTGACCTGGACGAGGGGATCGCGGGCACCCTCAGTACTTGCAGATGACGCCAGGTTGGGGGGGTGTTGATGTGCTGGGGGGCAGGAGGCTGCAGGGGGGTCTGGGCAGGCCGGGCCGATGGGCCGAGGCCACTTGTGTGAGGTTCAACCAGGCTGACACCTAGAGAGCATCTAGCAATAAAAACCACAACACCAAAACCAAGACTGTCTTCTCCAAAAATGTAGGCATTGACTGGTGCCTTGGAGTAGTTCAGCTGCAGACATTAGTGCCCTGGGGGTTAATTGCCTGTTCCTTGCTCTGGCAGCTTGGCTGCCCTCACCTGCACCCAATGTCACCCCTGCTCCCAGGAGCTGCTGGTGGCTCAGGGCCACCCCTCTGGCAGGGGACATGCCCACTGGTGGGGACATCACCTGCTCACTGAGCATCCTTCTCTCTGTACACAATGCTGTCTTAAGCAACTGCCCTCCTGATGTGGCATCAAAGCACATGCTCAAAAGAATTTCTGGAATAACTCACCATACCACTAAATTGTTTAGTAGCATAATTGTGTTTAAATACTTATTTAAATCAGGGTCATGCAAGCTATGAAGAAATACACATTTATTGAGTGCAATTTAAGGGACGTGATAGCCTCATACCTTTGTTAAAGAAAAAAAAAGGCAATTAAAGCATCTTAACTGCACAGCTACATACTTTTATTGCTTAATAGAAAGCATGAGATTTGGATTTCCTAGTCAAAGTGCTGTATATCTAGAAGAAAGTTTTACCCTTTTCTTTATAGTATTTCATTATTATTTCTGTAGCACTTTTAGAAGACTGGATGGAAGAACACTATATCAATACCAAACTTGTAAATAATTATTGAAAATATATACAATTGCGAACAAGTTACTTGGGGAGATTCATAGTGCTTATGAAATGCTTACAAAGAAAATATTAATGAATACCCAGTTCCAGGAACAGAGAAAACAAGCTGCATCTTTTTTAAAAAAAAAATAAATCTAGTCTCTGCTAAGACTGCAGTTGTGTTACAGAAAAGCTGTATACTCACACCCATGCTTTGCACTGAAGAATTAAAGTCTATTTTGCAGGCTTTCAGACCTCACGCAGAGAGCGGTTGCCATCTCCCATGGCCCCTGAAATGCCATCAAGTCCCAACCGAGCCGCCACTACGCCAGCATGACCAGCCACACTGCACCGTAACATGGGGAGAACAGAATAAATAGTTTCCCCAGATAACCACAGGGAAAAGTTTGGGAAAGCAGGATCTAAGTGGGTCAGAGCAGGTGTTAAACTCTGCAGGGAGTGTAGTTTCACCTAACTGCATCTCTAGCGTTCTTTGAGGCAGAACAAATACATTTTTTCATTTCCATCCTGTTTCTTCATTGTTCTCCTGATTCTCATTTCATTTACAAACGTTTTCCAGGCTGGCCCCTGGGTGGGGACGGTTGCAGCAGCAGAGAACATCCCTGCCTTTCTCCGGCTGGCTGTTCTCCCAGCAGCCCACGGCTGTGCAGTACTGAGCAGGGTCACCCCACAGACACAGAGCACTTGCTGGAGATGCCAACCCAAGGTGACTGCTCCCGGGGGCTGTGTGCATCCCTCCCCAGCAGCACCGACCTGAGGAGGGACCAGTTCATGGTGCCAGCCACCGCCCCTGCAGAGGCAATGCCTCCCTGACACGGCATTCCCACGCAGGGGACCCAACCGTGGGACCCGAGCCTGCAGCCCCACATCTCAGCATCTTCCTCCCCCTGCAGAGCTTTGAGCAAGGACCGGAGACACGAGGCAGCGGCCGCCCTGCCTGCCGTACAGCTGTGTCGCTGCCAGGCAGCGGCTGCTCGAGCAGCTTTGGCGGGTCCAACCGCAGCCTCAGTGCCGCAGATACGTATTCCAAGAGATGCGGAAAATTACTTAGTCGTGGAAACAACAACAGAGCACGCCTACTGGTATTTGAAATAGGACCAAAATATGCAAACAAACAAACCTGAAGTGTTGCTTTTACTAATAAAAACGTTTCAAGATGTACTGCTCAGCAAATTAGCTTGCTTTAGGGAGGTTATTAACTCGACCCAGTTTTAGCAAAATAATGTCGCAAGAGGCGAATACAGAAATAGATACTTTGAGGACTACAGAGGTATCCCAGTGATTCATGTGAACAGCTTTAAAGATACTAATCTTTAACCAAGTTGGATGCCGTTTTTGATTCAGAGCCCTAAAATCAGTGTGAAGATAGACTACCAATATTTTTTTAAGCTTCCTGGAAAAAGCTAAATTATTTTTTAAAAATCTACTTTAATTACAGGCCAAAAATATGCATATAAAAATGTCTTCTAAAGAATCAGAAACTGTTCAGAGGTAAATCACACATGATAAAAGAGTGCTTCTAATCAGTTTTAATTAGAAATCTGCAGTAAATTTCCATGAATTATTTGAATTTATCTTGAAAGATACCCAATTCTTAGGGAAAAGAAAAAGTATTTTACTCTGCATTTACTCTGCTCTTTTCTCAGCAACAAAGATATCCGATCAAAGGATATTTTCCCTAAATTGCCTATTACACAGTGCTGAGGCATTTCTCAGATGAGAGCACAGAGCATGCACCACAGTGTGCACACTGCTGAGATTCATGAGATGCAATGCTGAATAATTTAGTTCAGGAAGATATCTATCTAATTCTAGTCTAAAATTAAAAAAGAAATATGAAGAAATATGCTACATGGGCAAATTCAGTCCTACAACAGTATTTAATTCTGGCAATTAGCAAGGCCCAGTGTAGATAGGCTCAAATCAGTCTTAAGATTCAAAGCATCAGTCATTACATTAGCAGACCCTAAGAGAGAAAAGGTGCTAAGTGATTGTTCTCATCAAGATATGCAAATATGAAGACTTAAAAAGAGCACGGGCTTGGACGTTACAACCAATAACCACACTAGGGATAATCACCACGTGAATCGCCCTGCCTGTGCCCTCCCAGCCATCACACCTCCAAACCTCATGTCGCACACGACAGGCGACAGCACCTGTGGTAGCAAGTCTCCAGCAGACTTACGCTTGCAGGTCACAAGGAGAAAGAATGAAGAGGAAAGACCCTTCATGGGGGACAGCAACACACACATGTTGGCAAAGCACTAGCTCAAGATGAGATTCCCTTTTATGTTCTTGTTTATGAGCCCATATTTACACATGCCTGAAAATCCCACTTGAGAACAGCCCACAAATTCTTCACATGCCCGTTGAGGGGTAGGTTCACAAAGGCCAATGCAGCGTGTTAATTGGCATCATCACCTAAGCCACGTGTGGAAAAGTGCTTTTTGGTATCACTATTAATATAACTGCACAGGTGTAATTCCTCCATTTAATCTTTTAATATTGTGACATGTCATATAAAAAACCTAGCATTTTAATTTGTCCACAGGAAATCCCAACCTATCATTAACAACCATTTCAGTATTTTGCCTCGTCTTTCAACAGCAGCATCTCAATGTCAGCTGTAGAGACTGAATATACCTTAGTGTTGTAATTAGAAAGGCAGAGCAGATTAGAAACAAATCCTCTAATCAATCCCAATTACCAGGTATTAATGCAATTCACAGAGCAGTTTTGGTGAACACCAACTAAACTTCTTTAAGAGGAAATTAATTTAGTAGTTTAATTCCAGAAGTGCTAAAAACATAGATTAGTTTGGACCATATTAAAACATACAGATACGCTCCAAGTACATATGGTTTCAACAATTCTTGGTCCTTCTGACAGATTTGAACTACTCTTGTAGCTTGGTCCTGGGGCCAAACAGTGTGGCATCTGCAGAAAAGCCCTATTCTGTATGCAGAGTGGGTACATACTCTTGAATTTAATCTACTGATCCTCTCCTGTGCTGAGTGACCCAGTCAAGGAGATTTAGACAAAATTTGCACACACACCCCCCCCAAAAAAAAAAAAAAAAAAAAAAAAATAAATATTCAAAGCTTCCCGGTGCAGCAGAAATCTCTGGTGAGATATTTCTGGGTCTCCTTGAGTCCTGGCCTCCCTGTGTGTTTGCAATGGGACTTCAGCCCTGCCCTCAGGTACATCAGCTCCAAGGCAGAGGGCATGCCAGGAGGGCAGGGGGCTGCAGCACCCCAGCCGAGGGGTGCTGGGCTCTGAGCAGACGAGCTAGCTGCATGAACATCTTCATTGAGAGAGCGAGTGCCAAAAGCATCCCAACCCCTTTACATGAGGGTACGCACATACTGGGGGTTTCCTGCCCCCATGACCAGGAGGGCTCAGCCCTGCCGGAGCACGGTACCCGTTACAGACGGGCAGGCTTTTACAGCTGGCAGACACGCACTCGTCCTTCTGACCGAGAGTTTTGCTGTGATTCATCCCCGACACACCCAGAGCAGGCTGCTGCAGGGAGATCCAGGCGGAGTTACGCTCGAGTGTCATTCTGAAACAGCAGCTCACATCAAACACCCCTCTGGCTTTGCAAAGAAGACAATGTTGATGCAAACATCCACGTTTTGCTGATTTGCGATGAATGCCTATACAGCTCTGCCTTCGGAGGGTTAAGTTCACTCCCTGGGCAGCAAGGGCACCAGAGCCATCCTCCCCATCCCTCCCTGCCACTGGGACCTGCAGAGGCACCAGACCTGAGCAGCCTGCAATTGCTCTGTAGCTTTCAAATGCATCTTCCCACCACCACCATCCCTTTCTATCGAATGGCCTGAACCCCGATGAGTAAAACACCTCGTTTCCCCTCCCGCAGTACGGGGGTGAGGGAGGGACAGTGTTCTGGTGCCTCAGTTACATTTCAGAGCTCTTGGCTGGTTTTGCTTTTTCTTCTAACTGCCCAGAGATGCTATCCACAAGCAGAGAAGTGGTTTAGGAAGTATTTGTATATAAACCTACATAAGCAAGTGAAATACATCAACAGATTCATACAAAATCTGTTAAAAAAAAAAAAAAAAGGTATTTAAGCCAAAATTGAAGGTTATTTACCTGCTCACCACACCACCCACCAAGAGGGAATTAAACTGTTAGGGCAGAAAATTGTACATAATTTCCCCAAACTCAAACACAGTTTCATGGAAGGTTTTTGGAGCATCTGCAGACCGAAACCTCCACGTGAGCCCTGGTTCGGTGCCAGAAGAACATTAACTCTGTGCCAGGCTCTTCATTGCAATCAGGAGCTTAAAATTATCTCCATCTTACAGAAGGTAATTGAACATGAAAACACAATCTTAAAATCTAAATAGGGCAAAATGTATTTCTGTTGGGCAGGCTGCAGTCAAGGCAGTTCTCTGACATTTTCTCAAAGTGCCAGCTCATTCCTCTCTCACCTCTGAAGTTTAGCTCACAGGCTATGTTAAACACTAGTAAAATGTATTGTCCAGCTTCCATGAGCATCTTTAAAAGTAAGAATTCTTAAAAGTAGAATCCTAAGGGTCAACCACCAGTCAATTATTCTCTATTACAGTGGATTCTGACATTTCCTGTCATTTTACAGTTTCTATACTTAAATAAATCTAAGTATTTTCCTAATTACCATTTGCAACAGGAATTTAATGATTAGTTGGATAATTACTTTAAAATATGCAATTACATTTTCATAATCTATTCATTATTATCTTAATATAGTATTCTTGAAACAGAAGAATTTTCCATTGAGAACATATTTCTATATTAATTTCCATGAGACAGTTTTAAAAACTAGACTAATATACTTTCTACTTACTATATATATATATATAAATCATTTTCCATTAAATCTGAATGAATAATTTGCAATGAATAACTTATTTGATGGGTTTAGGTTTTTTCTCCTCCCTCCCTGCCCTTGAAATTATCTTTACATGGTAGAAATTAACTTAAGTGATGAACAAGGATAATTCAAATTTCATCTGCAAGTCTTGAAAACTAAATGATGAATCTTTCAAAATATTCAAGATATAATCTAGCTACCTTATAAAAAATATTTCTAACAACAAAGTAATGGAAAAGCCACAATCTTGTATTCAAAACAGTTGTGAAATTAAAACTTTGTCCATGAACACCGCTAAGCAATTAGCAACTCTTAGAATTAACCTATTTCGCTAGCCTTGTTGAAAAAAAAAAGAGCTCAGGAGTTCACTGAAGAGGTGACTTTGAAACATCTTGCCCTATCCCATTTTTTCCAGTGTACAGGATACAGCAGAAGAGAACCCAGATATATTAAAGTTAAAAGATGGAACTGCAGGAAAGGTACCCATCCGACCCAAAATGACCACTATATTCTGGGGTTTGTTTAGTTTCTGACATAGGAAACAATGAGTGAAATTCAATTATTCTTCACAATTTTCAGTTTCCCAGCAAGCAACAAAAAAAGCCATGCACCTGGGATTCACAAATCTCATTTGTAAAGGATTTCCACTGGAAAGCAGAACTTTATGGAATTAGTACTTCGTATAAGAACAAGTGACAAAAATGCCATATTTTCCATTCAGAAATGCATTGGAAAGAATATTTTAATCTACTTCACTCTCAGTATAAAAGCAGCGTACTTCAGGCGTTGCCGTTCGCCTGGCAATAGGTCGCAGCCCCTGCAGCGGTGGGGATCGCTGAACTCTGTGCACGGGCCAATATACGGCGGGGAAATTGTTAGTGTTGCCTGCAGCAGGATCAAGGCTTAATATACCATCTGGAAGATAATTTTTAAAACTTGTGTAATGCTTGAAACTGTAAAACTCTGCACGCAGCCCAAACAAGCCTGGAGGCAGAGAGCGTGCTCTACAGCACAAACACCAGACTATACCCGCTTTTATAACTTACTATGTCATTTCAAAACACATCTAACTTCGACAGTGTCAACGACCCGTAAAAAGAAGCCACATAAAAAGGATTCAAGCTAAACAACCAACATATTACTAGGTCATAAAAATCAATATTAATTTGGGAATCTCCAAGACAAGTAATACTGGAAATACTGTCAGGAAAATGATGTATAAATATATAGGCTTTTGCTCATTAGTCCTAACTATTGCTGAACAGGTTAGTCAACTGGCTTAATATGACTGCAATAACATTGCTGGTGTAATGGTCATGTTATAAACTATTGCCAGAATTCTCCATGCATCAAAAGTACATTTTTGTTGTTAAAACCAGTACAAATAGCATGCATATATCTCTGCTTCTTTTGAAGTTCCTGTATTAAATCTGGAATAACATTTTTGATTAAAGCATAATGTCACGTTTTGATGTTGTGAGTTTCCTGCCACATCTGAGAGTCTGCTGGACTGGAACTCGAACTTGGCAGAAAAAGAAACCCAATAGATGCTGGAACCTACAGCAGGAAGATATGTGCTTATGATCAGGCTACATACCTCTGTCCTTGGGGTGGCTCAAGCACTTTGTGATTTCCAGTGTCATTTTGTTCATTTGAAGGTTCAAATCTGAAAAATCATGACCGTTCCTGTGCTTTTCAGCTCCCCTTACAGAACTGCTTTATGAAGCCTGGAAGAGCTGTTGTTACAGATGCTTCCAACCAGCCCATGGCTTTGACTTCTCCAGTCTGGCCTTCTGAGGTCAGCTGAGCAATGAATTACCCTTTGTCCCTCAGCTCAGCTACCACTATACGCCTGACTTTCTCAGAAAACTACACAGAAAAACAGCAGCTATGAAGACATAGGAAAGGAAATACAAAAAGACAGGAGAAAGTCATTTTCCATACCCCATAAGTACCACAAACACTCGTAACTGCACATCAAATTTCTTTATCGGACCACCTTGCCAAAACATTCTACCTTTAGGCAAAACGCGCAGTGCCCTGCTCATTCAGCCAGCGCCGAAGGGTGAAGGAACATGGAGAGAGGGTAGGAGGAGCAGGACCACCCAACTGCTCGATCTTAAGCAACCAGAACATCTCGGGAACAAAGCTAACAGAGCCACACTTTGAATTACTGAGGGTCTACACGGAGGCTGCACCTCTTGGGTGTGGGGTGTTGGGGACCTGCGGCACGGAGGCTGCTCCGCGCACACGCGCTACAGGCACCGTCCCCTGTGCCACTCGCTCCTCCCTTTTGTAACCGCAGAACCGGGTGCCTCTCACCGCTTTGTATTTTATCACAGGTAATATTGAAGAGTTGCAAATGACATTTTCTACAGGCTACAGAACTTGCCACAGAGTTGTCACCACGTAATACGTGGTGTACTGAGATAGCAGTGATTTTTATTTTTTTTTTTTTTTTTGGTCAAAGTGATTATTTTATTCAAGTATCACATAACTTGTCAAGAATTTATGGATCTCCCCACTAGGGAAATGTTTCTCCATTGCCTCTTTTTCTTAAAATACAAAATGTCTGATCCAAAGCAGGGAGTGGGTTGGGGGGGAAATATTATCCTTTGCCACCTTCAGTTTTCTATATTCATGCTTTTAGATAATTTAGGAAAATCTATTTACAAGCAACAGCTCTATTTTTCAAAGTGTGGTACTTGGAAGCTTCAGCGTTCTGCAATACAGAAAATATATTAAGGAATTTTCCTAATACACAATAAATCAATTGAGATTTTTCAAACCGGTCAGATTTACACTCTTTTGATGACACGATGACTAAAGGAAATCTATACTATTTCCCTTTTTAGCAACCCTATTACATCATTCCCCCTCAGAAAAGACAGAGTATCTGAACCAGGACTTGTCGGATCCCGTGATTTATTAGCAGTAAGCATGCAGAGGAACAGAACAGCGAGTTGTTAGCTTTTGTGTAATGTATAATTGAAAACACTTTAACAGAGCTCTGTAATTTAGAAGATTTATTTTACAGAGATTCAGAAAAATTATTGATGAAGCATTAATAAAGCAGAATCACAAGATGAATAAGCGTACAAAGTCCTGGAGACCCAAACATCAGGACTCACTACAGAGCAGATTTCCAGCATGCTCAGCATCTATCCGGTTCTGCTCCCAGTGGAGTCAACAGAATATTCATTGCCTATAACCCTGAAGTACTTGCTCAAATAAATCTGTAGTTGATTTTAAGACTAATAGACATTACATTTAATCCCTAGTGATTTACCACCATCTTCAATAAGAACTTAAGATAGTTGCAAAGATAAAAGTACATCTTTCTTTGTCGAAGTCTCCTGACTTCACTTCTTTTATACAGCCACATTTGCTGTAGGCTTAACTTGTTTTTCTTAGTTTTAGAAACAAACAAAGGCTTGTCTTAGCTGCACTTAAATAGATTTCCCTTTTTGTTTTCCAGTTGACATATGTTGCGCCCCAGCAAGTCAAATCAGGTTGTATTAGCGATCAAACTAAATGAAATGACACAGGAAGGCTGGCTGATGCGACATGTTGTGAAGTGGTTTCATGGGCTGGGCTTGATGATGTTAATTTGATGAGTGACAGTAAGCACTGCAAGAACCACGCAGGGAGGAAGGGGGGGAACATAGGAGGCAGCCATTACTGGCACCTTAAATATAGAAACTGTTCAACTTGCCTTGAAATTCACCCTTATTTTTCAAACCCTTTCTCCACCAAATAATCAGCCTAAGCAGACATTTCCTCACATTTCCTCTATAGATCTCAATACATTTCCCTAACTCACCAGCTAAGTCACTGAATATGTGACGAGCAAACGTTCCATCTCTGTGTTTAGGTATATCAAAGTAGAGGACATATGGACCTATATGCTGTACGAAAGTGGACACTGAAGGACAGAATGAACTTGCTAACCTGCATAACTAGTACGCTCCTTGTGATTTTTTGAGAGCAGTTACCCAAGTAGAAATGACATCCAGCTAAGCAGGCAACACGGCTAAACATGCTCCGAAGGTAGTGCACATAGAGTAAGTCAAAGACTCTTAACAGTACAAAGCCAGAAGTCTTAATTTGCTCATTAATGGAGAAATTCTCCAAGGAGGTAAGAAAGAAATAACTACCACTGACAGCAAATTAAATAGGCTGATGCAGACATGAAATCTCTATCTGGTACAGACAAGGAAATTACGTCCCAGAGTTAGTTAACTCATTTCTAACACAGTCCTTTATCCAGAAGGTACAAACACCTCACAGTAAGCTGACAATGACTATGGATCTGGAGATTCTGGTCGTCCGATCACAACAAAGGGTATGATTTGTGTCATATGAGTAATAAAATCTGAATAATCATGACTGATTCAGTTTGGTTTTAGAGTATAAAAGCTGGTTAGACACACACCCCTACCCACAGTAAAAGTCATCTTTGATCCATAATTTATTCCATTTGGGAAATCTGAAAGATACAATATTAAAAACAGATGCATTATTGTACAGTAGTTAAAGCACATTGTTATTTCTGGCTGTAATCACAATGCAGTCAAATCAGAACTTGGCTTTGTGAATCTCAAATTCTTATGCTATCTAGAGATGTGATTTAGCCTACTTTCAACCTTTTCCAACTGGATTTAGTCAATCCAAACTCCAAATGGATATTCAAGTATTTGTGACTATTTTCTAGAGAACTGGTATCTAAATATTCTCAATTCTGTATATAACTACTCTGCTAATGGTGTTAAAGTCACAGCAAACTGACCCCCTCCAAGTAATGGGAACTTTGCCATGGGCCGGAATGTTAACAATCACACCTTGGAGTTTGTCTTAAATTATTCATTATTTCAAAAGACCAGTACTACAGTGAATGATAAACTAGATAATTTTGGGGAAAAAATTGTGGTTTTAGAAATTGAATACTTATAACTCTTCCCAGGAGGGGGGGGGGGGGGGAAGCCACTCCTGGATGCACAAAGTGAAATTTAAGATTAAATTCTTAAGATTCTTCCCACAAGGGAAATAATCAATAGGAAATCACATTTATTAAAGTGACAATTAAAATTAGGAAATCCCTATCTTAAGCTACACTTTGTCTTAGCATGTGTAAATCCTGTAAAAGTAGATGCAAAGAACAAAAGTTTGTCACGCTTTCATCTACGAGATGCCTGTTCCTGTTGCTTAGATCACACACATAGAAGTATTGCACAATAATGTTATTTGATTTTCAAGTATTAATGAAAACCTGGGTTTTACAATTCCTGAACTACACAATCATCATATCTGATTTTTTTTAATTTATCTTCTCTTTCTCCATATAAGTACTTCACTGTACTAACTGAAGTCTAAGACCACCTTTCAAAGGAGTACATTCATGTTGTGTCTCTTTTATTGCAATTATAGTTTGGATCTGCACTCCCTCTCATCCACGTTTGGGAATCTTCCAGCTTGTCTTGTAAAGCGGTCAATCCCCAAACATATTTTATCACTTGCACTTTATTTCTAGGAAGAGACAGTTAAAACTGTTTAAGGATTTAAATACAACGGGACTGGATGTCCCTTTCCTTCAAAAGCTCTCAAAATTGACATCTGATCTTATAAAGCACAATTCAGCTACAGTATTTGAAATATGTAGGTGTTTTCTTCAACAAGACATATTTCAGAAGTTCTGTAAATAGCTGAAAAGAGTTAAAAATGACTGTTCTGAAAATTCCTCAAGATTTTTCTTTTTGATTTTCAAGGATTGATAATTTTTAGCATCTTTCCAGTTAGATGATAAAGTAATGAACACAGAGACAACTCACCCCAAAACACATCTTATCTTACCCATATTTAAAGGTGTTGAAAAAGTAAAGAAATTAAGAGGAAGAAAGCTGAAAATTTAGAAAGAAGTTAAATACAGAAAGAAAAAGTGAGGGTATTGAGCTGAAGAAAGCCTACATTAACTTTTACAGGTTTATACATCTTTCAAACTTATCTTTCTGGTGTTGAGGTGACAAAAAAGGGATAAGAGCAGTGACTGGAGACAGCCCCTCTAACCGCACACCCGCACACTGCTGTGAGGTTTAAAAGTCATTGTTGGGTTGTAGTAGCAGCTGCTGGAGTCAATGGCAATGTTTCTAATAGCAGCAGGACTAGAGGAAGGCAAGAGAAAACAAGAACTCCAAATTCCAAGAGACACAGAGAAAGCAAGGTCTTTGAGACCCGTACACTAATCTCCTAAAGAGGGGTACCCTCCACAACTCAGATCATGTCTTCTTGCCTATGTATTTTGAGAACACTTGCTTTTGATGATCCAGCCCTTTCATCCCACCTTTCAAGTGCTGGGGAATTCAGAGTTCCCCAAATCATTTTCCTCAATAGTTTGAGTAAGTCAATGTTGGAGGAAAAGGACTGTCAGCTGCCAACCAGCAACTTTCCCATATCAGCATCTCCCTCTCCCAACCTCTTCAAGAGTCGAAAAAAAAAAGTCACATTTAACATAGGTTGAGCTCATAATGACCAAAGCTCCTGAAGACAAATGGACCAAAATGTCAGTGCCCCTGTCAATCTTTATCACCTCCCCTAGGCCAGGCAATCACATCTCCAGCACAGGAATCAAAGTTTCCGTATCTCTGGTTATTCAGTAAACAAGAATTCTTGCCCAAAGCAAACCAGGATAAAGAACATATTTGGGTGCACAAACAGAGGCATGCAGGAAGAAGCAAATCCAAAAGGAAAAAAAAGAGCAAAATAAATTCATTCACTGGAAAGCAAAGGTTCAGGTTGGGTGTGGCTCTTTCAGAAGGAACTGAAGTCACCATAGTACAGGAAGGAAAACAGTAGCTCTTATAATAAAACTTAACCTGTTTCTGTTTCTTAAATATGAAGACAACTGTGATTTTTTTCCAGATAATTTTCATGTAAATTTCAGAAATATCTTTTGGATTTAATTAGCTTTTTGATTGATCAAACTAACATTCAAGCTCAAAGTGTCCTGTTCTCCCCTTCATTCAGTCAAAGCATCGCACCAGCAAATGAGTTGGTTGAGGACTCTGGAAACTTGCATTCAATTCCTTGAAAGGGTCAGACTGTTGCCTTTGAGAAGGGAGATGATGTGGGAACCAGATGCTTTCTGTAGTATTTCTTCATTGCTTTTACAGATACTGTCAATAACTATGACACTGAGGATATGTCAGACCCGCGCCCCCCATGCCGACACGCAGACCGCTCCGGGCTAAGCAGCTCAGTGAGCACCAGCACACCATGGAGGCTCTGCAGAACTGCATGAGGGATATGAAATATTAAACACAGTGAGGTAGATCATGCCATACCGCCTTTATGGTGAGCCTGAAGTCCTCCAGGTAGGGGCTTCTCCAGAAAAATCTAGATGTAGCCTTTGGGATCCTACAATGGCTTTAAAATCTGGAGGGGCATCTCTTGGGTCTCCTCAAGATAGATAAACAAGGGGTTCTCATGGGGTTTTCAAGAGCGATCCATGAACAAGGCTGGACAGGTAAGAAGTTTTCTACTGCTGTTTGACTCCGCAGTGTCCCGCAGGGAGAGGCCCAGATGCCAGCCGATAACCAGGATGCTGCAGGACACAGCACTGGAGGGCTTGCACGGGGGATGCCGCTAAGCACAGTAACTGCGCTGCCAAGGATCACACTGTGTCTTATAAGCGATACCATTACGAACTCTTAAACGATGCTGCGCACTTAGAAAGCGACCTGTGAACTGTGCCACTATGTATCCTTCACAGGTCTGCTAAGTAATTAATAACACAACTATATATGCAAATAGCATTGCAGAAGACTGAAAATCAGATGTTAATTCATTATTAAAAATTTCCTTCTAAAATGACACATCAGATGGAGAGCCTAATATAGTTTTCCCTTGATTACTTGGTTGGCTTCAACACACACTTATTTAACAAGTAGGAGAGGAGCAGAGGGGAGCAAAAGCAGGTTGTAATTAGCAGCTATTTATGGACTGCAGGAGAAGAGCACAGGGACAGAGTGGAATAAAACCACATCACCAAGAGCTAGCAATGCCTGACCTGAGATTTCTCAGCTGATAATCTGGAATATTAGTGATATGAATTACAACTCCAGCATTTTATGCACCCATTTTTAATAATAAAAAATATATTTTAGCCACCTTCTTACAAGTCCCATTACTTGTTAACTTTTATGATCGCAGTCTCAAAGAGTCTATTTTTGGTGACTTTTCATTTCTTCCTAAGGCTGAACTGTAAACCTGCATTCTGCAGAGTGTGCCAGTTAAATATTTCCTCTAAACACAAATGTTTTCTACTTCATGGGAATTATCTGAAACCTCAAAGCCAGTTCTCCCACCAACACTTACATGCAAGCAGAAAAATATTCATGCAGATCATGTTCAAATTCTAGGTCTTGTAAGAAATCTGTAGTGGATCAAACCCAATTAGTCTGGAGATCCTTACACAGACCTACATTTAACATAAAATTTTGAACCTAATTTGACCAGATTTATACACATTAATGGAATATGGCGATCTGACCAACCAATTAGCCATGAAATCAAAAACATTCAGTATGAAAAGTCTTAAAAGATCAGACTCCTACGGGAGGACCACAGAGATGCCAGTACACTGTGCTTGAAATGTTAATTGCTCGGAGGTAATGTTTCACCTGTCAAACAGGTGTCAGCAGTGTTACAGGCTTCTAATGGTTTTAATTAAAGGTCTTAGATTTACCCACCTTACTTTAGACATAAAACTAAGGTCACACTGACTGCCGTTCACATCAATAAAGTGTTTTATAGGCTCTGACTTTTCGGTTCCTGGTGTGTGGGTTTTTTTTTTAAACCCAGTATGTTGCTTTCACATACAGCCACATAATCCTCTGTAGCCTTTGCCAATAAATCTTCATTATTGAGACACTTACATTAAACTACATGCACCTTCCTAGGAGAAAAAAGCCTTATTGCCATTGAAAGAAAGGATGGCTGGCAGAGCATGATTTACATTAATTAGCAAGACTAAGAATCACAATTAACTGCAATTAGACAATAGAATATTAAAGGAGAAAAATTGCCATGCAGCGTGTCAGTAAATAAATACACTGAGAATGCAGCTTCTTGCAGAAGCAGCAGAGGCAGATCTGGTCAGCCCGAGTCACAGGCCAAGATACTTCTTCATACCAAGAAAAGTGTATGTCATGCAGGAGCATAATCTGAGTAAAATCATTTTCAGAGTTGATGTAACATAGCCATAACCATGCACCTTTGCAAGCGCAAGGTCCACAGATCTCCCCTTCTCTGAGGGGTGAGTTTATAACATTGAAAGTTCATGGAATGATTGGGTACCAAGTTTGCAAATAGAGAAATGCAAGATATTTACAAAACATTAGAGCTTTTCCAGTATTCCAAACAGCTTCAGCTTCTTTGCTTCTGGAAAATGAGTAAGTTGGCACTGTTTGTTAAAAGCATTAAAGAAAAGCTTGTTTCTTCCAGCACAGTCTTCTGTTCACTCCTGTGCCATACCCTGCCCTCTTGTCTCCCTCCCTTCACTGCTCCAGCCCAGGGACCAGCTGGACCAGGCTTAAGCTCCAGGACTGTTTCCCAGTGCTGTTACGCACAGCAGTTGAGTCCCTGTCTTCTCCCTCCTCCTCCCCAGCTGACAGAGTTTCTACCCATCGGTAGCTTTGAGACAGAGGGAACCGAGGTGCTCTGCACCCAGGCACAAGCGCAGGAAGAGGTGATGCTTTTCTGGCATCCATCTGCATTTTTTAATAGCTCCTCATCAGGATATTCTCTGAGGTCCAAAATAGCACCTGGAGAAGGAGCGGGTGAGCAGCAGAACAGCCTGTGACTGCAGAGCTGGCTATGTCACTTGGCAGGGGCTTGTTGCCTTCTTTCAAGTGGCACTTGTCAACAAAACAGTCCTTGAATACCTGGCTGGGTACCCAGAAGTTTTTACATTGCTTTCACAAGTGGACTGTGTCCAACCTGCATCAGTTCCACCTAGGACGGATAATAAATGCTCCACCTATTAAAAAAAAAAGCAAACCCAAACCATAGAATATCTCCAGAGGGAAACCTTTCCACATGAGGACCATGGAGGCAACTGGCAGTGTGGATAAAAGCCACATCCACCACGCAGCTCATTTTATTTCCCCAGCGCAGCCGGCCCCGTGCCCTGGCACAGCTGGAGCAACCCCTGGGCACTGCGGCACAGCCGGGGGCACCGGCCAGGGTGCTCAGCCCCCCAGCACACAGCGAGCTCGCCCACGAAAGGGCAAGGCACTTCTGAGCTTTGGCACGGCTTGTCAGCCTGATTTTGCCCACAGGACAAAAAGTTTGTGGGAGCGTTTGTTTTGTTTCACACACACACGGTTTGACAAACATGAGAAGGTACTTTCTGAAACACATCCTCACAGTCAGCAGGTCTAATGTAAAGTCAGTGAGCCACATCAGCGGCATCGGTCTGCACTGCAAATAAAGCCAGCGGCGAAGCTGTGCTGCTCACATTTAAGAGTTACTCAAAGACTTTTACCAGTTTGTAAAATATCCCTTATTTACTTGTTCGCAAGAGCCTGTCAAATCCAGCACATCTGCCTTCTGACGAATTAGGAAAGCAAAAAAGAAAAAAAAAAAAAAAGACGACACTACTTTTTCTTGTAATTCTCTATAGTCTAAACCATAACTACTCATCACCAGTCTCACACGACAATATTTCAAACTCCATCCCATAAGCAACTGTGCTGCTGCAGGCTTCCCTGCATGTATTGCTGAAAAGGGCCACGCTAAATGCAGCAAGTCTTCCCCCTCCCCCAGCACAAGCACTACAATCAACAGGCTCGTAGCAGCAATCAGCAAAACTTTTATTCACCTCAAAGCCAATTAGAACATTAGTTTCCAAACCGAAATAATCCCATTCAGACTTCTTTATCTGAGAATTTTAACTTGCCTCGGTTACATTCGGGTAGGTACCTAGTCACCTGGGAGCCTTCTTGTAACCAAGACTGAAACAAGCAGTTGCCTGAAGAGCAGCAACAGATATGTTTATTGTATAGTATTAAACAAAAATTGAAGTTTTCCACATCTAACCTCTCCAATGCTATGCTTATGATTAGCACTAAGTACTCTGTTACATCTGGATTTCAGTAGAATATTCAATACGGAAACTATCAATTCAAATGGAATTGTTAACTGAATTCTTGAACCTTCAGCCTTATAAGAGATTGTTATTAACTTCTTCTTGATTTTTATTTGGTACCAACCTGAATATGCTAATTAAATTGGCTTATAGAAGTCAGGATGGTTCATTCACTGGGGAGTACCAGATATCACTGGAAAGAACTACGTGATGCTCTGTCAGAATGACTGAATTTTACCACTATATGTGAAGACATAGAAACATGGTTGTAGTTAAGTGAAAGATTATGCTCTTCAGAAACAACAACAAAAGTTTCTGTTAAATATAAGGAGCTCATCAGTTAGAAATAAACTTTAAAAAAAAAGAGGAAACCAAGCATGCTTTATGTAGAATGGGAATTTGCAATTAAAAGAGTTCATTTTTCCAATAGACAGAAACACAAAGAACTCAATTTTCAGTATCATGTATAACTTTGTACATCTTTGCTCAAGGAAGATGAATTACAATGTATACAAGCATCGCAAAGAACTGTGAGGATGATCAAGAAGTGGGACCAGAGGATGAGATTAAAACAAGATTGCTTATTTAGCCTAGAAAATTAGCTAAATTTTGTGCCAGTAAATAAATAAGGAAGAGAGAAGAAACGGTTACACTAGATAACAAAGTTTGGAAAAAAAAAAAGCTGGCTGAAAACCAAGGTTGAAATATATCAAGGTTTCTAATGATAGAAAAATTAAGCTCTGGAATAACCTTCCAGCTCTCCAGAGGAGGAAGGAGCTGAACGAGGGATGTGATTAGGCTCTAGCACTTTATGAAAGAAGGCGTGATGCTGCTGCCTATAGAAAACACTTGATTACCCAAGAGAGCACACGTAGCCCCTTGGTCACCACCAGTAACAGTTGCTTCATTCTTGCATTTTTGCTGTCGTCATATGCAGAGTATCTACAAACAGGATGCTGCATCACCAGAACAGCAGGTTTTTCACACGTCCCTTAAATTACTTGTTTCTCATGGAGTGTGATGCAGACACATCACAACCCAGGCAGGCAAAATGCCAAAAATCAGCAAGTGACCTACTAATTAAATAGACTTTGATAAAATACGTAATATCTGATAAAAGCCATAGCCCTTAAAAAGGCAAGAACACTTTGTTGCCAAGTATCAGATAAACACAATCCAAAGAGGTACGTAACCGAGTATTACACAGTGGCGATGCTGGAGACACCAGCTTCTGCACATTACCCAGAAGGGGCTTCTAGTTTTCAGGTATTTGGAGTGTTCAATGTTAGAAGTTACACTACCAAATACCTGCTGAAAAGCAGCTTTGCTTCTGACTCAGCTGATGTAATTGTATTTCAAAGTCAATTTTGAGGAACGATGGAACATGAGTTCTTGTGTTCAATTCAATGCACCCAACCAGCCCCACGGTGCTGCATGCACTGGGCTGACCTCGAGGTCTCCAGCACTTGCCTGCAAGCAGCAGCTGGTCTCATAAGGATATTGAGTAAATGGGACTGAAACAAACTCTCTGAGGGAGGAATCCCAGGACTGAATGTTGAGGAACTTTAAGCAGGGATGAGAACAAGCCCAGCACGGAGACAAACCTTGTGCTGCAAAAATAGTCCCTTTTGGACTTTACTAAAGCCAAACTTCAGGAAAGAGAGACCTGAGACCAGTCATCTGCCAAAATACTGATATAATTAACTGTGCCTCCGCTACCTTCAGCAGAAGCCTTCTGTGTCTGAAGAGAGGCAAGAATCCCACACTGATCATACAGTTAATTACTGAACCCACTGGTGAATAACTAGTGGTATAAGCATTCAGTTCTAGACTCTCATTTCTTCCCCAAATTATTCAGATTCAAGTCATTATTGTACATGAAATACAAATTCACAAAAATATTTTTAAAAACCCAACAAGGTAATTTCTTATTTAAAAGAGAATACTAAAAAATATTCATACCATAACCATATACCAAAGGGAAAAAAAAAAAATAAAATTCTAGAGTTATGCACCAAGCACGACACTGGAGTCTCTTGATGTTAAGCCAGTAAATATTGCCTATATTTTTCCTGTAGAGAAAATGTGTTGTCCCAGGAGCCATTTCAAGTCTGATAGATAAGGGTTCTGGCCAACGATTTCCCTTAATCATACTGAATATAGCATTTGAAAACAGACATATAATCATCTGAAAAAGGCTGTTTTCTCCAAGCAAACAGGCCACACTCCGATACCCGTAGGCTTCTGCGGCGCTGCAAAGCGCCGTGTGCTCATCCAGGAGCACCTGCAGCTTTTCTGGCTAAAAACACCGAGTCTGGAAGTGAGTGTGAGGGGTTCAGCTGCGTACGAGGGGGCTGCCCCTACCAAGCTGGATGAAGTCAAGATGAGAAGTTTGCAGCTCACTGCCAAGGTCAGAAGGCAAAACAGGTAAAGGCACAGGCAGAAGGCAATTAATGGCCCTACCCAGCCGGCTGCAGTTCAGCAATCTGCTTTTCTTCCTGCTATGCCAGCCCTGCAACAGTGGGTGCTACGCTCCTCAGGATAGGGAAGCCAGTCTTTCCACACTGGGTCAATTGAAAAAAAAAAAAAAAAAAAAAAAAAAATGAGACTGGCAGGAAGAACAAAGTATGAAGTTATCTGAAATATGTTATTTACACAGATTCATTGTTTATGGACTGCAATATCAATGCCTTAGATGTCTTGCATTTTTTTACATGTGACTCAGGCTCATGTATTATTTCCTAATGCACATCAGCTATCAGGATGAACCATCCAGTATTATCACAGACACAGACTACCAAGTTCATTAGCAGGGAGAACAGTGGTAAGCTGCTCTGTAAGAACACCAAGGCTGCCTGCACTCCTGATTTTGCAGCTGCTTCTGTGGATATGTCTCTTGAAAGCTGCTGAATGTTCTTCCTTATTCTGCAGAATCAGTATAGATTATCTTTTTCATCTCTTTCTACATTAAGTCACCAGAGGTCAACGCTCATTTACTGCTCATTACTCAAATTCTCTCTCAAAAGGTTGTAGTGGGGAGGGTTTATTGGATTTAAAGTACATCAGCTGAAGCACACTGCTCAGCTGGGGCATCTTCCTGTAACTCAGAAAAAGATACATCCTACCGTAAATGAGTTGTTTATAGAGATCATTGTTATATTGCTTTATCTCTTCTGCATACATATATTTCCATCCAGCGCTCAACAGCATATTCCTTGTTCAGTCTGGTTTTTTCTCCTGACATTTTAGCAGACATTTTGAGATTCATGACGGAGCACTACTGTTTAGACTACTGCTTCTCCAATGCTTAAAACATGCTAAAATTTTTTTTCACATATTTTTGCTACCGGAGCTTCTTTTGTCCCTTTTTAAGTCCATTCAGTCAATGGCTTTCTCAAACTAGAAGCCAGCACAAACATTTAAGTTGTTCTTCACAATATACACTATGGATGAACTGAGACAACTACAGAGCATATAGGAAAGGTACCCATCTGAGTGTAATATGACCAGTGTGTTTTGTGTGTCCTCCTTTTCACTATATTCTGGTATCTTCTGATACAGATTTCTTACGCTGTTTATGAAGGAGAGGGAACTGAGAAACAAATACACAGCTAGCATAAGAACACAGCGTGCATGTAAAAATTAAAGTCATATCAAAGACCACAGTGCAGATTTTCACTATATATACATATTGGTGATTTATAAATAAAGTATGTAGTATTTCCAAAGTGACCAGAAATAGCTGTTTAACATTGGAAAATACTGTTTCTTTGTTTTACCACACTTAAGAATATTTTAACCTTTAAAATCTGCAGAACGAACAGAAATTCCCTCAATATGCTCCTTTTATTAGGAAACAGAGAATAATTCAGAAAAGAAAGGAAGAAATTGATAGTCCAGTTCCAGCTCACACTGGCCTGCCACAATTATAGCTGCAATGCAAAGAGCAACTGGCAACTTGGGCCCACAGATTTTTTTCACTAATCAGACCAGGACACAGTATCAGCTATATTACATACACCTAAACATCAGTACTTCAGTAGCTTAGACTCTACTTTGTTCACTGCCTTTACTTACACAGTCAAGTCATAACTGTTACAGTACCTGCAACATCACATATTTCATGTCACAATAACAATTTTAACCTTATATGCATAAATCATGCAAATGTTATTTTTGTCCTTTACTTGCCAAAATTCTTGTTAAAGTCACAGAAAAGTCAACATATTGTGTCAGATTCTGCATTCAGTTGTATGGGCGTGGTAACAGGCAGTATTACCCTGTAAGTCATCAGGGTAGTATTGTTATCTTCCTAATGGTTAAGTATTGTTATCTTCCTAACGGTTAAACAAAGTTCCGCTGTAGTATAACACTCAATATTTCAGAGCACTAGTAACTACCTAAAGACTTCACTAAATTGACTTTGGAATACAAGTTACTTTTAAAAAGCCTAGCATTTACTTCTGTAGCCAGAGAACGAAAAGCTCAACGATACATTAGACAACATATTCACTGTGCATTGTTCTGTTGACAGGACTGTACAGTATCTGAAAACAATGAACATATCAGTACCATAAACTTGAATAAAAGAGCTGAAGGAGGAAAAATGCCGAAATGTGGGTTTGACCTCTCCTAGGATCACATGGCTATAGTTGTAACAGATGAAACCAGAAATAATTGCATTTTGAGGCCAGGAAATCAAAATGCTACCCACGAAATGGATGTTAAGTCACAAGATGATAACCAAATAATTTACATTGTTCTCAAAGTTCATCTACAAATGGAAATAGCAGAGGACAAAGAAATATCAATAAAACCAAGCTTCAAAATTTATGAAAGAAAACTTCAGTGCTTTTTCTGTAGCTCAAGACACAGCATCCATTTGTAGTGGATTCCTAGTATTTAGGAGTATGATCAAGATTTACATTTATAGGCTCAATCCAAGGCTCACTTAAGTCAGTAAGAATTTTTTCTTCTGTTATAGTACTCTAGGGATTTTGCCCTAGGTTAAGGAAGATATTTTCTGGATAGCTAAATGCCTTCTACGGCAGGAAGGCATGATAAAGACTTATTACTGTGCAGGGAGTGTGAAAGTGTGTGTATTTGTATGTTATACAAGATGAGGTGCAATCCATGAAGCAGCACAGGATCTTTATATATCAGGTACTGTCAACAAATGCAAATAAAATCTGCCAATCTATATTGTGGTTCATCTCCTCTGTATGTAACACCTTCTCTTTAGTAAACATATTATCTTGTCATAAAGTAGACTGAAATCATACTACCCTTCTCTATATATTTATACACCCCTGTACAGAAATGAGAGGGAGCTAAGCAAGAAATAATTATTACTTCACAGCAGATCACTTAAGAATATTGGGCAACAATACTCTTAAAACCAGCATGATTCAGGAACTGTACAAGTCAATACAAAAAAATCCAATTGGCATGAAAAGGTCAAAAGCCATTGGACTTGCTATGAACTGTCAGAAAATAGTATATTGGACTGAAGCCACAGGAGACCACTGACAGGCAGAACTTGGCACTTTCAGGTCTAATTTGGCCACCAGGACATCAAGATTACCATTCCATCACTTAAAAAACTGGTCTGGGGCAGTTAAAATCTAAAAGTATGCTGCATTCAGTTGTTTATTTGTATGAGAATTACAATCTCACCAGAATTTTACAATGTGCAGAATATGTGTCCTTTCACTTCCGATAATTCCCAGAGTTTTTCTAAACAAAGGAAGATAATGGTAACAAAATATAACACTACAAACTATGGCAATTTCAATGAGCTTAAATTCAAACTTAGGCTTATTCATAAAAATCTGAAGGCTATTTCCCTTTACATAATTAGCACAGATTAAAAAATCCCTAAACAAACCAGGAGAAACCTACCACAGCTGTGAAAGGTAACAGTGAGAAAAAGCTGATAAAAAAACCCCAAAATCTGCAACTTTTCCAATTTGTGTATTAGTCAGGAAGCCTCTATTTCACACTGTTTGTGCTGAATCCCAGTTTCACTAAATTCTGTTTTGAATGAAAAATGCTTCTCTTTACATTACCTTTGTGACTTTTGGAAGGAAAGTCACACAATAGACCAGATTGCCTCCTGGGGAGTAAAGAACATAGAAGAAGGAAAGTGCTTTGTAATTATATCAAAGCAAGGATGTGTAAACAGCAGTCCCTTGCCTGGTTAGCCACACAGATTTTCACTGAGAGCAGCAAGCAGTGGCAGGAGCAGCAGCGCAGGTGACAGTTCCAGGGTAGCAATGAAGGATGCAAAGCACCCTTATGGCCTCCTTCTAGCTGGAAGAGTAAATGTTAGAAAAGCACCCTCATCTGTTCTTTCTATCCACCCATTGCAGCAGACTGCCTGCAGTGTGAAAGATTTACTTTACATAAGATAGAGGAGAGGCAGCACAGGAGAAAGGTGACAGACATGAGTGTGGAAGATAACTAGGTACTAGAAACACAATCCTCAAAGTGGGTAATATAACAATTACGGTAAATCAGGGAGTTTTGAAAACAAATTATCATTTAACTTGAATATTAACATACATATATAAGTAAATATACATATAAATATATGTGCAGCTACACTCATGTAGATGTGTGCTATACTCCATCATAAAACATAATTTTTTGATAAAATGTCCTATATTTAATAGACCCATACTTAGAATATTAACATAGTCATGTAAGTGTTTCCAGTCTTGGGAAAAAGCTATACTAATGTTAACAAGGATCAGAACCAGAAGACACATGATTTGTTTGAATACAAGGGTTTTGGTTAGCTATTATTCTGGGCGAAAATACATAGAACACCAAACTGTACACATTCCAAAATAAAAAAGTTTGTGCGTGCACATACCAGCAGGGTGACATGAATATGGATTTCATAAAATAAATGATTGATATATTACACTCATTACCTCTCCATTTCAGACATGTCCAGAGTATATCCCAGTAGGTAACATCACTCAACAGAACCGATCTCTTCTCTTACCTTCAGTCTCATATTTGCACTGCTTCCATCAAAGAGAGGGTGGGTTATGTTTCCAGTCTGTCACCCAGCTGGATGAGAGCTATGACATTTGAGGCATGACCAAATTCTCTATGCTGTGGTCCCTTAAAGCCTCTTTCCGCCCCCTCACTGAAGAGTTTTGGAAATAATTGCATTTCAGGCAAAATTTCCCAGTGAACTCCATTCTCCAGTCAACTCTGCAAACTGCCTTTCTAGTTTATGTTCACAAAGTGCTGAAAAAGTGAAGATTTCAAGACTACAGACTCAAGTTTTCTTTAAGTGCGGAGCATACACAAAGAGCAGTTGTACCTTTCAGTTTTACTAACCTTCAAACTGTTTCTTAATTTTGAAATAAAGGTTGCAATGCATATGAAAAGAACAGAAACTTCTTGATTCAGAAAATCTGTCTCTTCATTGTATATGCAGCTTCCTAAAAAGGGAAATATCACTTTAATCTAATGACACATTTAAGAAGGTCTTTATGATTTACATTAGTTGCTTCTCCTGCTAGCTATCCTTTAGTTACTGTAATTATTATGTCAGTAAACGTTAAAATGCCATCACCAAAAAACCCATTCAAGTTCATTTCAAAGGTAACATTGGGATTCATTTCAGAGGTAACGTTGGGATTTTTCCCATAACATCTGCTAATGTTTGTGTAGACAAGTTTGAGTTAATGTCACAGGGGAAAGGATATTATTGTTATCATTACTATTTTAAAATTGTCAACATAAAAAAGTCAGCAACAAAACTGATGGGGAAATAACAGCCAAAAAAGAAAGTAAGAACGGCTGAGAATTCTTCAGACACTCCCTATGATGGAGCAAGATACACTTTTTCAGAGTGCTGCACTAGTCATCTGGACCTCTTTTACAGTGTTATGAAGGGCTCCACTTCTCAAAATTTTATCTGTATTTTATGGAATGGCTAGAGGAACTCAGAACATTCAGTTCATCAATTTTTAAAGCCATCTCCAAACTGTGTTCAATGTATCTTAGATTATAAGATTGTGGAAAAGAATAGAAAGCTTCAAGAAAAGGCTCCTAGGTATCTAGAACCTATTTCCAGCTAAGGAAGATCCTACACAGTGTGGATAGCCTCTGTACTATGGTCTAGGAGTCTTATTTGTGGGTTTTTTTCTGAGTGGAGAGTAGCAACAATTAGATGTGGAAATGCTTGCTTGAGGATGATTTAGTGAAACAGGGTCATTTGACAGCATCTTTCTCCTGCCAGTCTTTAATATCACTGAACAGGGAACTCCCTTGCATACAGGACTATGCCTGCTTCAATTTTAATTTACTCTGCAATCCCTTTTCTGCTGGAATCCTTTGGCTGCTTAAACTTGCTCTCAGAACCAGAGGACACTCAGTATCAGCTTCCCACCTTCTCACTAGGTCATGAATCTCACTCTTGTCCCACTCTCCATCTTCATTTTCTTACTGAACTTAAAATGATGTCTTTATTTAAAACAATTTAAAAAAAAAAAAAGAAAAACAAAAAAAGACCCCTAAGATTGTTTTGAAACCTGCTTTTATGCCAGGAATATCACCATAATCTATTTACTCCACTTCAACAGTAAAACCAAAAATTATCTTTCCATAATCTTATGTTTTGCTTTCAAATGTCCATTTTTCTTCTTTAATTTCCCCCTAGATTTAGTTTCTACTACATACCCAAGTGTAATAAGGCATAGTCAGGGCTGAGGAACCACTCAGACCTGCAAAGAAGGAAATGCGCTTAGTAAACAGCACTGACTCCATATGACAGAGATCCAGCAGTCTACAGCCTAGCCACAGCTTTGCTGCTGACTCACTGTGTGAGCTTAGTCAAGTCACTCAATTCTCAATTTCTCAGTTTCCCAGCTGTCCTTTAGAAAGCATTATTTAACGCTAAAATAAAAACTGCTGTGCATGCACAATAATTTACAGGCTTTAACACATAGCTTTCTTAAAAGTTTACACAAATGCATGGCAGCATGGACTCCACTCATCATGGAGAATAAAGAGCACTCTGCTGTGGGGTTGAGTAGAATGATGAGTTGAACATTTGTTTGAATCCAATGTTGAGTTTTGTTTCTGATCATCCTACTTGGATATTAAAAACAGCATCACCTAATGTTCAAAAAAAGGAAAAAGGAAAATATCCCTAAGGGAAGAATCTCTGCTGCTTTAGGAGGTTTTATTTAAGTTGTACGTTCTCCACCGCCTCTCCCTCAAATCTAATCAACATGTCCTATACTTAAGACAGAAAATATAATTTAATCAAACAATTTAAATTGGTCATATAAAACTTTGAGCAATCGGGTTTTTTTGAAGCCCAGGGTGAATGGCACTTCAGCTCTATCAAATTCAACTCCAGCAGTGAACACCAGTTCTCTCAAGGTTATTTTGTATCTGTAATGTAACCTAAATCCATCAATTATATAAATTCCTTTGGGTTAAAAAGATGTAATAAATTGTCCTAGCTCTAAGAAGATGAGTTTGATGAACCTGTCAGTATTACTAGCACTTATAAGCTGTGAATATTCTGACACATCCTGATACCCAGAACACACTGCTGAAGACTCAAGCTTCAGCAATAAATGCACAGGAACTATGGGACCTTCCACTGGGTACTTCTAGCCAAAGGCAAATGTTTAATTCTCTCACTATCTTTGCTACTGTGCAGCCCAAGCAATAGCCCAATTCTCAATCTATGAGATTTGGGAAATAATGCATACATGTGCTGAGAAGACTATATTTTTATATAACTCATTATTGCAGAACACAGATTAACTTAAATCCAGCATTTTCAAAATCTTGCAATATATTCAAAGTGTTATGGTGCACTACCTTTTTTTCTATAGCAGTCCATGCAAAGGCCAAGGTCTTCAATATCATCCCCCCCATGGCCTATTTCATAGTAAGGCAGAATTCAGATAGGAGGGATATTCTGGAGGATGAGAGATCTCTAACACGGGAATCTGAGCCTGGCCGGAATTCCGAAAGGCTGTTCAGGAGTGTGATATGAAAAATGAAGTTCCTTTTTTGTGTTCCTTTTTCCTAATGGGAAAAAAGAAATAAGGTCTCATCCTGTCCCACTGGCTAAGGGAGATACCAGATAAAGACCAGAAAGAAATGAGTCAATAGGACAGAAATCTTCCCCAGAAGATCCTGTTTGCATGTTATTATTTAAATATTAATTTAGTCCTGTTTTGTAAGCTTCCTCACCCCTTGTTCCCCAACAATTTCTGTACCCTTTAACCAATTCAAATTAAATTGAGATGAGGATCTCAAATACATTTAAATCCCTGTAAATTTGGTAAAATGCAATAGCATAGAAGAAAGAAAGAAACTGAAGTGCCTCAACTGGCAGAGAGGCTACAAAATTAGTTCATCCCTTTTAGATACAAAAGGATACACGTGACAGACTCACCTTGGGATATAAACCCATAAGAAGACAAGCTTCAGACTTTCCACTGCTTACAAAGCAATTGGGTATTTTTGCAAATTGCTAAACTTACCATGCTTCTTTCAAGCTGCCCAAATCTCTGCAGCAATACTGCTTGCAGAGTCTGCTCAAGCAAGCACAGACCCACCTCACACCATGCTGCCACAACACAAACCTATTTCTGGGGCCGCATTCCAGTACCAGAGTAAGGTCACGTACATCCTGCCCATTTCCCCAGGTAGTCTGGTGTTTTGCTAACACGGCTAATCAGGCTCTCTCTTACCACACAACCAAGGTTATTTCGCTAAGAGCAATACTCCCATGTAATACTGGTAATTATAATTTCTTGCCCAAGCTGACACAGCTCCCAGCCTTCACTTGAAACCTTTTCTTGTCTATATGCATTAACAGTTCATCTATTTGCTCTTTATTAATTTCTCCTCATAAAACACAGTATTTTTTTTCAGCTGAAATAATGATCTCCTGGGGCAGTTGGCCCCAGACCTGTGAACTGTTAACACAAATTTGATTAAGGGATGGTCATTCTAGTGGGCTCAGTGGAGCCTCTGACATTGGAAAGGGCTTTCAGGGGGCAGGTTTTGATTTGCAATTCATAGACACTGGAGGATTCCTATGCGTATTCAACTCTCTCACAATATTTGACTCTCTCTCATAATTTCCCAGGAAGATTCTTTGTCTCATTGTCTCTCTTTCTTTTCCTTTAAATTCTTTACGCTGCCTTCATCACTTGAATTCCCTTTCCTCACAATTAATTCCCTTCATTTGGATATTTCACTCGTTCCTAACATGGATTCTGCCTCTAAAGCTAAGGGGAGTTAAATAAAGGCTATATGGAACAGATTTGTCCAGGACACATTACTCTTTAAAGGACAGGTGGAGGAGACATTTGTGCTTAAATATAATAGTAAATATACATAAGGCAGTGCTCCCAGCAGCACAGCTACACGTAACACCAGATTGCTGGCAAATAACAGATATCCTGAATCCTCAGCGGGGAGCTCCAATCTGTACTTTTTAAATCCATCTGGAGTATTCAGTACCCTTGGTGCAACGAAGACAGCACAGGAAAAATGTGAAAAATGTGGGTTTTCTCTGTCTCTCTCCTTTCTCCCTAAAAGTTCCAGTTCTCAATTAATTATTGAGATCTGGTCCCGTAATGACAGATGACTTTTTTTTTTTTCATTGGGTACAGTTTGGCTTAATTACTTCTGACAATTCAGTCAGCACACTGTGAGCTTGCTCACAATTTTGCAGCATTTAAATAAATAAATTAACAAACAAATAAATAAATAAATAGCATATCTCCCCAGCAGCTAACATAGTTTATTCAGCTTTGTGGTAACACAAACCACAATGGGCAAAACGTCACGAATAACCAGTTCAGCCAGCAGTGGAAGAGCAGTCAGACAGAATCTGTACCTGATTTACCACAAGCCATCTCTCACTCCAACCCACACAAACAGATTTTAAAGGAAGTACATTCATACCCTCATGTTCCTGTTCAGGAAGGAACAACATAAATTTAGAGGGAGGAAAGGAGACTGAGGTGGGGAACCAAATTAATAGCCCAACTTCTTTCCAAAAAAAAAAAAAAAATTAAAAAAAGAGATGTTCCCCTGATCACTATCAGCCCAGAAGGGCTGCTGAGGCCCCTGTGATGAAAGGTCTATGGTAAGTGAAAGGAACAGTGGTGAATTTGTGGTGGTTTGAGCAGCCATGGGATTGTGGAAATCAGCAGTAAGAAATGTGGATAATGACACAAGCAGTTGCCCGAGGGAGGCTCAGGGAAAAAGGATTAATGACTATAGAGACCTGCTCCCCTTCCACTCCTTCCCTGAAATGCCAAACCGCTGAGCCAGTTATCAATCAAGAATGTGAAATACATTGGTGGATTGATTGGGTTTGATACAGTGGCAGCCAGCTACACTTTTGAATACTCTTTGAAAACAATTTTTACTGTGCAATGCTGGAGAAAGCCAACAAATAATAAACCTGTCAGAGTACTCACCTAGTGCTCGTAAATACTAAAGCTGCTGTAGTGCCTTGCAGCTGCAAATGGGAACCATTCCAAAGCCTGAAAAATTGTCAATACTTAATCGTTGCATCTGATATCAATTCTAATTTAAACTCCTACTCTCTCTTCCCCACGTCTTATCTTCCCTCAGCAGAAAATGCACAAGTCTTAATAAAAAGCATCCTGATAGCATGCTTTTCCTTTTAGTGGGAAAGGCATAGGGTTCTTTTTCAGCCACGGTCCTTTCTCCTGTAATTTATTCTGTTCTTCAGAGACCTTTATTCTGAATGCTCATTTCAGGTTCAAAGGTACATGTTTTTAAATGAGAGAATGAGGCTATATAATAACCAAAGACAACTTGGCCCACT
>JAVJGI010000050.1:22140569-22183624 GCA_035590275.1 Ibycter americanus | reverse complement strand
CCACACGGACATTCTGCAACCACATGGGCATCCTGCATCCACACGGGCATCCTGCAGCAGCACGGGCATCCTGCAGCCACACGGGCATCCTGCAGCTGCACGGGCATTCTGCAACCACACGGGCATCCTGCATGCACACGGGCACCCTGCAGCAGCACGGGCATCCTGCATCCACATGGGCATCCTGCATCCACACGGGCATCCTGCAGCAGCACGGGCATCCTGCAGCCGCACGGGCGGATGCTAAAGTGCAAACCACCCAATGCTCCTGTCTGCTCTCAGATTTTAAATGTTTGAACTGAAGCACTATAAATTTTTTTCAGACAAGACAGACATTTACCCCATGATTTAAAGAAAAATGCTGCTATCAAAATTAAATTCATAAATGTGGGTATGTGGGCACCTTCCACGAAGTTTTCAAATTTTCAGTACTTTTTCAGGGTTTTTTTCTTTGAAATAATCTCATTGATAAAATTTGTTGATTGCAATCAGTCAAAAAAACCACAATATCTTACTAAATCTAATTAATTAACTTATACCCAGGTAAAGGTAGGACTATTTCATTTTTTCTCATACACTGGTGCCAAATAGAAGTAGTTTTATTGCTGTGACCAGAGAAAATCAGTGCAAATGAGAACGGGCTGACCCCAGGCGCTCCGGGGTGCTCAGCAGTTCCCGGGGGGTTACACAGGGAAGGCATTTCTGCAGCCAAAGGAGCGAACCTGCACATGTTCTAGTAGCACATGTGTATCTATCTCACTATATTAGGATTATAGAAATCATTAATCTTTAAAATATATTTATATTCATTTCCCTTTCTGCTACACCCGTGTACTGATGAGAATTAAAAAAAAAATATCTAAATTAGGTTAAAAGCTGAAAAAAGCTGTAGTTGCCCCAGATGAGCTGAGGTAGCTGAACACATGCACATTCCCAATGTGTTGCGCTACAGCACGGAGTGCTGCTCTGGAGGGAGCACCAAAAGTGCTTCAAAGAGAGTTTTACTTGCCCACTGTGACCCGATGCACACTCTGCATCATACAGGGAGGATCAAAGGCTCAAGTCCTTGAAAGCTGCTTGGGAACTTACTTTTCAAATCTGCAATTAATAGGAATCAAAGCACTCTCAAAGGTCTGGGTCCAAGCGACCCAGCCAAGTTCAATGCAGACCATATGTAAGAAAGATGGCATCTCCTAAATGCAAAGCTCCTAAATCCATTGGGCCTCCTTTGTCCTCATCACAAATATAAGCACTGATTTTTCTCAACGAATTTTATGCAAGAGAAGCACGGCTCTGGGTCCTAATGCACAGATTTACCCTGTGTAAGCAAAGACTGACCTAAATGACATCAAGACCTCGATACAGAGCTCCATCGGCAGTTTCTGCAGATGTACCTCTCTCTCCAGACAGGCTAAATCTGGATTTGGCATTCTGCTAAGAAATGTGGCGTTCGGGAAAAGTTCAAGCAGAGATCTCATTACTGCCTCAGGATAAAGGGCTTTATGATCATCACGATGGTTTTCAGTTTATAAAATCCAAATTAACATGCCAGTATGTAAAAGCTTGAAAGTGTAACCTGAACGAGGTCTGAGTCACTGGAAACATCCCGCTTTTAATTAAACACCTTTCTCTGCAGCTGGCCATGCTATAGTCACAGTTTAGCTTGTTAATTATGTTGCGCAAGGACCACTACGCGCTACTCCTACAGAATGATTTATTAACTCCAGCAGTATAAAATCTTCCCTATAGTACTGGCTCACCAAAGACAACGGAGGTAATTACAGTGCCCAAAGCACTTTAACTTCATTTATACTCTGTTCACTGTGAGCACCATCACGGTGCCCTAAATCACAGCGTTGTTATTTAGTTCTCTAAGCAACCTTCTCATTGTGAGGTGTTTGGCACCATCCTTTGCTTACAGATACTTTGGGGCAAAATCCGACGTAACAGATTGTGTCTGCAAAGGGGATATGCCATACATTAACACACTTGCTATTGCAGAAGACGTCGTTGCCATTGCAGGCTCAAAGAGCAGCTCTCATGATTCCTCCTGTGCTGGCAGGATATGAGCTACACTATAAAGTCTGCTTAAGAACTTTGTTCAATTCTGTACACAATTAATTTAGCAATCCTCCCAACACTCACATCGTATTTTTACTCTTTTCAGCTCTGGAACATCTTGATATGCCTGAAGTGAATATGAAATACCATCTTCTAGATAACCTGCACTTATTTAAATTTCTGTGTCTCAGTTTCCCGAGATGTTTCATTTTACTGTCTGGCACCTTTCCCAAATGAATAGATAAAACATTAACATGCTGGGGAACAAAAGACCCAACAGCAGGATGTGTGCAGGAAAATATTTGATGTATGATTGCCCATGAAAGTAACTCTTGCTTGTGTGTGAATACATCACTTTACTGGAGTCTACGTCTCTTCAAAATTGATGTGAAAAAACTAAAAGGCCGAAAAGGAAAAGGAAAGTTGTAATTTTAAGGTGAAGCATAAACATTGTCAAAAGCATTAGAGCTAGTGTAATTTGGCTGCCTCTTTCCAGGGCTGCTTCTGTAGCAGACATAACTCAGAGTAAATCACAGTGGGAGCTTTTGGCACGACAAGAGGATCCTTTCCCCACTTCAGGAGCTTAAAAACTGAGTCTAAAAGTCTCACTTGAATAAGCATGATAGTTGGCACAGCAACTTCCCTAGTTATTTATTATTTATATTACTTTACAGAGGTTAACCCCCTTGTGTTAGGCATGTACCAATATAAAGCTGAAGAAACAGCCTCTGTGCTTACAATTACATCACGTAAGATGGAGGGAAATGATTGAAAGCAAATTGCATCGTGGCTGACAAGGCTGAGCTTACCACAAACAGCCCCCTTGACTTCTGCTTTCAGGAGACAGGAGTTTCTCAGACGCAATTTCTCAGTGTCTTGAGCCTGTCCCCTAAAATTAAATATTGATTCAATATCATCTGCCTTTCTCCAGGGGAAAAAATGAATATGCATTTTCCTAAGCATATGCAGTTTTAAATACCAGGGTAGTTTTAATGGTCTGCAGATAAGCCGAATGAACATCCAACAGCTAATACATTGTTTATACAAGCAGTGCATGCATGAAGATATACTGTTTACCATCACCTTGGCCGACCCTCTTTGTTTATTCATCAATAGTAGTCGCTTGGGAGAGTTTCAGTCTGGCACAGTTCTGCCCTGGACTCAGCAGGTTACCTTCCCATAATGCCGAACATGCTGTAGGGAAGCTAATTAGACATAAGTAGCATTTATTTTTTTTTTATAGAGAACATAATTTGTTACTTGGCGAGCTGCGTACATCATTCTAGATGCAATAAACAACTGGAGAGGTGCTGAAATCTGGTAGAATGAAAGAAATAGGTGTAAAACAGACGCAAAATGAGAACAAGTTTCAGGAAATTAAAAGGTAGGCGGATTCTAAGAAGATGGGTAGTGCCTTTTTTTGCCAAATGGGGCTGTATTAGCACCTAAAGCGTGAGAGCACCATAGAGTACATATTTTATTCAGATTAACCAGAATGAAAATATATCCTGTTATGTTTATCTATCGCATGCTGGAAATACATCACAACGTAGCACTGGCCTCCCATTTTGTCTTTCTTCTCTCCAAAGATTAAGAAGTTAACTTTATATCTGGTGCTTTTAAGTATGCTTAGGTGACCCATTCAAGCTAACACCTGTGCAGGAGTTGACCAAAGGCAAACAACCACAAATGCAGAAACCAGAAGTAAAAGAGTGCTTGGAACACACTGAACTTTGGGGGGAAAAGTCTGTGACAGCTCTTTAAATATTGTAGAACCACGCCACTTCATATCAGCTGATAATCTGGTTGATAGGCTTCACATCAATAAAGGACTTAACGCTGGATACGGCTCTGGAAATTCATATCTGTACTTTCATTGTGTTTTACTGGCTATTAATTTATTTTCCAATGTGAACCCAGTCATATGAAGCTATATTACAATGTTACTTGGGAGCAGCAAATTGGTTCTATTAATCTTATTTACTATAGCTATTTTGAATTTGAGATGGTAAGAACTGTATCGTATTAGAATAGGTCACCTTGACCTAATCAATACTAATCAGCTAGCAGGCTTTTTGAGAACAGAATGGCTTCCTGTACTCTTGCTAAATTGTTGCTCTTTTTGCTTGCATGTATCTTTGATCTCTTTTACTTTTTAGATAGGAATCTGAAAAAAGCGGGCAATCTGTACATACATTTGTATGTTAAATTCAAACACAACTAGTGCAAAACAAAACAATGGGCTGCACTGGCAAAGGCAGCTCAGTAACTAGCTCACAGCTAACAGATGACACTAAACTTTGTATTAATGAGAAGCAGAACTTCTGTTGCCTTGATGTTGCCTTTATCAATCAAAGCTGTCCATATAATTACATTTTTCCTCCTCATCAAAATCCGATCTGTTTGTTTCCTCTTTTATTATTTCTAGTTGGCATTAAATTGGGAGTGAATAAAACCTTTATGGTGATGGGTTACCAGTATAATTCAGTGGACGCCATAGAAAGCAAAAGTACATAAGGAGTAAGTACGTCCTGTCCTAGGAGATCTTGTAGCCAGTATTTACTGTTCAAGGCCTTTGTCCTTTTATCCACTCAGAAAATAAAATTCCCCAGTGCCCTTCCAAAATTTTGCTTTATAGCTTTCTTTCATTTACATATTTTTAATGTCTGTACACCTCCGTAGATACTGCCCACTTAATTATGCTGCATTTGGAATGACAGATCCCTGGCAACCTGACAAAAGATTATTAATAACTCTCTCCACGAAAGCAAAACCAATAGAAAATGATTTAAAAAATATCTGGCAGATTCCCTCCCTGTCCTCTTCCCCGCTCCCCAGCAAGGGAATCGGTAACCCTATTTTACAAAACGCGGTTGCATGATAATTCATTCAGGGGTAGAGATCTCAGAGCAGGACGCGCTAAGCAGAGGCTGCTGCAGACACCCTCAGCACCATCTCTGCTGCAGCATTTCCACTTCCAGGGAGCACGGGGTTTGAAATCCAGGCAGGGACCCCACTTCCAAGGGGCTGTGGGGCGAGGGAGGCAGCACGGGTGACCACAGGATCACAGAGGCATCTGCAGCACTTGATGTGCCTTTGAACCCATGAAAGTGCATCACCAGCTGTTCATTGCACTGTACCGAGGGTATCTCGATAGTCCATGAACAGTGAATCTCATACAATACTGTGTAAACGTGCAGAGAACAGAATTCCCATCCCTCCCCTAAAAGCACCCCAGTCCCGACGCAGCGGAGGATTTTGCTGTGCACACCTCCCTGCTAATCCAGCGTAGGGTCAAGCCAATACAGCAGGAATAAGACACTGCTTTCTTTGGCCTTTGTTATTACTTTTGCTCATATCAGCAAGAATTAATAGTACAAATCAAGGAACCAACGCAGGCAAGTGTTCCCAATACGTTTAGGAAAACCAAACCACTCACCATTCACCCAACAAACCCACAGGGCAAGCTGGCTGCTTTCCCACTGTATGAACTTCCTAATTATTTTTGGTTTGTAGGCAGGAATTTCTCTAATTTGAGGAATATTCATTGTGAAATCAGGTTCTATCTGTTTTAGGCTTGGGTTCTGTTTTATTTTGACGGGCGCACAGATTGCATAGGATTAGCTGAGGAGTAATGTATACAGCTTAGGTTAGGGAGGAACTTCAAAATGAGTTTTAATTATCTGTAGATATGGAACAAACTGCTTCCTTGTTCCTTATGTGCTGTAAAACATCCACCAAATCTTTGACCTCCACTAAGGCTGTGAAAAACCACAGAGGCTGGCCAAATGGCTGTGCCCTGCAACACCGCAATCACACCCTTCCTCCAGCCCTGGGGGAGGAGAAACGGCCCCAGCACTGCGGGTACCAGGTACTTACCCCAGGCACAGCACGTAGGGCTCAGCATCCCCAGGCACGGGTATCCAGCCAGATACCTGCAGCCCAGCTAGTCAAATCGTACGTGGGAGTGAGGCAAGTCGTGCAACGAGCCTTTAAGAGCAATACTTCTTTATTGGCAATGAACATTCATTGCTTGAGTTACTGATTCTAACTTTGGGTTTGGGGGTTGCCGTCTCCCCCCCCACACGGTGTAAGATCGTCATGTAAAAAAGATATCATACTTCATTTCTGCTGCTTGCTGGCAGACGTGTCTGGAAGTGTTTTACTTGGAAGTACGCAGAGAACATATTGGAAAACCAGAAAACATGAGGAAAAGTCTGCTCTTGCCAACAGATTTCCTTCTTCCATCCCACTGGAGACTGACAGCTATAAATGGCTGCAGACACCCCCTGCCTTCGGCATCGATGCAATAGATGAATGAATGGCTTTCAGGTTTTGTACAGAAAAACAGAGTGCCAAAGTACTTCTTTACTGTGATATTCATAAAGAAACAGGTTCTCTGCTCCAAATCTTTAATATCCATATTAAAAATAAAAACAAATATTCATTTTTTATGGGCATCTTAAAAATAAAGAAAACCCCGAAACTCTTTCAGCTGCATAAAGCTGAAACCAACTCCAAAATTCAGCTCCCTGCCCCCTTGGACTACAGTAATATAACATAAATATTGTAAAATAAGAATTGTTATTACCCCTCATCACTCAGCTTCAAGTTTTATTCCAAATTGCAATATACCTTGTCACTGTTCTTCCCACACTAATGGTGTGGTACCTCGATGCCTCCTGCTCCGTGATAAAGTGGCTCCTCAGCTGGTGCACCGGCTTGGTGGGGAGGAAGCAATGTTTGATAAGGACATCTGAGGCAGGGATTTACTTTTTCCCCAGTTTCTGTACTGAGGCTCAAGTCGCTGCTATTTGCTAATTCTAAAATGAGCATTTGAACTACCCTCCACACTCTTTTTTTACCATGTTACGCAGCTCAAGCCTAGAGGAGATTTTTGACTCACATTATGTTGGAGCCAGCTGAAGTCCTACACAACAGAACCAGGCTATGATTATTAAAAAAATACAAAAGCTAATTTAGAAATCCTCTTGGTGCATAATAACAGAAAGCTGGTCCAGGAAGGTGAAAATGAGCAGGCTGATAGAAGGGAGACGATGCTGGGGCCATGAGACAGCGCAGCCGCAAAAGTTGTGACTAATCTCCTTTCTTCTACAGTGGCAGCTTTCCCGGGCACAATCCTCCAGCAAAAATGCAAACGAGGCACAACCATGGCAACTGGCCGCAAAATCTAAATCAGTGGATGTTTGCTTTGCATTTATAAACCTGCAAGAAGTGTAAAAATCCTGAAGAACACAGCAAACTCACTCCCCTCAATAGGCTGTTATATTTTCAACACAGTGTTACATTCCCCTGTTCGTAGAAGTTCGGGTACATCGCAACCATGCTTAAACCTCAGGAAACGAGAATTCACTTCTGAAATACCCAACCCACTGGAAGCAGTAACCTCCCATCAGACACTCGCGTTTAGCCAATAGACATATTTTTTAGCAAACAGGTTGGTATGCTTCGGCCGCCACCAGCATTACCTTTTCTCAAAGTGCACTCATCCTGTTACGAAAAGGAGTTAATTATCCTGTACACACATGGTATTTAAGCGTAAGGAATGTTGTATTACCTACCTCCAGATTAGCCTTTTTAACGTTTTGGTTTGTGTCTGAGGGGAAGAAAACAACAAAAAAAAGCTTTGTGATAATTTGTAGAGAAACTCAGTTAGATGCCGGCTGAAATCTGGTTCTGCAATGCAAATGTCTTCACCAAATCCTGCACGAAATTTTGTGTGAGTGATGGCAGAAAGGCTTCTCTCCTAATGGAGGTGTGCCCTTTCGGTTTAGGTTTTGAATGTCAAGCTTGCTCCGTTACTGACTTAAGGCAGGTTTTTAACCGTGTTGGACACGTGCATGTGCGCAGGAGGATACCGGTTATGGTGCTCCCTGAAGTTTCTGGGAAAAGACGACAGGTCCTTGCTGACTGCACGGCAGCGGGGGGGTCCGCAACAGCCAAACTCCAAAACCAGCTGTGAAGTGCCCCACTCCCCTGCACCCTCCCGCGCCACGCCAGCGAGGCAGGAGTGCTTTCCTCCTCCTCTCTCCTCCTCCAGGCCATGCAGGCTCAGGGGCAGGGAGGCAGCAAGATGCCTGCTCCAGGAGAGCAGCGCAGGGTGGGCACCGTCCCCAGCGCCGGGCACGGGGCTGGTGCCACCTTCCCCTGCGCAGAGCCCAGGGGGGCCGGAGCAGGGTCTCGCTCCCATAGAGATGTGGAATCGGCAAGTTTAAATCCGTTCCCAGAAAATTACACACCGGTTTTCAAGCCAAACTGCAGCTGATGTTCCTGCTGTCACACGAAAAACAATTTGAACTTTTTTGCCTTTGTAGCGGAATAATCAGTTTCTTCAAACCTGCAAAGGGAATGGTGTCATGGAGATGGGAAAGAATAGAAGTGGGAGCTGGGAGATCAGGAAGACAGCATTAATTACACAGAGCCTGACAGGTAGAGGAGAAAATTTCACACTTTTCAAAAGGAAAAGCATTAACAGATGATTGAGAGCAGGGAAAACTGGTAATTTCTTTGAGCTGTTTAAATAGTTTGCCAATGTCTTAATGGAGCTCCATGTGTTAGAAAGGCATGGAAAACAATCAAAGCCGCAGCCTGTAAATATCTAGATTAGCATGTTTCTGGATATTTACAAAATTTTGGGTATGGGAGATGCTTGTACTTTGTGGCTTTGAGTTCTTGAATTAAAATATATTAAACTGCCAAAATCCATAGGCAGATGAGCTGGCCTCCCTGCCTCACCATCCCCGTACATCCCGCTCTCTCCCAGCGAGGAAGGCAAGGGCTCTCTCCGTGGTGATGTCTACGGCAATTTGAAGCTTTAAAACTAGATCCAGTAGTGCAGAGTTTAGCAGTTTCATACAGGACATGCTACGTACCTGGCATACGGTGGGGCAAACGGCACAGGCAGCGCCGCAGTCGCCGATGAGCGCACGAGCCTCCATCCCCCTCAGCAGAAGCCGGCAGCCCCGCGGGCACTTCCAGGCAAGCACGGATGGAACCAGGCATTCGTGTTCAGTGTGCACCCTCACTGGAAGAAGAAATGAGGATGATTTTTGAAATTCTAATGGTTTAAGATTACCTTTAACCCCAGATATTTCTTCTTCTGTGTAGAACTCAGAGCCTGAAAAAAAATATGTTTTTTTTTAAATTACAAGAATTACTTGGCAGAGGCTGTGCTCCAAATTCTGAACAATTTCTTCTTTTTCTTTTGTTTTTCTGAAGGAAGGGGGAAATGCTCTTTATTCTTTACTTTCTGAAAGTTTAATGTGTATTTCCCAGAAAGAACAGCACTGAAATATTGTGCCACTAAAGACCCACACAAGGTGTATCATGTATGATTCTCTTCATAACAGGCCAATTTTATGGAAAAAAATACTGACAGAGAGAGAAAGAACAGTTCCTCCAGGTCAGGAAAAGAACTCCTCTGACAGCTATTAAAGTGCAGTACATAGGCAGTTGGGAGTGATTAACTTTTCTTTTTCAAGGGGGTTGCTTCAAAAAATCATTAAAGAGGCTTCTGAAACTTGACAGTTTTCTTCTGATATATAGAGAGGAAAAATCAAAAGGACTCAAGTGCCAAAGGAGGTAGGGCAAGCAAAGGCGCTGCCAGCCCCTTGCACAGGGAAGATGGAGGAATTGTTAGATCCTCGACAAGAAAGGAGAGCAAATGACCCAAAGCAAGCACAAAGAGTGAGAAAGCCGTCAGTGCCCAGCTTGCCTCCGTCCTTGTACCTCCTGCTGCCTGTGGCCAGGTACCCACTGCGCTAGCATCAGCAGGGAGAGTTAGGGGGAAAAATACAGGTCAGAGCACACTTAGGGAAATGAAAAGCATCCAGCTCATCAGGGCATGGTAAAATACCTCCTGGAGAACTTACAAGCCATTAATAATTGTCTTTGAAATCTTGTGGAATGCGTGAGAACCCAGAAGACTGAGGAAAAGTGGTAAGAAGACCAGGGAAAGCTGTAGACAAATTTTTGATACTTTGGTACACAGAAAAATACTAGGAGGGATGATTTAAAACATCCCATTACATGTTTCAGAAGACAAAAATATAAAAGACAGACAAAAGAAAACCAAAACAGACTTTTGGTCATGATTAAACCAAATAAACCCAGTCCATTATTCAGTACAGCTGTAAATCCAGGGTGGCCTCATGCTGAAAAAGCACAAGCAAAACCCAATTGTCTGAAGCTGAAAGAATGAAATGGGATTAAAAGAGGGCATTCAAGTAAAATGCCAAATAGCGTACTGGGAAGTGGAAATGAAAAGCAAAACAAGGACCCCCGAGCTAAGCTAGGCTAGAGAAAATGAGGCAGATTCCCATTGCAAATACAAAGCTTTTCCAGAAAATACAAACCACAGCATCATCACATGCAACACTCCAGCCTCACAGCGACAGGGGGGCTGTTCCCTTGCAGCCCTCACACCAGTTTCCCCAGCAGCCCCCTGTGCCGAGGCTCTGGGAGCGCTGCCCGGTGCACCCTGCAGCAGGTGATGCAGCTCTCTGCGGGGGGCCGGGCAAGGGGCTGGGGGGCCCAGCTAATCCAGGTAACTCTTTCATAGTCACATTCTCTGGCAATTGATTATGCAGCTGTGAAAGACTAATCTCCTTCATTGGCTATGTGAAAACATACTCAAGTATATACAGTTAAGAGCTACACAGCTTCTAATCAAACACAAGTAAAACCTCCAAAGAAATAATTTCCAGTTACAAAGCAGCAAAACCAGAACTATTGACTGCTGTGCCTTGTGTTATTTGCCTCGGAGATTTCATGGTTGTTATCGAAAGTACTGGATTTACTCATAGCAGAGAGTACACCACAACTGCCCTTACAAATAGGTTGAAGTTACTAAGATGCTACTAAGAGACCCAGCAACGCATGCTGCACCAGCTGGGTGCAGTTGGATGTTGAAGAACCCAGAAGCAGGAAAGGTGCTTAGATGTTCTTCCAGATTTCACAGGACCAGAGGCAAACCCAGAAAACGCACAGAAATGAAAGACGGCAGAAGGTGGAACAGACAAAAGGGAAAAACAAGGGTGCAAAGAGAATTTGAAACTAATTTCAGATGTCACCGTTAGCTGAGATTCAAAGGGAAGAGCCTCACAGCTGATGACATTACGGCCCTCACGTATCAGGGAAAGGTTAAGTACGAGAAATAGCTGCAATTTTTTCAACCAAATATTTTCATTTAGAAATAAGGAAATGAGATATGCCCAAACTAATATTGTTTATGTGAAAAGGCAGTTATAATAAAAACTTCCTGAACTGACAGAACACTAAGTTGAAAAATATTTCTCATTTTGAAACGTAAAGAAAAAAGTTAAATTCAAACTTGATACAAAACAAAGTGCTTTGAAATGACCAGAAAACAGAACATATTACTTTGAGGAAAAGCAACAATAAAGAAAGGAAAACACTCACCTCAATTCAGGAATGGAAAATTTCTGAAGTATTTTGCAGGACAGGAAAACAATTTCACTCACAGGTTCCTGAGGGAACCTGGAAGAAAACTGGATATTCAATTTATAGAGGCAAGAAAAGAACCCATTGCAATGTTACCTTTGGCTATGAAAGATATAAATGAAAATAAGTCCAGATTCAGAACAGCAGCAGTCAAACATGCTTCCACACGTTACGACTGACATGTAAAGTGCTTCATTAAGTTTCTCCTGCCATTCGAAGCCTTATGCTGCCAGGGGTCAATAACAGTTAAACGTCAAGATACGAAACAGAAAGTAAGAAATATGAAATATAGGGTAAATTAAAAACCTGTCAGGCTGCAAAACGCACAGCAAGTGATGCAGGCACTGGGAGATGGACGAGTGTCTGCAGCTATGGCTAACAGCTAATGTTCTGTCTAAAAAGCACAGTTTAGACTACTTCTACCAAAACAGTGAGAAAGTGATGAAGGGTTTTACTGTAGTTATTTTGAGGCATGAAAAGGTATCATGGCAAATATCCATACAAGCAAAACTGGGGATTTACAGAGTCACCACTGGTATTTTGGGAAATGGGACTGCTAAATGACTGAGGGTGGAGAAGGACTATAAAAACCAAGAGAGATGATGGTGCAAGAAGCCCAACACCTTTTCCCTGGGTAGTTTAAAACAAAAATTTTAATTCCACTCTACTTTGAATGTATCTTAAAATCATTTGAGACAGAATATTTTTATGGTGAAAGCAATTTCACATCTAGCTAATCCAATTTATTTGTATTTGTATTTCACATCCCTAGACATAATGCCGATCTTTCATATTATGAATTTGGGACGGTCCTTTTAGCTCTGTTTTATTTATTTCTGTGCTTCCTAAATAAGGTCCGGGAGATGTCCACTGTGGTTTAGTCCCAACCTTACTCAGACCTTTCAGCTTTGTGTTCCAGCCAGCCAGTGGCAGAAAAACTCCGCCACGTGCCAGCCGTTAGCCCGCGTGCTATTTAGTGCTTGGCGAAGCAGATTCTTATCCTTGAAGAAATCCACATCTATAAGGAACCACTTTGCAAAGCTCTAAACATTGACCAAACACAAAGCAGTAAAACTCTGAAAGACTGAAATCTGGGCAAATTCCAGAGCAATGCAATTACCTACCAGCTGCAAAAGGGTTGGAGGAGAGGCATGCATGGCAACAGCAGTAAATTGAAAAAACCTTAATCAAAGGGATAGCATTTCCAGCATGTCAGCTTTCCTGCTTTCTTGTTGCTTTGGGAGAATCTGGTGGTAACTTCTCTGGACTCTAACCTGGATGGATGGATCCTTTCCACCCAATCTCAGTGTTTCAGCCACACATCTCATGGCAGATTTTACTGCTACTTTATGTACTTTTTTGCCTATTTGAATTTTGTTTCATATAAATTATCTTCTTGACTCTGGGTAAATTTGCTTGGCTTGCTAACTCATTTTCTTTTGTCCTTGTTTTGTGGTCAGTCAGTATGCAATCAAATCAGTATGCAAGTAACATCTTCTGTCATACTAAAAGTTTAGCTGTAAACAGAAAAGAAACAGAAAAGTTCTTTGCTGCTGTACAGATTTATCACGTACTAGTAGCACGATTGGCATTACAGAAGAGATCATATAAACTGTGAAAAATCGTTATGAAATACAGCTTGGAAATGTTATAAAAATCCTACTTTCTACCATGGTAAAATACAGGCAGAAATGTAAGCGGGGGTGGGGGGGTGGCGGGGGTGGAAGTTAACTGAATGACCATTGCAATTTCTGAAATATTATGCATAGAAAAGCAGGATGTGATTGGAACAAATAATGCATACCAGGAGGGGAACAGAAGAATTAAACTATGCATATAAATATTCAGTTGCTAGTATTTTCAATGTGGTGACTTAAAAACATACAGTGCTGATGAAGATGAAAAGCAGAACCTGTCGAGTAAGAGCTGTGCTGGCCTGAGGGGCACGAGGTCTCTGCTCTGTGCCCCAGGCTGCAGCAGCTCTGCAGGGCTGTGGCCCGGAGCAGACCCTTGCCATGGGACATGCTGCAGCCTTCCCTTCTGCCTAAAGCCAGATGCGTTTGTAGCTGCCTCTTTGAGACCAAAACCAAATAGTACCTTAAAAACACCGTTATTCCTACTCACAGCCTTGCTTTTGGCAGGTTCAACGAGACTCACGACACTGTAAATGAGCTGGGACCTGGATCCTCAAGCAACTGCTGGTCCCTCTGCAGGGACAGCAGCAGAAACGCTCACATAGGACATGCCCGGAGCCACAAAGTCGGCAGTCCCCACATGAGCCTTGGGCGTTGGTGTGCTCCTCAGAGGATGCTGCGAGGTTCTTCTTAAGTGTTTGAGTAGGAGGGAATGCTGACAGGTAGAGAGTTATTCTGCTTGTTGTCTGAGAGGCATTTCGGTATCTGCATGATAAGCATATTGCATGCAGCAAAAAAACTCCCTTTGTGCAGGAGACTCGAAAATGGCAATATTTTGTTTGTGCTCTTTGATGTTCAGCTTGCAGTGGGATTCCAGGAGCAAGCTCGTTAAATCTTTTTATCATTTCTTTTGTTTGTTTGCCAGAAACTCCATCCTCCAAACTGGAGAGAGGAGGAAGAGACACAAGGAGCAGAGGGAAAGCCCCATCCTGGAAGCCCCTGCAGGACAGCTGGCAACAAATACCAGCACGTATCTGAATGCAAAGGAAGCTGGTGTAAATGTGATTTTTGGAGAAGAATTCAGGGAGGAACGGGGCATGCAGAAAGGACTGTAACTAGCAGTTGCACTTACAGTAAGTAGCATCTCAAGAATCAGCAGTTCTGTCCTTCAGTCAACAAGTTTCAGGTATTTGGTTTGTCTTCTTGGTTAGTGTTTTATGGTGAAACTAAACACCTTTTCAATTTTTTTCTTCGTAATAAAGAAATCTACTTTTTTTTAATTGGATGGTAGGAAAATTGCCTAAATTGCAGGAACCGTGACATGAAGAAAACCCACTTGTAGTTCTTACTTTTTTCCCCTCTGTTTAACACGAAGAGATTAACACCATTTACAGAAAAAAACATCCAAATCATTTCAGGAGGAGGCAAATTCAATCAAGTGAAGTTGATCTTTATATTTGAATGAAGGTTCAGAGAGACCTACACTTTAGTAATCTAACAAACATCCTTGTATTTTATGAGCACAATATATTCAGCACTAGTATTTGAGCAATGAATAAAACATTCTTAAAATGCAAAAGCTTTGTGAAAAACATTCCAGTGTGCACACCTCTCAGGTAACAGTGGAGGTGAATGATGGTGCTATATTTGTCTATTCCGGTCTTAAACAATCGAAACAAATAGGTATTTAAAAGAAATTTAAGGGAAAATGTCAAATTTACCCACATGAGACTTGAATTCCATGAATGAATGTCTCTTACAGCATGCACAAAGTGATAAGGCTTACATAAATGCCCTACATCATCCAAGTAGTCACTTTCTGATCTTCAAAATCCAACAGAATTATTTATAGCTTTGTATGAAATATTCATGGAAAACTGTCCATTGCCTGAAATTTCTGCTAAAGAGAAATTTAACTTCATTTTTTGCATTTCTTACTATCATCAGAATTTAGGTCAGGCAAGACCCAACAATATCATTTGTCTAAAAAAAAGCTGTGATGGGTATTACAAAGTCTTTAGATTTGTAGTAGGTATTTTGTAAAAAGCATGATATACAACGGGCCCAATCCAAGCCAACTAAAGTCAATAGTAGTATTTCCATTTATTTTAGCCTGGTTGAAGCCTTACAAGCTATCCTTTTAATTGCAACGGCTAACTCAGTAATTTGTCCCATACCCAATGCCACTGCTGCTGCATGACAATGTACTGTGCAGCAGCAAGTCTGCATTTCCTAGGGCCAGTAATAAAACAAATAAATCCTGCCATATCCCTCTCCCAGTGCCCGCAGCATACATTGAAAATCCCTTGTGGTTTAAAACTCTTAGAATAATGAATACAAAGGCACAGGAGCAGCATGAGTGGTGCTGTTGGGCTGAATGCAGTGAATACTGGAAGTGAAAATCTGTGGTGTAATCTCAGTGCTGTCGAATGTGGGCCGAATTTTGTCATCATTATGCCAACATATTTTACACTAGCTTCAATTAAATTTCCTGGCTACATAAAGATTCCTGTTTCCCCCATCTTTAATATGCTATTGCTTTTTTTTTTTTAATAATATAATCATCAATATAATATGACAAACTCGATATAATAAATATGCAAAAGACCTAAAGCAACAGATGGTAGGGAACATAAAAGTCCAATACAATAAATATATAGATGTCTGTGTATGAATCTATACATGTAAGATGCAAATACATATATATATATATATGTATGTATGTATGTCTCACAAGGAAGAACTATCTCCAAAAGGTTTTGAACTGCCATTTTCACTTAAAGGAGTTGTGATTTTATGACCACCAGATGTCATAAAAACATCTACATTCCCAGGAGCAAGCAGGAGCTGCTTCCATCCCCTCTCTTCATGCAAGCTCTGCTCTGCAACTGCTCTCTTTCTGGCCAAGGAAAACTCTGGAGTTAATTGAATGTCATTCAGTCTGGTGAGGTATCCGGTAAAGAAACAGGTAAATGGAAATGTCTTAGAAGATCTGAAGCTCGCCACTGTCCAGATGTCCCCGCAAAACCCCAGCCTGACACCACCGAGCCGAGGGCGACAGCAGAAGCCAGCAGCCCGACCCCGCTCGGACACTCTTTTGCCCAGCAGAGCTCGGTGCCAGTTTTTCTCCCACTGACCTCCCCGGTTCAGGACTGCCCTTGAGACAAGGCTGGCTGGCTGCGTGGTCCCAGCCACCACAAACACACCGGGCATCTCTGCTCGCCATCCCCAACACCTCCTCTTGTCCTCTCGGCGTGATGGATGGCTCCTCCTCTGCCTGACAGAATCAAGCTTGGTCCTGAGCATCTCTACCCCACTCCCATCCTTCATAGCCACCAACGATCATCGCTTTGGCAGAAGCACTCTGTCTGACATGCCCAAACACAAACAATATAAAAAGCCTCATAGCAAACTCACGCTCCTGCCCTCCTTGGATTATATTTGCAAAGATGTGTAAGAAGAGCAATAGAACTCCAGCGTTCACGTATTTCCGTTTGCACACATCATAATATTGTAAAGGAGAACAGTATTCTCATCTCAAAAAATCTGTTAGCCAACAACTACTGCTGAAACCTACAAGATTTTTTAAATGCCTTGCATACGATAAAGTTTTTGTATCTAAAGAAGTCATACATCCAGACAGATATATATGACAAATACAAATATTACACACTAACTATTTAGACAGCCAAGCAGAAAAGTACCTCTTAAGAACAGTGCTGACTAACAATCTAAAGTCCCAAAGTTTTCAAGACCTCTGAATATTATCACGCTAATTCATTTTCAAAAATTACTACTACACTTAAAAGCACAGTGGTTTCAAGACACGTATCTCATGTTCCTGCTCTCTCTTTGCTCATGTCGACGTTATCTTTTTGCATATTTTATACGTATTTATAATTTAAAAGTAACATTTGCTGCAGAGTAAGTCCTAAAAGGTTTTGCATATCATATACTACACAGATATAATGGATAAAGACTAGGATATATTTATTTCACCTTGTGAAAGCTATTTGCACATGGCAAAATGGGAATCAGAACAATGTACCCTAATGTCAAGTAGTGGAACAAGAAGAATCAAAAATTACCGATTTTTTTACATCAGGTTGTCATTACCATTTTAAATAATACATCTCCAACAAAATTATTGCAGATAACTGAAAGGAAAAAATGTTCTCAGGAAGCAGGTGTTTTTCCCATTGCTACCAAATAATTTAGGATGGCACATAACATTTTGACAGCGTATATATGTGAGAGAGAGAGAGAGTGTGTGTGTGTGTGTGTGTGTGTGTGTGTGTCTGGCTGTCAGGCAGAAATTCTCCTCCAAGACAAAGGCTCTGTGAAATGTACAATATGTAACGACATCAAAGGCTCTGAACCCTGAGGAGGTCGAGCTGAGACCAAAAATATGATGCTAAGAATCATACCTAACAGATCGTCTTAGTTATTTAACAAAATGGGAGAAATTAGATGTAATTTCCAGGTCTGACTTGTCAGCCTTAACAAAACAAACTCAGTGGAAACACTTGGGAGCTGAAATTTTGTTATTAATAAGGCATTGGGACGTTGCCTTTGATTTAGATTGCCCAAAGTTGTAGGCTTCACACATTTTGGACAAGGCGGTCTGTATAATGCCACTGAAATCTTCATCACCTTTTCACATTGCTCTGCACTGAAGCCAGGTGTGAACTTTGCATTTCAGGTATCAAGTGCAAAACAAGGACAACTGTACACAGGTAATATTTTTGCAAAGATGAGTCAAAAGTTAATAGGAAAACTTCAGATCAGCTTGGGCTTACACGGTGCAGACCTTCATTGTGAATATATTTACTGGCTTCAGGTTACACTGCTAGCATAAATGGCATTTAGATTAAAGTCCCCAGGCCATGCATTTTGCTTTGCATTATGCCAGAGGCAGCCAAACATTGCGCACACACACGGAGGCAGAGCCCACATTTGTTCTAACCTCAGCAGGAAATTTTCTTCAAATACTCTTCCCTCCTACAAGCAGAATAAAGCTTCACTAACATTAATATGCAGGTGAAGCTAATTACGTTTGCCCTGTTGATTGCTTGAGTAAAGCAAATGTTTTGCTTTCTGGTTTCAGAAAGAAAGGTCGTGGCTCAGCCCAAGCTGATCTGCTCCCCACCCGCTTCCCTGCGCCAGCGCGGTCCCCAGCACTCCATCGTCACCTCCCGTCTCATCCCATCGCGATTAAATGAGATGGTGCTCTCCGCCGGCTGGGGACCTTGTCCTTCCCCTGCAAGGAGCTGCTTAAGAAAACGTGTCCTGATATGACCTCTAATAATTCCTTCAGTGCTGGCAAGAAATAGTGTGGAACTGCTGGAGAACATGTTCCCATGAGGAGAGGAAGGGCACAGGGAAGAGGAAGGTTTCTGTACAGGCTCAGGCAGAGCTGCCTGGTCTCTCTTTCCTTCCAGAGACCACGGCTACAGATTTAAATAGATGATAACTAAAACTGCAGTCCCAATACCCTTCTGGTTCTCTTCTTTCTTCCTGTCTCTTTCCATCCCCTTTCATAATCATATGTAAACCCTGAAACTCAAAGGAGCTCTCTCCAACCACATGTAAATTCACATTCCTGTGAATGTTTATACCAATTGGTGGTAGTGTGACCTGACACACAACATCTATTAGCTCCACCACGGCACTTCATCTGTTTCTGTTTCACTAAAACCACAAATCAGAAGTGTGATTTGGTGGGTCATAAAAGGACAGATCAAAACTAAAAGGCAGTATTTCTCTACCTATCAGAGAAGAAAGGAAGGAAAACAGTTCAGTTTTGACAAAATATGTTGTAAGTTAGCAATTATTCATTAGAAGAAACTTCTCTGTAATATATGATTATGTTAAAATTCCTTATAGATATGAAATGCTTAGTTTCTGCCTATTTTTCATATACCTTTTTTACTATGAGAATTGATTGCCTCTACATTATACAGCTCCATCTGTTCAAACACAAAAGTTACCATTAAATAAAAAAATAGCATTCAGAAATTCAAAAATAAAGTTAATAGCAGTATTACGAATGCAAGAAAACTATGCATGCATTTTAAAGCTATCCATTTTGCTCTCAGAGGAGTTACATTTACTATGCATCCTCATTTTGCTTTAAAAAAATAAAAACGATATTTACCTAGTTGACAAACCAAAGTGAAGGAGTCGTATCTTCCACTAGCTTGAATGACAAAAATCAAGTCAAAGAACTATAATCTCAAGAGACATAGTTAACAGAAACAAGAAAATTATTTTGCATAACACAACAGCTTTTCCTTTTCCTTTCAAAGTTCCCCCCCTCCAGACGCTTTATTTTGCTGGATTCTTTGCATCCAGTGGGTGGGAAGCATCATTTTTAAAATTTTCTCACAATAACATAGATTGCAGCCTTAAACACTGACCCAGTAAAGCAAAACAAGCAAAAGAAAATATTTTGATTTTGGGGAGTTTGCTCAAAACAAAATCTGAAATAAATCTGAAGCTGGGGTTGCTGTATAGCAACAGCAGCACACAGATCAGCGCTGCTAGAAGAAATGCTGTTTTCCAGAAAAACGAAACAAAACAATTTACCTGGCCTGAGCATTAATTAAAACATAGGAGACTGGATCTCCACAGAAAAATATCATCATCCTCCGAAACTCCTCCAGCCCACCTTGCCAAAGTGCAGTGCTGGATATAAAAACTACCATTTCAGTAATTCATAAAAATAAAAGAGCAGAGACAAGGCTTAAGGGAATACAGCAAAAAGACATAAACCAAGTGTCATGGCTGTATAGGCACAATAACTATTGAGAGGAGCAGTAAAGCAAACTGTACATGGGATAAAAAACAAATTATAGACCAGCGACTAAAGATGGATTTCTAGTTACTGGGATTTAAACATACCAGTTAGGCTGGGAAGATCAAAATGCAAACAAGTTTATAATTTTCTGGCATTGTCTCTGGCACAAAAAAGGGCAAAAATTAAAATTCTGTCCCCAGCTCTGAACCCGCAGTGCAATTCTGCATCCGCCTGCAACGGCCCTCCCCGTATTCCTGTGCAACGCAACAGATACAGGGAGGTCATGTCGTGATAATCCCCTGGGCTGTCCACGTCTTCTCTGCCAGTCAACCACGCTTCTGCAACCCCCCAGACAAGCAGATAAGAACCCCCGCCACGAACCCCACCTCCTTTCACGCGTTTCGCTTGGAGGAGTGTGGGCTGCGTGCCCTCCGGAGGCGCATGGAACCAGCAGCGTGCGGGTCCCCCCGACCCATCCCCGTCCCCCGGCAGCAGCAAGGGGCTCACCGCGCTCCGGGCTGCCCCTGGCCAGGCACACGGTGCTCGGCGAAAGCAACCGGCCAGTGCATGGCTGGGCAGTACTGCCAAGGGCACTCGGCAGTGCTCTGCAGCGCGAGGAGGGGCGTCCGAACGCGCCCCGGAGCGAGCGCGCCTCCTCTCCACGGCGAGCTGTGGCTGCAAGTCCCAGATAAGGCTCAATTTTCCTCATTCATAAAGAGGTGCTGGACCAAAGCAGCACACAAAATACCCCGTGCTCCTCGGTAGAAAGCTTTTCCCAAACATCTGTAATGACCACGAGGAAAAAGGCCAACGAGACCCCAGGGAAATAACAGCCAGTCAGCTGATGCTGAAAATAAGAAGAGAATGTGTTGTTTACAACCATATAAAAAGGAGCCTATTTGATAAGGCTTGTTGCAAAAACAATCCCTGCAGAAGTTCAACTTTCAATTCCTTTGCAATCCATGCTGACCTTTGCCGCCATACCCTGCACACAGCTCTGGCATTTGGACTAAATAAGTGGCCCTGCTTGTTAAAGCAGCACTTCCTACAGGTTAACATCTCAATTTAAACTCCACTTCGTTCTGCCCCGGTGTGACTCAATGGCCTTTAGAAATTTATCATTGATCTCAATTGAATTATGAGGCAAATTGTTAAAGCACAGTTATGAGCGCTGTTATTATGCCAGAACAAAAGTGGCACATACAGCAACTCGTGTAAAGGGGTCTAGCGCTACATGGGACAGAAGATTCAACACAGGTCGCGAGATAATTCCCTTGAGAGGGCAACTACTGCACCGGTATGTCACGCCCAGTACACACCGGAGGAAACACTACACTTTATGACGTTCTCCTTCTCAAGTACTCTTCCTAAAATTTCCCAGAGTCATCAGCTTAGCTTTTTCCCTCCATTTTCTTCTCCATTTACAGAAGATAAAATCAAAAGAATCTGGGCTCAAAAAAGCCTCAGCAGCGTGTGGGTGAAAACAACAACAAATCCCCTTGTTCCCCGTCAGCAACCCAGCCATCCGCCGCACGATGCTGATCCCGGCTCCTCCAGGGCACGTGTGCCGGCGCAGTGCCTAAAGATTCAAGAAAAGGTGATGAGTCAGTTCCTCTATCTTGATCAAATTCGTCTGGAACTGCAACAGCAGCAAAACGCAGTTTTATCTCCAAGAGGGGGAGAGAAATAGAGGGCACAGATTAGACACAAAGGACAGAAACAGCACATTCCAAAATCTGAGATTCTCATTAAGCCAGAAGGAAAGAAACCCAGTGACAAACGCGCTATGCTGCAGAGCAGATAATGGAAAAGGTAAAGAAAACCTACATTATGCACAGGACATTATAATTCTTTACAGTGCAATGTTTGCACTGTTTCAGTAAAAAAGAAAAAGAAAAAAGAAAAACCCCTAATGAATGCCTGAACGCTGCTTTGTTCACAAGGCGCAGGGAGAAGGCTGCCTCGTGAGCACACACTGTAAGACTTCAAACTATATAAAATACAATGGGAATGGAAAAGAAAAGTGGATCAGACCGTGAAATATAAGTATGACACTATTAAACAATATTATGATACTTCACAGTGTAAAAAGAATAAAAAGTGGAATCACTGGGTTGTGAAAGTTCTTCTTTCCTCAGATAAATATGGAGTATAGCATTACCTGATCGAGGGGAGAGAAAAGCTCTTGCTTCAATAGCTTTTCTAATTTACACAATTCCTTAGAATACACTGGAAAGCTGAAAACCTCTAACCGAAATTTATAGAGGCAGAGGAGAGTCTCAGTGAGATAAAATATGCTGTCGGTGGTCCCCCAGCCAGCTGGGCAGCAGCACGCAGCGCATCCCTCCGGCACTGCGGGGGAGCCCCGCGCTGAGCCCCCGCCTGCACCCGCCGGCATGCACGGTAGCTGCGGAACGCTTGCTTTCTCCAGAATTTTGGTTTAAAAGAGAGACAGGAGATGATCTAGTATCCAGTGAAAAACCAACAACACTGAGCAAGAATCAAAATGGGGAAAAAGATGCACTGGGCTGAACAAAAAGGGGATGAATTGCAACATACCACCTAAGACATAAATTGGCTATGCGAATCCCACCAAGCGTTCAAAAAATACCCTTGTCCAAAAAAAAAAATCATAATCACAGCAATCTTTTAAGATGTTCAGGACCCCGGGAGTCACCTTGAATTAGCCAGTCAGAAAATAAAAGCCTTGTTTTGGCCTGAAGCATTTTAAAACGGTTCTATTTAATCTTGAGATACTTTTTCCCCCCTCAGTGTTCATCCCTCCTTTTTAAAGGCACCTCAAAAAATGTTTTCAAAAAGTTGTAAGTATTTTTCATACCTACATGAGTGCTTTGCTGTAGTGAAAGGAAACTACAGCTGCCATCCATGGCAGAGATGCTGTAACCCGCTGCTAGGCTGCTCTGCAGAGCCTCGGCGATGCTGCAGGACCCTTCACTGCATGGTACTTGCTGCGGAACAGGGGGTAAAGATCTGCCCCTGCTGCGTGTAAATCACCTGCTTCTGCAACCAACAAGAAAAGTTCTGTAGGACCTGAGCTGAAATTGAAAATTATACTGATATATCAACATGAAGCTACACAAACAAACACAAAACAGATCCAATGCCTTTATAAGACTACAGACAACTATTTATACATCACAGTTCCTTCAATAACTGTTCCATTTTCTGAGTGGCAACAGTTACCCAGAAATGCACATTAATGCCGACAGTTGCTTACCGAGCATGGAGGTTATAGTGCTTTAGCTATGTCAGTATAATCAAAGAAACAGGGTTTTAACATCAGCAGGACTTTATTTTTACTGTGGCCAGATGAAATAGGAAATAAAAAATGATATATCATCAACATAATAAAACTGATCAGGAAAATTATTATCTTAGGTCATCACTACACTGACAGAAGCCCTAGTGAACTGCACGCTCAAACCCAAGGAGACTCTCTGATGGAGCAGGTTACTTTGCCCAGGGCAGAACACTGCTCTGCAGGTGTAAAGACCAAGTCCCACCCTCCCACCAGACCCCCAAGTGGTCCTAGAGCAGCCAGGCCTCCGAACACCCCGCGGACCTCCAGCACATCCTCAGGGGCAAACAAGAAAAGGCTTTGGGGAACCAACAAAGGACATATATCAAAAATTAAACTTGGATTATAAACCTTACAGAAATACCTAAAAGTAGTTAAAATAATTTGTATATCCACTTGTCTGAATAAAGGCCAACGTGAATAAAGAAATAAAATGTTTCGACTTCTCACCTCTTTTAAGATTAATTTGAAGCATGCAGTTAGAATAAAACAAACTTAACAGGCAGTAGATGACTAGAATACTTTAAACTGATCTAAACAAGGGAAATAGAAAGCAAATACCTGCCCCCTCTTTAAATTGAAGCTTAGACTGGAACATTTCATTTTCTTTTATAAATATGGGTTTTTGCAGTAGTGATGGGAAAGACTCCAAAGGGTTTGTGGCTTGGGTTTTCATTTAGATAAGCTGCCGTGGCCAGGGAGGTTATTTAAGCTTATCCCACCATCGCAGAGCCTGGGCTCTGCGGGCCAGGGCTGGGGCTCCGCGCAGCGAGAGCTCTTCTCGCGGAGTGTCAGCAAGTCTAAATCTTGTGTCTGCTGGGGCATGGGAAACAGGGGAAAATCATCTGCCATGTCAGAACCTTCAGACACACAGTAATTCCATAACCATTAACAGGTTCCTCCAGATCATTAATCATAACAGATATTGAGGCATCTTGTGTGCCACTATCCCACAAAACACGTGAGGAAACCAAAGCAGGCTTCACAAAGTCCTAAGGACTAACAACTTCAAAACTAAACATACTATCTAACAAACCTAAACTACACAAAAACATATATTTAAATCTGCAATTAAAAATCATTTTCCTAAAAGTATTACAAGATTTTTATTTTCAGGGAAAGGGAACAACCACAGGGCAACTGGGTTAATCCCGTTGTTTTACACCAGAGCTGTAAAAACCAGAACAGAACCTGTAGAAGTGGGTTTGCACCCCTGATTTGTTTCCTATTGAGTTTAAAGTTGCTCCACATGGTGTCTGATCTCACCTGCTAAATATATTAATACATAAATAATAAAAAAAAAAAAAAAAAAGCCAGGAAGGGCTGAGAACATTCAAGGTCCTTTGACTCCATGGGTGGCTGACACCACTCACCTGCCCAGGTAAAATGGCCAGAAAAGCACTTTTTTCAGCTGGGAGCCTGTCTGACTCAAACCAGGTGCCTTCTCCTGCACCCCTGCCAGGCAGCTGTCACCGGACAGGGAGCATCTCCGTCTCCTCTGTGCTGTATTTGTGGTCCTGTCATTTTAGGAGAGGTGAGCACGGACACCGCTTCTCTTCAAAACATGTTGAGACCTCACTATTGGAACACTGTTTTCCATTTATTAATTCACTAGGTAACTGCAAAAAGCTGTCAGATTCCTGCAAAAATAATCTGAGGGTTTCAGCTAAACCCCGCGGGACAGGCGTACCTGCCTCAGACACAGGTCCCTCTTTGGCATCGTGGTGGAGGTGGTGGTGGAGGGACCTGTCAGACACTGCGCTGTGACGGCTGTGCACTGGTGATGGTACTGATGAGTAAAAGGCAAAGTCTATAGTTTTACTGTAAGACTGTCGAGGTCCCTGTGAGACTGTTATAAGTATCCAACCAATAATACTTAAAATGGGAAAGTTTTCTGTTCCTAGCTACTGAGGAAGATATTGGTAAATAACTTTTACATAGTGCTCTTGTTGATTGGATGTTCTCACAGGGAAGTCTGGCAGACTGTTTCATGAAATTCAGCAGGAATTCAGAATTCAGGAATTTAGATTCACTAACTGTAAAAGCTGCCGTAAATTAGGTGCGTACCCCTGTAAGGGGACCTGTTGCACTTGATGGTGCATCACTGTGTGCTGGATCTGAAGTTGGACAAAAAGACTGAATGACCCAGGATTAGCTCCCAGTTCAACCATCTAGGCTGAATCTCTAGTAGCAAGCCTGACACTCATTGACAGGCATTCAAGGCATGTATTAGCCCTGCTAATACTGCTAATTAGTACTGTAAGGGAACTTCACCACCCGGACAGACAACTGCAGCAGCCTGGCGTTACAAGTTCTTAAAATGATTGAACACTGTTTTCAGATGCTCTGGTAGATTTTAAAAATCACTTCCAGTTCTCTGGTGTGCTTTAATATGGCAGAGGATCTAGCAGAGTTACAAGCTGTGATTCAGAATCATTAAAAGATTCAAAAAGAAGAATCAACTATTTTAAAGCCTTCAATCTGTCTTTATTTAGATATGGCCAATAAATAAACACTGCCCCAAGGAAGGTGGCACAATGAGATTGGCATTTTGACACTGAGATGCACAAAGGCATGTTATATTCTTCTCTTGCAATAGTTATTAATCCCATTTTAACCCAAAATTGCTCTAACAATAGTATTTCCCCAACCTTTCTCCTTAAGCAAAAGCTGCTACAATTAACAGACATACCAGACTTTGAACTAGAATTAATTAAAGAAAAAGTAATAGGAAACAGTATAATTCAATCACTGCACTTTATGAGAATCCATAAAGGAGCCAAAATCTGTGTCTGTGGCTATCTGTATTGTCATTAAAAAGAAGAGCGATACACTTATTACACTGATTTGCTATTTAACACTTACTTCAGGAGCTTAACCAGCTCTTAAGTACAGGTCACATGTCTGCCTTCACAGCAACTTATGCAAGGGAAACGCTTCATTTGATTCTCTGATATAAATGATCATGCTAGTAAATTTTGTTACAGGATAGTATTCCACCCTGGTTTGCAGGAATGATAACAAAGGGATAAAAGTTAAGAAGAAAATGTAAACCCCTGAAGATCTCCAGTTTCTTCTTTCTCCATAGCTGGCTAATGGATGTGCTCTTGTCGGCAACCTGCGTTTCCCAGGATATGAAATGCGGCAGGGCTCCTTCCCAGGAAAGCATGGACGGCAATGGGCTCAAATTATTGAGAAGAAAGGTGTGACAACTTTCTGTGCAGGATTTCCATTAAGAGATTATAAAACTCTTTAAAGAAATAACATCATTACTCATTGCCCCACTCCCACCCTCAGCTGCGCTCAGCAGTGGATAGAGTTTCAAGACTTTTTTTTTTCCCATTGCCAGGGGAATTTGTTGTTGCTGCATGTGTTGATAACTGAGAAATTAAAATGGTGTCTAACCTTGTCAGAACTAAATAATTTTGACAGCAACTGTATCTGTTTCTTAATTGTTGGGTATTCAGGTATGACCTACTTATTTCTGGACCTGTGTGACCTGACACCCGAATTTTCCAGAAGAAATGTGTTTGAGTGACATCGCAGATAAATGGTACGGGAGCTCAGCACAGTATCCAGCGCATCCCACCGATGCCTATTTGCAATTAGAATAGCTCAAACCTGTTAAAAGTGCTGGAGGTAAGACAAGTGCAGCAGGGTTTGGCCAGCTGGGGAGGACTACCTGCCTAACAAAAAGATATCTAGCAATATTAATTTCCTATGTCATGTGTGCCATAGGCCTACACAGTCCCATCCCTGTTCCAGGTATCACCGTATGTCCAATTTCTTTGGAAATGGCTGGTTCAAAAAAACCTGAAATAGACATGGCAAAATTTTGTTCCAGTCACAAAAGTATCCACAAATGATATGAGTTTGTTTGGCTGGATATTCGACTGGAGGCGCCCAATTAAACCGTAATGAATCCCTGAGAGCATTAGTGTCTTTTCAGGTTTTTTTTTTGCCCAACCCATCATTAAACTAATCAAAACACAACTCTGAATGGCAAGGATAATGCCCACCATTAGTTCACAGTATGACCTTTGGGGCAGTCACAACTTCTCTACATATAGTTTTATCCATAAAAAAAAAAAATGCATAGGATACTTCTTAGCCACAGCTCACTGCAGAGTTTGCACTTGCAAAACACGACGGGTACACATTTACGTAGTGCATCTCTAATCACAGGATTAGCAGTGGGCCCCTAATCAACTGCAGAAGAGGAGTATCAATGCAGTGAGGGAGAAGCCAGATGTATCTATTCAGGAATCATTTCAAATTGTACAGATTTTACTTAAAGAGCCATTAACAGCACTACAGAGCTGAGATGGAAGCTGGCTCCATTTCATTTCCAGGCATATCCTGTTCAATGAACAGCATTAACTGGGAAAACAGCAAGTATTAAGGAACAATCCAAGCACCTGGTCCATGCACAGTTCATCAAAAATCAATTATGCTGTAACCACTGATTAATATAATCTAGTTTAACGTTTTGATACTTTTGGCCACTCTAACAACTCAGTAAGCTACTGAGAAGAAACATGAGAAAATGGTATAGAGCCAAAAATTGTCTAAAGATTTGAAACTGAGAACTCTGGAAAATAAGCAGCCTCCCAGACATCTGGAACTCTGATCTTACAGCCATGATGCATGGTATGCCATGAAAATATATTAATCCTTGCTAGAGCGGAAAACTTTCTCTTTCCTTGAGTGGCAGTTTTTCGTTACTTTCCATTTCCACCCCTGGTTCCCCCATGTCCCTTCATTCCAAAAAACGCACGAAATCTGCAGTCTTTTAGTGCTAAAATCCATTATCAAATATGCTTCACTAAGCCAAATTCAATGCTCAAAGTTGGAAGGTAAACACAAATACGCAGTCCCCTAGTTGGAAAGAAACTGGTGAGGCATACAATAAACACATCATAAATCCCAAAACTGTTTGACAAGCTAGAAGAAAGTAAGTTAATGTTGTGTAAAAGGTACACATTTATTCCTGGATTATCATCAGTCTTCTGGATCATGGCACAAAGATTATGGAGAATAAATAGATGTAATTTGGGTAGGCATTTTGTATTTCACTGCCTTTCTGACACCGTGGTTAATACTGCTCCTTGCTCTTTGGCCGGTTACCGGTGGGCAGCTAGTGAATCTGGGTGCAGCGCACAACTGATGGAGGCAAAGCAACGTGATTCGTGACTGACGATAGAGTATTACCATTTCCTTTAAAAAATATGGAAATTCTGAGGAACTGGAGGAAATCGCGTTTCTTGAATGTCATTCAATTTTTCTATTTATATGTAAAAATACCTACCGGTGAGGCTTTCCTTAAAAAAAATAAATTTAGGGATATTTGACACATCATGCTGATTTCTGTGGCCATTTTGCTAGAAATCCTTTATTATTATTATTATTTTAATATGAAAGAAGGACTTTTTTTATTTATAGGGGTTTATTGCTAATTTCTCACTTTAGGAAATCATAGGTTTTCTGGAAGTTAAATTTCTAGTGCCTACAGCTGAAGGCTTCTTCTGTTTTGCAGTGTAGTTTGGAGAGATCTTTGGCTTCAAACCAAACTGTACACATCAACATTTGCATAACTGTTATGCGTTACCCACTAAATCAATGAAAATCCTTCTTCAATAGGTTAGGGATAAGCTCTTTTGAGCAAAAAAGCTTTCAAAATACTGCACATTTATATTTTATCCAGTGCATTTACAACAGGGTCTTTCATTATTCATATAGCACCCATTATCAAGGGGGGTTCAGCCAGGACTAGCTCTCCACACAGTAGCTGTCAGAGAAATACAAGCAAAAATACAGTTATAGCCCCCAAAATTCTGTGCTTTATGAACTGACAAAGGCACCAAAGGACACAAAGTCAACATGGGTGCGAAGTGTCTAGAGGACACCTGTGCCTGCAGCCCTGGAAGAGGAGATGGGGGCACAATGAATAAGTACTCACTGCTGCCTTCATTGTACGTCTAGTTGCATCTCCAAACAGACCATGGATAAGACTCTTGCGCTTCCAGTTGAGTGGGAGAAATATGCTTCGTTTTGCCAAGCTGACTTCATTCTGCAAATGCAGTGGGCTGAGGAGACAGGAAGGTTTCCGGGAAAATGGAGTGACCATCAAAAAGGTGATAATTAAAAAAAATATCCCTAAAATCTTTTTGCATGAGTACAGGACCTAGTGGACCAGTTATGAATACATTATCTTAATTCGTTATTGCTGACCTTTTTAAAAGTCTCTAGTGGTGCTGGTTTGCTCTGATAGTTTTTGAGCTATGTAAGGTCATCGATAGTTTAAGGAAATAGCTCCTGTAGCCACATCGAATAAATGCTTAGAATTCCTGCCAAAGAAATGGCCTTCACATGAGAGTGAGTTTGCAAAAAGAGACTGTTTTTCCCGAAAAGATACAAGGGAAATCCAATTTCCTTCACATCCAGTGGGGGCTGAATTCTTACTATTCAGCTCTCCTACAGCTGCTGTTATGGACTACAAGCTCATCATGCGGGCCTCATCAACAAGAACATTAGCTTAAAGGGTACATCCCTAGCCGGGAGGTGTGGCAGGATAAGAACTAGGTGGTGACACTGACACTGAACACGGAAAAATGGAAAGAACATGTAAAGTATCCTCAGGGCATTTACAACGTACAAGGAGCTGCAATACTGGAGCCCTGTAAAATCTGTCTCCAACAACATCACTACTAGAGTCAAAGCCAGTAAGAGATTTCCCTTTGTAAAGACAAAAATAAGTCTTAAAGTATAGGAAAGGTTTTATTTTGATTCACACCTATTTTATTATAGACAACTGCAAACAATGTGAAATAACTAAAAATAGCCTTTAATTATGATGAAGGCAATGGTGACTTTATAGCATGACGAACGATGACATGAACACAGCTCCACGCTCAAGTGCAGAGGTGACAACGTAACCGCAGTCATGAGAGCACTCCCAGTGTCTCTGTACCTTGAATGGCTTCTTAAGGTTGTGCATTTTCCACGGTAACCTGCCATCATTCTGAAGCTAGTAAAATTGAATTTGTCTCCAAGAATTAATATAGAGGCAAGTTTTCAATAGTACAGACATTCGTTTCTCCTTTCTCCTCCCAACTTACCCATGTTTTTTCACTTTAGTATTGTTATTGTCTCATATTAAAACTGGAGAATTTTCAGGCCAGACTCCCATTTTAATTAAAATGAGGCAGCAACAGCTGTTTGTCATTGAGCTGGAGTTCATTTGTTAAAAGAGAATCAGTGTGTTCTACATAGCAAGAATAAACTACATTTAAATATGACTCACTCCTAGTATATTGACTTTCCTGCAATGTAAATACCCTGGCAGTCAGGTTATGACTGACAACATAAAACACCGAGACCACGTGACAGCTGGGTACGGTAGGCATGACTCACGTCTTTGAGCATCTGCCTTGGACAAGGCACGCAGCACAGGGAACAGTTTACGAAGGCAGGATAGTAACATGCTATGATGAGGTCTTCACAGTCTGGGATAAGGCAGCATGGTGGGGTTTGTAGCGCAAGGTAAGAGAGCATCGCACAGGGAGCTTCCACAGCACGCAGGGCCTCTGCAGTGCAAACGCTAAAGTGCCCTCAGCTTGGTCATCCGTTCCCAAAGGAACCTCTTTGCAAAAGCCAAAGGCTGCAGCTGGAGACAGAGTGATCTGCGGCATCTGCATGACCCAGAAGGAATGCTACAGCAAATCACTGACTTCCCACTATAATCCCAACCATACTGAAGGAGTTTGACCCTAAGCCAGAGGTTCCTCTTACAGTAACACGTGCAAGGAATAGACTCAGTGACCCCCTATTCAGATAAAAGGAGGAAGCACGCTGTTAGTGGTGTTCATGCAGAGGTTTCTCTCAACGCCTAGAGAACCTCAGGACCCTCACCCATGCGAATGCTCATACCTCAGCACTCCGAAGAAGCAGAGCTGGTGCCAGAGACCAGTATAAGGGTCTGCTCTTCCCGTAATTTAGGACCTCACAGAAGAATTAATTGCTTTGGCAACAGTGTCAAAGTCAGAGGCTGGTTTCCTTGGTGGCGTGGAGTAGCTCAGTGGCTCATAAGAAATGCTGAAGAACTTACGTTCCCTGTGTAGTCATCCAGATCTTGAAGATCTTTCCATCAAGCATTCCCAGAGAAATTGTTCATAGCCTGGTAGTTACAGGGCAGGAACATGGAAGGGTGACCTTCCGTGTCACTTGCAATGTTTACTTTCTACTGAAAATTGGGATGTGGGTATGCACCTGGGGGAGAAACTGTAGCTCCAAAACACCACAGGTCAACCTACACTGGTTCCTCTCTTTTAAAATTGTTTAGCACCTCCGAACAACTTCCCACCATGAAGTTCCACCTGCAGCTGAAAGGTGGCCAGCCCTGCTCCCGCCTTTCTTTAGGAAGGGTGGGGTTAACGAGATAGGGCAGGTGAAGTGACTTACCAAGGGTTGCATGGCAAGACCAGGAAAGGTACCATCAGGAAAGGTTCCCAGCTAAATGAGTGAACAAATAGTAAGCTAATACTATGCAGCATGTGCACTTTTAATCTTCAATTCTGTTTGAAGTAATTACATTCTGACAATATGCGGGTGTATTAACCTGGTTTTTGCAGGAAGCTAGGGAGAAAATATGTCCACAAAAGGATTAAAACTTCCCTGAGACTAATTCCCGGCTTTTTCTCTATGTTCAAACCACATTTCTCTTTCAGAAGGTCTCTCTGCTCAGCTAAATCACAGCAATTACATTCCATTCTTTGATCCATTTCTCTGTTTTTATTTTCTGGTGCAAGTCATTATTTTTAAACCACTCATTTTAAGAGTTTCAGGTCCGGTTCACGTCATTAGTAGATAATGGAAGGTTACCTTTTAATGCCATTGTTTACCATTTATTCTTCTGACGTGTCTCCTTGTCTATGTTTTTTTGCATGATGGCCAGTCACTGGAAAAAAAAAGCTGCAAATGCAATACAGCCTGACTTAAGGGGGCAAAAAAATTCCCCTCTTCATTCCCTTTAATTAAACATCATGCAAATTAGAGGCAGAGCTCTAGGTACTACACCTCATGGGCCAAGTTAGGGAGTTAAACCTTTGCTGGCAATACCAAAGTTCCAAATAAATGTATAAATTTAAACAAAATATGGCAATGTTTCAGCCAACAGGAGTCAGTAGTCTTTATAGGGTGAAACAAATGCTTTTATTTCTACAGCCTTTCCCCCGGGTGCTGAAGCCAGCACTCCCACATATTACTCCTCTGGAGAATGACTGAACTATGAAAACAGCTTTGGGGTTTTTTCCCCCAACCTCCTCCTGCCCCCTCTTTTTGAAAATAGCCTCTCTTAAAATAAAGCCTTTCAGCAAAAACTCAAAGGAAGAGGTAGGGAAAAGGTTGACAGAGATTTTGAAGTATTGATTTTTGATAGTTTTGTCCTTCTATCCCAGGCTTTTTGTCACAAACATCCAACAGAATGGCTGTCCATTTTGCTCCTGTTAACTGTAGTCTGGCCAAATTTCTGTCATCTTCCAAAAGCTGAAGAGTGAGAAAGAAAAAGCAAAATAAAAATCTACCCGAGAACCTTGTGTCCTGAATTTACAAATAATGTTATACATAGCCATCTCTTACTGAGAGTTGCAAGAGTTAACTTAGGAGTATTCATATTATGGTATGGAGAATTACTTCAATTGGTTAAATACTTGTTAAACTCATCAGAGGCAAACTATTTCTTGTAGTTCCCTGCAAGCAGTACGGAGAGCCGTGCTCATGGCAGTTGAGTGCATAGAGCTGTGGGTCTCTAAATTCATTCTATGTCCCACAGGCTTTTCGTCTGTCGGGTTTGGGTTTCATCGCATAAACGTTTTCCCAAATAATTCAAAATCTGCACAGCTACCTGCAAGTTATAACCTCCCTGAAGCCAACCAAGCATGCACCCACCTCTTCCAAAGCCAGCCCCTCAGAAAGGAAAGCCTGCAAATCTCTGCTCCATTCCTTTTACACTTGCAGTAGAATAGGAAAGCTAAAGGCAAAACAGAGATAGCAAAAAAATCAACAACCTGCAACTTTTGATTTTATGTGCTGCAAACTTCCACCATTTGCTTTCTACTTCAGCAATTTAATTTAGCTTGTAAAGGCTCTCTGCTGCTTCCAAGCCCAAAATACAGAATGAACAAAACCACATCAGAACATCAGGGTAGAAACTGATAGAAACTGCAGCGTGTCCATACGGCTGGCAGCGCCACAAGCTGCCTTGCATCAGTTCATCAAAGGGATGCTGCTGTATGGTCAGCAATTACTTGAAAAGCTGGCAGGATACACATAAATACCTTGAATCTATCCCAGTTGGCACAAACGAGGGTAGCTGGTATAAAACACTGGATCGATGAAAGTAATGCAGGACTGGACTTCAGTCAGAGTGGAGTCATGATTTCGCCATGGAAATAGCCTAGAGCTGAGCTGGTGGTGTTCTTCAAAGTGCAGTGCCCAGAGGATGCATTACTCACCCGAATGAAGCACCAATTTGGAACTCACACAGCCTGAAGAAGAGCAAAGCAATTCTGGAAACTCAGTTTAAACCAGCTAAAAATCTGTCCCGTGTACAGTGCCAGTTTCTGCTTATACCTTCCTGTTTCGCACAAAGTCAAATAAGAGCAAAATCTGGCCCCAACATTGCCAACAGTTCTTTGAATACTAATTGAGATTTTTAAAATCTCCAAGTATATATAAAAGCACGGCTCAGATTTGAACAACCAGAATTGGCTTTAAAACATCTGCACTCTCTTGTCTAGTCCTCCACCAGGCAGACCACAGGTCCTCCACATGGCCAATGCTCTGTTACTACAGGAACAACTCAATTTCACCAGCACTGGTGCTGGACTCACACTCAGCTGAGCACCCTTGCGCAGCTTGTGGCGTGGAGCAGGATACCTTTGATCCAGAAGCTGCTCAGACACTAGCAGAGTTTCCCTGGAATGCCATACCTGGCTTCAGGAGAAGTTCGGCAGCAACATGGAGCAGGCTTTTTTTGAGTTTTTACAGAATGACTAACATAGCCAAAAATATTCAGTGACATATTTCCAGGGTTGGGGTTACCAAAAGGAAAAGCTGACGACCGGCAAGTGGAAGCAATGCAGATGGTGTGACCAGCACATACCTCTGCCAGCCTCAGCTGACGGGGCTGCGTGGGTTTGGCACAGCGCTCTGCTGCAGTGGCAGTAAGTCACGGCAGCTGTAGTTAGATGTCAGACCAGAACACCACCAAAATTCCTACAGCGTGGCATAAACCGTTTAGTACTGACTATTATACATTAATTTGCCTTAGGGGTAGAATAGGAATATACACCTTGAGCATCACTAAATGTGCCATCTGGGCACCTGCTAGTAATTATGCTATATGGAAATTTAGGCAGGGTGTAAATAGTCCAAAAGATACAAGCGGTGTGACCCTTTCAACTGGTGTAGCTGATGGCATCTCAAACAGGCTCAGAGTTTTTGATCACTCATTTACTGAAAGCAGTCTCACTCCCGGAGACCTAGTCAATCCCACAATTTGTTTTACAGCAGGTATGTTAATTTCTGCATTCCTGTGTGGCACGCAGAAGCCAACAGAGAACTTAGGATAACAGTAAAATATTTTCTTTAGCCAAAATACATACAGTGCTGTTCATGGCAAAACGGTTTAAAATTCTAACAGAAATTTGATGGGCAAGCCTCATTTTTCAGAGGCAACTGCTTCAAAAGAAAAGTTTGTTTTACAGACTTCTGATTTTTTTTTTATGTACAGGTCTTATCCCTTAGCACTTTGTATCAGCAGTTATTCTAATCAAGTTTCCCAAAAACTCATTTCAGGATTTTCATTTGATTCAATTCTTTCACTGAAACAGTGCCAGGTCATGCTTTTTAAAAAATTTATGAGCACCTCTGTGAGATCTGTACACTAGCCATAAGCTGTGCAGCTACCTTAGGACTGTTCAGTCTAAACATAAAGTCTTAAAAAAATTCATTAGCTTATTACAGCAATTAAAATGTCCAGGCATTTTATTATACAGGATAGTAACCTGCATGGCAATTAACCAGCAATTAATTACTTTAAAATATATTCACTTGATCATTTGAGAATGGGATGGCTAGTTAATCTGAATTTTAAACACAAAGCAATGCTTTGGTGTAGTGCAAGGCGGCTTCAGCAAACCCTTTCCAATAGCTCCTGTGACCCCAGGCCCAGCTCCCCAGTACCGGTGTCAACGGGCACGTGGTCGCTCCCTTTCCTCATGGAAAATCATCAGTCTTAGCAAGCTTATTGCAGCGATGCTCAGGAGCTCAGGGTTGGATAGCAGTCGTCATGTGCAGTGTGCTGTACAAATAAAATATAACCCCTGCATCGCTGATTTTGCAATCTAAATTACAGGATTTATGTTTGTAGACAAACTTTCATGGATGGAATTAACATTTTATATCTGATTTTTTATCAGTGTTTTTGCACATTATTATTGTTTATGAATGAAAAAGCACTAACTTTAACATTAAGATAAATTTTAGCGGACCATTTGAAAGCTCTGAAAAGTGTGCCTGATATACACAAGGCAAATATGTCATCTATCTTACTATTACAGCTCTCCTCTCCCTACTTATTTTGCATTTAATTTTCTTCAGTGAATCAAATGGGGCCATAATAGTCAGTCTCTGGGAGTAAGCAAATGTCCTTCCTATCGAGTAAAATACATGCTTTTAGATGAACTTATTCTCTCTAGAATAGTTCCTCCATAAGCAAATAAAACCACAAGGAAAATCATGCTATCAAATAATTCCCATGGGTAAGAGAGAAAATATGAAAGGCAGGCTATCCCAAACTATTTCAAGGTAACTTTACAATAAACTGTGGCTTTTTAAAATGATGAGTTAGATACTGGTATTTCTATTTCAATTCTGACTTTTAAGCATTTAAACTTCCCAGCCCTCAGCTTGTATCCCTTCATTAAGGGATTTTCCAAAAGGTTTAAAGGATATATTTGAGGGAAACAAGAAAACGGGAAAAAACAGCCTACCACATGCACGTAGTGCCTTTTTACACCATTTTCTCTCCATAGCTTACTATGATCGAAATAACAGCCACTGTGGCATCTTTCAGACTGCAAAGACAACTCATTACACCAACACATTTGCAGTATCACATTACAAAGACTTATAAAATATCTGCATTTATATTGGAAATTAGAAAAATGCTGTTGACAGCTGGGGAGAAAAAATGGGAAGCAATTTTACCTGTGCAAAATTCAGGTTAAATTATAAAACAGATATGTTTACTCCAGTATTTATAAATGCAGACGTACATCTCAGGTTTTTTGTGCGTGATATAAGGCATGCTTAAAACCTGGCCATCAAATTGCTATGTTTTGCTGCCTTTCTGTGGGGCAGTGCAGGAATAAAGAGGCATTTTGTCTCCATACGAGCTGTGAAATGGCTCTATGCTTTAGCGGCTCTTTGCTGTCTAGTCTGAGCAAAGGGGTTAAAGCAGCTCAGCTCTTTTAGGTCTAAGTGCATTTTCACTACAGCATGTTTGTGATACCCTTTGCTCCCTCTTAGATTCCCCAGTAAAAGCTCTCCCTTCCCTCGTTACTTCAGAATATGTGACTCTCTTCTATTCCTGTCTCCCAGCCAGGCGTTCTTTCAGCAGGGGCTGCCCAACAGTTCTCACGGTATTCTCAGGCTACCCTCCCGCCTCAAGTCAAGGGAAGCTCTCAGCCAGGAAAACCAGGTTTACAAAGTTTTTAGCAGCATAAATCCAGTGATGACACCTGCGCTTGCCACATTTTCAGATTTATCTGAAAGTGAATTTGAATTTTCCAAGTCGGTCTTTTTTTTGTTTGGTTTTTTTTTTGTTAAGGTATCCAGATATTCAGGGGTACCACAGTCAACAGCAGCTCCGCACTTTGGATGCTTTAAACTAAACTCAGTTGATGATTGATATCTGAATTTCTGGTGCTTGCTTACGGTCAGTTGTCCACCTCCTCTCCCTTCACATCCCACCCCTCGGTCCCCAGGGCATCCCACAGGTGCTTTGAGGAATCAGTCACCATTGCCTGTGTACTCTTCACATCTTTTTTGGAGACCCACCAACGTGAATACTAGCACACACACTGCTGTACAACAGCACCATTCCTGTGCTGATACTACAAAATTAAAGTTACTGTTATGCCTTTGAATTCAATTATACGACTTTGCAGCGACAACCACCAGGCAGAGTGAAGGGCATACCTCGTGACAGAAATCAGAAGTGCACTTCTTGCAAATGTAACACAGATGGAAAAGAAAACACCAAGCATCTCTCGGTCCCCTCCCTCCCCTCCAATACAGATTTCATTTTGGCGGTGATGTAAAGCCTTGCAAAAGGAGCAGAAGGATTTTCACTGACCTCTGGAGCCCGTGCATCCTCCGGCTCTGCCGGGCGAGCGGAGGGGAGCCGTAAATTCTCTTTTCAGGCCACTTGGCAGAACTAATCTCTTTTAATCTGCTCTCTTTATGGCATCTCTTGGGTCTGACAAAACTCCAATTTATTGACTGTCAGGAAAGACCACAAGGCCTATATCTTTCTTCAGTAGTTCACTTTCTTCAGCAGTGTTGAGTTGGGGGTGGGGGAGCGAATTTAAAGGAAGCATTTCACTTGCTTAAGCCTGAGAGAGTTGCATGGTGTTACATCAATAGCCTGCATTATTCTGAAGTGATAAAAACTTTACGTGCTTTGTTTGACAAAATTAATGAAAAATTAGGATCAAGTGGTACTCATCTTCCTATAGGGAAGCGCAGGCACGGCCTGGAAGAGAACAGCTGGACGTACATCATCTTCTCAGCGAGGTCGTCAGGTGTGTGTGCACCAGCGCCGGCGCGCCCCACGGCAGACCGCAGGACAGCGCTGCCCTACCCGCATCGCTTCCTTTTCCCTAAAGCTTAGTAGAATTATTCCCATTTGACCCAGGTTTAGCACCCTCCCCTACTGTCAGGGTGAAAAAAAGAGACATCTTCTCAGGGCTTCGTGACAGTTTAACTGATTAGTCCCATGGCTCTGACTTTATTGATTCCCTCCCCAGCGTGATCTCTCGGGAAGAAGCGTATACATTTTGTGAAGCAGTTAGATTTAGAGATTGAAAAGAAAAGAGGGACTTGAGGAGTCATAGGATAAAAATAATTACCTTCGATCCTGAAAATCTATTTCTTTTTTCACCCAAATTGGCAAGACTACATCAAACTAATTAGTTTAAGGAAAATATTATTTATGTAAGGTTAGTACTCAAATGTCTTCAATAAGATATTCATTGACATAATATTGTGAAGCGAAATAGTTAAATATTAACTGTTTTGGCACAAACAGATCAGAAAAATAACAGCAGCTATCCTGACTTCACCCGTCAAAAACCAAGTCGGAACTAGACCAAGTGATTCACCCAAGGTCACACAGTCTGCAGCAGGAGCACGAGCTGAGCACCTATACTTTGCATACAGATTCAGGGCTTTAACCACCAGCTCATCCTTCCTCTTCTAATTCCCTGAACCTGTTTGCTCAGAGAAACCACATGACAGAAGTTGGAATTTAAATGCAGTTACATACCCCGTTTACCGTCTCACCCCAAAGGATTTAATCAAATTAATCTGGATAAAGTTATTCACATGCATCCAAGTATTTGCAGAACTGGTCCCTGAATGAGAAATATTTTAAAACATGTACCCTGCAAGGGAAAAGCATCTGGACCACTCTTTTCTGCTGTGTGTATATGTCTCATCTGTAAATTGTAAACATAAGGTAAAACTACTGCAAAGCCTCGATGGATCTCGGAGTTGAAAACGATCTGTTTTGGTCTGCTGGTTTGAAAATGGTTTTCTTGATGAAACTCGTGAGTCCACTGGAGACTGAGACACAGATGGATGAGCTGAACATATGATAAACCTGCTGCATGAGTTTGCAGTTAATTGCCCATCATCTTTTTTGTCTCACCATAAAAAATTTCACGCCCACCTTGCACAGTAAAGGTAACCTGAGTGTCATAAACCATTTGTCTCCTGTGCTTTCTTTGCTGCATTATCCGATCGGTCTTGTTGTTAGAGTGCTGTTGAGACAAGACAAATTTGCTAAGCCTTTTTACAGATGAAGCATGCTGCATCTTTTATCAAATGATCCCCATTCTCTAATGAGAAGAAACACCTTCTAGAGTCATTTGCATACTAATATCTTTATTTGTAAAACAATAAGCAGGCTGTAACTCACCGAGCCCTTAGTCAGAACAGAGCAATTTCATTTGCATGAACCAAGTGCGGAGAGCTCGCAAAGCAAGCTCCTCGCCACGGGCACGGAGGGTACATAGTGCTCAGCAGAAAGAGGGGCTGAGGGGTCCGATACAGGCAATATTAAATGGGTGGGAAGCCCATAAAAGCAGCACCACTGCTTTCACAGCTCCTGTTGGGAAAACAGCCCCTACCTCCTGCAGGAACAGAGTGCAAGGCTGGTAGTTTAGCTGCAGGACAAGAGGGCTTGAAAAACAGGAGCTGATACCACAGATACCATCGGTGCTTCTCAGATGTGTTTATCACTGGTACATTTCTCTCTCTTTTTTTTTTATTAGTACTTGGGGACAAAATATTGCAGAAACAGGTCATTTCAAGGCAGTACAGTAGTCTTACTCTGGGCAATAAGAAAGACAAAGGGTTGTCTAACCATTGCACTTCTAAATCTGCTTTCAAACAAAAAATCTACTTTTTTGCTTGGATGTCACAATACAGAAAGGCTGCTCTTCCTTGTGACAGCTCGAAGGCAAACAGCGTCATTCTGCTGGGTGTGGGGTCTCTGCCTGCCTTCCAACATCTCTGCTCATCTCAGCTGAGTCTGGTGGGCATTATCCAGTAAACAAACGGAAAAGGGGGAAAAAAATAATAGAGAAAGTCTTCCTTGCACTGAGTCACTTCAAAGAATATTGAAACCTTTTCTCAATCCTAGTGGTGATGCCTAACTGGCCATCTAGAAAGAGCCAAGACATTTAGTGATGTCAGAGCTTGCTTCCCCAGAACACAGCTCTTCTTCAGCAACCAGATACTTTAAGTAGGAACGAGCAAAGTCTAATGGGCAGTTAAAGGAATTAGCCCCAATTTCCCTGTTGTGCTTTACAGTTCACAGCCCTGATTTACAGAACTTAAATCTTTGGCAAATAGATTTTCCCTCTTCCCCTCTCTGCCCTTTCCAGTATGAGCAGAAAGGAGAGGAGCTGCCAAGACAGTGCTCATTCCTCTTGAAAAGCTTCTGGAAACAAGGAGGACTCTGCTGAACACCTAATTTTAGAGTTTGCTGCAGGTAAGCAGAAATGTCTCATAGAAGAGGAACAAATTCTTCCAACAGCCACCGTGTAGCCTACGCTGAGGCATTAACAACAACACTGATAATTGAAGTGGGACCTATCAATCTAGGAGGGTGACTATTTTAAGCACTTGAGAAGTAATGAAATAACTAAAAATAGTCCTCTATTGATATAAAGTCTCAAAATGAAATAATCTGATTAGCATCAGGAAACATCGCTCTCGTGCAGGTTCCTGTGACCGTGCGTTACAGATGACCATTTTTCCCCATCAAAGTAAGAGGAGCCATTCCGCGTTATCTATGTTTCCTTCTGACTGTATTAAAACAAACATTAAATGGAAGGTGTATTTTCCCATATCTTTCAAAAGGCTGCCACCATATGGGGGATTTATTTTAATACAAGGCTCAGTTGTGGTTTTTGCAAATAGATCTCCCTGCAGCATCAGCGCAGTCTCTGAAGGGAGACGGGCACTCGGGGTCCCACACAGAGCTGGGCACTGCGCAGGCACAGCTCCGCAGCAAGAGGGTTTAGGGCTCTAATCACCTTCCTCTTTAACAACCTGTACTTGCTGCGAAAGGCGCATTTATCCCTTTGTGTTATAAAGAGTTCTGTGTGTTTTGAACTGTGTAATTTGAATTCTGCTGCACTGTGGCTAAAACTACCAACTTTCCCTCTACGTGCTTTACAGGATTGCTGCCACTGGCTCACATTTTCTCATCTTGCCACTTCAGCAACACCCAGAATGCTTGTCTACACATTTTCATGGCAAAGATCTTTTTTTCTCACACATCTTTTTAGCAGTGATGTTGCAATTAGCATGAATTATTTTATGGGCATCCTTACGGAACCCAGGAATGTTCCTGGCATCAGGAAGAGCCGCCCAGCCCCAGGCTCAACCTGTTGCTAGAAGAGAACACGCAGCTCAATGAGGCTGGATGGGCTCTGCCCCGCTGGACCCTGGTCAGGATGCTGCCTGGCACACAGACCAGACCTCTTCTGCCACACCACCAGCAAGCACAAAACCTCACCGTACTGTTCACATCTCAAATGTGAGGAGAGACACTGTTACTTCAGTTAAAACGCTCATCTTAAAGCTGCACGTAGCAGTGTTTTCTGACAGTGATGTAGATCACTTACAACCAAATGGCAGAAGGAGTCTGATTAAGATAAGCCCAGACCAGAGCAGAAATGCAAAATGTATCTTTCAGAAATGTGAAAGCATTAAAAAAAATTTTGTTCTGTGTTTTCAGTTTTAGCAGTAACCAGAATAATGAAAATACAAAGAGAAACACTGAGCAGTTACTGCACCGCAGTGTTTTCTACTTGCCTCAGATTCGAAGGCATGTTTTGAACAGAGTATTTTATCAGAAAAAACTCCCCTACGGAAGTTTCATTCCCCGAATAACACAAGAACATTCTGAGTGAGGTTTGCATAAGCTCCCGGGCCAAGCTGTGAACACTGCAGATACTTGTAACAAATTCAGTTTTTCAGGGGAAAAAAAGTACAAAATTCTTTCCCACTTCTCTTCTTTTTTTTAAAAGGCAAGTATACAAAGGTTTGGCTTCTGGATGTTAGGGCATACAAGTTAAATAGTGGATTTCAGCAAGGTGGTATCTTACTATCTCTATGCCATAGGAGGGATTAAACATACATTACAGAAAGAAAAAAAGCCTTGACCTATATGAGGAAACAGGAAAGACGACAGCAAACCATCATCGCTACACTGACAAAGTTGTAAGAAACATCTAGAGTGACAGCACTGCCTAAATAAAACTGTGGGCTAAAGCCATTAACAGGCTACAAAAAGCAAGCTATTTCATGGCTGCATAAATATTTCTTCGCTGCCGCTACAGCGGGGAGCGGTTTGTCAGCGCAGCCACCAGCACCAGCCAGGCTCCGGGGCGGCCGTGCCGCAGGCGCTGCCAGCACTGCTGCCTGCTGCCCCAGCCCCCCGCCAGCGCCGTCACCATCCCTAAAGGTGTTTTACCAGGCAGCTGCACAGAGAAAACCAGCTGTAAACTCAGTGGAACATGCTATGGGGTAACATAACTGCAAGATTATGTTGCATGAGTGCAAGATTATGTTGCATGAGTGGCCATCCAACTGCTGCATGATAAACCATAGAATCCTAGGACGGTTTGGGTTGGAAGGGACATTAAAGCCCACCCAGTTCCATCCCCCTGCCATGGGCAGGGACACCTTCCACCGGACCAGGTTGCTCCAAGCCCCGTCCAGCCTGGCCCTGAGCACTGCTGGGGATGGGGCACCCACAGCTGCTCTGGGCAGCCTGTGCCAGAGTCTCACCGCCCTCACAGTAAAGAATTCCTTCCTAATATCTAACCTAAATCTGCCCTCTTTTAGTTTAAAACCATCAACCCTTGTTCTAGTGCTACAGGCCCTACTAAAAAGCCTG
>JAVJGI010000050.1:22071462-22140469 GCA_035590275.1 Ibycter americanus | reverse complement strand
CTAACCTAAATCTGCCCTCTTTTAGTTTAAAACCATCAACCCTTGTTCTAGTGCTACAGGCCCTACTAAAAAGCCTGTCCTCACCTTTCTCATAAGCCTCCTTTAAGTATTGAAACATCCCGTGCACAGTCAGCTCACCTGTGCAGCTCTTATCAAGCATCACAGGAATTTTTTTCAGAAGCCAGGAAGATGAAAGTAGTAGTAATGAAGAAAGGAACATGGCTGAAAATACAAATGTCATATCACACCTTCTTGAGTCACGTAGCCGTGGACATGGAACAGAAAGTATACACTCACCTGCCCGACGGGGTGTGCGAGGGCGACCCGAAGCTGGATCAGCGGCACGGCATTTCAGTCCATAGGCAAGCAACGGGCGAGAAGTGAAAGCTCTTACTCTGCAGTCCTGTGGGAATAAACATAAACCACAGATGGACACAATTTTTTTCTGGATTTCTGTTGGAATTGAGAATTAAACTAAAGAAAATGAGAAGGTGAAATGAGGGAAGCGTAAAACCTTTCCTTTCATCAGAATTTCTCCACAAGATCTGACGCTGTTGCACACCGGAGCAGCCCTGTTGAGAATCCTGCAGTCACGTCTGATTACATCAGCTGAAGAAGTAAACCCTAAAATTGTACATGAATGTGATAAATAAAGGTAATTCATCTCTCAGAGGAACCAATCAAGCCAGAGGTTCTTCCTGCCAGGTCACAAATGTTATCTAAAGATCAAGTTCCAACCTAAAATGAGTGTGTGTTCAACGAAATACTGTTGTACCTGCACACAAAGGTTAAACAGAGTAAGAACTTTCAAATAATACTATTCTTAAACTTCACTCTTCTTGCCGACACGCTTCCAAAGGACAAAATAGAGACAGATTACGCGCTTTGTGTGGAGTATCAAAGCAATGTCCTGGCCACTCTCCCGTGCCACTAACCCACACGTTCCCTTTGCCTGACACAGAGGAGTACACAGTCCAGCACTGACTCACTGAAGAACGTGCAGCTCTGTAGATTCCACTTCCAGTACAATTTTCTGATTTACCCAAGTATTTATTTTACTGTTGGCTTGAACATCCCAGCTACGGCATTCGCATGGATCTGAAACACAGGAAGGGGAGGAGATCTGCGCGGCGGCTGGCTGTGCCGGATGGATCCTCAGCTGGACGCGCTGCGGCGGAGGGCGGCAGGCAGCGCGGCACCGGGCTCGCTCGGCACCGGCAGCGATGCTCTCCAGCTGGAGCGGTGGCCTCCGGACCAACTGCTGGCCCACCCCCACTGGCTGAAGTCATGAAGGGTCAATGGGGCTGCAATGATTTTGGGGCTGGATGCTGTGGCTAGTACTGCCTAGTGTGACCCTAAGGAGCTCATGTACACAAAGCAATATTGGAATTACACTGCATTTAGAGCAAGGCTGGGCACCCAGGTTCAGCACACTCCCCGACCTCCAGCAGAAACCAACTTGCCACTTCCAAATGGGATGTGGAAGTGCCACAACCCTTCCTTCGTCCAGATATGTACAGAGCACTGCTGAAAACCAAGACTGGAGTTGTCTGCCTGAGACAGGTCATTTCCAGGCTTATTTGCCCTTCAGAGCATACACGTCTCCGTCTGTGCAGAGCCAATGTGGGTGTCTGGGGCTCTGTGCATCTCTGCTATTTACAGAGCATCGCTTTGTAACAAGAATTGCCAGATTGCATCAAGTCAGCATTCTAAATAATCCAGTCTCTGGTAGCGTCTAGGCACTAATATATTTTCAAAGCAAGACTCCATGAAGTTTTTCGATAAAGACACCACCCTTATAGAGAGGAATTTATGAGGAAGCACAGCCTTTCTGAATCAAATTTCCTCTTCTTTATTGTTGTCCCAGAAGAGTCACTACAATTTTCAGATAATGATGAGGAAGATGGAGTTGGAACAAGGAACATGTAGAGCTATAGGAATTGCCTTCATAGGTGAGGAAAAAAAAAAAGTAGGCTCACATCTTCCCTGGGTCAATCACAGAGCTGCTCAGGATACAGAGTGAGCACAGCATCACCAGAATAAAAATGATGGCTTACTCTGAAAGATTAATTTCTTGTGCCATAAATATATGAAAGGGAAAGTATTTATTCCTGGCTCTCTTGTTTCCCCAGAATGCTCTTGAAATAAGATATTTTTGACCTTACTAGGGATCCCTCTAGCTTAAACACTTTAAATACATACAGGAACAGATGTTTATCTGATTATTTAAATAAGCATATCCTGTACACTTCAATGCATTATATTGATCCATACTGCCAAGAATCTGGCCTATAGATTTTAAGTTAGTCTTCCTCTGGCCCTGCGGGTGCTTTAAATTCTTTATCCTAATAAGCCTTTTACAAGGGCTTGGCTTCTATACCCACCAGCCTCCTCTCCATAGATAAGTAAATTGGTATTTCCACATTTCACTGTTTATGGTCAAAGGAAAGCACCACTGTTGCAGGGTGCTGTGGCTGTCTTTTTTAACCTTATTTTATTTTAAACACTTAATACATTAATAGTGGAAAACTTGAACAGAACCCCCTAGGATCAATAGCCAGATTTAGCCCCCGGGGGGAAAGTGACCCCCCTGTTGAACTTACAGCTAAGATGACAAGATAGTGTTTGAAGGATGGAATAAATCTTGGTGACATCTTTGCAGAGAAAAGAGGTGAACTGGTATAGCCAAAGATGAAAAAAAATCACAAATATCAGAGCAAAATAATCACCATTAAAAACAGAAATTTAAATTCCCTGTTACAAGTATGTTGTCATTAAATTACAAATCAAGATTTCACAAAAATTTGACCAAGTAGTCTATATTCAGAAGACTTCCTTCCCTCCGGTTCCTGCTATGAAATGCTGTGAGCGTGTAATATCAGCTCATCACACAACACATACTGGTTTTAAGGAGATTAAACTCTGCAGCCCTTTTCTTCTGAGCATTAGGAACAGTTAAGGAGACAGATGAAACAAGTTTCAGAGACAGACAGTTCCTCTGCCTCAGCCAGCAGCGCTCCACCACTGCCATCCCATGCACTCGCCCATTGTCAGTGCCTGATTTGTTAAAACTTTGTATGCTTTCAATAAAAAGAAAAAAAAAATCAAACCAAATGTCTACTAAAACGTGCCCAAACAGCTCTGGAAGCGCGAGTTGCCCTGTAACAACTCGCCAGCTTACTCTGAAGACCATGCCACAGCCGCAGCAGGACGGACGGACGGACGGACACCCCCTCGTTTCCAGGCAGCTTTTCTGGCAGTCAAGAACACCAAGAAAAGAAGGATGAAAACTGTCTTCAGCAGTAGTTTTAATTCTGACATTGATTCATTGATTTATCCATAAGCATCTTATGTAACAGAATAGAAAACCAACCCCCACACATTTATCCAATTAATCCATTAATGATAATGAAAAATGAGACAAGCACATGGCCCCGCTCTGCCTTGGGCACTTTCTGCCTTCCTGGAATCCTGTCACATAAACTCTACGTCTCCGTTCGTGCCAGGAGAGCTCTCATCCAGCACGTAAACAGGCAACCTGCTTGGCCCTTCCAGAGCCTGGGGAGGGGTGCCGCTGCCCAGCTCAGAGGCTAGCAGTTTTATTTTATTTCTGTAGTGCCACCGGATTTTACTAACAATGATATTCCGATCCGAGATTTTATTTGCCTCATAAATTCAAAGAGTCTCCTTTATTAGCTGTTACGGAGCTCATGAGGACTCCTGCTCTAGAACAGCAGAAGTCAATGAAAGCAATAAATCAAATGTACTTGGCCCGTTTTCCCTTGGTCTGGCTCTACCAGTTCCCTTGAAATCCTGACGCCACTGAAACGCACTGCTAACGCCCTCCACTACAGGGTAGAAGAAGGAAGAGAAAACAAATAAAAGAGGTATTACTCAACCACAAGAAATTACCCGAGTGTGCACAGCTCCATCTTGAATTCCAGCAGCTTGAAAAGAGAACTGCAAAATATTTTGGCTGCAGAACAGTGTGGCGTACGTCACCTCGTACACATGGACGAGGATTTTACCTGGCCATAGACCAGATCGCTTGATGCCAGGGAAACTGAAAAGACAGACAACGAAAGAAAAAGTCATTACACTTAAAATTTTATCATTAGCAATAACAGGTTTAAAAAAAATGTCGTAAACGATTGCTTGCCATGTTCCCCTTACATGGCCTCAGGAACTGGCAACACATTCTGTACATTGTCGATCGCTGCAAAGTGACTGGAGCTTAAAAGAGGTTTTATCTTTAGTAAGTGTTTATTTCACTCCCCATAAAGTAAAATGCACCACAGTTTAGAAATAGCATATTCAGAGCCCTGAATATTATAGTGAACCCATTATTTTTATTGCCTGCTGTGTAAAAAAATATTTCATATTTAGGTAACAGTGGTGTTACAAAATAAGTAAGTAGGTAGGATGCTGCATAAAAAACCTAGGTGCAGAATACACATACAATTATGTGCCTAAGCAACACAGAAATACATTGTAACTGCTCACATAAGTTTTATAACTGTGAGAATAATCACTTATTTGCATGTGCAAGTACTCCAATTACATATGCAATTACATCAGTTGTCCCATTGCATCAACTGCTTCTCCAATGAGCTAAAAGAAAAAAAAATAATTACACATTTCTCTTTGCTGTAATAAAAATGCAATTTGCATACACAGAAAAAAAAAGATTTCTGTTTTCTGGGATATGAAATTAGACTACCTTGGGGTATTGTGCTTTTCTGTTCTCGAATGAAGGTAAGGACGTCTGTGGTATTAAAAAGGGCTGGAGCTGTTTTATAGCTTGGGACTTCACAGTAATACAACCTCTTGGGCCAGTGTAATTACTGTACAGTATTCCATTGTCATCAGTGAAATTATTTTATATTTACAATTAAGAAGATACAGCCTTAGGGCGCCAGAATTTTTAAAGGATTCTTTTTCTCTATAATGACCATTAGGAATCACATTTATTTAATCTCTCATAAATGTGCAAATAAATGAAGAATTACAAATTCCAACCTAGAATTATATTTCCAGAATTACCTAACATCTGCTGTTTCTAATAACAGGTGGCAGAAAATCCCTTAATCTACTCATCATCAGTTTAGACTTGTGAAATGAAAGCATCTTAAAGTACAGCAATAATCAGAAAAATATAAAAGCGTACGGGTACCCTGGATTCTTTGAATGTAGGTAGCATCTCCAGGCTTTTCAGATCTTATTTCCTCAGTTTAGAAATAGAGTTTTGCTTATTTGCTTCACTACTACCACAAAAATCTGTGTACCTTCCCTGCGCAGCATCACCAGAAATGGAAACCTGGCCATCAGTGGAGCAGCATGGCAGTGAAATATTCACAAGCCCCTCACCAGATTTGCCTCTCCATCCTGCCACGTGGGTTGTGCCGCAGCCCAGCCCCGTCCGCGGCTCAGCCCTTGCAGTGGCGCAGGGCAGCGGGCGCAGACACGCTGCCGTCCCACCAGGGCCCACAGAAATCCCAGTATTTGGGGTAAACCCACAAGCAATGTAGACAGGACCGGCAGCATGCTGCCCGAGCAGATGGAAGCCGGCGTGTTCAGCTGTAGCTAAGAGACCACACAAGGGGTCTCCACCAGGGGATGTTGATATTTCTGCCCAGGCCATGCTCCCACGTCTGCAGCACTAGAGAGATGATATTCTATCTCTAACCCTATATAAAATTCTAAGATTTAAAAAAGAAAATTATTTTTTTCTGCTTTGATAGAGGAATATTTAACCCAGAGGAACCAGAGTCTGCTCTTGCTTGAACTGAACAGCAACAAAAACAAACCAGCACCCACTCTGCCCTTCCTTTGCTCAGAAGTGGATGGAGAAAAAATACTGGGTAAGGTATGAGCTGGGTGTAGGTGTCAGCTATGTCAGTTAAATTCAAATGCCTGTGGGGTTACATTGTCCTAACAAGGAAAGAAGGTCCTCTCTATTATTCTTTATTTAAGAAAATAAGAAAAGTAGTTTAGCATTGACGACAGACACTCCATAGGCTTTTGCACTTTTTAGACAAACAACCAACATTAATTAAAATGGCATAAAAGTACTGGATCTATTTTTGCTTCAAAAGCTGACTCCTGCAAAAATTAGAATAGCTTTTGCCACTTTTAGTTAAAGTCCAAAATCAAAACCACACACAAATACATCTGTCATTGAAGATGTAACAACTGAAAACATTTGACTCATGTTAGTTGCTCATTTCCAACCTCTCTCAAAGTGACCCAGTCCCTGGATCCGGGATCTCCTCCTCCTGGCCAGCCTGCCCCAGGCACGTACTGCACAGTGTCTTTGTTTGCTATTAAAGATAAAATAGATAAAGATAAAATGCATTACCTTTAATATTTCTTCGTTTCGGATGTATTTTTCTACTACCAGTGATCTTCCAAACCTGGCCATTATATAACAGCATGTACTGGAATTAAAAGGGAAGCAGAAGAGTCTATAGAGTGGGTATCAAGGCTCAGCCGATTCCCAGTCCAAAGCCATTCCCCTCTTCCCTCACCCAGCAGGTAAGTATACATGAGCTCTGGTCTAGAGGCACTATTTATTCAAACCATGAATTAGACCTCGGCAGAAAGTTTTCAACGAGGGAAGATGTTTTTCTTTTTTAAAAATAACTTCCCTTTTATAATGAAGCAATTAAAAGCGGTGTGATGGAGCAACTACCGCTTGCTGGCAAGAAGACTGGAGCTCTTGGTCACCACGCGTTTCAGATGAGTTATGGCTATGGAGTTTATGGGTACTTTAAGGTCATTTTTGCACTGCAGCTGTGATAGAAAGGTTTCAAAGGAACAGTTTATTAATGGTAAGAGTCTTCTTGTGCCCTCTTCAGACAGCGAGGATGGTGCTTCACACGCCAGCCGCTGTCCGCCGCGGCACCTGCGGGCTCTCTGGGACAAGGCTCAGCGCTGCAGGCTCTTACACCACCTTAGGAACAGGAGCAAACTCAGTGCAAGAGAGTTAACGTCAGTGCATCTTGGTCTGCCAAAGGTCCCAAGTAAAAATCAGCATATATGCAACAAAGTGGGGTTGGGGGGTTCCCCTCCCCCACTTTCCTTCATTCTCCATAAAAAGGTATGGTTGGATAGATTTCTTAAAACACTCATTTTGCTTTATATGATAATCTTTATTCTTGCCCTCAGTCACATTTTGTTTTCATGTGTGAATATGTGTGTAATTGCATACAGGACTGAGATTTCAAACATAAACAGAAAACATTACAAATAAATGCCTTAACAAAATAAACAAATGCAAAGCAAAATGCTCTAATTTGTATTTGCTGATTCTTGAAACAATTGTTGGGGGATGGATGCCTGGCTCTCCTGTCAGTGAAAGTCTGCGCTTAATTTCTCAGCCTGGGAACAATTCTCCACTCGGCAAACAGCTTTGGGGTATTGGATGTGCAACTGCACATCAGTTTTACAGCCAAACATTTACGCAGACAAGACTAGCAGGATTATTGGATCTTTGCTTGGAAGCAGCTTGCAATACGGGGCAGCTGAACACACAGGGTAAACCTGCCCAAGTGCCAGCAACCAATAATTATAAACATTTAAGCATCTGAAATGAAATAAGACCTTAAGGCACCATTTTATTTTCATTTACCTTCACTTGCCCAACCCTCCTCTCCCCTTGTTCTTTAAAATCACCGGCTGCTCTCCTCCAAGCTTATTTGAGTCCCACACCAAATCTGTGTTTGAACCATTCAAACAGATCGGTTAATTGTGTTTTAATTGGTTCCCCAGTGTCACAATACTTCAAAGACAGACTGGAAACCATTTAGAGCTATGGGACAAGAATAAGGTTCTTCTTATTTTAATTTTAAATTCACTGTATGGGCAGAAATATAGAAGGGAGGTATTTAATTAAATAACAGGGCTTCTCTAGACTTTAAACCTTTTGCTCTGAGCACATTAACAGGGTAAAGTTTTGATTGAAACCTCTTCAAACAGAGCATTTGGGCTTTCCACTGTCCACAGAGCAGTTACAAGTATGTAACTTTGTCTTTTCAAACAGCACAGCTCTTTGATATCCAGCCTGCACTCATATTTTTAATGCTTCTCTCCTAAAACAAGTATTGGTGTTTTTCCCCCTCTTTAAAAGTGCTAATCTTCAAGGCCCTGATTCAAAGGATACACTTCAAGATGCACTTAGATTCTTAACTGAAAAAATATTTCCAATGAGATTTGCATTATTTACCGAAATTTCAAAATAATTCCTGCACAAATCATCCAACTTATTGACCATATATTCAATACATTTATCTAATATTTCAGTATTACAGCTGACCAAAGGGGGAAAAAAAAAAAAAAAGCAACTAGGACACACCTTCCTGATTAGAAAGCCAGAAGGAAAGGATTATATTTTCAGAAACGGCTGCACATGAAACATGCAGCTTGTTCCATGGGTGTATTACAGACTGGGACACCTTCGTACCAACCGCTGTTTTCTGCATGAGGCTGAAGACATCTTCAGTCTTGTGAAATTTCCTGCCACAAAAAGCAGGGTTGAAAAATTACTGTTCTGTGCAAACCTGAAAAGGGTATTAACGTCCATCTCCAGCACTCCCAAAGAAAGGAGGTGACACTGGGCTCACCAACGGGCTCGTCCCATGCGGCCAGGCCACCACAGCAGCCACTCTGAGATGTTCGATTGCGTCCAGTGGAGGCAGCAGGACATGGATTTACTGACTGGAAAGCCCGGAGTCTTTCCAGCTGCCTGGGTGCCAGATTTAAGGAGCACATACTGTCTTGACCAGGGGACAGGAATGAAGGAGCGTGTTCAGAATTGGGCACACAGTCCTACCTGGTATCTGCTTTTATAACAGAAAAAAAATAACAATATTATTTTTGCACCTAGAAATAACATGAAAGAGCTACTTTATAGTACAGCCAGCCTTGATAAAGGCAGCTGAGCTATCTAGACAAAGCAGTTGGTGCTGCACCTCCTGAACACAAACTGAGCTGTCTCTGCCTCCAGCTCAAAGAAGCAGACGCGTGTCCTCTGCCCTTTTGATTTGCACAGCAGGTGACAGGTGCATAAGAAAGTTCAGTGCTAAAAATGATTGATAAAGGTGGCAGAAAATTGTGCATTTAATGCTGTGGAGTACTGGTGCAGTGAACACAAAATGCCATCACATTCCTACAAAATACCATGATTCACACGTGTATACAAGGCCTCTTAGAAGAGCAGCTAAAGTCCAGTTAAACTTCAAAAGCAACTCGTTCTGGGTAAGGAAGGTACTCACTATCAGTTTAGCTTTCAAAATTTTTAATTACAGCTCTGCTGATTTCTGTTCTGAAACTTTGGGAACTGGTGGGAAAGTTCTAGAGAAGGCAGAAGGTCAGAACAGACTGCGGAGTCGGCAGCGAAACGTAGCGATGCAGAGCAGGTTGCAGCAGCAAAGTCCCCGGAGAAACGAGCTGGCACTGGGAAGGGTAACAGGTGCTGTTAAACACAGACCTACCCAGCAGATACACATTTTGCCTCCAGGGCTGTTCCCAAAGAAAGAACCCAGCAAAGCACAGGCTTTGATACCACCTGTCTTTTCCAGAGGGAACATGTGCTGGTGATTAGCCGAACCCTTGGCCACATGCATCATCTGGGGCACCTGCTCCGCACCCTGCGCGTGATGTTCCTGGCAAAGGCGGGCAGCCTGATGCCAGTTATCAACACTGATCTTTGCATGCTCCCCATCGCTTCAGCACATCGGTTTCTGTTGAAAGCAAATCCAAAGTCTATGGTAGACTTTGACCCGGTGTGGTAGAACTGGACTGATACGTAAATACAAACATTTCTCCTGATGGACTCTTGCTCTGGTACCTTCACCACAGCAGCAGTTGATAGTGAGATGAAACAGAGGTTTAAAATCAGCATTATTGTATTACTTCATTTCATGTTTGAGATTCTAACAGGAATATTGCTCTCAAACACATCCTGGAGATACCAACAGCAGCATTGTCATCCCAGAGCATAACACAAGGGATTCACGTAACACAATTTGTGCAAAAAACGTCTGCAGTGAAAAATTACATTCATATTTGCCTTACCAGAGCTAAAACAAAGCACTCGGAAAGTTACCTACCATCATACTGACACGGAAACAAACACCAGTGATGATTGTTTCAGGCACTACTGCACACCCTACTGTGAAGCAGTAGATTCGGTTATTTAGCAGCAGTTTGGCATCCTTGGTGGGATCCGACTTACACTCCCCGTCCACCCAGAGGACTCCAGATGCTGCTCCCCTCGCGCTAGGGCTGAGCCATCCCCGGCTGCTGCTTCTGCAGGTCAAAGGAGGAATTATCAGATATTCGTACAGAACTACTGCCCACGGAGTCGAGGATAAATCAAAGAGGGAATGACAACAAGAGGAAACAGGCCACTGGAGAATGTCCAGGATGTACTGGGAGAGAAAGGAGTTGGGCTGGGAATGCCAGAGTTGCTGCAAGAGGGGAATTTTCAGGGAGAACAGCCCCAAACTCCAGGGATCTCTGCATATCCCTGGACCAGGAGTTCCACCAGGTTTTTTTCCGTTCATTTCAACATGGGGGCACCAGTAAACCCTAGTATTGGAAAGGGACTTCCCCAAGGGTTACTCCTCCTCTTTTAGTTCTCACACTGTGGAGGTGGATGGAGACAGTCTGAGCAAAAAATAGAGTATTTTTTTAAGGCAGAAAACACAGGTGAATTCAGTTCAGCTATGCTGAATTTGACAAATCTCTCTGTTCCATTGTGTTTGTAGTGGGGCTGCACTTTGTGCCATCTAAACCTGATTCTCTCTACAAGCTTCCTATATCAGCAGCTAGGTTGCCAGTTAGGGTAGATTTCTGTATTATCATATTCTTTTTTTTTAACTTGCATGTAAAATATCCCAGTTATGGTTACTCTGGAATATCTAGGTCAAATCCATCTTGCAGGCACCTGCAAGTCTTAGTTTTCATTTATATTCTTTCTTCTCGGCACAGAAAGGGGAAGGTGGGGGGTACTAAAAATAAAAAATAAAAATCAAAGCTGTCCTGTTGCACCTGACCCAGTTCCTGACCCATTTGTTTCCTTTCTCACAGAGTAAGTGCTAGAAGAGATGAGCACTCTATTGTACTTATCCACAAAAAAAAAAAAAAAAAAAAAAAAAAAGAAGAAAACCACCCAAACAGAAAAGTTGTGGTGTGCACAGCACAGCTAATTTGAGATGGAAGGAAGCAGAGCAAGGACAGCTATTGCCCATTCCTGCTTCTTAATCCCTTAAAGGCCTGATAGATACCATCATCAGCCCAGTGCCTCGGGAGCAATGGAGTCTAAGGAGATTCTGCTCATAGCTGCAGTTTTTCATAAACCTCTGTGTCCCCATGACAACTCTCATGCCTTCTTGCAATCCAATATATTTTTAATGGCAATCCTCTACCCTTCTGCTCCTAAGCAGGCTGCAGCTGAGCTGCTGATGGAGTTAGAGGAAATCACTATTAGAAACTAAAAAGAAGCCTGAAATCCTCGGTCCACACCAGTTCAGAACCAAATGGCTAGAGGCCGGGAGATGACACCTGAAAGCACTGCTGGATGCTTCCCCGCCTCCCAGGACAACTGCTGCTGGCCACCGGACCGAGGAGCTGCATGGCTTCGATCTGACCCATCAAATCTGTCCCAACCTTCATAATACCAGCACCTCCAGCAACTCTCTTCTGTTCCTTAAAATATTTCTTCCCAGGATGAGGGGGCCTTTTCCACCCCTGTGCAATTTATCTCCGCTTTGATCCTTCTGAAAAAGAATACAAAGTTCTGGAAACTTTCTTGCATCATCTCTACACCCATTTTTACATTTCACTGCTCCTCACACAGCAAAACAAACTCGAAGTCAGTTGCGTGTTCAAGTTTAACTGATCTCTGCTTTGTTGTGACTTTCTTTTTCATATATCTGTAGCCCCTATGTGAGGGAGTGAAAAAGCTGTCGAGGCCTTTCAGATATTTTCATTGTAAAACGCAATCAAAAGGGCAAATTCCAGAACTCAGATCCTCAGACGGACGGTACCTGTACACACATACATTCAGGTGACACCTGACGTATGTAAATTCATCCATCTTCCAAGCTTTACAGCAAACCCGCTCACGAGATGTCCTTCCTAACTTTTTTGTCTGTAGAGCTACAGAGCATCATTCTGAAATATCTCACTATAAAAGCCTACTAAGCCAAGTTCTTTGTTTTCCTTCTTTTTGTATTTCTTGATGAAAGATTACACGATGCCCACATTGTTAATAGTTGCTCTGCATTCCTTACTCGCGCCCAAGGACGATCTGATACACAGTACTTTACAGAAAGTGCAAATATGACAAGGGAGCACCGGGATTTTTTTCCTTTACACCCTTTGCATTAAAGATGAAATGGTGTTCTGGTCTCACTTGCAACATCTTTTTTTTTCAAGGGAGAGAGAGAAAGACACACCACGTGTAAGTTAAATGTTTCCAGTAACTTAAGGAAAGCTGACTATAGGAACTGAAAAAAGCAGGTAGACCTTGCTCAGCAACCGCCTGGAAAAATCTAGAGTTCAATATTACACATCGGAAGCTGTACAGCACTGAAGAGGAGCTCGGATTCAAACACAGACCAGGTGGGTCATTTATAGCTACACGAACCAAGCTCTTTGAGGATGAAACTTATTTCTGACTTAGCTTCAGCCTCACTACTAAATGTTACTTTATTTTGTTATTTGTAAAAAGAAAATGAGTTTAAAACGCTATGCATTAAGAAATTACATTGACCATTCCTTTTCCTCGTCCTCTGCCTTCTGAGCTCGCTTACTGAAAAAACAGATTTCCATTAATAAAACACATTTATTTCCCTCTGCCTGTTAAGCAAGAAAAAAAGCTCTGTGAACTGCCAGCTGTGGCTCTGAGATACTGCTGCTTCCTAGTTCTCCTCCCGATTTCTTGGCACCCTCTCCCTCATTAACATGCCAATTTTCCGTTTTCTAAGGTCAGCGCGTCTGGGTGTCACAGTGCTACATGGGTACTGCGCAGAGGGGTTGTGAGCGGTGTGGCAACAGCGAACCCCAGCTATTCTCAGCAGACGGCAATTTTTTTATCCTCAGAACTACTCCAGGTAGTCACTGAGCTAAACAAACTGAGCTACGTGCTGAAGTTGGGTGTAAAAAAAAAAAAAAAGATCATCAGGAAAAACTGAAGAGGCATCCAATATGAGCCCCAGGGGTCCATCGAAGGGGAGGAAAAAGCCTTTCCAGTTCTCATGCTTCCGAGGCCATTGCCTTCCCTTGCATTCGCAGGCATCCCTCCAACGCGCCCAGCCAGCGCTCGGCACGGTGCGGCGCTGCCGGCAAACGCGCTCGTGCACGCGTGTGTACGAACGGGAGCGGATGCAGGGGGAGGGAGGGAGGGCGAGCCTGAGAAGTTTCCCATGGTTTCTGATCATGTTTTCTGTGCAGAGCAGTGGGAATGGAACAACACCCGATGATGTGTGCACGGCCCACCTCGCGCTGCTGCTCGGCACAGGCGACCAGGTACTACTCGACCCGCCTCCGTCTTGAACTGCTCCTTCGTCATCTGTCCCATAGCAACTCTCCAGCCAAACCCCAACAGAAATTATGAAAATTGCTTCTCCTACCACAAAATAAGGAAAATTCAAAGCCTGTGCTGTCCCATCCAACAGCCTGGAAACATGCAACTGGCAGGGACAATTTCAACATCCAAAACAAAATCATGAGAAAAGACGGAAAGGAAGAACCATCAGGTTTACTTACATCAGTGCTTTATTTTTTGGCTTACGACGATAACTATTGCCCACAAAAAGACACGCTGCGTCAGCCAAGTCCATAACAATAATTTGCAATTCCAAGCAGAGAGACGCAGAACGAAGTTTTCTGAAAAATTGTGATGGAAGCCTGTGTCCCACCCCCTGGCCCGCAGGAAAATTCTGCTCCTGTCCATCGTCCAGCAGTCATGTTTTTTATATCAGTGCTGAACACGGAGCGCACACGATGCGAGGCAAAGTCCTGTGAAACTTTTTTTCCATCTACAAATGAAAAGCAAATGAAAATAAAACCAGCACACCTAGTCATGTACAGCCCAAGGCATGTCTAACAAATATTATGATGAATTAATTTTATTTTATGATCAAAACCCACCAGGATTGAATTGGTATCATAAATTCCAGCTCTGAACCTTTCAAAGTGCGTATTCTGAAGAACAGTTATTGAAAGTCTGTTAAATTCTCCAATGCTTTAAAAATAAATCTCTCGGGGAAAAAAGCCTGAAAAGTCAGGTCAGTACTTTGATAAACCAAAAATCTAATTATATCTTCACAGAAAAAAATACGTTAGTAATTTCCATTAAAATTGGAAAACCCTTTCTTCAGCCACTTCCTCTTCTAATGAAACTCTGTGAAATGAAAATTAAATTACCCTGTTTGGAGTTCTGGTTTTAAGCAAGCCTACACACTGCCCTGTTTATGTGTAACTTTACTCCATGTCTTTTCCTAGTGAAATCACAAGGGCCACTTAAGTATCCAAAAGAAGTTGCAACGAGTTTCTAATACTGGTACCTACGAGATAAATTTAGAAATAAATACACTACCTGGCTTTGACGTAAACTGGCAGCATTATCCAGCTGGTGCAGAAATGAACCCAGTTTCACAGTCTGAATCAACACCTGGCCTTCACCTAATACAAGAAATGCCACCAAATTATTATGTAATTATTATTTAAAATATTATTATAATTATTGCATTGCTGAAAACTAACCTGACGTACTGCACTCAAGCTTCTTTCACCTTTCCTTCATGGGAAGGTACCGGAGCAGAAGTTGGTAAATGCACAGAACACCTGGTGAAACGCGGCTCAGCCGCACAAGCGTGCCCGCTCCTCAGCCCGCACTCTGACACACGCTGCATCTGAAGCTTGCGAAAGGACAGATCGTGCTTCAGGGAAGCCATTAACAATTTTGGCTATTATTTATATTCACTATATACATTATATAGTAATAGTATAATAATTACATAATTATATGGTGATTATATACTACTATAAATATATTAGATTTACTACTATATTATAATGCAAAACAGATTGGGAAAGAAATGGCTTCATCACAGCCTTTTGAAGCCCATGTAGAAGGCACGTACGGTAACTCCCTGATGAGCAATGCTAACGAGCCACTTCTGGGAGGCGTTTTTGCCAGGGTGGCTTAAGAGCGAGATTTGAATCCTGAGTCCCGATGGCAGCAAACGAGCCCCTGTTAGCTTGCTGAACCACAGGCTTTCACCGAGCGACAGCACAGCAAATGAACAAAACTGAACCATCTCGTTTACTTTGCAGATTTTCAAATCCACTACCTCCTGTATTGATTCCAGCTACTCTCCTTCATAAAATAAGCGGAGTTATTAATGACCTATTTCTGCAGTAAGAATCACCAAATCATGCAGACTAATGTTAATTTAACTACTAGGTCTTCTCCAGCAAATCATATAATTTTTTCATTGGTATTGCTGAACTTCAGTAGGGAGGAGGAGAAAAAAATTATGCATTAAAAATGTGATTATTTTTACTGGTTTTGAACACATATACCGAGCTGTGTTCATTCAGCCAGGCCACCTTGTGATCTTTACTATCAAAATCAGTAATTTCTTGCAAACAACAGAGAGATCAGAAAATACTCAACATTGTTGATTTGTCTTTTTATGTAAGTGCATTGCTGGGTTTTTTCCCCTCTTCAAATTAGCAGTTTAGCTACCACAGTCAATGTGCTTTAGCAGCACTGCTAATTCAGCTGAACATACAGACTCTTCTTGGTTCACTGTGATTTGCAATTTAACAATACATATGCAAATGAAATTAGTGCTGGCAAAAATAATTATAGTTGCTCATGGGAGGATTAATAACTAAAGTCTGCCCTGCTTATGTTGAGGTTTAATTTAATTCTGTTGCATGTATTAAACGAAGAAACTAATTCTGCGTTCAGTATTGTGTTTGGCAATTAATATGTGCTCACATGAATGCGCGCTTGTTTAGATGGAGTGAAAGGGACCATGTGTGGAGATACACCCGCATGTCTTGCAAGGATACAAACAGCGATAATTAATTGGTGGGTGAACAGCATAATGGTTTTTTTTTCTGGATATGCCAAAAAAACCCTGCCATTCATCACTTGAAAGTGATGAGGATTGACTTATTACTATAAGGTGTAATAATGTTGTATAACCTGTCCCCTAAGGTGATGAGTATTTAATAAAAGAACAACCACCTTTCTATACAACATTCATGCAAACAAATCAAGTTTAGAGTGCTGCTATGAATATCTCCCTGCGTCACGGGCTGGCTCGCTCAGCCTCGGCCAGGCTGAGCAGCGCAGAGCCCGGGGCAGAGAAGCCTTCCCATCCCATCCCATCCCATCCCATCCCTTCCACGGCTACCGCCTTCCTTCACCAGCAACACCAAACCGGGCAGGACCCCTGTCCCCGCTTGCTGCCACGGTGTCCACAGCGGTGCAAACCCCCACTGGGGCTGGTACGAAGGTGCTGATGAACCCCCCCGAACAAATACAACAAACATGAGTATTTCAGGGTTATAAGCCCCTTACAAGATGAAATCCCTTCTAAATCGTAACGTAATTATCTGGCTGTTTACAAGACTTTTGTGAGTTGGATTAGCTTTATTGAAGCCGGTGGGTACAACAGCTGTCTTTCATTTAGGATTAGCATAAAAATCAATCAAACCCCCTTATGGAACTAGCAGGCTGAAACCATAAGAGTTCCAATAAAAACAAAATACAGATGAAACATATGAAAACTTTATGAAGCCAGAGAATACATTCTCGGGTTGGACGTTACCTGTCGGAGACGTGTGCTCACGCTTGTTCAAAATCTACAGTTTTGCTATTTAGCCCTAACTCTGGAATTTAAGGGAGGCAAAGGCAATGTTATCTAATTAACTTGTAACTATTATTTTAAAATTTATGTACACTTCTAAAAATCTAAAGCTTTCCAGCATTTCATCAGAGATCATATATTGCCAACACAAGCTAGTTTTCTGCTGCTGGTATTTATGTGAATTCTTCTGGCAAAACACTTATTAGAGCTTAGGACATCTAATTAAAGCCCGCGAAAAGGGGGCTCAGAAACATCCTGAACACATGTGCCAAATACACACCGAGCATTTCAGAGTAGTTCCAAATCATTGATTTGGGCTTTTCATTATGGTCAACATCACGGTTGAAATAAAAGGGGGAAAATATCATCAATAATTTAGTAATAACTAAATTTACTAGTAAAGCAGCCAGCTGAATGCTAATTGACAGAAGACATTTATACAGCCAGATCCCAGTGTAACAGTATTATATTAAAATCACTGAAAAAATTATCAGGCTCTCTAAATGGCTGTGATGTTAACCTGACTGGATTTGTGCTAACATACTGTAAAGCTAAAGAAATCAGAATATTTCACTTGAAATGGAGGGAAAACCCTTAGGTGAAGTTCACAAAATCATAGCCAACATGACGCTTTCCTAAAATCATATTAAACTTGCACATAGATTGCTGCAAGTTACCCAAGGTTCCCACACTCACAACTGTCCAAAGTTATACGGGCGTTTGCTAAGATCTTTTATGTAATCTGTGGAGTCTCAGATTCCATTTGAACATTACTGCATGGGAAAAGCAAGAGAAAAAATCATTTCCCGTAATGTTAAAACTTCTATTTTTTCCCCCCATAGGTAGATTTAAAGTAATTGAGAACTCACAGGACTGTAGTTTTATTATTCTAACACCAGTAGTGCCTTGAATCCCCACAGAAAGATCCATCTTAAAGAGCATCAAAAACAGCGCATCCCACAGAAATCCTCTGTTTGCTGCCGTGGACACTGCGGTTATTTACTGTGTGCGTGCGTAAGTCACGCAGAGATGCTCATACATTTCCACATGAAGCAAAACCTTGCAAAATCCACTGAATTTATAGGCATGGAAGTGGGTTCTTATTTGGTTCTTGTACAGCTGCTATAGTTCGTACTAAGATAGCTATGACTAGTTTCATGCCCCACATTCAGAGAATCAGCTGTTTATCCTAAGATCTATTCTGTTTAGACCAACTAATACTTCATACTAACTCCCTTTCCTGCCTTTAACTTTTTTTAAACCAGTTTAAATTCAATATTTCTCCTTCTACCTTTCTCATATAAATACTTCTTGAACTGGCCCTTCGTCTCCATAATGGCCGGCATTATGAACTCACCTGTTACACACACTCATCACCATAAGCGACGTGGTGCGCTTGTTTACAATAAGCACACTCTTACATTACTTCAGGGTCAAACTTTCATCCAAAAAACCAGTATAAACTATGATATCACTACACACAATGTAATAGCCTAAAGAGAAAAAAAGATTCACTATGCAATCCTAAATGATCAGCATTAAACAGTATCTTCGGAAGCATGGGTAAGGCTCCCTAAGACCATCAGTTAAACAAAGTTTGCTTAAAACTCAGCTTGTGCAGAAACGCCACGGCCTCGCGGTGATGCATTATCTGATCAGACTTTGAAGACAAAAATAATTTGTGTAAGGGGCAAGTGCTTAAGTACATGGGTGGCACAGATGCAAGTTCATTAAATTTTAAAAGTTATTTGAATCAGACACTAAAACCCCTGTCTGCAGTTAATTCAACTTGCTTATTATATACAGGCATAAATATTGTGAGATGGTCTTTGATTTTTATTTTTTCTAGGCAGGCAGAGTAATTGCGCTAAGGAAAGTAAATCCAGTATGATGGTAATTATCCATGCGCAAAATTAGTTTCTGTAGGAACTAGACTTGTGCTCTTCGCTTTCTAATTGGTGCATGGCACCAATCAGCATTTAATGTAACACATCTAGGCAAAAGAAAGTACGCAAAAAGCTACGGTTCAGTACTACAGAAGAGGAGTCTGGTTGTTATTCTTACTCCTGGTCCCGGTCCAGGGCTGCGGGCAGGGACGAGCACCCTCTCACCGCGCAGCACGCCAGCTCGGACCAAAGCAAGGCTGCCTGCCTCGGAGGCTAAACTGTCGTTAAGATGGGTGGCGAGCCCCTTTCAGACACGCTGCCATCCCACTTCCGAGAGACGTTATTAAACCACATGGGGGTCAGAAGAGAAGCAAAGAAACCTGTTTCCACCTCCCGTATGTCGTTTGTCGGTCCCACCAGCAGATTTCCCGAGAGCGGCACCGACTGTGTTCACGTGGGAGAGGCGTTTCCCACCGGAGTTACGGCTGCGCTGTCCCCACGCCAGCTCGCTGCTCCGTGCGGATGGCCAGGGTAGGAGAACTTGAGTGATGGTCTGTCCCCAGCACTACCTCCGCAGCACAGGTTGGGATTCTCTTCCCCTTACTCCCGTGGATAACCAACTCTTCCCATTCCCGGCCAGGGAGTCGCTCCTGACACCAGCCTCGTGGCAGGACCGCCGCTCCTGTTCTTGCAGATTAGGGAGGTGGCACGTCTCCTCCAGCCGCCCCGCTGCGGGCGGGCGGACAGCCACAGTTCCCGCTTACTTCTTCCCTTTTCCCTCGCTTTACCTCCACATCCTTCCTCAACTTGCCCGAAGTCCTGCCGAGCCGTGCTCGCCAGCCGGTCAGCGCCAAAGGCAGAAGGGGAAAGGCCAGCCAGCCACTGCCATTGCCTTATTCATAGCCAACTCATTCCAACAGCGCAACAGGAGACACCTTTCATCACTAATTTAGCTGTAGGTGTTTAATTTACCTTGCCTTTATCAGTAATATAAAACTGCTTCAGTTTTCACTGATATTTCTTAAAGAGAATAACACCATAGCTCGTATCTTTTGTCTTAGATTTACAGTTTTATTACTGAAAATTAACCTGGCATCTGTTTAATTTGACAGCACTGCTTAATAACTATTTCTTTTTTCCTTCCACAAAAAAAAAAAACCAAAACCAAACCCGATAGTTTTCCTCACTTTACTCTTTAAAGCTGGAACTTAAAGGAATCCTATTCAGAACATTTCAAAATCATTTCATTGTCACCGATCAGTACCTACTGCATTTCAGGAAGGATTACACTGGTTTTATTCCATTTATTTATTCATTTGCTGTCAAACAAATGCACCTCCACAATAAACTACCTTTCTGCATTTATAAGGCCAAGCTTAAAAGTATTCCCTCAGTTTAACACGCGGCTTTTCTCATGGCTAATGCAGTCAGACTTTCAAACAAAACATCTGCATTTGTCTCCTCTGGACAGGGGGAAGGTGCTTCTCCAGCTGTGAATAAAATAAACAAAAATTCCCATTACTATCTGGAGAAGATGTTCATCACAACACAACTTCCATGCTGTTGGAAATGCTTGAAGAAAGGCTTTTATATAAATCAGGTGAACTTTTCGTACTGTAACGTGAGCAGCAGGCCAGGCTGGTGAAAAGGCTGCCTTTGATATTATCTGAGACTGCCTCTAGGTAAAACGCCCTGAACACATGCCCAAAGTGGGCCCGATCCTGGATTTAATCATTTCATTGGATAAATACGCTTCTCAGGGGTATTAGCATATGGAGTAGTATCTACAGCATGTCCCTGTCATTTGCTGTTATGTTACTACAGTTCTTGTTGTGAGTGTGTTAAAGCCTTAAAAAAATAGATCTAATGAAGACGTTAAAGTAAGCTGTAGTATGGATATAACTGAGGACTGTTACCAAGAAAAGCATTAGCGTCAGAAGATTATAGTATTTTTTAGTGCCTTATTAAAATTGAGGACTGTTACCAAGAAAAGCATTAGTGTCAGAGGATTATAGTATTTTTTAGTAGCTTATTAAAATAGTCAGCATGGATGTGAAAATTTTCAGTGATGTCTTGCCACATAAATAATTGGACCATTACTTTCATACATTGTACACTATGTAAAATGTTAATAAGCCTTCTAAAATAGCTCTAGATTATCAGAACATATTTTTAAATTCCATAAAATATTTGGAACTAAATTATTCACAACATTTTTGATACTTTTTTCCTGAAGGCTCACATGATGCAAAAGAGACACAGAACCACCAAAATGAAAACCAAGATTTTTTAGGTGAAGCTTCAGACATAGAAGGCAAAAGAGCTGTGGTCATATGCAGCATCAGAAAGGTCACCAAGGACTGGGAAAGGGCCACGCGGCCTCCTCTGGAGAGGGTAAATCCCATATTGCTGATTTTACAGCATGTGGCAGGGTTAACTGGGTGGAGAAAAGTGTTTCCTTCTTCCCAGTCAAAGTTCACTTCAGATTATACCAAGAGCAGGAACAGAGACCTAGACTATTATTATTATTTGCAAGCTGAGGGATTTCATGTGAAAATTAAGAATTTTATCTACATATAAAATAGTATAACAAGTGGCACAGATGTTATTTCTCATCAGATCTCAATAAAAAGGATAAAAAACTTCAGCAGAAGGAGGCTTATTTCTTGCAACATGTTGCAAAATTCATCGGACAGTGTTTTCTATTGGACTACAAAATCATAAAGGACAGATCATCACACAACAGTTAAGCAAGCCCGTTATTACCCTTTCTTTTTGCAAACAGGTAAGCCAAGCCCTGCTAGTGCAGACTAATTACTGCAGCCTGTGTGTCCACACGGAAAGGTCCCCATCGGGCCGTACGGACATTAGCTGATGCTGTCTAAATGAACCAGCAGCTCACAAAGCAAATCAAAAGCGTGACCGTAGCTGTGCTACATGGAGCAGCGGCTCACAAGTAGACTCAGCCCAAAATTTTCAATAGAGTGAAACCTGTTCCAGATGATTATTTCACAAGAGATAACGTTTCTCAGATAAGAGGTATGAGCCCTAGACAGGCTCAAAATATGTGCTGTGATTAACAGAAGCAGCCAAAGAGCAAAACAATTCAAAGTTTGGGATATTTCTTGTTTGACTCAGCATATGAAAGTCGTTCTACTTATCTGACTCTTCTGAGAAGGTAAATAAATCAGATATAAAAGCCCACAGTAAGAGTGTTTCCTCGCTATGATGCTATAATTTACAGAAACCTTTCAAGGTTGTGTACGTCATTGCAATTTGATTTAAGAGGATCCATAACCTGTTGAAACCAACTAAAAACTCTGTATGAACTCAGCAACCCTTGGAATAGCCCCTTCTAAACTGTTCAAAATCAAATTTTTGAATTCCAACACCATGTGAAACAAAACCCAAAGAACATTTTATTCTTCAGGGACTTTCTTATGGGATAAAAGAATATGTATTTTATCTCAGACAACTGACCAAACCCCCCCACATTGCTATAACCATGGTGTTACTGTGGATTCATTTATTACTAGTGACACCTCATGAATACCATCCTTGATGTGCCATGTGCCTGACAACTGCACAGGTTCAGGGCAGAAAAATACAACCACTCTAGAACTATAAATGATTATTGGAATTCACTGTATTAAATATCGATCTCCCTTCATAAGGGAAGGTGGGAACAGCAAACAGGAAAGGTATATGCTGTTGCTAGGAAAGCAGCCCCAGCTAACTTCTAGGCATCACTTACTCCCCCAAACTGCAACACAGTTTTTCCAAGGAGGTTGTAGAAAGACCTGCTACGGACCGGTGAAGGGCTGTTTATCACTGGGTACTTACTCAAATTTACTGTAGACCAGCAAGTCTTCCTTCCTGCTACCACACCTTTGGAGAAGGAGGGTCCGCTCAGGTGTAGAATCATCATATGAAGCAATGCTTTAGAAAGGTGTGCAATCCATGCTTTTTTTTTTCCCCTTGAAAAACAAAGACTAATACAGCCAACTCAAAGCCAATAAAGAGAGCAGATTTCTCCATTCAAACTGTCCTATTCTGTACCTGTAAGAGAATGAATATGTATGTTCATTAATGAACGTAGTGCAGGAGGAGCACAGGGAGGCAGGGATCTGCGTACTGGTTTGTGAATAAGTTTTGTGAATAATCTCAGCCGACTACGATGTTTATGCACGATTGCCTCTTGCTGTTAGGGGCTGAAACAAAGTTCAGGCTTTGATGGGGAAAAAAGCATCAGGACAAAGCCCAAATGTTGGTCCAAAGAAGGAGATATCTTTTAATTACTTTTAAGCACATCGTCTGTTTATTTTCCAACAAACATTTGATGGAGACATAATCATTCAAGTTTCATGTTAGTGCACCTAAGTAGTAAGTAGTTACAGCCCTGGTATCGTCTAGTTGGGTGCAGAAGGCATTTAAGATCTGCTTCCACCAGTCAGGGAACGCTAAGTGAAGCAGGTGGCGGTTTTGTTCTGTAAAGAGACAGCAAACTCTTCGGCTCTCACTTTCAAAAGACATGGAAGAAGTTTTGTATCTTCCTTTTTTAAAAAAATAAAAAATGCCTTTTCTGACATCTCCTTTTATGGTACTTAAAAACTCTCCATAAGCTCAATTAAAATGTCTTGCATGGATCTGGAAGCACACCCAGGAGACAGGCATTGATATAATTTCTACCGCTATTATATACTCTCTGAGTCATTGGTAGAAGTTGCTTGTTAGAGAAGGTAATAAAAGCCAAACAGCTAACAACTATACTGTAGTGAAAATGTTTAGCAATTAAATTAAAATGGAAGATCTTTTGTATGTGTCACATTTGCATTCTCCTACCAGGCAACTCAAATACAGAAAACTAAAGAAAATATTTAAAGTTTACTTTACAAAGTTGCAGTGCTGAGAAAAATGAAGTCTTGGATACATGGGTTTATTTATGGAACTAGAGAAACTAAAGGAGAATCTAAAGCACTGAGAAAAGCGTTACCTAAGTAATACACCATGACAAGCTTATCTACTTACTGAGGTTCAAAAACCAAATTGAATTAAAATATTAAAGTTAAGGTAAAATGCATTAAATACTTGTAACTTAATAACATGTAAGGCAAACAGGAGTTCAGCCTTAACAGCGAACATAACGCATGGCAGACATCACCTAAAACCGACAAAATTTGAAACACTTCGAACGCCCGTCACACCTCCAGCTCACACTGCACGACCACAGAGGAACTCTTCTGCAGCATCCTCTCACGGCAGGCATTGGAATTAGTGTGTCACAGAGAGGCAATCTGTATTAGCGTTCATAAGAACTGTGTTAACTAATTAATCTTGACAACAAACCATTTCAATCTTAACTCATAAGAAATAAAGACTGGCAGGAAGCTATTTTGGAACTAACGGCTTTTTTGGATAAATGACAGTAACTTCCTTACCATTACCTGCCTAAACCCCGCTCAGAAGTACACGACCACGTGTGCTGGAAACGTCCGTGTTTCCGAGCGCGCAGTCTCACAGGCGGAGGTCTCGTTCGCAGCTGCCTTGAACCATGCAGCTGAAAAGCAGCAAAAGAGGGGAAATGTTATTAAAGCAGAAGTCAGTTACAGATAAATCAGAGCCAGAAAAGTGATTTATTTTGCCACACTGTTAGAGGCTCAGATCACAGGTTTTAATTATTTATTTTTATAGACAAGCATGAAAGCCAATTTAAAATAGCATCACATCATACTACTGTCATAGCCTCAAAGGAGAACATCACAAATTCTTTTTCATGAGGGTCCTTCACCTGGAGAATGGGAAAGCCTAAAGGCAGCGCAATACTTACTGTCTCACGCCTCAGCCCCCCAGCTCTCCGCGCTGCCCACCTCCTCCAGCCACACGCGCTTCCCTTCAGCTCCCGCCTTTCCCACAAGAACGCTCCTCCTGACGAGAAACAACTGAGCTCATGCGAAAATCATCAGGCACGGACATAGCCCTGTTGGCACAAACCAGGCTTTGACATCAATAAATAATTGCACTTTAGCGGTGTTTTGGAGCAGCGAGTGCTGGGAGACGCGGGGCGTCAGCGGGCGCAGCCAGATTGTGCCCGAGGAACACCTGGGCTGTGACTGGGCATGTGGAGGAGCTGCAGCCCCCCAAAACTGGGAGCTTCTGCGTCATCTGGTGAATGGCAGCAAAAGAAGAGTCTGCTGTTTGCTTGACTGCCTGAGAATGCGCTACACAACCGCAGGCTCTGTTACAAGAAGGATGCTTGCAGAAGAATGAACAAAATTCACGACTTGGATCATTGGATTTTAATTTTGGGTGGGGTTTTTTTTGTTTGGGGCTTTTTTTTTTTCTTTTTCTTTTTTTTTTTTTTTGGTTTGGTTTGGTTTGGTTTTTTTAGAAAAGTAACAGCTCCTGATCCGTTACCTGTGTGAACACCTCGTCATTTGAATCACTTCACAAGTTCAAGCACATGCAACTCACAGCAGAAGGCTTGACTCGCGCCTTTAAGTCATACAGATACGCGACAGACTTCTGACAGTGAAGAACCGCAGATTTATTTAATGTCCTGCAGAAGCTGAATAAACAAGGAAGCGCCTTGCAGACACGCTGCTTGCACTTGCTGAGTTTCTCCCACGCAGGCACCCCTGGCAGTGCCGCGGCTGCCGGAGGAGGGGCAGCAGCAGCCAGGCGGCGGGGGGCGAGGGCAGGGGGCTCGGGCTGAGCGCTGGTGCACACACGGCCGTTACACACCCCGGGAGCGGGGAAATCGTACAGCGAGAGGGTCTGTATCTAAGTATTGGCTTTAAAAACAGACGCTCGCTCACATCCAGATGATCAGGTGTGCCGCCTTCAGATTATCAAGCAGTGTTCCCGGGAACTCCGGCTATCGACTGCAGGGAACAGGCACTCGGAGTGGGTTAGATGCGCTTGCAGAATGGGTACGGCATGCACTTGCAAAGCTGTATAAACAGTGTGACACACGAAGGTTCGCCAGCATTAAAAAAAGCTGAGGTCTGACTGTCCTGGCTTGTTCTTGGGAAACCCTGAGGTTTGCACAAGCTCCAGGAGCCACTTTTTCCCCTGTAACTAGCCAAGATCTGAATGCGCTGAAGCCTCACGTTGCCTAAAGGCAAAACTGCAGCCTTAAAAACTATGCAAGCCATCCTCCAAATGGACCTTGAAATTCTACCAGCACAGAAAATAGCACGCAGCGTTGAAAATAGCATGCAGCGTCTGTTAGACACAGGTTGGCAAACTACTACATACTAATGAGTCCCTAATTCCACCCCATGGATAACCCAGCAATTTTACTTAACAGCACTGAACTACCATACATCAATAATAAATAGATTTTTTGAAATGTTTTTCTGCCATTATAGAACGACTGTATTATATCAGTCATATGCAATATTTATTAATGGTTGCTGATTGCAGTGTTGTTGTCAGGGATAATGAGACTTTCAAAAGATAATGACTTCCCTAGAAGACACACATGCTGCTAGCTCAGAAATAGTCCTGGTTTTTACTGGAGCTAATACTCAATTTAGTGCATGCAAATCACAAACCTGAAAACAGCAAACAGTCCACTCCTCCATGCTTAATCCAGGAAAAGTCATCAACTTTAACAGCCTTTCTGGTGTCATAGACTATTTATTGAAATCCTTCCAATGTTTTTCCTTACATAGACAAATACCATCCTGATTGTTTTCTCAGGATGAGCTGAGCCACAACAGGTTCGGGTACCGTGTGCTATGGCTAAACTCCATCACAAAGACAGCAAAGGGCTTCCCACAGCATTCCCTGCTTAGCCCATATTTCAGTAAAACTCCCGCTAAAAATCAATAAGCATTTTGCAAGAGCTATGAGGAAAGGCTTATCACCAGTGAAAGAAAAACCCTTATCTTACAAGCACATCATTTTAACTTTACCAAAAAGTTACATTAGGATTCCTAGAGCAACACCTGTCAGTTGATATCTGCCAACGAACGTATGGAGTGTTTCCTGACGGAAAGCAACACCTACCACTCGCTGTACACACTGTTGGTGCCTACCAGGGACCCTGTCCAGTGTCAGCAGCAGTCACGCATGATGGAAACCACAAGAATCCTCAAGCTGGGTGTCAAGGAGACAGAAATAACAATAGCAAGTTGGAGCTTCATCAGAACGAGCTCCTTGCAAAGTCATTCCTGCTTTCTATTCCCAAAACACACAGTGAGAGCACGTGCAGGGGTAGGAATACTCTTCACCACTCAGCACGTGTATGTCGAGTATATGCAGTTCCTTCCCTCCTCACTGCGCAGGGCAGAGGGGCAGTCACGCAGTGACATAGTCTGTACATAAGTCTACACATACATACACGTACGCAGCTTTATCACAATAGTGTCTTGCTCATAATATAGAAACTCCCAAGTGACTAGCTGGAAGCCAGCTAGTAAAACAGGGAAGTTATTCATCAGCAGCATCTTGGAATTTAACTTCATGAAAATGTTCCTCCTCTTCACTTTGGAAATTGCTCAAAATATACCTGTGTGAGAGACATCTCACACGTGAATCCTTTTCTCTACTCAGGAACTGCTCAAGACATTTTATTGATTACACTTTTGCAATTATAGAGCACTATAAACCAGAACAGTGACAAGCCTTCTGGAGGAGTATTTACTCAGGGAAATGCATTGAGACAGGATTATAGAACATCGTGGTGTAAGGCTTTAGTGCTTCAAATTACTATTTCATGCAATGCACTGCTGAGGATTTTTTGATTTGTTCCTTGAAAATGTGCTTTGACACAGCATCAGAGCAGAAGCTTCCTAGTGATCTGTGAAAATCAGTCGGCATATTTTAAATAGAGAGGTCAACAGTTCTGAAACTCATACACTAGGTCAAACTGAATTTATAGCTACATATACAAGTACTACACTGGTAAGTGAAAAAGGAGTTTGCCTTTTGAATTCTAAGTGAAATGTGCCTAATGTGAAAGCTATACATTAAATTTTAAAGGCTGCTGCAATGGTTACATCCCCTTTTCAGAATGATCTGGGCATTGGTGAGAGAAAGTTCCATCCAATTTTGGGCACTTCTGAAATGACGTTACTGTGTCATTGCTATTCTACAGGCTTCCACTATATCACAAAACCTGATCTCAGACATCAATAGCTCTGAAAAATAATTTTCTAAAACACATAACCCAAGCAAACAAACAAACAAAACCCAAATATTTTTTGTTTGGGAGAAACAGCCCAAGTCAATCCCTTCTCACAGCAACAGCCTGATCCAGCTGGCAGGAGCAAACCCAGTAGCTTCCACCCAGGCGTGGGGGCAACGGAGCTGCAAATCCCCACTCAGGGAATGGCTAATGGAAATTGCAGTAGTAGTACCCATGGACTAACCTTAAAAATCTCCTAACAGTTTTGACCACAGTTCATTGCATACACGATGCCCTATGGACGTGAACTCTCTTTCTAGCTCGTGACGTCAAGACATCACACCACACAAGAAGTTCTTTCCCTTGCCTGCACAGAGAGTCAGGCTACATCAAAGCCCTCTGCAGATGGAAATAAAATCATGCTGGGATTTCAATAACAAGATGAAAAGGTAAATGAGATGCAGTTCCTTCATGGAGAAAAACAAGAGTGTGTTGTACTGTGCTCTACAGCTTTCAAAGGCAAGACAATGTGGCCTAAAAATCATGTAGCTGTCACTAACCGCAGCAAAAAAACCTGTCTACGCACTCTGAGCCACACGTGTAACTATAGCTAGGGATCTCTCCAAAAGAAGGCAGGACCTCAGTTTTACACATCACCTCTAAAAGATGTTCTGTTTGAACAAGCACTTTCTAAATATGCAGGAGCATTTCAGGGCTCTGAGTTGCTCTGCATATCCCACTATTTCTAAGAAGAGAGGGCAAAGAGGGGGAAGAAAAAAAAAAAAAAGGAGCATCACATTGTTTTCTGTCCTTTTAATTTAGACTTTGCAACTCCAACTCAGGAAGCTCAAGCAGCAATCACCTGCCCAGCATCAGCAGCTGGCAACACCAGGGCCAGGGAATGGACAAGAGGGCAGGGCAATGTGAACACCTCTGATGCTCCCCACAGCGCCGGGGGAACAGGGCACAGGGGATGCACGAGCTGCATCCACATGGCCAAGCTGAGGATTAGAGGCAGAAGGACCCAAGGCAGAAGGCACTGCCCCTGAGCTCACAGCTCAGGAAACTCTCCTGGTCTGGAGCTTGCAGGTCGCTGTGAGATGGTGCAGAGCTGCACAGCACAGATGTGCAGGTGAGACAGACATCCCTGCGAGGGATGGACATCACCTAAACCGCGCACGTTACAAAATACCTGCTTTCAGTTATGAGTTCCTCAGGGGAAAGGCATCAAGTTTTATAACTAGTGGGAGTAACACACCAAGTAGTTCGTTGAACAAACATATAAAATATTATTTAAAAGGAGCTGCTGTTATATAAGCAGGGCTTGGAAACTAACACATTTCTTTGCCAGGAAGGGTTCCGACTGACAGTAGTTTTCTTGAGGCTCATTCTAATGTGGCTCCAAAGAACATTATTCTTTCCAGAAGTAAAGAATGCAAGAAGAAAGCTTTTAACTGTCTGAATTTCTGTACCTAAAGGTAGCTAATTTATATGCCAAGCAACGATAATTTTAAAACCAGCATTACTGTGGCCTTATCATTAACAGTCATGTAAATATTGAAAGGAAAACTGCAAATATGGAGTTTCCTGCGAGTGAGCTCACAGCATGGCTTGCGTTGGACCCTCTCCATGTCCAAAACAAAGTGGCATCAGCCTCCCCAAACCCAGCAAAGCCCTGTAGGGGATGCAGAGGGAGAACAAGTGAAGACCTAGAAATCCCACCCGGCTGTCCCTCTGTGATCTGCTGTAAGCAGTGCCTTGGTTTGGCAGCTTCGCCTGGAGCTGACTCATTCTCCCTGCCCTGCCACGGACTGACTCTCTTATGCACTAAATCTTCTGTACATGGTTTGACTCCAAAAAATCAGGTAACAAGCAAGAAAAATTTCTGAAAACACTGGCTGACCTGCCCACAAGATAGTCAGGAATAGGATAAGCTTCTGGTTTCCAGAGAAAATCAAGTTACAAAAGCATACAGTACAGATGTACACCTCTGACCGCACCGCTTCCCCTGTGCCAGCAGCATCGTGCACTTTTGGGTTTTTTAGTTATTTCCTTGCAAAGCAATTACAATTGATTAATAGAGTAAACAAGAAGTTATAAATACAGAAATGCCTCTTCATTTGACCATAGGCTATCCTTCATAGCAGTATACAGTACATCTACTTCCCTTTTCCTTCAGCCTTTTCTTCCAGAACATTAGCCATTACAAGGGCTTATGGATGATAAGGATGGAAGTTTCTTGCACATCTATATTCAGGGTTGCTCAGCATCCACTATGTCTCTTGCTGCCTGCATCAAACCATAATCCCTGCTCTTGGTCATTTCTTTTAGTGCATAATGTAGGCTCTACCTTGCAACACCGGCCTTTAGCAGAACAATTTAAGAAGTCACTTGAAGTACATGCTTAATTTTGGCATCCAAGAAAATGGTTTAATCTAAGCGCAGGCTTAATCTTCCCTACTTGAGATCTCAAATTATTTTATATCACTGACAGTTGGATAGGATTACAGGAGCTAATTGTCTAGCACTGTCCTGAGAGGCACTGGGACTAGAAATGGTACAAAAAAAGGCAGAGACTTCATGTCCTTAATGCGAACACTCCTGAAACAGACAACTTACATCAGGACTGCACAAATCCAGCTGGTTTTTCTTTTTACAGACACTGACTAGTGCTAAAAACCTGAAGTTTAAAATTATGGATTTCCACAGCTTCAGGCTAGCCAAATCGCAGCTGACCCAGGCAGCAGCTCGGGGGTGCTGGACGCACGGTGACCCACCTCCTCGCACCAGCATTTGCCTCTGCCATGCTGGTGGCTTTGATGGCAGCCCCTTCCGCGGTCTGGGCACATACCTGCCAGGTTGCATTGCTATCATCATGCAGGAAATCTTTCCCCTATCCCTCTCTTTACCTCCTGTTGCTTTTTGTTTCAAAACTTCTGACATCTTTCTGATCAGCGGAGCAGATCCTTGCTCTACCTCCATCACCTCCTTGATGGCTTCTTTGCAGTTGGTGACAGCTCTGTAGCCTCTTCCTCCCACCTTGCTGTATTAGAAATCTGGCCCCAAAGCACTGCCCCACAAGTTCACTAGGGTCAGGCTGTGCCTCACCCAAATCCAGATCAGATAGCAGATTTGAGAGTGTGCGTATAATATTTAGTATTAAATAAAATTCAACATTTCCCTTTTTTGTCCTCTGCTGCTTTATAGAACCAATAATGATTATCTATATTCCAGATGTTGTGTGAAGAGTAATTGATGTCTGCAAGGCATTTTCAAATGAAAAGCATTACACAAATGTAAGGTAAGCTATTATTTTACAGTTCCTTTAAGCTGATAATACCATTACTTTCCCAGGGACACTGGGCATCCTCTCACAATGAAGCATTCAGCACAATGAACTGCAGAATTATGTCAAAGCAACAGTTTTCTCTTCCGCTTGGACTGGCTGCACTTAAACGGTGTGCTGAGCACAGCGCTGCAAAACTGAACAGCTGGCTTTGCACATCCCACCTCTTCACAGGACACTGCGGAGGCTTTCTCTGCTCGTCTCCAGGACAGACACACATGCTAGTTCTGGTGGGACATTGGGTTCCGAGAAAACAAGGACTTTCACAAATATCCAAAATGCAAATGAAACACATGATTACCTTTTCTGCTTTAGATTATACTTTGAAACATCAAAAAAGAATTATTTAGGGTGAACTGTACCTAGAAAATGGTGTAGGGGTGATATATTCAGCTTGTATAAACTAGAGGTACAGAAGGACGTTAGCTACAAATTTTAAAACATAAATTAATAACAGGAAAGAATGAAGAATACAAGAGACAGCAAAAGCACTGGACCACAACAAAAGTACAGCAGCCTGATCTAAATACCCACAAAGGCAAGTCTTCCAACTGATTCCGGGAATCATCAGCTGCTTATCAAACAGAGGCCACTGAGGGCCCATCAGCCACCCCAAAGTTTAATGAGCTCTTTGGAGCATTCCTGGCATCATCTTCCAGGCATAAGAACTGGAAAGTTCTGCCTCCATATTATTGATGTACGAATAGCTTGTCCCCAAGATCTGTCTAAACTAGGGAGTATTTAACAGAAGTTGATGAAAAAGAAAGCGATGCAGATGCTGGCACGTGACCTGCAGGGCAGAAAGGCTAATGGAACGCCAAGCCGCTGTGTGCTCCCAGGATCACCAGTTGGAACGTGTCCCTCCTGGCTGCTGCACGTTGCAACCACCCAATTGATTTCCTGTAGCATATTGAAAATGGATGGCAGGCTGGGTCGGCTTGCTGGAAGAGGTGCATACACATCACTCGGTGACCACCACGGGTCACACCTGTGTTGAGAAAGAGGATCAGATGAAGATGCAGATCAAGATTCAACTCCACACACCTGGCTCCTGGCCCTGCTCAGCGACACGGTGCTGAGGGCAGAAACTCATGCTGATGCTGTCAGATTTATGGCAGGTAAAACCACCGACTTCAGTTTTCTGCTAATTGACAGAAGAGACAGAAAAGCAGACAGGAGCTGTGTTTTTCCCCCAGGGGGATGTCATTAGTGGCATTCTGGGTGATGTGTAAATAGATTAGAGTATTTCATCCTCAGTCTTCACTCATTAAATCAGCTGGTAAGTGGGTGCCACCCACCTGGAGCCGGCGGGAGATGCCCTCACTTGCACTGGAGCTGAATGGGTGAGGAGTTTCAAACTAAAAGCTCCTGCAGCACAAATCCCACGCTGCGTTAAGCCTGTACCACTTTTAGACACAGCAAACACCATTTGATCCTGAGCAGTATTTCCCTACAAAGGCCAAACCTACTAATGATGAGAAATTAAAGTAGACCCGACAGTCAGCCCATGATGAATATCAAGCCATGAGAGGTCAGACGCTCTGCTTTCCTGCTGTCATTTGCAGTGACGTCTTGCATTTGATGCTACATAATTATGTTGTGCTTTTTCCCCAGCTGGAGGTAAGTGACTTTTAAATTTAGTATGCCTCCGCAGGGATTTATGGGTTGCTCATCCCTCCCAGGATTCAGCAAGACTTAACACCACCTCAGAGGACCTCTACACCGACATCAGGACTGTCAGCAGACAAGTGATGATGACAAGGTTTTTACAGTGGGAGGCTAATCGCGGACTCCTCCAGGAGACAGAAATTAGAGATCTATGAGACTATTTGGTCCGTCTTTCTGGCACGTCATCCCTCAGCCCTGCCTTCCGAGGCACAAGGACACGATTTAGCACCTCTGGCTCCAGCGCTGTGTGCAGTCAAGAGAGAGGAGCACAACGGCTGAGACTCACTCCTTTTCTGATAGCCCTCACAGTAAGCAGAGTCCAAAGCTGACATGTTCCTCCATTCCATTGCTTCTAACTGCACCCTCTGCACTTACATATTGCACATTTAACATTGTCCCGACCAAATACTGTAAGAAACAAAAGCTTTCCTTCAGTGACTGGAGGGGGAAGAAAGAAAAGGGAAGCAAATCAAGCATGACTAAAAATATTTTTTGTGACAAATGTACTTGACAAGTTTTCTAGCTACATGAAATTTTGGACTTTGTAGTATTGCTAAGGTCAGAGGGAGAAGGTTACATTGGATTAAGGACACTAATAAATTCTTCTTCTACCTTGAGGTTATTGGAATTTGTGCATTTAGATATACTGCACAAAGATTTCTGTAAGTAAACACATTATTGCCTTTGTCTCCATTTCTTTTTCCTTTGCCCTTTTGGATGCATGAAATAATTCTCAGATCATTAGATACAATAAATTCTTCTAGGTGTTTATGACATCGTCTAGAGGGAGAAAGCTGATGCATCCTTACATTAAATGAAAGTACCACCTTCCTCCACAATTTTCCTTTATTCAATCTGAAATCTAAATCATAAAAATAACAACCGTGAATGGCATTAAAATCTCATTGTCTTCTCTGCAAAATCCATAGCATTTAACTTATTTCTCTGTGACTACCTGCTGTTGTACATTTTCCCCATGGAGAAATGACTAAAAGGTACATTGTAAGGATTTTTGGTTTTGTAATAGTAGAAATGCCAAGTAAAGAGCTATAGAAAGAATTGTGCCCCTGAGACCAGTCCGGTCCCTGAGGCAGCTCAGCTGCAAGTTGTATCATCACGGTACCTGCCCTGTTCGAATGAGACATACCTCCACCCTCCCAGGAACATGGAATGGAAATTGTCCCCAAGTGGACAGTATGCATATGGTGCCATGCCAGCTTTCAGCATGACAAATCTCAGAGAAAAATGGCCAAGAGATTAATAGCTCCCTTTTATTAAAATGCACTTTTAAAACCCTATGAAATTACTTCAAGGGAGTAAAAGTTAAACTGGATCTTCAGCCGTCGCAGGCTGAGTTTTGATCCGTTAACCTCACGTAATAAAACACGATACAAGGGATGTCAGAAAGAAAAACACAAAGGAATTATTTCACAGTTCACAAAGCCAATTCGAGACCCGGCTAATGACCAGCCAGCCAGCGAGTGTGGGGTCACCGGCAACTGCTTCTGCAGAGTCCCTTTGATGGGATCACACAGCCCTTAGTCACACCAGTGAGCACAGAGCGATTTCTTCTCGGCATTTTGCTTTTGCAGCACTCTGCGTTTCTTTATGCGATTGGAGAGCCGTATAAAAGAAGATCTGCCTGACATTAATAGCTTTATGATGCAGCTTTTTGGTGGGGCAAGCATTTGAAGTCAACAAGCATAAATCACAGCAGCAGAAATCCAAACTATTCCAGGCACAGAAACTGCTGCTACATTCTTTGCATATCTCAAGTCTCCAAAGGAGTACACGTATAAAGACTCTGTAAGGCTGTTACAAAAAGTAGGAGATATTTCAGAATATGTGCAAAAAAACCAAATACGATGCTCATGCACAGCCATTATAATTTTGATAAGGAGTGCCAAATATCATTTAAATCATAAGAGAAGCGCTGAAACCAGACGTCACAAGCCCTAGTCCTCTACTGATTACGGTATTTAGTGACTACAATGCACACATGATTGCCAGCAAACAAAACAAGAATTTGGTGTGTAAAGGAAGGAGGATTGTATTTTTCAACACAAGTCTCTCATTTCATGCAAATTCCATTCTCTTTATGGAATTATTGTCACAAGCATGAAGATGCACCGTCTCTAAAAGCACAAATGTCAGTAGGATATTGAATTAATTTTGAATATGGATGAAAACAGAGACTCTGCACTGCAGATTTCAGAACCAAAGTTGGTTCTGAGGTGCATAATAAGCTTAGCAGCATTACTGTACTAACACAGATAAAACACCTACTGTCAATGTATTGTAGGCCATTAAAATACCTTACTGTACAAGCTGCGCTTGCACCTGCACTCCCTCTGCCTGACTCTAGCACCTTCCCATTTTGCTGCTGTTGGAGTAAACCGCTTCATTTATTTCAAATGTGTTTATCCTACCTTGCTGCAGGCCAGCACTCCTCGGGATTTCCTTTTTCCTTGCGGTACCCTGACAGAGTTTTAGGATGCTATCTCAAAATTCACCTCCTCTGGATGCTGTCCAGTAGCTCAGCACAGCCCTGCTGTGCCAGTCTCCATCTGCCAGCGTTACAGATGTCATCTGCCATTACCACGCGCTGTGCCAGCTCCTCTCGTTGTCTGCAGCTGTTTCATAGGTACTTGCTAGTGATGAGAACCTGGACAAATCCAGAAGCAACATTTTGCAATAACTGGTGAATTGCAATTTGCAAAATGCCGACAAAGGTAGCTAATGAAGTTGGCAAAGCGTGAGTTAGCAGGCAGCAAAGTCTTCGTAACATGAGGTGCTCAGTATTTGAAAGAATGAAAAAAAGCCATTTGGAAGTGAAATTGTAGCCCCTTTAACTGTCAAAAAAAGGTTGGTATCAGCATCTAATGTACTCTCCAGCCAGCCGACCTCAGGAGAGCATCTGATGGGCACCTTTAAGCAAAAGTTCTTAAAGAAAAACTTTAGATGATCTCACTTTAACATTTTACAAGAGATCACAAGCTAAGCTTAGCACAGACCTCAGATGAAAACACAGCAATGAATTCCACGAGGGGAAGCATGCCATGAAACGGCTGTGCACAGCTTCGTACCGTGCTCAGCGGCTGCTGTACAGGTCAGCACTGCGCTCGGCGGGACAAATGGTCAAACTCAAACTGCAATTCACCAAGTTACATCTTCCATCGCAGCCTATCCCATGAAAAGCACGGAAGTCTGATAATTACAGGAGAAACTATACATCACCTCTGCTGCTCTGCTTTATCTGCAGGTGCTTCCATTCCTCAAAGTCTTATGTGTCTTTTCATAAGAAACTTTTAATACTCAAATATCTCCTCTCCATTCTGTCTCACTGGCCTGTGTCAAAGAGCCATTAAAGACACTTTGTGCATCCTTGAAACAGCCATTCCTTTGCCTTGCTCTGTCCTCTCATGGAGAGCAATTTTTTTATCTGAATTATTTAGCAGTTATACCATCAGATGTTGTTTGCCAAGACAGAAGAGGAAGAGAAAAAGTGAAAAAGGGGGGAAAGGGGAAATGAGAATTCCTAGTCTTGGTCATTACATGCCAAATTTCTACTCAGAATAAATTTTCACAATGGATCATATTGAAAATGCTGACAGACTCTTAATTGGTGTTCTGCAGAGCGCCATACACAGCTACACCGCAATAATTTGGAAATGTCTTGTTTAAAATACATTTAGGCTATTCAAAGCAGATATTGATATTCACTTGTAGTATGAGCGTGCCAACAACGCCTTGAAGGCATCTCTCAGCAACAGAATCTTTTTCAGCAGCAGGTGGGATGAAATGGTGACAAATGGGATGGAAGGCAGCACATATGAATAAACTATATAATATCCTATTTGTTTCCCCAACTTGGCTGCTTGCTTTGCTATTTTTCATAAGCTGGCAGTGTGAAAGCAGCCAAAGCACAAACCCATTCCCGCGCCTCAGTCCTGCAGAAGATTGGAAGCAATTTCTGCTCAATATGCTATCCCCAGGAAAGCACAAAGCCTCTGTGGGGACACTAAGAGAAAGCAGCGCTGCCTTAAGCGGTGAGCACTGATGAATGAAACTCTGGCCTTCTTTCAGAGTAGATTTGCAAGGAGGGTTTATTAACAATAACACAATTGCAATCTTGGAGAGGAAAAACCTGCAGCCTGAGAGCCCCCTCCAAGCCGTCTCGCGGCAGCTCCCCTGGGGGTGCGTCGTGTTTGTTCGTACACAAAATACAAACACCCTCTTGTTGTGCCCAGACTCACGCCGCTCTTACCAGGGATGAAAGCTACTCCTCGAAGGACTGCTTGAAACTATATCGTGTGTCATTGCATCTGGTGAAGATCCGAGATTTAAACCTGTTTCTAAAGCAGAAAAAGTAACAAAGAAAAAAACTGGTTTTCCAAAGCCTGTAATCGACAGAAATAATGGTTATTTTGTTATACAAATCTTGTTTGTGGCACGTGCAGAAAGGACTTCAAACATCTAAACGATATCTATTCAGGAAAATATGCTCTTTTCAGAGATCTGATCCTGCACGTTCAGACGCAGTGGGAGCTTTGCCAGTTTCTTTGTTCGGCCTTACTTTTGGCCAGGCAGTGGGTTTTGTTCATCATTTATCATTATGTTGTCTTATCTCATGTTGCTTTAACTATGAAATGAGACCATAAATATTTACTTCCCTCCCACAGACGAGGGAAGGTTTGATGAGTTAGTGCCTGCTCGCCGTCTGTGGCACTGCTGAGTACCGGTACCGCCTTTGCCTGTGGAAGCAGCGCAGCAGCAAATGCAAAGCCCTGCCTAATACTCAGCTCAGTTACACTGTTCTCTTGAAGTGACCATTGAAAGGTGGCTTCATCCGTGCGTGTTAAATCATGCCAAAGGAGTTCAGCATTCCCACCACTCAAAGAAAACAAAGATGAGTTTACTACAATATATACACATAAAGAAGTCAAGTATACATTGTCTTGAGTGTTGTATGTTCCTGAATGTAAGGTAAGCTCTATATTTAGGTGAGTTGTTTTTTTAAAAAAAACCAGAAAATAATTACATTAAGACATTAAACACTACGTGCTTCCCTGTAGCCCATGTCCCTGCAATGCAGGGCACAGCTGCCCTGGCACATTTGAGGTCCTTGGAGGCCAGGCACATTCCACAGCGTGCCTGTGTCCAGCCCCTCTCGATCCTGTTGGCAGAAACACTACTCTGCCAACACAGAGAGATAAAGTTACACCAGGATCCTTATAAATAGATTCTACCTTTTTGTTAAATTTTTCTCTTCCATTTTTTCGTCTAAGTCCTCTTGGTACACTGTATCTCCACTACCTAAGCACAGAGAAGATCTGCACACTTCCTGGTAAAGGCTGGCATGTTGTGGATTTGCTCGATGTGAGTTACTGCACAGCATTTGTTACAGCTCCTGGAGGAAATATTTCCATTCTCAGGTTTGGGGGAGGGATGGGGGGTACAGGACATGATGGACATTAGGCATCCTAACTGTTCCTGTAGGTACACTGAAAAAATTTAAGCTAAGAATAAAATTAAGTATTTTTGGTGAATTTCCAAAAGGGAGTTATAAATAATGCTCTTTGAATTCCAAGATGAAAAGTGACTGAGCACAAGAAGCAGGATTCTTCTGTCGAGCTGATTCTTTCAGGAAAGGAAGCAGGAAGCATTCATCTTCTCTGCACTGGATACACAGAACACCTCATGTTTAAGGAAAACATGGATATATTTTCACTTTCCTAGAAAAATATTACAGTGAAAATACCCTTAATGTCCTCCATAGTCCTCATAAAAAACACATGAGCTGACACGGAAAAGAAAATCTCACGGGTGCTGCACACCACCAGGTACCCACAGACTCCAGCCCTCCTGTAACAACTTAACACTAAAGTGCATCACTATCGCTTTCGCTTCCAGAGTAATTAAACTGGAATTTGTGACTCAAATATCCAAAGAAGCTATTTCACAGGTGATTTGAAACCACGTTTAAGCACAAACATTCATAACATTCACAGATCCTTTATATTTAGCATGCTACAGTACAATGGACAAAATCTAGAGTTATACATCAATATATATTTAATGTACCCATTACTGACATCCTCAGTTTATAAATTGAAGGGCTAAAATGTCTTCAACGATTACTTTACTTGTACACAGAATATTAACGCTGCCGAGGAGCAGATATCACTTGTACTGTCTTTCGCTATTGTAGTTTTTAAGTATCAATATAAGCATTTGATTACACTACTATACATGCATATAATGTTCAAAATAACCTACAGTTTTCTGAAATAAAACTACATTTCAGTTCAGTTGTTACATATATAAAGTGTCCCTTATTGTTGCTGTAGTAGAAATGCTACTCACTCAACGGAACTTTGCCTTTGATGGGAGCAAGGACAGATTATTCCCGAACGCCAGCATGCCTTCACGCAGAATCCAGCTAACCTGTTGCCCATATATTTATAGTCAGCTTCAGAGAAGCATGTTGTACTTTGCAGGATAATAAAGTTCTTTGCAGCAACAACCATGGATCTAAGTGACAAATACAACTTAATCAAGTGAAAATCTATTTCAAACAGAAGATAAAGTGTCTCAAACCTTGGTAATAATCTCCCTGGGATTAAAAATCAACTCTGATTTAATAATTGGTTTAATATTTCCTTTTTGAAATTTTCAATAATTAACCTACAGTCTCTTAAAAATAATATTCCTAGGCACTTCACAGAATCGTATTATTTAATGAAAACAAAGTTAGAAAAGCTGTCACTGGGAAAAAAAAACCAAAAGAAATCAAAGCACAAATTACAATCCTTAGAAGGCTTTCACAACACAAAATGATCTTTGACAAGATGGGTACCACGAGTGCTGTCATTCAATGTGCGTGACCCATCGTGAGGAGTTCTGAAGAGCCCAAAGCATCTCGGGTGAGTACCTTACCCAGCCCCACCAACCCTCCCTCTGTCCAGCAGCGTTTTAGACACGCAGGTCCAGGAACAACCGACGTGCCTAACACTGAGGACTAGACTTGCAAATCACAGAAACGAGAGGTTCCAAAAGGAAACATTCCAGTCCTTCCTGCTCAAATTCTCTCTCATTGCCAAGCCTACAACTTTTCAAGGCAAGTCTGGAAGATTCTGCGTTTGGCACAAACTTAAGACACTTGACCTGGGTATCGGAAAGCTAAACTGAAGTGCATAAAGTCAAACTTCAATACAAAGACATATTAACTCCTACAAGCTCCAAGGGTCAGCAAAGTGCAGTTCCTTGCTCCCAGGAACCCGAGAGCTGTTATTTAAGTGCAATAAAAGCTGCACACACACACACACACACACCCAAGTGTAATTAGGTTCCTTTGCACATATTCAGTAGTTGGTCTTCCATGAGAGCCTACTCAGTGTTTTTGCTTGGTCATCTAACACGGTACGTTATGAAAAGGTCTCTAAATATTTGTCTGTAAAATGTTTCCATGCCACAGGAATGCAGGCTATGCCAAAGGTTAGAAAATAATCAGGTGCTCATGTCAGAAGAGCGATGATGCTTCTGCACTGATGTCTGGACATTTTAAAATAAATTTGTGGCTGAACTACTTAAGGCCATTAATGTATACTTCAGTCTTTTTACCTTCTTATAAATGGGTTTAAAGACATACAATACCTTACATACAGAACCAAATTTGATAAAGCATTTAAAGATCCCTAGCTCAAGGCAAGACCTGAGCAGAGGCAGCAGGGACAACGATCTCCAGTGTTCGGGGACTGACCTGCTGCAGAGGCTGGGGGGCTTCTCCGAGGTTTTCTAGATCTGCCTGATGTTGATTTTTCTCACATCCGTGGAGAGTCCCATATGAAAGGCTTTTGTTCTACAGCTTTTTCATCTACTGATTTTTACTAGAAAATCACTTTGCCTGGAAGCAAAATACAAGGGAGAAGTTCACCGTGTCTTTTCTGGTGTCATAGATTAATTTTAATTCTGCTGAGAAATGGGTTTTCCCTTCATAAAATAACAATCCTCTCAAGCAGCATGACATGAAGTGTTTTGACTTCACATAGCCCTGAAAATGCTTTTCATTCCTATTGCACGGAGAGCTTCCATGCTGTTCCTAGGAGATTGTGAGCTGAAGTTCAGCATTCCTTGTTGTGCCAAAGTGATGCAAAAGGTATATGGGGGTGAGGGGGTGTTAAGTTGCAATAACGGTGTCTTTCTCATACTGTCAAAAAGTAATTGCAAATCTCAAAACCTGAGGTGGAAATAAGATGCTGAAACACCACTGAAATCTCTGACCAAACTCACCTGTAGGGCTGAATTACCCTCTTCATCAGTTTTGCAAAATCAGACCAAAACAATGTCATTCTTATCGGCTTGGCTGCGTCATGTTAACTTTTTTCCCTGGCTCATTTCAAGGAAGTCGTGCCTCTAAAGTCAGACTAAATTTGGAAGTTTAGCGTTTCTTGCAAAGTTAAAAATGTACTCGGTAGGGAAAGGCTGTTCCTCTGTTTTCTATTACACCATTATGAAATCTGCTGGCAATCCAGAAATCAGTTACCAGTAATATTATAAATAGACAACATTTTTTAAAAAGCCTTTTAGGATTTATAGGTATCTTTTAAACCTACCTTCTTGTCCATAACCTTCATTCAACAAAATACAACAGCTCTCCTTTGGAGGAAGCTGTTGTACCTTCTCACACCTCTGCAAAGTCTGGAACCTTGCTCCTTCATTTTGCCTCTTGACTGCTTTATTACTCTACTTACTTAAAGTTTCCTACTTTATTATTAAAGTTTCCTTTCCCTTCTGTTTAAGGACAGCATAGAGAGCATGACTTACAGCTTCATTCAGCTGCTCCTTTTATCTTTCCAGCCCAAAACACTAATTCTGTTCTCATCTTCTTTGCTGTGACTCACAAGCATCTTCATGTGTTTCATGGGTCATCTCCCACTCTTATTCACAAGAGAAAAGAGCAAAAAAAAAAAAAAATCTATTGCCCAAGTTAATAGAAGAGTCCTTTGGCGCAGAACGCCCTCAGGTTTTCTGGGGAAGGGCAGCAGACGAGCAGGGTGACCGACTGTGCTGCTGGGGCAGGCGCGAAGGAGACTCTGATGGTGCAATGGTACATCAGCACTTCTCCAGCATCACCGACTCCAGCCCCTGCGGGGGCACCAGCAGGAAAGAGCTTGCTTTGGTCTCTAGCGAAACCACAGGTTCTCTGTAGCTGTAGGGCTGAAATTCCCAGTTATGTTCATCCTCATAGCATCTGGTGTCACCCCACAGAAACCAGCTCAGTTTATCCCGGCACACAGGAACCAGGGCAAACCAGGACTTCAAATCCATCCTGTTACAAACACAAATAATTCCTCTGAGAATGCCCATCAGTTATTACTGTCCCAACATCTGCTTTAAACTCTCCTGTTTAGGTCTCTATATTATACAGCACTCACTTTGCACAAACACATCTAATATTTCAGGATTCCTCATGGAACTACAGTTGCTTTTTCATATTTTTTCCTCTTTATGTTAATTTTCCTCTTCACATGCATTTGCAGTCTCTGAATGGAAAAGGAGTGGAGAAGAAAGGTGAAAATGTTTTTCTAGACCTATAGCAATCAATAAAAGCAATGCTACAAAAGCCAGAGTGTTCCCTACTGCATTGCCTGCCCTTGAAATATTGATACTGTTGTGCTAAATCTTTTTTCCTTCCTCCTGCTTTTTGAAAATACAGGTAATATAAATGTTCCCATTAGCAAGAAATATGTCATATCAAAATCAATGGTATTCAGCCAATAACAATGCTACTCTCTGGCTGTCAAGTTAACTCAATTTCAGGTTAGCAGAGCAATTCTGCCATCCAAATCTTATTCAGAGACAGAGATGAATTAAGGCGATTCTCACAGGCTATACACCCATGAAAAGTGTGCCCTAGATCTGAGTGATTAACTGGGAGCCTTTCACTCGCACAATACCCTTTGATTCGAGTGCTGGGCAAGATTCTGACCCCAGTAGATCTGCAGATCTGCAGTGGCTCACGACTCCAGGGCAAATCTGGTGAAACAGGAATGAAGTTACTTTGCACTATTTAGAAGGGATCAGAATCTGTTCCATGTAATGTTTGATCACGACTTCTTGGTTCACCTAGTTTTATGTCTTAAAAGCAGACCAGTGTCTTCAAAATAGTCTTTGACCTCAGTACAAAAACCTTTCTATTGAAATATTCAACAGCAAGTAAAATACTTGTTAACACAGCCCAGATAAGAGATTTTTTTTTTGCTTGCCTTTTTTAAAAAGTGCTATCAAAAGATAAAAACGTGTTAGCAGCTTCACTAAACTAAAGCAAGGCCAAAACTCAGGTATCTGTTACAACCTCCAAGAATGACATTAAATCTTTATTATAAAATAAGGTTATAGAGAGATCAATGCTCAAGGGTGATTAAGTGACTAAATCATTTATTATGAGAAGCATATGTTTCATGGACTAGCAGTGGACAAAGGGAATATGGAATCAGGTTGTAAGCTGAAATGCCCGTAGTGACACTGGCATAAATTTATCTTAAATACTCTGGGTACAACAACAAGAATATGACCCTGTTCGTCTGTGGTTATGGTCAGATTTGTAATGCCAAAGTGCCTGCAATGCAAAGATCCAACATTAATGATCATAAAACATAGCTATCCATGCTCCAATCGCTTTAGCTGTTTCGTAAAGTTTCCAGTGCGATTCTGAAAAGTGCCTAGGCACTTTTGTTGATATGATTAAGTAAACACTTCTGGAAATTATGCAGGTGCCTACATGCCTTTAAAAATAAGTTTGCTGGAGCTGAGTATGTGGAGAACCCGATCAATGCGATAACTTTTAGGTCAATCTGAATCTCCTCCCAGAATAAGTTCCTCCTCACAAGGGCTATCCTGGTTTAAATATTACAGTTTAAATTCAGTCCAGAATTTACACCAGAAAAAAAAGCCTTCTGTGCTTAGGAAACAGGTTCGTTCCTTCTTCTAGCTTCAACACTTTTGGCACGCTAGCTTAATTGTGGTCAGAGTTTCCTCCAGGTCTTTAGTTGTGCTGGGAGTTCTTGGTTTTAAATTTCAGTTAGCAACTTTATGTATGCATCTTTGAGTCATGCCAAGAAAAGGTATTTTCTCAGTTTCGCTCACCTTGACCAGTACTGGTTTCCATTATCCTACCAAGCAGAATTCCTAGGTCAAGTACACCGATTAAAACCTCAGAAAGGAGGCAGCCTGACAGAGCAAATACGTTTAATAATTACATTACATTTACTTTCTCTTGCATACATTTGTCTGAAGATTATTGGAGTTTTGGCTGGGTTTAAATCAGTACCTTGAATCCTTTCTGCGAGAAATTCTGTATGGCAGGTATTTGTGATTTCCCTCAGTGGGAAAGGACTTTGTTACCTTTTCACTTTCACTGGAACTTCAGAACAACGCCCGTTCTGTGTTACAGAGCTGAAACTCCGCAGTAGCTCCCCGCAGCTCAGCAGCATTACCCCAGATTCAGAGAGCGCAGCCAACGCCAGCACCCAAGGGCGCAGTGATTAGCTACAGTCGCAGCGAACCCTGGAAAGCTGTGCCACTTCCCCACTCGGTTTGCTGTAAATCTGGTCTTTAACAATTACTGATGTTCAGCATTGTAAAGACAAAGAATTATTCTTACAAGAAGGTTATTATGAGAAGTTTAACATGATGCATTTGAAACTAAATAGAAAATAAAAGACTAAACATAGTGAAGATAACGTTTCACAGGTAGGCATATAAAGAGGGCATGGTTTATTAACCACTGCATATCACAGCTTAATGGCAGAAAAAGCAATATTCCATTGGCATTGTACTGTGACAAACCAAATTTTCCTACCATGCTCAGTTTGGAGCAGGTAATGTGCGTCACATTCAGACCTAAATTCAGTACATGGCTTACTTAGGAGTCTCGCTGCCTACACGCATGAATGGGAATTACAAGTTTACTAAAGAGCAAGCAAAGGAGAACGTGGTGAAATCTGCTTGTTATTTGCTAAGGTATTGAGCAGTGAACAAAATCAGACAAAATCTGTCTTTCCTTTCTCAAATATCTCCTATTAGGCCACCCATGAATAAAACAACAGGACATAGTCTATGGGAAAGAGATCCACGCACAAGCAGAAGAGCAAAATCACAGAAACTGATATGATTTGTGTCAGACCACAGGGAAAATACATGCACGGAGAACTCACCCTTTTTTTACATAAACTAAGTGGCAGCAATTAGGGAAAAACAAAGAAAAATAAGGTGGGTCCTTGGACTGCTGGCCTCTGACCACTGCCAGGTCCCAGGACACCCACGGTCTATAGCTATGTACCATAGAGCCAAATTTTCTCCTCTATTACATCACTCACCTTGCTCATTTTGCACATTAAAAACCAAAACAAATCAACCAACAAAACAAACCAAAAAAAGCCAGGGAACACTGAGAGTTTGCAGAATTCCCACTCCCGCTTAACTTGCCATTTTTTTCCTCTAGATGGACGAGACCAAGTGTGGAGAGAAAACAAAAAACCAAACAAAAAATAATTCCCAAAGCAGAGGAAAGCCCAGTGTCTTCACATGAGCAGAAAAGCCACGTCAGGTAAGTAGACATTGATACATGACACTGTGCGCAGTACTGGAAGTGGAGCAGGAGGAGGAAAGGATGCCTTCAGCAGTAAATTGCTTTTTTATATATTTTCCCAGGGAGGTACAAGACAGAATTCACACTGCCACCAGACAGCTGTAGGAATTCCTCACTGTCAGTAAATCTAGCAGCCCCTCAGTCTTCTACTATGGAAAGTAAAAGCCTATAGGTTGTAGCTACACAGGTGTGGTATGCCCGTGCATCTGGTCACAACCCCATCATTTTCTTAGATTCTTTTTCCTGAAAGGAAAGCAAAGAAGTCCCCAGCTTCTCAGCAGTTTATCACATCTGTCATTTTATACAGAGATGGCAGTTCCAGTCCTGGAAATTGTCTGTTGAACCCCAGTAAGAAGTCTGAGAGATGGTTAAGCAGTAACCATAAAACAACCCAAGACACATTATATCAACCTTTTTATAGACACTGGTTGAAGTCCCCTCTCGTAGCAATATATATATGAATCGAAATCAAACAAAAACTATTGCCAGGAGAAACTAGTAAACGGCTCTTGTTTCTAAATTTGAAATTTGTCTACATCCCTATTTTTTTCTTTAGGATATATTTTACAACTGCCTTCATCACTGTAGGTAGATGCATCTGTTCATACACGTGTAAGAGTGGTGGAACTAGACCTTTGTTGATGTGATGATACAGCATTCCATGAGTAACCAAGAAACTTTGGCAGATGATATCAGCTGCACAGCAGCAGCAGCCTCACAGCTGTTCCAATACCTGCAGAACTCCTAGAAAGGTCCAGCTTCCCTCCCTTTTCCTATCACTATTCTTAAGGTAAATAATATAGTGCAAGGAATTCAAAGACTAGCCCCAGGGCTTCTTTCTCTGATACAGGGCTGTGGAAGAGGGTAAATTTGTTCAAGCCTTATTTGCACTCCTGAGCACCAGCTCAGCTGTGCTTGGCTCTGACAGCCACCACCATGCTGAGACCCCACGCAGTTAAGCCCACTGGTTACTGTGCCTCAGAGTCTTGCTCTTGGAGAGGTGGCACTCATACAGCTTACTCTCTCCAGCTACTAAACCCTTGCAGACTGCTCTCCATTAATCATGCAAAAGAAATGTTGTGGCTTGGCAAGATTTCAGAGGGCATTTCAAGACCAGACAATGAGGATAAAGGCTGCAATCTGCCTCCACAAAAACATTCACCTTAGCGAAGCATAAAGGCGTTCTGGATACTCCTCACTGACGTCTCACTTCTGCATCGGCATTGCTTTGGAGAGGACAAAGTAATGACTCCCGAGATTTTGCACCAAATGCAACAGGTAACAGAAGAGCCAGTTCTGCAAGAAGACTCATGATCAACAATCACATAATAAGCGTCTTCCACCCATCTTCCAGTGGAAGATCATGTTATTAAAAATTAATATAATGAATTAATAAAATGAAATCTGAAAGCAATAGGTTTAAAGCAAAGGCTCAAAGCATCTCTTCTTGATGTTCTCTGATTCTGCTCATCTTCAGAAAACTCACTACCTGAAGGCTCTCAGAGTGTATTACAGCCACGTCTCCTCTACACAAGAGATACATGCCAGGAGGTAATCCCAGTGAGTGAAGCTGACTCTTGTGATCAAAACTCTCCCTATAGCTTTCATTTTCCTTTGACATACACCACATCACAGACAATTCCACTCCTGTTTATGAGAAAATTGCTCCACCAAGCCTTGCAAGCGAGAGTGAAAATATGGGGGAAAATAAACAGTAAATTGTGATGAAGAAAAAGCAAAATTAGATGTAGAATTGCTGTGGGCTCAATAAGAATTTGACAACTACTACTAGAGAGTAATCTTCTAAGACAAGGGAAATATTGGAACATGCAGAGTTTCTCTTTTGCTGTATTTCTGCAAAAAAAAAAAAATTATTTCTGATTATATGCTCTGTAGGAATCTATTTTCTTCTTTCTCCCTTTCTCCTCCTTTTGATTCTTTGTGGGGGTTTTTGTTTGGTTTGGTTTGGTTTAAGTTCACATACACTCCGTTCAAAGAATGACAGTTAAATCAGGAACTGATTGCAACAACTCTAAATAACACACTCCGGTAAAATAATCCCAGAAGCCAAGAGCCAATGTGAGAGGTACACTTGTAAACTAAGTAGCTCCTAGTTCTACATCTATCGTACAGCATATACAAAGTCTAAGAGAAATTGAATGATAATTTCATTCTTGTCAAGCCAGTGAAGAACATTTATTTTCATACAAAGTGGAAAAATACAATAGGCATTTGTTTTATGAGCCACAGAACAGACCTGCTTTCTGTCTTAGACTAAGATGACTAGTTATGTGCAGATATTTTTTTTTCTGCTGTGATTTTATTATTTAACCATGACTATTTCTCGAGTAATTGTTCACCATTTATGACCTATTTGATTGCCTGTCTTTGACTCCACAAACTTAAGGACAAACTGAACTTCATACGTAGATATCAGCGGGACTGGGCTTGGAACAGAGTTAAGAAATCAGGCCAATGTTTTGGAAGATCAGTGCCCTTTGTGTCAAAACACCAGAAGATATCAAACAGCTGAGCAGTCCTCCCAGCTGAACGTGGGGCAGAAGTAGCCTTGATAACATATCATGAGCAAAAATTCAAATCAACAAGGCGTACTCACCGATCCGAGTCACGTACTACAGCACCAAAACCAAAAACAAGTTGATCAAATCGAGTGGCACCCTCTGTCATGCACAAGGTCTGACAACATTATCACAATAGCTCCTTTTGGTTTTAAAAATGTATGACAAGATGATAGAGTGGTTCTCAGAGAAGACATACTGACATTTCAAGAAGGGCCATAAAACTTGTTCAATGTGGCATGGTGTCGTATATACCCACTTCTAAAATGATACAGTAAGTATTAAAACAGTATCAAAGTTGCGATATACAAGGACTGCTTCCTGAGCTGCATTGTTAATATTTTACATTAAGATTATAATCAGCAAGGTGCAGAGCACCTCTACATAGGACTAGCTTTTCTTAGATGCCGAGAAGATCAAAATTGGTTAAAAACACCATGACAATCATTAAGACTGAAATACCATCCCCTATAAAGAAAGTAGAAATTTCACAAATTATTTCTTTTCAGTCAGAATTGTACTGAACTAGTAAGATATAAAATATACATATTCCATATGTTGTACGTTAAATTTCTACCCATGAAAACTTTGCTGGCGAAAAATGTGGACTTAAGGGGAGTTGAGACACTGTAATAGAGTGTTACGTAATACAAAACATTTTTTCATTGTCGTATTAAAACTTTGAATGAACTGGTAAAGCAGCTCTACTTACTCATATGCCCAGTAGCCAAAATCCTCACAGTGGCCAGCGAGCAGGAACTCTCCCCAGTAGCTTTTAGCACACCACTTGCCATGTGCTACCACTGAAAAATTAAGTCCATGTATTTTCACAGGAAATATTGACAATTAATCCTTGCTTTGCTTAAAATTGCATGGCCTTGTGAACGTCCTCTAATTTCAAAGCAAAAACCAGAGTTAGATTTACAGGAAAAAGCATTATCTTTAATACAATCTTTTGAAGCTTTTGGATCCTTTAGCTTTGACAGAGATGCAGAAGGTTGTCAGATGGATCTGAGTTCCACGCATTTCTGAAGGAATCCATTTCTCTAGTTAAATATTAGTATAAGAGACTGATAAATTTCCCTGAGTTTAACACATCTTTTATTTCAATTAAAGCCTGAGTACATTCTATTACTATGGTGACCATTTCAACCCTTTCTCCATCTCCCGCAGTTCTAGCGTTTTATTGTATAACACTCTTTATGTCTGGACACAGCCTCTGGCTGACGGCAGGCATGCTGGGCTTCATTTCCAGGCCCAGCACTAACATTAACAACTTACTGCTCTCACACAAACTGCAGAAGCATTAGAAATCTCTGTTTCATTTTGTCTTTTCAGAAGGCAGTAGCTGACATCAGTCCAGAAAGCTGCAAAATGCTTTAAACTCCACTGCACACAACAATTGAATAATTGGATATGGTGTTTCTTTATCCCTAATTTTACCTATTTACTGCCAAAAACACTTACCTTCTCTCTATCACCCATTGTATTAGTTATAACAGCTTTCTTGCACATCTGACCAGGGATACGAAGAAGATGAAGCAGCCTTTAGTTTGCCTTCCTGGAGAATCACTAAGAAACAGATGACTTCAGGTTTATATACGCTCATTAGAAAAACTGGTTACATAGGCACACCTGTGTGTTTTACCCGCACAATTTTTCAATCAGAACACTTCATCATACACTGCAGTTTTTAGATCAACAAGGTCTAAAAAAGATCCACTTGAAAAGAAATTATGGGAAACACTAATGATTATATTTGTCTGGATTTCTAGTCTTAACCTCAGTAATCGTATTAATATTACAGAAGCTCTGACAGACTTAGAGGTGACGGCATATTATAGACAAGATAACTGTTCATCTGTGCCAAAATCAAGCAAGTCAGAAGTAGCCTGACCCAGGTTTCTTACAGGGAGGACAAACATCCACATCAACCAGTTTATTTCTCTTCAAGTCTCTATGACTTATGTATCCGAAGTTAATTTGTTTAAAAATACCCTGAGTACCACTGAAAATTGTATTGCAGGTTTTAGTGGTCAAACTGCTCTTGACACTTATAAGCAGGACATGTTGCTCCCCATTCACCTTTTCTTGGATATTTGTTTTAAATACGGACATCATATTTAAAATACCCTCATAAAGCCATGCTGAAATGTTTCATTTTCTGCAGGCACTCCCTTCCTCGCAAGATCACTCTCAGCCAACATTAAAAGGTAAACTGGCTTGACAGTACATGCCCAGCTATGCATTTTGATCCTTTTTGAACAGCTGGAGTAACAGCAGAGCTCCACAGCAGCTAATGAACAAAAGATAATGACTGGTACTATGAAGATTTACTATGTGCAAAAAAAAAACCCAAAAAACCACCCACAAAAAACCACACCCACCCAACCAACAAACAAAAACCAAACCAAAACAAAATCTTCCGCCATGGTTAGTGGAGCATATAAGGAACTGCAGGCTTGCCTAAATGTGAAGCAGCAGCAACAATTCTGCAGCCAGAGAAAATCCTATACCCTTTCAGATGTACAGCAGGATAAAGTACAAGTGCTCCGTGGAAGTCGAAGGGCTTCCAATAGCACAAAGCTGTGCACTCTGAATTGAGCCTACAGTCTTTAAATAGCTTCCCTGGGATTAGTTTCAAGTTTCTGTAACAGCCAGTTTATCGTCAGTGCGTTTTATGAAGCAGCCAAACACAAATTGATCCAAGTGACTGGCTAGCGATGGCTCCAGCCTATTTGGCAAGCTCATTAGGAACAACGCTGGAATGAACCAGAAGTTTGTCACTTTTTCACTTAGTGAAACACTCCAAATGGGATAAAAGATGCCGTCTTTCTTGCTGAGCTCTGTGAGTACGAGTTTTAATGCCTTTATGTACTGCTGCTCTGTTTCATCTTAAGCACATCTTTTATCCTGAAGGTATTCAGCAGTAGGCAGGAGAGCTTAAAGAAAAAGACAGAAGGCTGACAGCGATCTCATTCCTATCGTGAAGGAATCCTTTTTTAAGGATAAGCAGCTTACGCTGACTTTTCTGCGGCGAACCCTCTCCCGCGCATCTCTCCCAAGAACACGATAAACCACGGCTCTTCCAGCGGCCTCGTGCGCGCCTGCGTGGGACGGTTTGCCACACGGAGGCACTCAGCGAGCCGGTCCCTTCAACACCCACCACCCTTCCAGCCTGGATTTACTCACTGAACCAGCAGCTGGTCTCGTTAGAAAGAACTTAATGCACACAGCAGAAATGTCCTTGCTGTATTGTCATGGTTTTTTTAAGTGCCACAATTCTACCCGTTTCTGTTGGGATTACCCTTTCTTATGCTTTATTCTGCTTGTTCTTTTGTTGAACTGTAAGGTAGAAAAAACAAAGGCCATTTGTAATTCAGAGCTGCAGAAAAGACAACATCCTAAGGGCTGCAAAGTCTAGACAGATAAAGTTTGGGCAGGCCATTCTTCTCTCCCGGCTGTGTTTATGGATCCAAACATTTCCAACCCCTTTTTCACCAAAATCCCTTTGACCTTAGTTTGCACATCTTTAGGTCTACTTTTGGAAGCTTTTCTGTAATTATTCCCATCTCAGGAGAGAGACGAGTCTCAGAGTTATGCTAGGATGGTACTGGAAAAATTTGGAATGCAAACCCTCAAGGAAAAAACGTGGCCAATCTAACTGGCACCGGGGCTGAACCTCCCCGACCGCCTTGGGTGCTTCGCTCTGCCACGGACCCATCAGTATCAGACCCTGCCTAGTGAGGAAATTCAGCCAATTACACCTATACCACAGAAGTACACTAGGTATAGCTAAAAAGCAATATAACCCTCACACGTGGGCATTCAGAACTTGATATAACTAGAGTTTGCTTTCCTTAATTATCTGAAGATGCTTTGCAAAAAATCTAAGCTAAACTGAAAAGACACTTTTACCCCAGACTGAGAAAGTTTACAGAGAAGTTGTGTTTCTATAACTATATCAGCTGCAATTTACGTTTTAAGGCTATACCAAAAATATTTTTCTGAACAAAAAAGGTTTTAGTGCAGCACATAAATAGTTGAAATACAGTAGCTATTACAGAAATGGAAGGAGGACTACAAAAGCCTACATAAATTGATAGGTCCATTTCTCCATGAGATACACAAGCTGGTGAAATAAACCATGTATTACAGTAATGGGAGAGCGTGGGAGCACCTGAATAGATCCCTCCGTAAGTAAGAAATGTATATGAACTTGTCTCTCCCATTTCCCAAAGCAGAAATAATGATTTACTGTTGAGTTTCAAAAGACACATCCTCACAAAAACGAGCCATCAGGGAAGGCTCTGCTGTTAATTCAGCAGCAGCATTTTTATTTGTACCAAACAGCAAGGCAGCACTTTGGAAGAGCTGAGCTACTCCTTCCAAACACCAGCTGGACAGCACGCGGGAGGCGCAGGGGGTAAAGGAGCAGGTTCTGTCCGATCCTTCCAACCCACATAACAATCACCGTTACGCTGAGCTACCCGATCAGAACGCTCACCTCTGATGTGCTGTAACATACATAACATTTCTACGGCTAACGCACTGCTCCTCAGGCTTTTTTTCCCCTTACGGGATCTTATTTTTCTGAACATCAGCTGCACAAAGATAAAATTGCGGTAATTAACATGTTACCCAGGACTTTCTCTAAAATGCGTTGAATGCAATGACTGTAGAAGCAATACAGTTGCATGGACATGCCTCCAGCATACATGCTGTTAATACCTGCCTTATTGACTACAGATTCACTTGTGGACCACCGTGTTTGGGAACTGTCAACATTCCTCACTCACTGGCTTGATAGGCAAATGTTACCAGCTGATCGAATAATAAAGACAAAGAACTATCTGCTCTTGTGCTGCTACTTATTTTTATTATAGCACTGCTTAGAAAATTGAACTGAGACCAGGGACCTATTCGTGCTTCCATTTTTAAATGGAAAGCAACTGTTTTTCTGGGTAATAGACCTTAGTTACATATAATTTAGGTTGCATGGTACAAGCATAAAGGGACAGCACGCCATGGCTGGGGCCAGCCTCCTGCCAGCAGCCAGGGGCCAGACCCACACTCTGCCTGGGCTGGAATGGGCAGCCAGGGCTGGAAGGAGCCAGGCAAGGGGATGGGCTCGAAGGCACAATTACTCCGACCTTTTATTTAACGCAGGAGGGGGTGGCTCAACTTCAGCAGCCCCAGAGGCTGGAGCTGGGTTTTGGCACCACAGCGGAGGTCTCTCCATGGAGAGCAGCCCACCTCCATACCTGCAGCACAGCTTTGCCTCCGCCAGCAGCTCCTCCACTCCCAAAGCCCTGCAGAAGCCACAGCTGCTACCAGCATCTCACAGCAGCGCCCACGGGAAAGAGGGCAAGCGCTGTTTGCCTGAGAACAGGAGGATCTCTTAAAACTGGACCTGAATCACATGAGCATGAAAATTTGACTTACCTTGGTCTAGGCTATAGAGTACAACCAAACAAAGTTATGTCTCTAAATTCTTCACGTATTGCAGCATCTAGTTCAGTTGAATTGCTGTCAGGTCCTCTAAGTGCTGGCAAGAACGAGGCTAGTTCTTGTTTCATCCGAGCTGATTTACCCTGCAAAATTGTGGTGAGTATTGCAAATAAACAAGACTCAATGCATTCCAATTTGCTGAAATACCCAGAAATGTGAATGCCCTTTAGGGGTTTTTTAGGTCTGTTAAAAAAAAAAAAAAAAAAAAGTTAAAATTATAAACTGTTCTATTTGAATACAAATTTTTTTATTTTAAATGCTGCTTTCTTGCTACCCCCAAATGTCTGCTGTTCTACATACAGAATATTGTGATGTCTAAATACTATTTATCTACAAATTGTCTGCATTTCTTGGCAGTAAGAACCAGAGTTACATATAATAGAAAGGCAGCGGTAAAGAGATTGTGGCTTGTTCTGGCAGGTCTATCAGCAATCATTTACAGAGCTGCTAACATCATCTGCTAAATTGCGTACCCAAATGAGCCTGCCACAGCGCCCAGGGCAGGCACAGCCCACGGCGCTGGCTTCACTCCACGTCTGCCCGCTCGGCTTGCTCCCACCGCCCCCCTCACACGGGCCAGGGGAAAGGGGCTGATGGGCTGAAGGAAAGCAAGAAAAGTTGAAGTTATTCAGTGCCCCAGAAACAGACTGCTGTCATCTGGGAGGAAATAACTACACAGTCCTTTCTCTCTCTCTCTCTTTTTTTTTTTAAATCAGTTTAGCTGCTGTTTAGGGTGTCCCAGTGACTCAGAACTGGCTGAAAGCACAGGAAAATTAAGCTGGAAAGCTGGAGCCCGCCACGGGGAGCAGACTGCCAAGTCTCTCCCTGTCGGCAGGCAGTGGTGGGCTGGAAGTCAGCCCTGCTGCAGGCTTGGGCAGCCCCAGCACACGCAGAGGTACCATCAGAGAAGGCATCACACTGGGGAGAAGACTCTGCCCTTCTCCCCCTCTCCTCCCCGGGGGGGATGGAAAGAGGGTGCATCAGTCTCTGGAGCACTAACTCCCCGTCCTGAGCCTATCTTCCTCTCATTTGAGCCCATTTCTTTCTGATGGGCTCAAAATAATTCATTTTAGTAAGTGTGGAATATCTACATATTGTTTTATCTGTATCTAAAGTTGTTGCATCTATTTTTATAGGGTTTTTGTTATTAATCCAAATCCACAAAAAAAAAAGTTGTTTCAAAACAAAAACCCCAATTCACCTAACACTAGTGAAACTTAAAAAAAAAAAAACTGACAAAAAAAATCATCAAAGCGATTGGAACCATTTTGATCTTAGCAAAGTGACATTTTCATGCCCAGGAATGTTTTCTTACAAATTTTTGTCCTTCTAAACATTTCATGCGAGAATCACTATTATCATAAGTTCTTGAGGGTGACTGATTTCTACATTTCAAACCATCTACTATTCATCTTAGTTCAGAACCTAATCATAAAAGATGCAAAAAAATCTCAGAAATTCAACCCCTTTTTTTAAAACCCTGGGAAATTCACTGACAGTCATTTCAAATGTTATTCAGAGAACGCAGCGATAATCCATCCTGGGCACCACCCAAGGAAACAATTACCGCAGGGAAGATATTTTACCAGCGTGCCGGCCAGTAACAACTTGCAAAGCACAGGGGCACAGTATTTCTCCTTTGCTCTATTTTCAGTCAGTCTTGTATTGATTTTTTGCCCCCCATAATATCTTTTATTTATAATTTTTAATCATGTTCTAGTGACCTCCAGTTTGTAATTGAAGGCCAGCACAAACATGACTCAAGAACAAAGAAAAAAGCAATAAATAAAAACAGGAGAAAAATCTATATTCAGAAGTATGAGTGTGTGGAAGTATTCCGAATATTTTGAAGTGTGTGTGTTCTCACAGGATTCCAGGACTATGTGGGAAGATGGTTTTTATTTTACGGAGACACCATAGGATACACATTTACTACCGGGGCTGAGCTGCTCCACAACGCCCAGCCCCTGCCATCGCTGCACTACACGGGGGAGGTGAGCTCCAGCCCCGGCATGGCCACACCGCACCCACAAAAACCTGCGCTTCATCTTCTAGACGAGATGCTTCTAAACGCTGCCACCAGCCCCGCTGAGGGCTCACATTCCTTTGATATCTGCAGAACAAGGTGGCCTGCTAAAACTCAGGACGAGGTAGCGTTCACATCTTTACTCCTGCCTAAAGCTTCTAACAAAGGTGGAATTGCAATCACCTTCTGACAGCTCCGATGCAAGCTATCGCCACTGCCCGTTAGGATTTAAGAAGTACCAAATAACCACCAGTAAATCCCAGGTATAACTCACCACTGATTTTTATTTTGCCCATTAAATGACTGGCACCAATTTGTTCATACACCAAAAGAGGATTGGCCCACTGCTCCTGGTGGTACCATCAGACCTCTCGCACCTGACCTCGAGAAATTATTTACAAAGTGGGGGTAACAAAGGATGACCCGTGCTCTGCTGTGGGACATAAAATGGGCAGGAAAAGCGTGGAGAGAGGAGAGGAGAGAAGAAAAAAAAAAGCGTGAACCAAGGGGGCAGTTCAGACAGATGCAAGGAAGCCCAAGTTCTATAATCATTTGTTTCCAAGACAAAACCTGAAGTAGGAGAGGAAGAAAGCAGCAAATGGGCTTCTTGAAATACATACTTAAAATAAAATATAATCCTGTCAGCCGTTGTCTCACTGTGAGCTCAACTGCTATGCTAAAGCTGCAAGGTGTATTAAGAGTTGCAGAAACCATAAACTCTAACATAACTCTCTTTAATTTATAGTTGCCTGACAGTTTTGTTCTACTAAGCTATTTACTTGATGTATGTCTGACGTCACGTCGAATGAACTGTTCAAAATAGAAATACAATGTAGATGGGATAAACGATTTGTTTAGAAGACTTTCCAAAGTTGGCCTGTAAAATACCAGTTGCAAAACTTGCTTACGCCCCACCTGCACACAGCGCCGTTCCCAGCCACCGCCTCGTGCACCATCCACACGCGTCCTTACACACAGAGGCTTTGCCTTGGCGAAATGCAAAATCGCAACTTTTGGGGAGATGCACCATCTTTCCTTTGGACCTGGACGCCTGTACCGCGCTAATCAATCAGGTACCTGGGTGAGCACAGGTCAGGAACTGCACCGTGCCCCCGGCCGCCCCTGAGCCGTCGCTCAGCAGTGGTGGGTGCACCTGGAAAGCAAACACCGCGTACAGCGCGGGACCATACGGCACATGGACCAGGAAAGGCCGGGGTATAAGCATGGGCTGTGTTCCAAAGGGAGTTCAGCAGCCAGCTCTGGTCTGTCACCCTCTCCCACAGTGTCCCTGAGGACTCAGGCTGGACGTGCAGAGCCTCACGTGTGTTGGCATTGCCCAAGCTGCTCTTACGCAGACTCAGTTATCGTGCACAAGCCCAGCAAGTGCAGGACAGCAAAGCATGCTCAGGGGGAGCTCGTTCTAGCAACCGCACCGGCAGCACACGCGTGTAATTACACGTGTAAAAATACGTAGGTAAGCACCACACACAGAAATGGAGATCTGGAAAACAAATCGGCAAGTTACATTTAAAATCCACTCCTTGGGAATTCATTACACCTTTGGAATGAAGAAAAGCACCCCCAATAAGGCTCTTAAATGAAGAGCCCAGAAACATTCTCAGAAACTCCAGATAAATATACATTTGAGCTATCCAGGGAAGATTGAAGAGATTTTCACCGAGATTCACTTTGGAAGCTGATAAAAACAACATAAAAGGTCTTAGAAAAATAGAGCCTTATCCCTGTCAAGGTCGTGCTGGCCTCAGTCTAGCAGACCACTTAAGCACACATATAATTTTCAGCACAGAAATAATTTCCCTGTAAACAGTATTAAAGCAGCTTCTCAGATCAAGGCTAACACCTACACCTTTTCTTACCAAGCCTTAAAAGTACAACAAAAACCTGTAAAAGCAGTTTATTAACATAACATCTCTCTGAAGAGCTGACCTTGACCTTTTTCATTTTGAAGAGTAAATATGTTTATCAGAATATTCAGCAATTAAGTTTTTGTTCTTGCTGTGACTAAGTCACATCATATCACAAAGAAAAATATCCTTGTGCTAATCAGCTGTTACTCAACACTTCTGCAATGTTATTGCTTGCAATTACCCCGTTCAAGGCTCCACATCTTCAAACTTTAGTCTGAGCATGGAAGTTCGATTTATTTAACGAGCATGCCTGCTCCCCCTGCTCTGCAGCACCACCTGTGAAGGATCTGGATATAAAGCCAGTCCACGTCCAGCCGGGAGCAGTGACAAAGGCAATACCTAACCGCCGCCACCGCAGAATGGTTGTCACCAAGAGCACAGTAGCCCATTATTAGACTGTCAGGATTCTTTGATTTAAAGGCCATAAAAGCTATATTTTATCCTGGATTTTGCTATACCAAGGGTTTTCTAGCCTGTAGGATCAAATTGCTTAAGAACTGAGAACTCTCCAATCTTAATTGCATTTTTTATTTGTTTACGCTGTCGGCATATGACTCGAGATTCTGTGCACAGCCACTGAATAAGAGAAACCAGGTGTACAGCGCCCGCTTAATTGGAACAATTCAGAACGAGCATTGCTTCGTGCCTTGGTTTCATTGATAAAGCAAAGGTACTGGAGCGAGATACGTTCACACATGCAAGACCAAGCCTTGCTGCGCTACCAAGTACAACGTTTGCACCATGTCTGGTTCCAGATCTGCAGAGATTTAGGTGGGGTGATGCTTTCCTAAAGTCAGGGTGACACTCTCTCTTACAGAGAATTGCTGATGGAGGGAGAACCGGGAAAGACTTCCACCTCAGGAAACCTTGCTCAGAAGATAATCACCTACGAAGAGCCCAGTGGCAGAGACCCAAACAGAAGCTGAACTGCTCCATTTCAAAACACCTCCCAACAGGCTTGGCCCCCCCGTCCTGCCTTCGCCCTCTGTGACTGCTGCACAAGGTGACATATTCCCAGAAGCCAATTAAGGCAGACCACTTATCATCTATAAATTGTAAAAGCAAGATTAAAATTGCTTGCTTTTTTTTTCCCTGAATATGTCTTTTGTAGCTGATTTTGCAATACTGTTTTCTCATGTCACGTAGGCATATGCATCCTGTTACAGTTTTAAAATCCAACACCAAAACTCCGATTTTCCATGTGGCAAGAGAATGACTGCCCGGCTTCTCTTCCAGGAAGACAGAAATGCTTGGGAGTGGGAGAATCTCACCAGCTTGGACAGCGCTGCTTCCACCAGGAAAGAAAAAACGGTTATTCCCCTTCTGTCTAAACAAGATGTCCTGGAATGTGCTTCAATTTTCCCACAAAATGGACCAGAAGGGAATGAAAAAAATAGAATAAAGACTGCTGAAAAAAGAAAATGCTTTCCACAGAAGAATGTTAGTCGAAGGCAGAGTTATTGAGAACTAATCCAGGAAATAAAACCCGGTGAGGTTATGAAAGGCAATGCTCTGGAGTTGCTTGGCAGATGCACAGTCTTGCAGAAGCCCTTTTGCTGTATCTTCCAGCAACCAGCGCTTGCAGAGGCAGAGGGGCTCTGGCACAGCCCCCAGGGCAGCCCTCGCACCAGGGACAGACCAGCAGAGCAGCTGCTCCCTCCCCGGGGCATCTTCCCAACAGCTGAGGTTCTCCTCATTCCTTGGGCACACTCGTTAGCGTAGGGTAAAAGCCTTGGCTTTACCAGGAGCCTTGTGAGAAACTCCAGGTGCCACAGACACGGGGTTTATGGGGGGTTGTTTGTTTTTTTTAACATAACACAGAGACCTTTTGCAGAGATACATAACTCCTTTGAACTCATGTTTCCTTGTAGGATACCACCAAAATAGGTATTGGAACAAAGATTTTCTAACAGGAATAAATGTTTCTTGCTCCCATTTTGTACGGCACTGCTGGTAGGCGTGTGCTGCCAGGCTGGTTCAGTTCAGAGGGATACTTAAGGGTGACAGCCTGGGGGGACTCTCTTTGTGTATCAGCAAGGTCAGAGTCAGAGGTCTCACACTTCTGTGACAGCTGCAAACAACCAAGCCCAACAATTAGTATGAGAGATGTGTAAGTGCATCCAAGGTAAGTATTCTACCTTTGCAACAGAAGCTATGACCACAATACAGTCATAAAAGGTCCTTCTGGTTAGAAATATTTTTTGCTTGGGTTTTGGGTTGAGGGTTTTTTTTAAATTCATAAGGTCTTGAGCACTACAAAGATACAGAGAGTGTTATGAGTAGAGCTAATTAAAAAATAACATAGAAGGTTCCAAAAAGGTGTGGGTTTTCCCTCCATAAAAAAACACAATAGTCAAACTAAAAAAAACTGGGAGAAGATGTGCTGCCTTGCAGAAGCTTCGTGCAGAGCATAAACCACCTATGCTCTTGCTTGCCTCTGTAGGCTGGGTTCTTGCAGTGCTGATGCACCCTGACCTGCCTGTGGGGTTGCACGCCACGGGAGACACAGCTTGTCCAAGGGAGCAGGTACACAGACTAGAATGAGACACTGAGATAAACAGATTTAAAATCCCATTAAGCTGTGAGTCAGTATAGATGAATCAATCTATTTAAACAAATATTTCTGGCTGGAAAGAAAAAGAGTGATGGCATCTGAGGTTGGGGGAGGAGGGGAACGTCCGCTTACACAGAAGCTGAAGTTTCACCCAATACTTTTAGTTACCAAGCAGATTTCTAGTGGAAGCCAGAATAGCAGGAAATTTTTTTCTAAGTCTAAATAGAAGCTAGCCACATTTGGAATACCATTTGATCTGCAAACTGGCCATCAGCAGTGCTGCTGGTGTAGCCAGTGGAAGCAGAGCGGCGCCCAGAAGCAGCCCCCAGTGCCTGCTGCCCCCCTTGCCCCCCAGCAGCAGGCTGCCCAGGGCAGCCCATCCCTGCCCCGCTCCTGCCTCTCCTCAGACCCAGCTTTGCACAGCCAGGTAATGCACTGTCAGAAACACATCCCACAGGTGAAATGAAAGAGCCTTTTTTTGTCTGAGACAGCAGAAGCTTTTGCTAATCGCATCTCAGCTGGAGATTATATTTTGCATATCTTACAGCAAGGACAGTCCGCCTGTTCTTTATATGTTTGGTAATAATTTCCCTGAAAGCAATCCATTAAAAAAAAAAAAACAAAAATCAAACAACGTCAACAACTATGCACAGAACAAAACAAGAAAAGCAGGGTTAGCTCAAGAAAAAGCAAACAGCACTACTGCGATGCACCCTGCTGGGAGGAAAGAAGAAGAAATCCTGGCAAGCGGTGAGAAACGCGGGAAGGACCACGGCAGACGATGCCAGTATACAACAGGAGCGAGTCTGCGATCTGAGCAACACGCAACATCTGATGAGCCCTCCTGTGGCTGGAGCAAGTTTGTTTCACTCTTTCAACCTGAAGTGACGAATTCATAAAGCGCTCACAAAAAAATTCCTGTAAGAACGTACATACCTTAAACAATACACAGTGAAATGCAGAATCCGATCAAACATTTTGTTAGCGATGAAAAACATCGCTTTTCAGGAGAGATGCAAATGTACAAAGTAGCTTCATACCTGGTGTGTAGATCTCAATGCCAGCATTAATATAGCGAGGTTTATCTTGGTGTTGGCTTCAAGTCTTGCCAGGATGTAGGAAAATGCAGATAAATTAAAAAATAATACATCATTTTAGAGTCAGAGCCTCATGAACAAGAAGGTTAATCAATATTTTCAGAGAATGTAAAAAAAAATATCTAAGCTTAGTGTAAAGGAAAAATCTGAGTTACCCTCTGATTCATGGAAAAGAAAACCATGCACACATATTGATCGCAAACATCAGGTAGCATGTTGCTGTTTTCAATTTACAACCACACGTTGGTCTTCACAGGGTTTCAATGCAGTAGGGGCAGGGGGGAAGACAAATAAAATTGTAAAAGTCAAATAGAACAAAGGAGCGACGTGCAAAGAAGAAACAAACCTTCCAACCCGTAGAGCAATCTCCAGCAGTGAGGGAGGATCACTTGAAGTTGCATCTAAAAGGCAGCCTGGCATTAATGCTCTAAGACAGCAGCTCTCAGGAAATGGAAAGGGCAGGGTAGGAGCAGGAGCAGAGCCAGGAGGGGCTGGAGGAGCTCGAGATGGAGCGCACGCAACGAGAGCCCGATGCCGTGGGATGCAGCAAGGGAAAGGCTTCTTAGATACTTCTCTGAAAGAACATGGAGTGTCCGAGAAGCTTCAGCAATGGAACAGGAGCAAGGATATAGGAAACTGTTTCACACACTAAAGCGGCTTTTGGCTAGATTTGGTTAAATTAAGGAGTGCAAACAGACCATTTGGTTAGAATGTGTTAATTATAACAGTGTTCAGTGCACTCTCCTTGTCTCCATCAAAAAAGGGAGTTTTTCTCTTGATTAGAACCGCACCATTGATATTCTCATGGCATAAAGGGGTCTTAAACTATGCTGATCATCTGATAACTGTTTTAATTGGTGCATTTTTAAGACACGATATCTCTATAAGAACATAAATATGAACATTTTCCAGGTCTTTGTCATTGACAGCGAGGCGCTGTAATACACCATGAACTGAGGGCTCAAAGCCAAATGTTCTGATGATCAAACACTGCACATACAGAAGGCTGTTCACAAAAGAGTTTACCATGACGTGTCCAGCATTCAGAGAATATTCAGGTTATATTCAGATTATCGTTATGTGAACTAGCTGATTAAGTTGGCAGCCTGCAAGTCTACCTGCCACATGTATGGTTCTCCACATTATTTTTCCTTAAGTTACTGGGTTTTCTGCAGGTTCAAAAATTCCAAAAAAAAAGTCTGCTTTCTGAACTTAAAATGTCGTGTTCATCTTGCCCACCTACAGGGTTTTTTTTCTCTGAATTTCCATGTCTGCCAGCAAAGCATCACCTCTTTCTTCAAGTAGAGTCTCCTGCAAAAGACAACTACTCCATAGGAAAGGCAGGAGCTGCTTAGTGCCTGTGCTCAGGAGTACGTTGGGACTCAGGATAGACCCCTGACTGTTAATCACAAGCTCTCTATCAATAGCTTCAAGTTGTCAAGTGCTGACATTCCAGGAGACTCAGGGTATCTTCTTAACGGGAGCCTTGCTGTCACTGGCTTCACAGAGAACCAGGTAAAGCTCCAGCAGATCAAAAGGTGGTTCCGTGGGATTCTGAGGATCCCACAGCTTTCCGGGTTTTTAAAAGCAACAGCAACTTTCCAGCAGTAGACCAAATCATCCCTCCTATGAAACAACACTAGCCAGAAGTTATTAGTATCAAAGTAAGCATTTTGTGCTCACTTGCAGCAAAGTAACCTCTAGATGTCTTTGCCCTGGTAGGCTGCGCTCCAGATAGTCGTGCTGACAGCGAGGTAATGCGGGACGCTGCGAACATACTGACACTGCTGATGTGAAACTGGATGATGAGCATGACTGAAGCAATGGAACATCCATTAATAAATAATAGTGATGATAATAGGGGAATAATAAGTTATTAACAACAAGAAATAAAGAAAATTTCCATGGTCTAAGGTGCTATCCAATATTAGAAGCCTTTCCAGACGTCTTCTCATTAACAATTTGTCCCAGTTGCTCCCTGACATAATTTGAAGGGCATGCTTTGATTTTGAAAAGACCGTGCTGTATATTATTGCTACCACAAATCTTAGTTATATCTCCAGGAGAAATTAGTAGGTTTAAAACAAAAGAGAAAAAAAACATTTAAATGTTATCACATCAAGAACTTCATTCAATACAGGTCACTGCTTGAGGGATTCACTACTGTGCATCTCAATGTCATAACACCCATTCCTTCCACGGAATGAACAGTTTTGAAGGGACATCTGAATAAATCATAAATGAACGAGTCTTAACATATGAATAAATGCAAGAAATGTCTAGGAGCTCCACAAATAATAATGAGCTATATTCCTTGAATATATTGCTTAGCGATCATTATGGCTAACAGTAATTTTGCCAAATTTCAGAGCTTCCAGTCTGCCCACAAAAAAAAAAAAAAATTCTTTTACCTGAAATATTCATGATAGTTGCATTAGATTTGTACTGTTTTCACATACTATAAACAGCAAGTCCTTTGGTGACTGGACACGCTTATTTGCTATTTAATAAATACCATTCATATTTGTCATTATTTTTCTTCTAATTACTACATCAGAGACTATTTTTGCTAAATATATTGCTTGATGAAAAATTATATGCAATACTTAATCAGACCTAAATAAATTCAAGTTAGCACTGACATCTACATGAGATATAAGTGTTCCTTTATTTTATTTTCCAGTTAGTTTTAGCTCTATTTATGTCTGTGTAGTAAATACCAGTAAAATTATGCACTATTTAAAATTTCAAATCATAGCTGTGCATACAGAGTATGAGAATATTTGTTCGCAACAGCTGGTGGGAATGAGTGAAATTTCTTTGAGGATAATGCCTGCTTTGCTCTTATTTCCAAGCATAACAACTCTGTAACCCCCAATACTAAGGCGTATGACACTCCAGAGGAAAAGAAAACCAAATACTATAAAATCTCAAAGTATCCAGACTCCCATACAGTAACCTTTTCTCCAAACAATGCATCAAGTTGCCTTAAAACCCATCTCTGGAGTTATTTCAAACTAGAAATAAGCTTTAGGAAGCCTTTTTAAGCAAGTATTTCCCAAAGTAACCCTCTATTGGCACTAGAAAAGATTGAAAGAACTCATATGGCTCTATCACTCTGAAACCCAAAACGTGTGTCTATTAAGAGGACATAATAAGTCATAAAGGTCTGTCACAACTAGAGACGAAGTAATGAGTTGGAAAGCAAGGATTAAATAAAGTTTAATAAAAAAAATATTATGAAATGGTGAGAAATACAAATCAATACTTATTCTGTAATTCCACCATATTTCTTTGACATGAAATATCCCAAAACGTCCAAGTTACTTCCAGTATTATCTGTTTTTCAGCTCAGAAAGAATTTCAGAGAGACCGCTTCAAATCAGAAACTCTTCCTGGGGATACCAGTCAGCGTTACTTACTAAATAAACAAGGAAGTGACACGTCATCACTCATCTTGCCTAGAGAAATTGTATTTACAGTAATCAAGAGAGCCCATGAAACAAACAGTGGATGGGGTCCCTGGGAATCAAGCTGCCAAGAAAGGCTGTGCTCACCCCAAGATGAAGGTACCTTCCGGGGGACATCAGGCGACCTTCACTCATGGGAGACATCGCAGGTCAGCATCACCTGAATGAGCGCTTCCAGGGCTCGTCCTCAGCATCCTTGACTTGCTCCTTGCCTAAGGCTGTGTTTACATGGAAAGTAGAAAGATACAAATCTTAAACCAGGAACTACATGTAGTTCTTAATTGTCCATAATTTCCCAATCTGCATTAGCAAGTGAAAACACAAATACATTAAAATTTGAATGCAAATTATTATTTTAGGCAACATGTGTTCAAGCACTGCCATGAGTCCCATATACTGATTTCATATCAGTAAAACAGCACCTCTTAATTTAGATAATATAAATAAATAAGAATCTTGGAGAGGGGGGTGGGGGGGTGGAAGTCTTAAGACACCCAGTACATTCTTATTCTTTTACAGATCCATTATGTTGGAAATGCAATTGGAATTGTCAGGGCTTATTCCCTGCATACGGACATGGTCGTTTTCCTATAGTGAGGGGCAAGAGTGGTACTGAGAAACACTATCTTTTGGGGAATGTTTTGCTGGAATGGATGGCTTCTGTTTAAAGCTCAATAGAGCTCAGGCAATTTCACCTTACTGCCCATCCAGATGAGGAAGATATCACAAACAGATGAACTTCAAGACGAAATGAGACTTTCTCCAACATTCGCTGGAGATTGCCATACTTCAGGTGCAGGTGATGGGGATATTTCGTGTATGTAAGGAGCTATTCCCAATGATCACTGATACATTCAGTAGAAAAATGTCTTCAATTTTCACGTACAGAATGTACCAAGTCATTTTGCCAACTCATATTCTTCTTTGTGAAACATTTCGTTTCTCTTGCAGTTGGCAGAAGGCACAAGAGCCATGTCTGCTGCCAACACCAGTGTAGCTGAAACGGTGACCCCTTTGTTTTCAGACATAGTTGAGATTTTTCTTCTCGGGAAAGACATGGACACGACAGCTGATTGCACCGCCTCGCCCTGCATCCCCGCTGTGTCTGTTCAGTGCTGCTATCTCAAGCACAAGAAAGAGAGCGAAACCAATCTGCCAAGCCGACAGAGATCAGTGGGGCCACAGAGCATCCGCCGCCCCGCGGACCAGCGACCCTGCGGCACCGCCCTCGCCCGCTTCAGCACTGCTGTAAGGCTTTCCTTCAGCAAAGCAATTAAAGCTTCCAGAAAGTGACTAATGTTGCTTTAAGGGTTGGTTAGTCAGCCTGAGTATATATTTAGTGTAATTCAGGATTTCTCTGTTCCCGACAGATTAGATAACGTGGTCAGTGAATTTGAAAAGAATAAATGCAAAACTCATTTGCATCAGTGCTTTCAATTTACTCAGAATATTTTCTCATTTAATTATTAGCCCACGGTAAACTAGTTATCAATTAATTGCTGGAAAATAGAAGTGAGTGTGTGCTATTGCTTAGATCTCTAATTGGCTATACTGTTGCTTTCTTGTTAGATGATAATTAAAGTTTTAAAACAGACAAACATTAGTTAACTTTAAACGGTTTAACAAGATACACTAAGGTATAAACACATTTATATTACACATTATTTTGATGCCAGATTATGGGAAACCCAAAGCAAAGATGACAGATTTTTTTTTCACTAATATATGCCACTATTTATATGTTTCTTAATTAAATGAGCAAGGTCTTTTTCTTCATTTCCTTTGTTTGTCAAATATCTATCCAATATTGCAAATAACACATGTAAGCCAAGACAAAACTGACTGCAAAGTCTTTTCTAAAACTAGTAATTCTAGTTTGTAGCTCAGCCAAGGTCTCATTCTGGGGAAAAAAACCCTCAGATTAACAACAAGGGTTATAACCCGGGGACTCTGCCTGCTAACACAACACAGCCTTGTCTTCCCCTTCTGCAATTCTGACTCATCTCCAAGAAATAAAGCTCCATGTCCCAGCCACACTCTCTACTCACACTCAGCTATTCTAGGGCCTGCATTCCAGGTGAGTAGCCAAAGAGGTTTTTTCCATCAGTGTTTTTATGCATTTTTTTCTTCTTCTTCAACATCTCCTTGAAGTACCACCAGGACACGTGGCTGAGCAGTGCCTCCCTACCTGACCGTGCTGGATGCACAACGTGAACCTCCTCGCAGGCATCTGTTTTCCAGCTAAAAGTCCTTATCACCTGCACACACTTCTCAGTAACATACCCTTGTATTTCTCAGCTGCCCTAATATCTTGTTTCCCTTCTCATCAGCCTTCTTTCTTAAAACAGAGGAGAACCTGCTCATTGGATCACCAAGTGATCTCATTGCCATGAAGATAAGAAGTGACTTACGCACAAGTTTAGCATTTCACCATATTCATCTCAGCAACTTTTTGGAGGGGAGGACCTCATTTATGGCTTCCGCACACTTTCTAAACCCGAGGAGGAATAGGAAAATATTCCCGAAAGGAAAGATATCAAACTAGATACTAACGTTAAATCAAGTTTATGGAATTCATCCAAAATTAAAGCTATAGGCAAAGAAACAGCTGTAGCAACCCCAAATGTTATTTTTAGTGTGGCATTTCAAGCCTCAGATTGAGTTCAGTTACTGGAACTAGAAATGTGATAGATTAAAGCTCAGCTTCTCCCTTGGGCATTGCACTCCATTAAAAAGGTATAGTGAAAGGAGGGGATGGGGGCAAAAAAAAGAAATCTCAGAAGGGCAACATAATCATCTCAGAGCAGTTTTCTACAAAAGAGGAAACGTGTTTGTATAAAAAACATGAGATGCAAATGTAAGCAGTTTGTAGCAATCACAAGTACAAACACTGTAACTTTTTCTAATGCTTCTAATTTGGAAGTAATAAATAATTTCATTATAAATCCAGTTCTCAATGAAAATATATCAAGCATTCATTTTTCAGTTCCAGTACATCTGTAATTTTCATATTTAATTAGACATTGGGTAAGGCAGGCAAACACACCAATTTATTTAGATCCAGTAGATCAAACAGGGAATTGAAAATTTGACAGAGAGGGATGCAGGAATAATACAAGGCTTCATCTCTATGCTATAGTTTTTCAGCAAGTGTTTTAAAAACTTAATTCAAAAATCCACAAATGTGTGCCCTAGTTCCAGGTGTCCTAAGCAGAGCTCCCACAACTCTCATCATCATTAAGGGAGCAGATTTAGCAAGGCCCAAGTGGTAGTTAGCAGCAGTAAAACCCAGTCAAAGCTGCTGGGTACTTCTGAAAATGAGACAGTAATTTAGAGTCGTAAGGATGGGATTTCTGAAGACATTTCAGTCATTAGAAGTGTAAAAGTCCCATTGATTTTCAGTGGAACATTGATTTTCAGTGTCTCCCTGGACAGCTGAAAATCCCATTCCAAATGTCAATTAAAGTAACCAAAAAGTTAGAACTTTTGGCTGAGATTTGATCACCACTGAATTACACCTGAACACGGGCCCTTCAGCTCCTGCACTAATTTAGACATATTCTTTGAAACAGAAATATATGCTGGTAGATTTATTAATCTGCCTGCAAGAGACTAAACAGATGCTTCCAACCATGCAGCTGCTGCTCCAGATTCCCGTTCTCCAGGTCTGAGCAGCGTGAGCCCAGTGACAGAGCAAACACCAAAGGGAGGGGGGAGCGATGGCTGGAATACAGAACAGATCCCGCCGCCAGAGACCTGCATCCCGCGGCTGCAGCATCTTCCCCAGCCACAGACGAGGGACGGCAGGCAGGAGCTGTAAGGCAAATCAAGCCCAGCCTGGACTCTGTGTGTTCATAAACAGCATCCAGACACTTAATAAAGCAAACACTGCCTGTTTACAGTCAATTATTATCATTACTGAGTATATTCTTTATTATTTTTGGCTCTCATGAGTTGCCACCCTGCAGCACTGCATCCAGCTCTGGGGCCCCCAGCGTAAGGAGGACATGGACCAGTTGGAGTGAGCCCAGAGAAGGGCCACAACAGTGATCAGAGGGCTGGAGCACCTCTCCTGTGAGGACAGGCTGGGAGGGCTGGGGTGGTTCAGCCTGGAGAACAGAAGGCTCCAGGGACACCTTACAGCAGCTGCCAGTGCCGAGAGGGGGCTTATGAGAAAGATGGGGTCAGGCTTTTTAGTAGGGCCTGTAGCACTAGAACAAGGGTTGATGGTTTTAAACTAAAAGAGGGCAGATTTAGGTTAG
>JAVJGI010000050.1:22033124-22071362 GCA_035590275.1 Ibycter americanus | reverse complement strand
GAGGGCAGATTTAGGTTAGATATTAGGAAGAAATTCTTTACTGTGAGGGTGGTGACACCCTGGCACAGGCTGCCCAGAGCAGCTGTGGGTGCCCCATCCCTGGCAGGGCTCAGGGCCAGGCTGTACGGGGCTTGGAGCAACCTGGTCCGGTGGAAGGTGTCCCTGCCCACAGCAGGGGGATGGAACTGGTTGGGCTTTAATGTCCCTTCCAACCCAAACCATTCTAGGATTTTAAAACAACAGAAATGGAAAATTCCTTTTTTACCCAATATTGTTCTCCAGACTGACCAGCTGTGCCATCAGCAGAGCACTGATGCCCAGTTTCCCTGCCTGACAATGAGCTTTTCCCAGGTTCATTTGAAAAGTCAGCCCTCAAGGATAAATTTTCTAAGAGTTCAGACATGCAAGTAGGTTATTTTGCAAGAGCAACTCCTCATAAAGCAGCTGGATTTTTATGTTCATGCAGACACTCTGTATGTAGCTAATGTAAGGGAATTCAATTAATTTAGAACTTCTTTCATTAAGCTGATACATGGTACCAAATTAAAACTTAAGCTATCTGCATGTTTAAGATGGAAGAAGCTACAGAGAGTGAAAAGACATGGAGAAGCATTTAGTTAGTGTCCTAAAGTGGTAACGCTTTTTTCAGCTTTAACTGATTTCCTAATTTCAATCCATTTCCATGGCAGCTAGGCACTTAGCTTGCCATCTACCCATCTGCTGGTCCCTCTACTCACATGAGGACCTTTGAACACCTGGTTCAGAAGAAACAGTTTGATCAAACACCACGGCAGGCTATGAGCAGAATGACTCTTGAATAAAAATAAAATGTGCAGAATCACATCCTCCTTGTGAGACTGTGCACTTAAACTGAATATGATGTGGCAGCATAGGCAGGGTTTTGAAGACATCTCAGGTGGGGGGGAAGAGGGAGGCGGAAAGGCATCGCATCTCCAAAACAGCTAGTCAGGGCACTCATGTTTTCTGCCTTACCAAGAGGCAGCAGGGATGGAGCTGCTGCAGGCTGAGCTCCAGGATGGACCAAATGGCCTCGTCTGGCACTGCTGCTTTCCCAACGCCGTATTCAAAAACATAACTGCATCAAAACTGCTATGTCTGAGCTCCTGTAGGGAGAGAGAGATTGATGAGAAAACTGCCTGATAAAATAAGAGAAGGGGGGGTGCGGGGGTGGGTAGTAAAGAAAAAGCTGCCACCTAGGGATATTTGAGTTTGAGAAAAGATTGTATCTGATCAAAAGCATGTAACGCCAAGGCCTGTACTGGAAATTTAGTAAGTCAGAGGCTTCTCTGACTGTTTTGCATACACACTTGCATACCTTCCACCAGAACAGATGAAATGATGGTCTGAATACATATCTTCTGAGAGATAAAGGGAAATCTCTTGGTATACAGGTTAATTAGAAATGAAGCTTTGCTGATGCTATTTAACAGTAAACAACTAGCATATGAAATAAAATTCAGTTCATTGTACAGCTTAAGTGGAATAAAGGACCTTTTAAAGGCTTTTTTCATGTACACTTTCTTAATATCAGGTCGTGATCAAAATACCTCTTTGAGGACACGTCCTGCGGAAGGCCACGTTGGCCACACTGGTATTTAAATGCAAGGGGTCAGCCCCAGCTCGTGCTCACCCTCCAGGTGACGCTCATTGATCACCTCCATCCAACTACACAGAGATGAAGACCTGGAAGAACTCTCTGTAGATGTTTCAGAGGAGGACAACTCTAAGACAGGAGAATTACAAGAAGCATACAACAAATGGTTTTATCTGCCACAGCTGGGAAGCGAGCACATGTCACTACAACTGGTACCCGTGGGGCTGAAGTCCAGGTGAACAAGAATTCCCCAGAGTTCAGATGGTTAAAAGGCAACTCAAGGACAACAGTCTTCTAAAATACAAAATTTTAACTAATAAAGGGTAAAAATAAGCTATTTTTAATGAAGAAAAAAAAAAGCTCCCCAGCACATTTTGAGACAAGTACCCAAATCTTCCCTAACATCCCCCTTGGACATGATTGCCAAAGGCACTAGAAAGAGCCAGTTGTGAAGCTGACAATGGATGTTTGTTTGTATTGTTGCGTTACCATAAAAACTTCCCAGGAAATAAGCTCTTGACAGCAAAAATTATTCATTTTCTTCTTACAGTGGAATGAAATGGAGAAACAAAGTCTACCATGCAATACAAATAGGTCTGATCACAGCTTCAAAGCTTGCAGGAGCACCACCTAGGAAAACAGTGCTTCACATCCAAATACTATGGGTCACTATTCTGTTACTGAGGCTGAGGAAAATTGTTTGAATGTCAAAAATTGTTTGAATTTCACTTGAAGTTACCATTTTTAAATTATCTGGAACACTTGTAGCTCCTGCAGAAAGGTTCCAACTGAGGGAATGACACTCTCCACTGCAAACATACCATATATAAAAACAAAAATTGCCATATGCCTTGACCTGGTAGCCCGATGTTCTGCCAACAATACTGGTCCCCAGGACATCGTCCAGGAAAGCAGTTTCCTCTGGGCACACAAAGCCCTCTCATTTAATTGCATGACTGGACAGGTCTAACTGCCAAGCAGTCATCAATTAGTAAGTTACACACCGTGACTTCATTATGCTATAAACTTCACAATGACAGAACAAAAATATACTTCCTGTCCTAAAAAGCATCAAATAAGAAACCACAGATGACAGCTGAGAGAAAGGAAAGCATCAGAAAATGTCAGGTCATATTGCAAGGCACCTCTGGGAGGGGTCCAGCATACCCCCACCTGAACCAGTCTCGGGCTGAGTGGGTGTACGTGCTTGTATATTGATTTATATACGTCACATGGGAAGATTATAAATACCTTCTAAAAACCAGGAACCCATAATGACAGGACTTATTCCAGCAAAATATATTTTAAGCAAATTAAATTTTACTAAGATGCTGATAGTTAGCAAAAGAATGCTTTCATTCTGCATCCCCTCTTACAAAAAAAGATAAATTGAGTTGGCCTGTTTTTCTCCCTCGACTTTCAAGTCTTCTAACTGTGCTGATTTCAGAAGAAATATTGCTGATATTTGCCAGTGTGAGAGCTCAAGTATAGATGTTGACAAGTAAAATACGTGTCTGATTCCTGGGTAGACTCTGTAGTGTGTTCACAGCCCCACAGCAATTGCAGTATAATTGTCTTCATTCCCTACGTATATTTTAGTAATGGGAATATAATTGTTAGTGGTTACAAGACATATAATCTCATTACAGCTAACCCTGTTAGCACGCTCTAGCTTCTACCTATATGTATGTATTCTATTTCACCTCTCATTGAAATACATAAACATTTCTGTTTTTCTGTATCCAGACAAGCCTAATTCCTGCCTCTCTGACAGCTATCATGGCTCACCAGGAAGACACAATGGCCTGAATTGCTTTTAATACATTTCATTTACCACTTCTGGAACTCAGCCAGGAAGTGAGAAGTTTAATGACACGCTGCCATTATCCCATTGCATTTCTGACACTCAAGGCACAAGGATGCAAGAGGAGAAGGTACCTGATGGCCCATCACTGGCCAGAGACGAGGGACGGTACCCGAAGCGGAGGCTGACTCTGAGCCAAGCCTGTAGATATGGGTCGCGCTCCTGCACCCAGAGCCAAACGCTGGTGCTGGCCATCACCACCCAGTTTGCCTGCAGACCTCCCCCTGTCTGACACTGCTAGCCGTCATCTCCAGAAGCCTTTGTGGCTGGACCCATCAGGCACGTGCCAGGTAAAGGTTACAAATGCTGATAGGCTAAACCAATATTTCCCTAATTCTATATAAGAACATCAATAGAAATGCGATACACAGTAGTGCCATAGTAATAGACATACACATGCACAAGCGCATAAATAGCTGACTTTAGGTAGAGGTGTCACCATCCAAATGGGCGAGTGCAGCACTAAAACCAAAGAGAAACTCAGGACGCCTAAACCTACAACTTTAACATTTTAACTTATTCAATTTTACAATTCTAATACCAAGGCAAAGGAAGTGCTGCACTGTAGAGGGACGTTCTCAAACTCCTGTGAAATTAGAGATGTTCTAATACTCAGGAATATGAGCCAAGGTTTTAACTTCAGTTATGGGATCAGATTAAGTCCTCAAACCTCAGTACAGCTTTGAAACACCTAAAGGACCTTGCCAATAAGTCAATCCAGTCCATAATTTAGTTAGTTAACGCTCGAAATACAGGTAAATGAGGACAACCAGAAATCAGCTGCTGAGTTTACCTGATGTGCCCCTTACAATCGACATTTAGATGTAAATGTTTGATCACATTTTCTGGGGAAAGGCGACTCTGCAGCAAGCCCACGCTCCATCTCCTTACCTCCAGAGGTGAGGAGCCCACACCCAGGAAGAACACACAGGTTCAGAGCTTCCAACAAGTACTTCTTGCAAGGACAGTGCTTGCCCCTCCCCTAATTGAAGAAATAAATCAATTACTCCAGCCCAAGCCACATACATACGATGGTATAAATACAAGTGTGCTGTCTGTTGCGGGTGCAAAGGCAGCAGTACGGGCATGCTGCCTGCTGAGAAACAGCCTAGATGTGACCGCGTGGACCCCGGAGTACTCTGTGAAGTGGATGCAGCGTGAGGGTAATTGCACATGAACCACAAGCTTCGAAGTCTAGAAGGGGCTGCGGTTTGTTGCAACAAAAATGTGCCTACATCCAAAAAGCTTGCTGATTCTTCCTGACCTTTTGATATATGCAATTGCTTTTAGCATTAATATACCGGCACTTGTTAAAAGGAACAATTTTATTAATTTGATAAATTGGAAAGGCTTTTGGAAGAAGCTGTTAAGGTTCAATGAATAAATCCATTTTTAATGCAAAGATCATACATGCGATAGCCCAGAATTATTCATTCCACTGTCTATCATTTCAATTCCACTGCCCCACTTGAATCTTCAACTTTTTTATTTAAAAAAAAAAATAAATCGACAAAAGAATGCTTCAGGAAATGTTTGTGGAAAAGTGCCAGTGCACATTTAAATACTGTTAACAGCTCAGTGACTAACCAATCATCGTACCTCCTCCACAGAGAATTCATAGATTGAAATAGTTTGGTTTAAGTTATTATACTTCACTGTCATAAATAATAAACATTTGCAAATATTGCCTGAAGTGAAGACAAGCCATAAACAAAATAGCATTTTTGTTATTTTAGAAATTCATTAAAATAAATTCATTTTAAACAAAATTTAAAATTCTTCTAAAATTAAACATTGTGCATAACATGTCAACCTAAGAAAATTATTTTTCCATTGAAGTTAACAAACCTGAGAAAATACTAGAATCAAAACTATTTCCAACTGACATGACATAACTCCCCACCTACCTGAACAGGTGAACAGTGTACCTGTGTTGGGTATCATTGTTCATATGATTTGACATAGATGCACTGTTAAAAGCCACCCCATTAATGATAGAAATGTAAAAATAATTACATATTTATTTTAGTATTTAGATTAAATGTGTGTGCTGTAATAGGATTCACCTTACAACTGTACATATGATGTTTTTATGTAATGTGTGCTCTGGCTGAAAAAGTTATGATATTTCTAATCAAGAAGCTCATTTTCATGTGCATTTTTGTACATCGTGAACAGATTTAACCTTAGGTGGTCAGATTTAATTAATTAGCTACATTATGCATTGAGATCACAGAAAAACCTTCTCATCAGGCCAGCTGCCCTCTTACAACACACCTTGAAATCTGATTTTCATGTTGAATATAAATCAGTCCTGATTTGGCCAAAGATGCACAAAACAGGGTATTTAAGCCTTTACTTCTGCTGTCAGGCCAGGCAGCAGTGAGGGCTGCGAGGGGATGAGCCCTGTGTTTCTACATCTAATAAAAGCTGGAGCAGCTACTGCTCTGCTTTCCCTGCGTTGTTCTGTCTTGTCCTCGAAAGAACAAAAGTCTTTATAAAAAGGTGCCACGAGACTTTCCCCACAGGCACATCCCGCAGGCACCCGGCTGAAGCGACTCGCCCAGGGTCACGGAGGAAACCTACAGCAGTGCCAGGGCTGGTCCCCCCAGCACCAGAGCACCTCAGCTGCTCCTCTGCTCGCTCCCCAGCACAAGGGCCACGGAACATCACGGAGCTCCCAGGTACAAGTATTTGCAGTGAACATGTAGACAGGCTGTTAGCCAGACCGCCTGCCCTCCCCTTCCTCCTGTGGAGGGACAGCTCACCAGACCATCTGTGCGATCTGTTGCTTCATTTCACTCTTAAATATTTCAGATGGAAAAAAACCCCAAACTTTCAGAAGTGCATCCTCAGTACAAAACATATTTCATAAGCTTCAGAAGATTAACTTTCCTACAAGTTATTTCAATGCATATTGCTACAATCAAAAGACAATTTTGTTTTATGACAGTTATGATATTTCTAAGTCAAGACCAAAAATAATTTGGTATGGTATATCACTTTAATTTCCTCTTATTCATAAATCAGATTGTTGTGTTTTGCAATACTACTTCCAAAATGTTTGCTACCCTGACTAACCCTGCCGACTAGCCCTTCCAGAAGGGTCTTTTCCGTGGTCCTGGTATCATCAGGTTGCATAGAATGATGTGGTAGGAGTTCTTTATCACGTCGTGTTCAAAGGTATATATTTTTAAGAATGTTTGGCATTTCAGCCTATATTTTCCACCACTGTACTAGGAACACTCTTTGATTTTTTTTTAAGAAAATGTATCTTATCAGCAGCAAGGTTATTAAATAATACATAGGAATTAAAATCCCCTAGATAAACCTCATGAGAAAAGGTGTGCCCTGAATTTTGGGGGCAGATGAGCCCGACTGGGGCTTTCAGCACGAAGTGCTCAGAACGAGAGGAGAGGAGGCACAGAGGCACGACAGACACAAGGCTCTGGCGGACTAAGGACAGGACTGAAGCAAGCAGCCACTGCACTGCAGAGCTGCACTGTTGTTATATACCAGTGGCCTTAAAGCTTAAGTCCCTACAACTACTTTTACACCCCTGTGGAAGTCTGGTCGTCACTACAGCACAGCCAATAAAGCATTTCTCATCTGCTATTGCTGCAGCTTGCAAGTAAGGACCGAGGCAGGGAGAGAACTACAGCATTTGAAAAAAAAAAAAAGAAAAAAAATCCCAGTTTCTAAATCAGTTCAGAAAACAGCACATTTCCGCATATCCAAACTACTTCTGAAAACAGAGCTGGGGTCAGGTATCCCAGCTGACGAGCTGTCGCAGGGCCAGGGAGCCTGGAAGCAACAGGAGGGTTTCTAGGAATCAGATCCAGGCAGTGCTGGAAGTCCCAGGCTTTGGGACACCAAGGGGCTGGAGATCGGGCTCCGCACCAGCCTCCCTCACGCGCTGTCAATCACCCAGGAAAAAAATTTCATCAAAGGCAATATACAGCAGTGCCTTCATTTTGATGATGGCAAGTCCTGCCAGACCAAATGTTTGCCCAACATTTTCAGTCATCCCGAGTTCTGGGCGACTTGAACTTCAGCAGTTACCACGCAGGTTCAGCACCTACCGCAGCCGCCTGAAGTCTGTGGGGAGGGTAATTCCTTGCTAACGCGGCTGCTGCCACGGCCAAGCCACGGGGCAGAACAGCCCTTGGTCTGACCCAGTACAAACGAGCCCCTCCATGATTTTAACTAGCCACACAAGCCATTATTCCGTTTATTAACTATCGCTACAGCCTTGCTTCATTTACCGTCAGACCGTCATGGTCACCGCAAAACACCAATATTAAGCGGTAAGAGTAATTGCAGCCCCTATCTTAAGAGACACTGCCAAGTACAATCCAGTTTTATTAAGAGTTCTGATCGTGATTTATTTGTGCCTGGGAGAGATTACAGTTCCATCTCCACACAGTATTATATGTCCACTGTATATACTGATTTTTCAGAAATGATTGATTATATGTTCAGAAGTGATTCATTAGGAGATCCTTTCACACAAAAATCCCAGAAAACATGCTTTGAATCCTTTAATAAAATACAAAGAAAATGCTTTAGCAGCTTATATCAATATTACAGCAATAAGTGTAAATCCCCCCCACCTTTTCATTGTTCAGATGACGATGAACCAGAACAAGAAATAAGGTGCTTTGTCCTGTCATTGCATAATTTGACAGGATCCATGAACTGGCTCTATTAGAGCAATGGGCTCCTTTGCAATTTGTATTCATTTTACCTTACTGTATGGCAGTCATGATAACTGGCCCCGGTGCCTTTATCCAGGATCAGTGCTTCTCACACATTACTGAAGCCCATGCTGTTGAACCTTCCGAGTAGTTCAGTAAATGCACTACACTGCTCCAAAGTTAATAATTTCCACACCAGTGCAGAATGCGTTTACAGAACTAATCTGCTAAGGATGAGGAGCCACTGAATTGAATACCAGAAAGAGATATATTCATGTAGCCGCATGTTATGTATTATTGATGCTGAAGTTTCTATATCCTTGTGCAGTACAGTCAACTTCATTCTGCCGCTCTCTTGACCCAAAATGCAATTATTTGGTTCTTTTTACTCTTTCAATTGATCTCAAAAACCAATCAAGTGTTAAGTAGCTTTGTATGTGTGTTCTGCGGCTTAAATGACGATATATGCTCCAAATTATATCATGTACAAAATAATATAAAATTCAGTTTACAACAATAATGCTGGATTTCATAATTGCCTTTTCAGTAGACTGTTACTGTTGTTGCTATCTACATCTAGAACTAGAACTGCAACTTAAAATAAAGCTGCTGGTTCGAAGCAGTGTATGGGGTTTAGTCTTTCTCAGTAACTCTGAAGAAAAAGACTTGATAAAAGGGTTTGAATTGGCTTCATCCAAGCATTTAAAATTATGGAAAAGATGAAGATAGAGCAGACCATTTTCTGTCAGTTACCTAATCACTTAACAATATGACAGAAATAGTAACACCCTGAAATAATCAGCAACTGGCTTCCCATGTCAGAACCAAAGCGCTTGTCTAGGTATATATAGAGAGCTGTGTCTACCTCCCTCCAAATGTTTAAATCCTGTGTTTGAAATAGCGTTCCTCAGGAAAACTGGATGATTCTGCTTGTGGCTTTACTGCCGTCTTCTATTTTAGGCATAACTTATAATGGGTTTTTTTATGTTAAATAGAATATCTGAATTAAAAAGTGATCTGTCAACACCAGATCTGCCAATATCAGTTATGTATAAACTCTTCTCTCTACAGACTCTGCTAGTAAGGTTTGGGGCTTTTTCGGCATGTGGGGATTGAGGAGCATCATATCAACCTGCTAACAGAGACTCACAAAAAAAGCCCCTTAGATTTAATCAGAAACAGGCTACAGTGGCAGAGCTCCGAGTCGGAGTTGCCACAGGCGTGTGAGACTCTGAAACATCCCTTTGGTGAGTACATGAAGGATGGAGATACGGTGCTGGTTTAAAGCAGCAGAACTGGTGGAGAGAAACAAGAGCACTGGATTATTTCATGCAATAAAGCAAAGGCACTAACATCACTCATGCCATGAGAGCTGAGAATGGAAACTGATATCCACAACACAAACTTAAGAGGTTTTCATAAGGGTCAACTAATTCTGGTCTTATTCAAGTGTTCCCCAAGCGGAATAGCATTCAGACTGCTTTGCTGGTCTGGATCTAGAAACTCCTCCAGGCTGAAAATCGATTTCGTACTAAATATCAAAAATCAATGCGATACCCTGTTGTTTACTTGTGACCTGGAACCAGATTGTAAACTGCGTGTCAATCATGTAAACTGAGTCTAATTAAGTTTAAGAGAACTTAAACTGTTAAACAGAAGATTTCAGGAATTCGGATAAGGATATTAAATTGTTACAGCAAGAAATAAAAATCCTCTGTAGTACCAGCCAACTTACCTACCTCTAAAGTTAGTCAAGAGTGAGAGGCACGTCTTTGCCTCATTCACTGTCTGGATAACTCATCCCTAGGGCACAAAAGAGATCCTCAGCATCGACACTTCCAATAAATATATGAAGTCCAGTGGGATTTAAATAAGTTATAAAATATCTGAAGCAATGTCAGTTTTCTTCCTTTTGAATACAGCTCCTTGGTCCTTTTGTTTTAAATGCCCTGCTATTATCTCATGATAATTTGCTCCAATGATTACTGCATAAACGCATTTCTACCACCTCTTGAAGAAATTACAGCGAAAATACTAGTACCCTCCTTTCTGTGCTCGTTCAATAGCATATATATATATACTTGAGAACTTCTCCGATTTCATCTCAGAAAAGATAACAACTGCTAGAATAATTCCTTCTTTCAACAATAACTTCTTATCAGAGCCTATTCAAGCAGCAATTGCCTAGAAAAAGCCAAACTCTAGCATTAAATACTTGCTACTTCGGACTGTCTAGGACTGGGTACTTTGGTCACCTAAAAAAAAAATATCCTGGTTTGTTTTTGTTGTTTGTTTGTGGGGGGGGGTCGTTTAGGTTTTTGTTTGGTTTTTTTTTTTTTAAAGTTTGTCACCTTTTGATTATTTTCTTTTTAAAAATAATGCCTGCAAAATATCGTGAAGACAGGCAGCATGATGAAAAGCCAGCAGGCTTTATAGGCTGTAAAGATGAGTTGTATGAAGAAAATTTCCACTGACTTCCACAGATCAGGTCAAGGGAACAGGCTTTTTTTTATGAAGTCATAACTCTGCAGAGACTTTTCCCAATAGTTTAATTAGGAGGTTTTTTTCCCTGAAGCAAATAACTTTTCAGTTATGCACTCCACACAGTTGATTGTTAGAATTATGACACCAATTTGGAGCTGCTGTTTGCATGTATACATGGGGAAACGTGTTTTGTTTGAGTTTGTAACAGAGAAAATTAAAATGATTGAGATATTTCCAAAAATATAAAATCTTTCTATCTAGCCAACTCATTGCTATGAATTACAAATTGGACAACATTCAGAAAAGTACTCAGAGAAATTAGCAGAAGAGAACTTAATGAAGGCTATTAAACACAAAGTTGCCGTTTCTGGCTCAGGAAGTCTCAAAGCAATGAATTGCTGGAAAAATGGGAGAATACACCAAGGAATTATCAAAGCGCAATTGCACCACCCTTACACTTCACCATCTGCTATCACCACTGGATTTCAAAAACCTTTGCTCTGACCCAGTTCTCGCACCCTCCCATTCTCTCGGGTCCCAGTTCCCAGAACCCCCCCAGCCGGCCCTTCACCGCAGACGTGTGCTGTAAGTGCTGCCGTGGCTGCTCGCTGTCGGTGTTCCATCACCTCCTACAAGAGCTGTGCAGCCCAACACAACCACGTGAGTCACTCCCAAACACCTAACAAAGTTTATGATCTCCGTTAACAAAATGCTTGCAGTTCAAACAGAACACCGACATAACACTAAGAATGTCCTGTGTTCCCTCCTGTGCTGAAAAGCGATAGTGGAATATAATAGGTAAAAATAGTGTTTCTCATTACCTTACAATCTCACTAGCACAAGGAGTGAACAGTGAATACCAAAAATACCTCCCAGACACTGCCGTGTGTCACTACCCAACTGCAACCAAAGCTGGAACAGGCATCCCCTATTTTAGAGATTTCTGTACCGACAGCCTTGCTTCTTAAAAGGATTTCACTGAAGGCAATGGGTTTGTCCTGAGGCTCTCTGCCGGTATTGTACTTGTCCACTAAATTCCTTGAGAGATCAAGTAACGTGGTAACATTTTATTCTGCCATCTTCCCTGCCACTAAGAACTCTAAGTTAGGTCCTGACCTTTGAATGTGGCCCTAAAAAGATCTTCACTTGCAAAGTGCACACAAATTAACGCCCATGCACAGACCTTTTCATTTCTCAGCTGCAGCATTCATTGGTACGGCACATCGTCTGACGGAGCGAACATCACCAGCTGGAGACAGAGGCGATCAAAACTTCCACTCTGGTTGCCAGGGTTTCACCCCCAAACACAGCCCACTGCACCCCTCCCGACACACCCTCACGCCAAGGTGTGAGCAGTGCTGCAGAAGGCACCAAAATCTTGATATTATCATGTGACATTTAAAATCATCACGCTCCTGAGAAATACCACAGGTATGTCTGAGAGAGCTAGGGGGTTCATCTGTAATAAATTAATTTTTCACCTCCAACTTACACATAAAATCATTATTCACATAGTGGATCACATATACAACTTCAGATACAGAGATGCCCTTTGCAGGAGTTTAAAATCATCTTTTCTAAGAGGAAAACTGTATAGCCTTGCTACCTAGAGCCAGGGCTTGCAGGCAGCCTATGCAGACACGTTGTAGATGCGTTCACATAAACTTACAGTGAGTTCCCAGCCCACGGGGCAGATCAGAGGCTCTCACACCGCGCTGACAGATAGCCTGCAAGGCCAGCAGAACCAGATCATATCCCATGAACTCATTATGGTGATGGTATAGGAGTTGGGTTTGTGTTTGGTTGGTTTTTTTTTTTATATCAGGAAATATAATACACACAGTAAAAATATAGATATCAACGTGTTAGACCTCTCCAGGGAAGATGAGTAGAGTTTGGGAAGGAGTCAGTTTTCCAGAAGTTTGTCATAAAAGCCAGAACACAATAACTGCATTCAAAACCTAAAATTAAATCTCATCCAACTACCTGCATCAATCTTACCAGGAAAACATCAATCCGTTTAATGACATGTCACAATATAAAGCAAAAAAAATAAAATTAAAAAAAAGAAAAAAAAAAGGCAGAATAATTCAGTAAGCCCTGATGTTACATCATAACTTCCAAAGCACCATGAGCACCCGCGCACCTTGCAGTTCCGCCCAGTTATTTTCAGTCAGGCGCCTTGGGATAAGCTGCGCGCCACGTGAATCAGCCCAAAACAAAGCACTACCCGCGCCTCACACAATAAAAGAATAACTTGTACTTTGCCAAAGAATTTAATGAGCTATGACTCCAAATCCCCGACAGGGAATAACTTTACTTCATTGTTTATCCACAGCACTGCCTAAGCCTCTCCCGGAACGTGCTACGCAAACACCGCCGCTCAGGTGGAAGAGCCGCACACGGCTGAGCCACCGACTGCGCCTCCTTCACAAAATCACAGGCTTCTGGCCAAATGCAATTATTCAAATATTTGCCCTGCCTTAGGCCTTGTGTAAGCAAATTATCAGCTTATATATACACTTGACTTTATGCAATTAAGCTTCCTTTGAATACCTAAATTTTGTTAAAGCTAATTACCATACTTATTGCTACTTGAGATTAGAAAGGGAATATATAGAAAAATTTAATGCTGCTGTATCTCTAGAACTAAAATATCTTCCGGAGATAAATTAGCAGAACACAGTTTCTAGCTCAGACATAATCATCTTATTTTGTGCCCGCAAGTAAGTGTATTATTCAGCTTGAAGCATCTCATGGTTGGTCTTGTTATTTACACCACGACAGTGAGTCAGTCATGGACCAGGACCACACTAAGCCATGTGCTGAGAGAACACGAAACAAAAGTGATATAAGCTTTACAGTGTGATTGTTTGTCTACACTTAAAAGATATATTACTGGGCATTCTGTTGAATCCCCTTTAGTTTGCATACACAATCATTTTGCTGGCATAAATTACATTAATTCAGAAGACTAGTACCAGCACCATTTGTTCCCACACGCTGCCACTTGCCACCATAAACAGGCAGCTGCTTCTTAACACCCAGCACGTTATACTGGGAGAACTTTGAAGCTTAGACATAATTTAAGTATTTTTCTGTTTGTCAGTCATTATGTCCACAACACCTTAACACCTAACCATTTCAGAAACACGTTTTCATGCTCACAGATTGCTTCTGAGCAACAGGCTATTACTATCCCTACTTTTCACCTAGGAAAAAGACCCAAAGGGAAAGACAGATTTTCCCCGCTGTGACAGAGGAGTAAATATAAAAAGCTGTAAACATAAATGTCAAAAGTGGCAAAGTCCAGTGCATTAATTGCATGATCAGTGGTTGCCCACAAATGCAACCATGATCTGCACCACAGTAGCCACAGCACCACAGGGGCTGAGATGCCAAGTGAAATCAGACAGCATCTGATGGGAAGCGAGAAGGGATATTTTATCCAAATTTATCTCTATTTTTTATAAAGACACCCATGATACAGTTAAAAACCATGCAAAATAACAAAGTTTAAAACAAGAAAAAAAATCACATCTAACTTTACATTTTTGAACAGAAAAGGCCTTAAGGAAATAGAGATCGACTTTTGCTTTTCTTAATTGCTCTGTTTAGTTTTTATATTGTTACAGAGCTTCTTTACACTTAAAGAACAGCAGCTTTGACTGCAGAAGCATTTGCCATACCTGACTAAACATGACCCTCCCTCCTTGCCGGCTGGAAGGAACACCAGCTGGGGTAAGGGTTGGTATCACCAGCTGTAAGACATATGGGTGACCTCTAGTTTCTGCAAACAGAAGCGGGGCGTACCTGAGGAGGCACCCACAGGAAAGGTGCTACGGGGCTGGCAGGGTCTGATAAGGGAGGCTTTGCTCTCGGAGGAGGAAGATTACGAATTTCCAGCAGCAGTGCTGTGAGCCACAGCTGGGATGACTTCAGGAGCAGAGACCAGCGGGAGAGGATGACCTTACAGTGAAAGGTAAATTAAAAAAGATCAGCTCAGATACTTTTCACAGGGAAGTGAGGGTGTCTGAGAGCAGAATGTCTTCAGCAATTTGCAGCTCCTCAAAAATTTGAAACGTGGATTCTAATAGGAATGAATATGTGAATGCAGATAACAAAATGAAGCATATTTAGCTGTAAATAAGCTTTCAGTACTTGCATTGTACTATCCAGCAAGATATTTTATTACTAAGCATATAACAGATTTAATACGGCTTTTTTTGGCAAGGAACACACCCCCAGTTGACACCAAAAATGTGCTGGGGCAGCCCCCAGCCTGCAGCGCTGCTCAGAGCTTGCAGGCTCACCACAGGTCCAAGGAGACGTGCCCATCTGCCCATAGACAGAAACTAATTTTGAAGTGGGACAAGCATGGTTTCCTCTCTGAAATAAGCAAGCAGCATTCATCCAGTTCATCAGAAACAACCAGAAAAGACAGTGGTGGTGCAAATACCAAAGCACCAGAAACGCCTATATTCTCCCAAAAGCCTGTTGCAAGATGTTCGCATCCTACTGGATCCTGTTCTTGGCCAGGCATATAGAAACTTGGCTTTCAGGCAATAAGCCCTTGCAGGATAAGGACTTCATGTGTTTTCTTTTCAGATTCTGAACTGTAGGAAGGGGAGGGAAGCTGTCACCTGAAATGGAGCATGAACCATTTGTAAGGGAAATTCCTCTCCCTGTGTGCTTTAGTGCACAATTAAATTGAAAAGTATTTGTTCTGTGCTCTGCCATGTTTTCTCATGCCAATAGTTACTTAAAATGAATTAGCAGCCAGGTCCCTTTGATTTCTACCCTAGTAACAATCCAAGGCAGGGATAATTAATGAAAACAGGGAGTCATTTTAATTATACAGTTTTAACTACAAGGAAGTTAAGCTTAGAGAAAATTGAGAAAAATGTACCAAGTTACACTCTCTTCGGACAAACACAGACTGAAATATTATAGACTCCCTGCTCAGATACTGTAGCTAGGTTTCAGAAAAAGCATCCTTTTTTGTTTAAGATAGAAGCTTTTTCTTTTGCAAGCTCTAAAAAGACTTTGGAGAATCCACACCCATCCCTTCTTATTACATTTTAATATTTAAGGAGCCCTGATGCAAGAAAGATCAAAGCTCAGAGCAATTCCAGGATGAAGAATCCTGTTTGTTCCCATATAGCTAGCCCAAGGCTTTGGGCTGCATTGTCTTTAATGACAATATGACAAAAAAGCATCAAGTATTATAGGGTAAACTAAGGATATAGGGGGACTGGAGAAAAAAATTAGTCTTTAAGCAATTTAATACTAATTTGAAAATTAAATCCTAAAACAATTACCTAGCAATGGAATGTTTCTGATGAATTACCGTGTATGTCCATAAAGACTTTTGTGAACCTCCCAGGTATAATTCACTTTACCAGTGTTATTTTTATAGTAACTCATTTATATCAGTAAATGCATCTTAAACCATTTGAAAGCAGTGCTTACCCTAACCTCTCAACCATCTGGGTAGGCAAGCCTGTTTTAGAGGAAACTGAGGCACAGGAGGGATCCAAGAGCTTTATGATCCAAGATTTGAGTTGTCCATACAGACAGTAGTTTGTGGACTTGGAGATTTGCTACTAACTTCTTTACACCGCAAAGCAGTGCATGTCTCTGCAGACCTGGAATTAAAACCTGCTGTTTATGAGAGAAAAACCTATAAAAGGCAACAGAATAGCACAACTTCAAAAATCTCAAATTGCCTCCAATGTACAGACCAGGAGCTGCCTGGAGAATATCATCTCTAACAAAGTGACCGTGTGCAGTCATAAACAGAAGAGAAATGAAGTACCTAAGCAAGATTTTGTACAAATGATTTGTCTATTGTACCTCTGCAGAAACATTGCTATTTGTAGATCCCGATTTGTGTACACAGTGAAATGAAAGGAATTGTTGAGATGCAGCCACTTGAGCCGCTGGCAACCTGCGGTACGTTAGGAGAAATCTGCGGTTGCTTCCACACATCCCTTTTTCCCCCATCACTCAGTCTCATGATGACACCCCTGTGAAGCCTGTCCTGTTCTTTTGCAAGGATGTAACAAAGTCTGAAGATCAGGCAAAACTTCTAATAAAAGTAACACAAACAACTAGGAGTACTCAAACAGATTTCAGTGGGGTTGTTTATGAGGATACTATCCTCTCACCACAGAGGTGAAAGCACTGTTGTTGGCAATTCTGGCTTTTATTTTTTGGTGTGTGTGTGTTTTGTTTTTTGTTTTATTTTTTTTTTTAAAGGAAACAAAAAAGACACATGAGCAACTACCTTGGCAACGTCTGACCAGGCACATACTGGGAGGTTCATGGTACAAATACAAACCTCATGCTTCCTTTCTGGGTTGTGTTTCTCTACAAAGTAGGATCACTAGTGCTAAAGGCTACTTTAGTCTATGTTTTGTTGTGGAAAAATCTTGCACAGAAGGAAATTGTGCTCTGTATGATGGTGAACACCAGGTACATATATAGCCCCAAACCTCCTCCTGTACAAGGAAACAACCCTGAATTTGGCCGCTAGTCCTTTCCAAGGCGAGAGCAGGGGGCTGGAGCCTCCGTGTTCCAAGAAAAAAAAAAACCAAAACCCAACACCAAACCAAACCACTACCGCCTTCACATGCAGCCCAGCGCAAGGATATCAAAGCTAAGACCTTGCCCCATAGCTCCAGGGGACTGGTCATCCTGACTTACATGTTTTTTAATTGGTTTTCTAAATGTTAGCTTGGTCCAGGATGAGAATTCAGCATCTCAGCAGCTGTCTGTGTCATGTTTATCATAAAAGTGCTTGCAGCACTCAAGCAGGGCAAGATTTAACATCAGCACAAAGGACCCGGTGAAGGGACACAGCTGAAATTCCTGGATGGATTCCCCTCCCATACCGCATCGATCCTACATGCACATCCCACTCATCCATACACCACCCGTACTACCGCATCCCCTGCCCGCGGACAGCAACCCATCTCCACCTGGAAGGATCCGTTCCCGTTCTGGCACTGGCTTAGATTCCCTATAAATTCTTCTGCAGACACCGATGGCCCAGCACACCCACCTCTCCACTACCCTCTGCTCAGTCAGACCTTCTGGGAGCTGGTTAAGCCCCTTGTGCCATGCAAGTAGTTAGAGTAGTTTAACTTACTGGTAACTTCCTTGAGAATAACCTCCTGATGAAAAAAAGATCTAGAAATTTATTTATGAGGCATCGCTTAACTAGTTATAGCAGGGGTCTTTTCTTTTTCTCTTAACATGCAGATTTTTTAGGAAAACTTATTTCATACCAAATCACAAGAGATAATTTCTGTGATTTCCCTGAAGAAAGAGCAGGTGCTAATCTAACAACGGATATCACACTGAGCCAGGAGAATTCATATCCATTCGTGAATTTGCATAGAATAACTGCGAGTATTGGTGAATAACAATGAGAAAATTTGTTTCCAAAAAAGTACAATTAAAAGGGCTCAAATGTTGTCTCAGTAGGCAAGAGCCTCATATATCCTGCAGCACAGCTAATTTGAAGCAACGTGAGTAGCATTGAACCATATTTTGTAATTACGGACAAATGGAATTCATAATTGCATTTAGTTGCCAGCAATATGCCCGACTCCCTGCATATTAGTTCAAGACTAAATAACGCAAAATTATTCTTGATATTACTTTTATGCAATGAAGCTGCTTATACTTCTAGACATCAAGTATCACCTATTTCAGCTACATCTTTGGTTCAGTTCCATCCTTGGAAGAGCTTGCCTCCAGATTTGCATCTCCATCAAAAGGCACGTGCATGCACACAAACCAGACACCACAGGTAACACTGGTTTATAGCAAAGACACCAGAGAATAAAAAAGTTCCAGAACAGCATGAGTTATGTTCTTTAGACTTATACAACACACCACGAATTTTATAGACATGTGTCTCCAACAACCAGATGTAGGATATCCATAAAGACGGCAAGTTTAGTTTCACTGATACATCACATCAGGTACAGAGGAGTATTAAAAAGTCAGAGTAAGATACCTATAGAATCTTCCCTTTCTTTTCAATTATTTTTCAATTAAAACCTCTTATATAATGGATATAACTAGTTGATTTTATTTTTTTTACTTTTGCAGGATTTTCCACACTTTAACTTATTTATAATTAAAAAGTACGTGAAATGCCAAGAAATAATTTGTTCTTTCACAAGGGATTTAAAGAACTATCACAATAAATCAATGAAAGGACCAGTATAAACACAGGGAGAGATGAGGATGCTTCCTATATGAAACAGCAGTACACTGTAAAAATCAGAACTGGGGTGTGAGCTGTTTGTCCAGCATGTGAAAGTGATGGCAGGTCAAACAAGAAATGGTATATATGCAATTTGAAGCACCCTTGTTGCACGCTTCATCTTGCAATAGAAGTTACAGACAATACGTGTCCTACCCCTTTAAAACCAGTTGAAATCCAGAATTTCTGGATTACACCAGCAATAGTTCCCAAGCACAGAATATGGGCAGCAGCTGACACCCGTGTTTTTCCTCCAAGTTCCCAGTTCAAACTTACAAAGTGGGTTCACAGGCAAGTGAGAAATCCGCTGTGTGCTACAAACACAGCTTTTTACACTGGCAGAAAGACTAAAGCCATACTTAGTAAGCTGACTCTGTATGCTAGAAGACCTTTGGGGAAATTTATCCATTGCTTTTACCACAACCTGTGCAGGAATTCATTTCTCATCAAATTTCCCGACATCACAAGAATTACAGAGTGACAGACCCTGCGCAAGTCGGAGCCTCACAGCATGTGGGGCTGTGCAGCCTCTGTAATCAGCTTCCAACAAGTGACAGGGGGTACATCCGCACGTAGCGTTATCATCATTTGTATTGCAGTAGCACTAAGAGACCACAATTGAAATCAAAGATCCATTGTTGGAGGCTTAATAGGTATCTATGTGTCCATATTACAAGGAAAAAACCCTATTTCAAAGAGTTTACAACCTGGAAGTACAAATAAAGAAAATAGCAGCATCCATTTCACAAAGAGTCAAAAGGGGGGAAAAAAAATGGTACAGGGGAATGAAGATCTAAATACGCAGCTTGCTGGATTTCACCTTAAATGCTCCGAGCAGTTCGCAGGGAAAGACTGACACACAGCTGGGAACAGAACATTGCTCTTCCCAAGCTGGTACTGCAGATGCAGAGCAACAGATGATGGAGGATATGGAAATCCCAAAAGAATTATGAACAAGAGAAGTTTAAATTCCTTTCCTAACATGCAACCTGCAGTATTCCACATAGCGGGTATTAAGCAAAACACCTTCTCCCACCCCTCTTTGACTGTATTTTCCACTACAGCCACAAAAAACAATTTATTCTGATCTCCAGGGAGCTGCACCAGCTGCCCCTTTTCCATAGCACACAACCACTTTGTTTCCTTCTCCATTTTTATTTTTCTAGACAATCTTTTAAAACCTGTAGTAAGCCGATAAATAAAAGTGGACAGTTCAAAGCAGCAGGGGGTTGGCTTGTGCCAGTCCTGACACACACCCTGACCTCAGAAGAATTCCCCACGATGGTCACTCAAAAGGGCCACCAAAACGGGAACCACGGGAGAGCCGCTTGCTGCCAGGCTGGCCCAGGGCAGGGCGAGGGGAGTTAATGCCTTCAGAGCCGCGCAGCTGCACTGAACACACAGTTAATGTACCTGCTCCTTTCAGGCTCTTTACAAGATCTTGCTTAATGATATTCTGTACTTAGAGTTATTCAGCCAAGAACCTGGACATGCAGCCATCTCACAGACAGCAGTTAGCTATAGCTCTCAGCATCCCCATAAGACAGCTCTGTGCTATTACTCTCTTTTCACAGATGAAATCATTGAGAACCAATTAAGCGATTTGCCCAGGCTCTTCCCAAGGCAGAGGTGTGTTCAGGTCTTGAGTCAGGAGTTTGCCACACATGGCTTAACCTCACTCATTTTCACCAGCATCCTCATGCAGCCGCAGCAAGGTCTCAGCATCAGGCTGGTGGATGCTGGAAAACACCATGGCCTCACTCGAGTGGGGGAAAATCAAGCAGCCAAGCTGGATATAATGAGTATTTAACCCAAATAAACTGTGCCTAGTTCATATCTATCCATGGAGTTTGGTCACAGGCAGGTGACTCCTGTAAAATGACTCATTTCAGCCACTGAGCATTTCTGAGCAGAACACGAGGAATGCTGGAGCAGCCAGATGCACAGGTCCCTCCCTGCCTCCAGGGCTTCGCACGCCAGCTCGTCCGGCTCATTTCTCCATGCATGGGCTGGAAGGACCAGTGATGCCAATACCAGACACTCAAGAGAAGAACAGGCTGTAGGAAATCACAATAGCAATCCAGGAAACCAGTTTTCTCCATGGCAATCATATGTGGAGGGATGCGTAACTGCATACCGAGTGGTTTCTAGGGGTCGCTACCAAAGGAGAACATGTCCACTGGCCTAGACTTTAACCACATTCACAAGTCACATTGGAATAGCAGCTCCTACTGATCACAAAGTCTAAAGAGGTAAAGAAAATTCATTCAATGCACATCAAAGGCATTCACCGTTTGCCAAAGATGTTTCACACCACATAGGATGGAATACAATTAACTACTTTGTTAGACCCTCCTAAATGAGTCTCTCACCATTTCAGTAAAAGCCATCATTTTCTCCTCTAAGTCAATCCAAGGCTAGTATATTCGTTTATTTTGATCTGCTTGCAAATATTGAAAGCCAGTGAAACTAGAAGTGCTGTAAGAATTTATTACTTTAGAAAACTATGTAAATGAGCACATTCATATGCATATATACAGTATTTAAATTATTCTCCCTGCCATCTGTGGCAATGACTTTACGATGGTGCATTTTGAACAGGTATAGATTTATATGGACTTTCTGCTTAACATTTCAGATGTATTCCCTAAACAGAGTTTTCCTTCTCCTGTGACAGCAGTACTGCATTGCTCTCACATGGGGCTTTGCTCTTGGCATTCATCAGTTCTCAAGTCCCTTGATGCAAATGAGAAAGAAGTGGCAGGAATGATGGAGGGTTCACAGGCATTTGCTATTGTCAAAAAAGGCTTGTTTTATTGCCACAGGACCCTCCACCCCCAAATCCTAGAGATCACAGGGGATGTCAGATTGCTTCACATTGTACCACGTACAATGTCAAACCAGCCTGCACTTGGAATAAAAGATTGTGCCAGGCAGGAGGACCGGGAAGCCTCCCAGAAAGGATTGCTCTGAAGAAATATGAGGAGATCCACAGGCACATACAAAGCACATGGACATTTCAGGAAAGTCACAATTCATCACAGGTGATAACAAAGGGATGCCTTTGCATGGGAAGAAAACTTTCATTTGTTTTTAAGCAACTGAAAAAGATTTAATTGGCTCTGAACACAGGAAATTTGCAGTGAGACAGTTTATTCAAATTTCTTTACGCATACACAGGCAAAAGCATTTTGTCTTTTCCGAGAATCATAAGACAAATGTAAGTCACTCCACAAAAATTCATTCCATTCCTCCATAGTTTACAGATTATCGCCTATTATTTCTTTCCAAAGTTCTTGAAAGTACCACATACTATTTAAACATGCATAATTCAGCGATAGCTCTAGATGTTTAACACAGCCTTTCAATTCATTCTTTACTCACAATTAGACTTTACACTTATTACTGTAGCCCTCAATTATGAACATAGTTTGACTACATACCTGAAAGAATTTCAGAGACATTTTATCTCCTGATAAAAAAAATCCATAATTGCTTGTCATTCAAAGAAAATTAAAAATCATTTTGGAAGAGATATGACTTGAATTGCAACCTATCTCAATAATTTTAACATACATATACACAGGGCTCCTCCCTGCAACGTCAGGGGCCTTCGCCAGAGAGATGATCGACAGCACCCATCCCGTGTGTCGTTAGTGCCCCGGACTAATTAACTAACTATCTAATGGGCAGCAGCAGGACTCACCCTGCTCTTTGGGGAGAGGAGGACCCGAGGTCTGTCCCCAGGGCGCTTGACTTCACTGCAACCCAGAGCATGGCACGTATCTTACCACATCACGGGCTGGTTACATGACTTTAGAAGTGAAATCTTACCCTCATGTGGACCCCATATGACTTGTAACTAACCATGTTGCAATTCCCCACACTCCTCTTTTTTGTTTCGGGGTTTTTTTTTTTCTTTTTAATTGTTCTCACACAGCAGTAGCAGCAGCTCCAAGACCCGGCAGCTCGGCCAGCTCAGCATTCCATAAATGCCGGGACAAAGCTGCTCTTAGCACACAGCTCCTGCAAAAACCTGGGAGGCATCAGTAGATCACAACAGGAATGATTTTGGACCAGAAAAATGACACCCGGTTGGGCAACACTGACAAGGCACCAGAAACCTACATGCTGTATATAATGAAGCTGTTAGCACTTTATGTAAAAATGGAAAAAATACCTGGGTAATATTTTAATTCACCCCACACGTTTAAGATCCCCACAGTGAAGGGCAGACTATCCTGCTGCGATCCACAGGGCAGGGCTCAGAGGGGGGCCAGCACCAGCTAGCAGAAGATCAGCAAAGCGTGAGCATGGGCTTTTTTAACTCTAAGAAAAATCTTCCTCAACGGAGGGTATGACAGGATGAAGGGCACCAATATGTCTCAGGAAGGAAACTCAAACACGTATGAAGACCCTTCTGGCAGAAAAGGGGGAGGGAAAAAGATATTTGAAAAGATTTTGTAGAAACGGAACAGGCACATCCAAGCAATGATGGTAACTTCATGCTCAGCCTTGGAGCTGCCGAAGGAAATCCACCAAACGCCACAGCTGCTCTCCAAAGGACAGAGTTATAGACTGAGCCCTGTGTATTTCTGTTCAAAAGCCTTCCATAACACACAGCTAAATTCTGTAGTCGCTCGGAAGGTTGCAGATATCACTAGACTGACATTTTGGCTGCCTTCGGACTATATATCAATATAACTATTATCTCAGCTGCTAGTTGGGAGCTGCGTAATCCAATTCACTCCAGTTTATTGCTCAGGGAGTTCCCCATTCATGAACTCCCCGATCTCACGAAGCGCGCGGTTGGTTTGGGTTAACGCAGCCAAACAGGCAAACAGATCGCTGCAGGCTTTCTGACAGAGAGCATCACTGAAGCCTGGCCCAAAAGAGAGTGCTGGTGCAGGGCAGTAGCAAATATTTAAGGTTTTTTTTAGTATTTCCTCTAAAACACAACTGACCTCAAACACGCACTAGTTACATTTTCTCAAACAAGCTTCACTTTAAACTTCCTCTCAGCCTCAGCAAACCAATATATGAGATTTCTTACAATAAAATCTAAATGAAGTTGTTACCTGCTTGTAGATGCCCTAGCAGCCAATAAAAGTAATGAATTAATATATGTGGTAGCCGCTCATCCCATCACCTCCTGGCTGCCAAAATCCTTCTGGAAGCCCCAGAGCACTGAATATCATTTCCCTGATGTCACTACCAACACAAAATTGTATGCATGGCAAAACTAATTCATCCTGAAACATGTGGCTCTTCAGGCATGTCAGGGGAACTTTCTCACATTAATAAAAAAAAACCCCAAATTTAATGCCTGTCTACATTTCTTTTTTTTTCAAAGGTTAAATCCAGAAGAAACTGTGTAGGTTTTCCTCATAGCCTATCCGGCTCTGTAATCCATAACATTTTCCCATCAGAAGTTACTCAGAAGTAATGGGAAAATATATTGATTCTAACAGGGAAATATTTTCCTAATTGAAGTGGTCAATGTTTTTAATGGCAGTGTTTATGTTTTAAAGTCATTTTAATACACACACAGAAAAAAACAGAAGGAACATCTGTTTTAAGGCACCCAAAGGTTACAGAAATGCATGGCATAACATTGCCCCTGCAATCTCAGCCCCACCATCGTGTGCACCTTTTTTATTTACATGTCTTATAATTATATCATCAGCATTTTCCCATGTGCTTCTGCCTCCCTGCACACATAGGATGCATCCTTTTTACTTAATGAGCGTGTATTTAATATTTTGGGTTTGCCTCATTTTTCAGTGTGTGTCTGGGGCCTTATCTCCTGCCTACTGTCCAAACACTGCTCTGAATAAAGAATTTTTCATTTCCTTTGGGCTTTTCTCTGCTGTTTGTCGCTATCTGAACGCTTCACAACATTAATTAAACTGACAAGGTAACGCAGCAGTATTATCTCCATTTTACACATGGGGTACTGAGGCACAGAGAAGTTAAAGTCAAAAGTAAAGCTAGCCATAAACTTCACAAGAAATACTGCAGCTGAAATACAAACTACAAAAGAAAGCATTGCCTTTAAACGAAAGCGTTTAATGAAGACCTGAACAAGAACCACAGGTTTCGGGTGAATGAAGCAGAGAGAGTAAAAAGCCAGTCATTCCAGCCTGAAAACAGCAAATGGCATTTCCATTTAGGAAACATCCTTGAAAGTTTGAATTTACAGTTCCAGCCTGAAAACTTTGAGAGTTAGGAACCTGTTCAGGTTTTTTTGTCCAATTGCAGTTTAAAATAACCGCTTATGTTGGGTGCCCCAAGTAGGGCTCAGCTACGCTATGCATTAGAGGAATTTGAAGGGAACCAGCCCAAAGGCAGGGCTATGGGATCTAAACCCCAGTGTGAATCAAGAAGCAAACTTCGCGCTGCAAATTCAGCTAAGGGATTAATTCAGCATACGTGTCTCTGCAGGTGCCTCTGGAGCCGTGCAAACAGCTCCATCCCAGGGCACCGATGCTTTGATGGGACCTCCACCCTCAGCTCCGCTGTTCAGTTTCTCAATACTTTTCATTACCAGAGTAAGAAGCCTGATGTAACCTTTGTAGCCCTGGAGCAATTGAGAGAATGGCAGATGTATTGTCTGACAGGTCTGTGACAGACCCCAACATCACTGGCAAAGTAAAAGCAATTTTATGAGCAAATTACAAGTTTTCAGGAGTCTGCATCTTCACCCGATGTCGGCAAGAACTCAGAAAATAACCTGTAGGACCTAGAAAACTCAAGCCAAGCATGACTGCTGAGGGGGTTTTGCATTTTTTTCAGCTACAAACAGCCACTGAGTATTATTGCAAATCACCTGGGTCTGTTACCAAATATGACCATTCCTTCTTGATGCAGTGAGCGTCTACTCACATAAAAATTAACTGAAAAAAATGAATCTAGTAAAAGTCACCCGAAAGAGGGGTAAGTGAAGGTATCTGTGCTTATGCAAGTAACAGCGATATTCCTGGATGCTCGGTAGCTGTGGTCTCCCCCTGACAAGGCAGAGCTACATCACCCTGGCCCAGCACGTGACTGGGTCTGGTCTTTAGAAAATACAGTTTTTCAAGGTAATTTACAAACTTCAAAAGCCAACATTTTCAAAAATAAGTTACAAAATATAAAGGCAAAATCCCTAAAATGCTTGCTGAAAGTGATGGTTTCATGATTCAAATTGCCAAAGAAATGTTATCAAAATTTCTCTGAATATATTTTCACCTTATTACCCATAACCTTCTAATCTGTTCCAGAATCCTCTACTACTTTGCCTCTCTACAAAGTGCTATTAAAAAGTAGCAAGTTACTCATTACAAGAGTATGCCTCAACCAAATCCCTTAGCAGCATGCCAAGTGCACAAATATTTTAACAGCTAATGGCAAATTCCAAATCAATACATATATATTTATTAATTTCAATCATTCAGGCCAGGAAGGTATGAATAAGGGCACTATCATTTAGGGGTGTAATTAATCATCCTGGACACTTCATTGTCAGTGAACATAAATCAAGAAGCAAGTGTTTCTCCTATCCGAGTGATGTGTAACCAGCATTAACACAGTGACAAAATCTAATGCTTGTCAGTAACTGATACATATTTTATCTACATTTGACACCAATGATGCAGGCTGTTTCACACGAGTGTCCTCCACCTCTGAATTTATTTTCTGGATGTGGAGCACATATTTTAAACACATTAACAGAGTGTAACAACAAGGCTGAAGAAAGAAGTTGTCAAACACCAAGATATAAAGTAAAAGAAAAAATCTTACATGTCAATACAAGCCATAACAAATACATGCTAAATTAAGACGGGACAAATGACCATTTGCAGGACAGTGTAAGGCAATTACTAAACTGTAAACCAGTTGTAAACCAGCCACCAGTTTAGCTCCATGTACGCTTTTGCTAAATATCCACTGGGTCATTAAGAGGAACGTGCAAGTACAAACTCGGCTTAAAGCACTGCCAACAAAAGGAGGAAAACATGAAGAACTAAAGCTTGCTTTCAAAAAAATTTCTATGACTCTGCAGAACATCCCCATGGCCAGGACATTCCAGGTGCCAGTATAACTGGGGACATGAATCTGGAAGCAGAGAAGCAAAGATTTTCAACTCAGTGTGGTCAAGTTTTTCCAGCTCCTGAGATTCTTTAAACTGTAGTTATTACCCCTTTTTCAAAATTACATTTCACAGAGACAATTAACCCAAAGAACGCCAGGAAGCTGCGTTCAGGCTGGCACTATTTTCCACCTGAGTTCACAGCATTCACTGCAGGTGGACCTGGACCAGGAGGTGATCACCACAGAGACGAGCGAGCTCCTCCAGCACAACTAACTGCTATAACAGTCTGTGCAGCTCACAAGCCACCACAGAAAGCTGCCACCCCACCTCTCACACCCTCTTCAGCCAAGGCAGCTGTATCTACCTGGCACTGGGGGGCAAAAGCCTCAAATCTCCCTAGGACAAGTATGAGGACAAAGCATCATAACACTGCACCGGAGTCATCCCACACAAATCTTAAACTGCTGAACTGAATTCAATTTACCGGCTGCAGAAAGACTCAAAATTGTTGAAATACAATGAAGTGTTTAATTAAATGAAGCAGAGAAGAACACAATTACCATACAACGTCTTGTTTCAAAAAAACTCTCAAGCCTGACAACTCCTGCTCTGAGCTACAGTACTGGTACTCCAGTTCCTGGCAGGGGTCACCACCATTCCCCTGGTATGGCATTGCCTATGTGCCACTCTCAGTCACATGAGAAACACACAATATGAACTACTAAAACTTCAAATTTTTATTTATTTAAAAGATTATTTGAAAATCTAAATATACAGGAGCATTTATCATCTTTAATATTTGCTTGGAGCTACCACAAACACCGTAGAAGACACCTCTCCAAAACATCCATGCACAACCAGGCTCTTGAGATCAGCGTTTGAAGAGATGCAAGTCTTGCACAAAGAGCTTATCTGAAATGCATTCAAAAGCTTGAACTACTGAACAAAATCTTGTTAGATTCTGGAAATAACAGTCAATGTCATTTTATTTGACAGTCCTTCCATCTCCAGCTAACACCACATGCTTCTGGCAACATTCAGAGCATCTTCTACCAGCAATGCTAACATTCATCAAAACACAAATTACTGGGGCAATACTCCTATCTACAGTTAGGAGCAGGACCAGGTTTAGGACTGTTGCTAGTATCTAAAGCACCTGAGAGATAACTGTAGCCACACGCATCTCAAGAAAACTCGGACACTTTTGAGGTTTTTTTGAAGGGCCAAGCTGAACACAGCCCAGTCTATCTGCTTTGAAATGATGAAACACAGTCATGAACACAGCTCATCACCCGAGATTAAAAACTGTTGAAGACTCCCAAAGACAGCATTAATCCTTTGGCTTTTAAATATTTGAGATCTCAGCATTTAAATTCCGCCAGTAATGATTCAACCTGTAACTTATTTCTTAGCCTACTTATTCTCAGACTACAAATTTTATATCCAAAATCAAACGTAAATCTACTGATTGCAATCTGCCACAGGAAAAACATAGTAAAATTTCTGATTTAATCACACAGTTCTATCAACAATATGTAGAACAGAAAAATATATGTACAACTGTATTACTGTCTGTACTCTAAGTGCTAAGGTGGAATTTTGCCCACAGGCAATAACTATAAACCCAGGTCTGAGATAATCCATTTGCAAAATACTAAGCATACAACACATGCTTTCAGCTTTGATGGAAGCATTCTTCTCCAAAGCACAATTTACATTTAAATTCATATTGTAGGGAATCAAATACTAAAAACAAGTGTCAAGGTTTTCTTCTTCACTGAATTGTTTCTTAATTAGCTTCAAGTGTTTTGTCTAACCATTGCACACTCTTATTGCCTTCCAAAAGTTACAAAAATGTCTTTAATTATTCATGATATCTAACTACCAGGAAGTGCCTCAGATTGCTTTTGTTAAGAAAATAAGAACAGGCTGTTTACATCCAGCTGCTGGGACACAGAACATAAAAGGGAAGCAATTCCTACCGATGCAGTAAGTACCAGATAGTTCTGATAGAACCCAGCAAAACGCGCGCACATCCACATCATCTGTCACTCCCGGGACATCTCTCCGCTCCAGGGAAACGGAGCACTGGGAACCTTCCTCCATGGGAATGTGGTGCTGGAGGCAGCGACCGACCTGCCTTTGGTCGCTCACATTTCCCTTAACATCAGCCCTAAGAATTACCCTGGCTTACAAACCCAGGCGCTCTGGACGCCTTACAGAGGATAACTACAACAGCTAAGAAATTTCTGACCACCTAAATGAAAAAGAAGCTTCTTAGCAATAAAGTAGCGTTTCCCAAAAGGGAATACCTTCCAAATAAACTATACAACAGAAGAGTCTGAAGGATACAAATAACCTGGATAAACCTGGCAGCTGGAAAGCCCAGCACGTATCGCTGGCGGGAGGAGCCTGGCCACCGCCTGCCCAGGGAGGAGCAGCAGAGATGCTGCTCAGCATGCATCTCCAAGTCCTGACAAGGAACACGTGCACCCAGAGCACTCGTGACCTTGAAGAACCACCACATGGTCCAAGCTGCCAGGTTTCAAAGCATTTTTGCCAGGGTAGGTAGGGAACAGGCATCTATGTTATCCTTTCCTTTAAGGGCTGCTAGGACAAAGGATAGGTGTTGCCACAGGCTGACATATACACACCCTGAACAAATAAATATTTCAAGTGGTACGGAAAACTGTTCAGTGGTTCCCCAGCAATATTTTGTTCTGTTCTTGCAAAAGACATAGCGAGAACAAAGTTGAGTGACTAACTTCGCAGTTAATGCAGAAAAACAATTAAGTAATAAGATTTCACACAGGAGCCACACAAAGTCCCTGATGATTGCACTTGAAAATTGCTCAAGTTAACAAAGCACTTTATACCAGAACCCAAATTCCTTCATTACCGTCCCAAGTACCACAGATGAAAAGGAATCAAAGACTGTTTGCGCTCACCAAGCTCAGCTGCAGCTCCAAGCTATTTCAAAACCAGATGTGTTAAGAGCTCCCAGACTGATCAGGTTAATTTTTAATTCAGAAAAATCTATTTCTGCACCTGGGTTTTATACCCTATTATGCTTCTAAAAGAACTTAAGACGGTATAGTTTTAGCCAACTCACTCTGCCAAGTGCATGCTGCTGTAATTCCATTCCAGCTGATAGCATTACTCAGAGAAATTTGACTTGTATCTCATTAGAGTTAAATGTGCTGCTAGTTTGTGAAATATTTTGCCTGATCTGTCATATCAACTGAATATTTTCATGCCCTTTCTTCTTTTTAGCATGATAGCTAATTCAAAGACAGTAACTCCACTCCATTAAAACCAAAAGTCGATGTGAAAAACAATAGCTGTTAGAGCTTATATTGGATCAAGGATCACCTCCCCAACACAGCAGCCAAATGACAGCAGAAGACAGAATGTCAGTTATGTCTAAATGATCATCTCCTTCACACTGATTTATTTTTCTGATATTTTACACATGTCTCTTCCTGTTTTTACATTTGATCTAAAATGCCCCTCTCAGCAGCCCAGTGCAATGGCAAGGAGCCTCCAGCAGACACCTCCACCAAACGTGGGAGGATGCTCAGCAGGAAAGCCGGCTGGGAAAGAGACATCCCACCTCTCCCGGCAGAGCAGATTAAGAAGCCTTATCTGCAGGATCATCAGCTGCGAACATACAGCTCAGTTCAAATTTAGCATACCTTAAAAGCATCCAGAGGTCATCACAACCATGCTTCCTCATTCAGCCACTGGTCCAGAGTCACTCGTTCTAATCCAAAAGCACAAAGTCATCTTCCCAAAACTTCTGGCTCTCAAGAAAGAAAAGAAAAAGAATGATAAAATAACGGTGACAGATTTCAAGAAAACTCAACAAATTCAGCAAGCTACTAAAACCAAATCCTAAATTAAGCAGTGCAAAGGTGAAAGGAAAAAAAGACACTGACTTTTCTTGGCATAAGCAAAAACTTTCCCTTTAACCAAAAAGGCAACGACTGCATGAGGAATTTTAGTTTTCCCTTTATATTCACTAGTAAAGCTTTAATTTGAGAGACATCTGTATTTTCAGCCCAAATTCCTACCTAACAAATTTTTATCAAGTTATTAAAACCCTGTTATGTAGATAACAGTATCACAAAAGAAGAAAAAATTTAGGACCTCTTTTGCTTTCTCTTCACTGAAGAGCAAACTACAACCAGACAGCATTAAGCAGGGTGACAAAAGCAGCTAAACCTCAGGCTGTAATAGGGAAAGGAGAATTTAAAGGGCAGCTAGGTTAAATGTTGTCATTCAGTTTGGGTCAGATAAAATTCATCTCTGGCACCTGGGTAACTGGTTGATGCAATATGAGCCCTTAGCAATATGAGCCTTTAGCAATCACCTTTGAAATCTCACAAAGACTGGTCAAGGGCCTTGGTCACAGGGAAAGAGCAGCTAAGATCCCAGTTCAGAAAGGAAGGTAGCAGCAGGAGGTAGGAAGATATATATTGGCCTGCTCCACCTCCACCCTTGGAAACAGCTGGGAAGAATAAACTAATAAGAAAAACAAGGAGATAGGCAACAGCTGACACAGTTTTGTCAAGAACAAATCACATCAAGCCCATCTAGGTTCCTTCTGCAGCAAGGTAATAGAATCGGTGGGTAGAGCAGCCTTAGGTACCATCAGGATCTTGACCCCATTCCACACGATGTGGCCACGGGCCCGTGGTAGAAACCCCCAACCTCAGGACACCGGACGCTTGTGTCACCCACCGGGAAACGCGAGGAGCAATTACGGGCGGCTCGCTGCCAAACCACGCACACACATCAAGGGAAGCCCACGGGGGGTTGCCCAGCATCCAGTACTACTCCAGATCGTCACTAATGATTTGGGTGATGGACCAGAGAGTATGCTGATTAAATCCCCCAATGACAGCGAGCTCAGAATGACAGCAAGTACACGGGAAGACAAGAGCAGAATTCGAAATGACCTTGTCAAGCTTGAAAAACAGCCTGGAGGAGGGGGAAAAAAAACAAAAAAACCCACAGCACCCAAAATTCGGAGGCAATTCAATCAAAACAAGTGCAAAACTGCAAAATCTGGGGCTGGTGCGGGGCAGTACCCTCGCGCTTGCCAGAGCAACCCTGAAGAGCTGATGGCACATCTGCTGGCTCCGCGCAGTGCGCGCCTTTCCAGGGGGACTTGTTTCCCACATGATCTACCAGAGGCCACGCAGCAGCCTGAAACAGTGGAAATTTTCCCAGTTTCCACCTCCGTCACAAAAGCTGTTGGTTAACATAACTTTACCTCACAGGAAATAAGCTGTGCAGCCACTGTCATTAGCATTAATGCAATCTTGATTACCAAGCCCTGCCCTGGGGGATGCCTGCTGTTTCTCAATATTTCTGTCTCGTAATGCCATCCCAGGAAAAGTTTGCCTTAATAAACACTTACTATGACAGTTAAGAATAAGAAATCGTACATCTCTTCTCCCTCAGCCTCACGCATGCATTGATTAGAACCTAATGAAGTTTATAAAAATCAAGCGATGTGGTTAGAAATACCAACTAGGAAAGCTCTCCGGAGTAATAATAAATCATGCTTCTAATGTCCTCATTTGTTTGCAAAAAAGAAATTATGCCATTAGTCGGGTAGTTCAATCCTGAGCAGTCAAGGCTACAGTAACAAAATCTGAAACTTGCAAAGGCAATGAAATTCTCCACTTTTTAACAGTTACGCTGGTAAAACCGAGCTTAACCTTAGGAGATAAATGATTCATTAAAAAGTGATGTTCTGTATTTCTTCCACAGATATTTGCCAAATTATTTCTCCAACCTTTAATCCCAATGTCACAAAGCTAATAAATAGAATTGCTATTTAAATAAAGCTATATTAGGAAGGGAAGACCTGTTTTCAAATTAAAACCTGTGTAAGCACCGGTAACTAAAATCAGTATCCTGAAGCAGAGGTACAGCCAGATCACGGTTTGCTTGAGCAGGCTCATAAACTTACGCTGGTGATGTGATGCTTTTCTATTTCAGGTGGCAACACAATAAAAAAGAGCTAAGCACGAGGGAAAACCATCACTGCATCAGGTCTTGTTGGAGCACAGGGAACGCTGGTGTCTCAGCCGCTGTCCCCCGGCATGTTTCGCCTGTGCAGCTTGTGCACACTCCGCGTGTCGCTCGGATGGCCACAGCCGTAGGGCCCGTACGTGGATCACCTGGAGCCTGGGCCAGAAGGTGCTGCTCCCCAGCAAAGCTGCAAACCCAGAAATCTGAGAAACACTGCAAGGTGTTGCTGAGAATGAGTGGAAATGAAGGAAGGTTAGCAAAGGATAAACAGCGATTTCTAAAGCACTAGAAAAGGAGCTGTTGGAAGACATGTACTAATTGAGTATTTTACCTGGAAAAATATGAGAATAAATAATAAATTAGTGATAGAAACGTGTTCAAAGTCAGGGAAGAGATAATAACCTCCTCATTTAAAATCTTTAAGTGTTTAAAATTAAATCAGAAAGCATAATAGCAAACGTATTTTACATTAGGAATGGGAAAACCACAGATTATCGAGGACCGTGTAACTAATCATTCATTTACACAATATGAGATTTTCTAATATTAGTTTCATGAAATATTTCAGTTAGGAATATTTGTATTGCGTCAGATTATGGTCTGCTTATTTCTAGCACTGATGATAGCTGCCAACAGAGGATGTTCAGAGGGGGAAAAACATCCTTTTTGTAAAAAAAAAAGGAAATATATTTGGGATGGTACCAGTTTAATCTTCTGTATTAAGCCAAAAAGGAACGCCAGGGGTAAGTGGTGTCTCGGGGAGACAGCTGACCCCCTTCTCTCTGTCATTTCTCAGCTGAGCTGGTCTCGCTCAGGAGCCAGGACCCGCACCCAGCACCCTTCCCTGTGGCTGAGGGTGCCCAATACGCACGGAGCGACACAGCCTTGGCAAGTCCCCCTTCCTCCAGTGGTTCCCATTTTGTCAGATGACCCATATACACACACTTTCGGCATTTGGCTGGGAAGGAAAAAGGGGAATAACACCCCCCCCATCCCCCTCCTAGACCACTGGAGAGAAAATGACACCAACCTAATGCTTCACGTGAGAGCCAGACCCACCTTCTGCTGCAGACGCCTGCCTGTGTAAACCGCAGTGCGGGGGGCATGGGCAGGGGGGGAGGGCTGCTGCCACAAGTGGCGAGTCATTCAGGTGACACCAGGAAAGGTCCTGAACAATAAAATCTTCAAAGACCACTGGAACACAACCTACATGTTTTCCCCTCCAGGTAAGACAAAGACATCCCATGGCTACGGTCGGATTTTCCATCCCACTTTGGAGTTACATCAGTGCAGGGAATTTTCGTTGACATTTACTTGGACAACTTCACGGTGGAAAGATCTCGGGAGCTTTCTCCAGTGCTTTTTCTGAAATCATCTCCCACTGTACTCATCACAGCCAATTGTATATCACTTCCCCATGAGTAATAAAAGCAATTCACTTCAGCCAGGCTTCCAAATTATATGGGAATCATGTTTATAACAAGTTTCTATTATTTGCATGCTTTTATTAGAACAAGAATATCACCAATGAAGAACACAGTGTTCCTTTAAAATCCTGCTTTCAGAGCAGCAAACTTTGAAGGCAATGTCTGAAATATGTAATTTACAAAATTACTGTAATTGATGTAACTGTTATATTGAGAGGTGTATGAGTTCAGAAGCTTCCTGTATAATGCATTTCTGTTTTAAAAATGCTATCTTCTCTTCAACAATGGAGCATAGCTAATAACTTGTCTTTCACCAACAACCCAAGTCAAGCAAGTGGCAGGGCCAAGCTGCAGAGCTTGTTGAACTTGTCATTTTCTCATTTGACAAGTAGATCGATGAAATAATTCAAATTAAATAAAAATTAGACCAAACCTTTATGCAGTCGCCAACCTTTTCGGAAGTGTGAAATTACACTTGCCTTGGAGTAAGATGTTATGTTTCAGCTCCCTGAAAGACCAAATTAGAGCTACAAATGGAGAGTGGATACAAATTTAAGGAGGAAGCTCAGTAATCTTGCCATTATGCCTCTGGGAAGCATGAAGACCAAAGAACCTCAGCTGCTACTACATTACTCTTAAATGGTTAACATTTAACAAATGTTAGTATGTGTCAGTAAAAAAATGGCCACCGTTACAGTAAAAATTGTACCAGGCGTGTGGCATACACACATAACAGACATTTATATTCCATTTTATTAGAAACTACAGTCATACCTTCAAAACATTTAGTGAATAGCATATTTCTGCTGTCAGCACTGTCTTCAAGATTGTTCAGAAACCTCTGCTGTTTGAAATGGCTGCTGTTCATCGACTTGCATAAAATAATTGGCACTATAATTTTATACCTGTCAAAAATCCAATATACAGCATTGACTAATTGCTATTTTGTGTGCTCAGAAAGGTATAAAATCAATTTAACCACTGTGGAAATCAACAAATTATTTTGTGAAGCTGCACAACAGTAAACATAATTATGTTTACTACTGCTAGTCTTCGTTTGTAGTCTTTAGGGTGAGGCAGATTTGCTTATATCATATATAATCTTACAACAATTCGGAGACTAGTCTTGTAAAGTGCTTAAACAACTCTTATGTTGGCAAGAGGCCTCGAAACCCATGAGCTTCTACATGAGTTTATGGCTTGCATTGACTTCTGAAATGATGCAATCTCCCTGAATCCCCAGTGATTTGCAGTTTCCTCTCCTAGTCTTCTTAGCTATCTAAATCAAAAACTTTAAAAAACTGTAAGCTTTTTAGGCTTTGTATGTGTGAGAAAGTGGCAAGACACATACAAAGCATGCGATTTGACCAGCTATTGAAAGAGGTGCAAAAAACACTGGAAAACACTCCCTGTTCCTTGTGCCTCACCTCAAACTGCCTCATTCAGCCTCATCAGCTGGCGCGTACAGAGCGTGAAACAATATTTACTTTTTCCTGTGCCTCCTGTTACCATGCTCTAATACTGCTCCCACTGAAACAAGTCACAAAACTTCTCTGAAAACACTTTCCATTAATGCTACTTTTATCAGACCCTGGAAAGAAATGAATGAAGCCTGAAGTGCTACCATCAAATTTCATGTCTGTGTATTTCAAAAAACGATGCGTCTGTCCTAATTTTACAACATGTTTGGGCAGAATGTTTTCTTCTGCGACAGTAACGTTCCCCGCACTGCTGGCTGTGGGCTTTACTGGCAATTGCAGTGCATTCTTGTAGATGCAAGAAATAAAGGCAAAGAAAAAATAGTTACAAACTGAAATAAAGATGTTGTTATCAACAGGTAAGAAGAGAAAAGATGCCATTCACTGCAGAAAATGGTTGCACTGAGCAACTGGGCAAGCACAAATTTCCACAGCTTGCAATAATAGTTTTGCCACAAAACAAGCAAGCGAGGGCACTAACGATCTGATAGCTGAGGGAAATAAATGTTAGGCACATTCTTTAATAACTTTCTGTTTCTGATATATCAGTAAGCTATCATATATCCAGCAGAAGTTTAAGTCAGCATGGATCATAGAAGGACTGGCACCGGCAGCGCCCCGGAGGCAGAGCCTGCGGGAGGAGGGATGCGGCGCTTGGCCAGCGCAAGGCTCTGTGCGCGGCACGGACGCTGAGCTGCGGCAGTACTAGCAGCGTGTGCGGCTACAATTGTGCAAACGAACTTTACCTTTAGCAGGGTTGTCAGATTTCATATATAAAAAGCCCTTGCCACTTCACTACCCAGTGCTATATTTTTTAATATAAAGGAAGCATTTTACTGAAATGAACTTCAGTTGCAAGGGCATTAATGTACCTTGATATTGGAGGCCAAATGACGCCACGTAGAACTGCTCTTGCCTAACGTAACATCCACCCTCCTCAGCGGTCCCACTTGCTAAGAGACGTTACCTGTTCCAGAGGGACTGGTCTTTAGGCAGAAAGCCACATCCTTTTCTACTCTTTGATATAACACAAAGTAATCTCTTCTCTTTGTATTTGCTGTCTTAATACATTTAAGCAATTAATCCATAACATGATAAAGGCAGCATGAAAACAGACTTACAGCTTAGTTTTAATAAGCATTAATACGTTTATGCTGGTTTTGGCAGACCAGACTCCTACTAATACTTGGCTTCCCAGATTACATCCATGAGAATTAATGATCTGTCACCAGACTTGCCTACGTTCTAATGAAGTAGTTAGTCAAGTACGAGTAAAGTCAGGTGTAAGAAGCTGCCTCTTCCCATTTGCAATAAAACCTTTCTCGCTATTTTGCTAACAAATTAAATTAGTTGGGAGTAAAAATGTAATTACTGTCATGCACCATCTTCGTATTTGTGATCAAATAAGCGCATCTCTGTGAGCTTTGTAGTCCCTTGCTCTACCGAAATGGGTCAGAAGTAAGATAAACCTCACTGAATATCAGAATAGATTTACTATTGTTTTCTCCAAGCAAAAATATTTGTGGGAAAAAAAGTTTTATTTCTTTCATTTAAATAAAAAGATTCTTTTAGCAGTGTGATAGCAGCATTGCCATTTCACATCTAAACCAGAGGAACACAACTGTATCTGCCTAATATACTGTCCTGGAGCCAGAGGGACAGCGATTTAATTAGAGTCATCACCTTTCCCCAGAGGTCCACCCTTTAAGGACTGTGCTGTAGGAGAGCGTGGAGGGTCGCAAGGGCAGTAACCTACTGCTCAGCACAGCGTCAGGCAGCACCGACAGCAAGGGGACAGCAAGGGGACAGGGTGAAAACACATCAAGCACAGCAATCTTCAAAACACATCTTCTCAGCCGCTGTCTTACCCACTGCTAACCCAGTCCAGTCCAAATCCGAACTGGTTTGAGGATTTATTCTAAGACAGCTTTTCACTCACCAGCTATTTCTGCCCCTTAGGAGACTTGCACCCTTTCCCCCCACCTGGGTAGGGGCTGTTTTTGGGACCCCCGCCCAGCGGCCAGGCTAGAGCTCCTGCCCCTGGAGCTGCGGCAGCTCACGTGAAGTGGGCACGGAGAGGGGACAGCTTGGGAGAGGGGCTTGCATTGCCCAAGCGCAAAACATAAAACGGAGATATCTGAGTTATGCAGGAAGTGATTGAGCCTTGTTTGTGTGGGTATGACCAAGGGAAGTACCTTGGAATTAAACCTCACCACAGGCTAATATGCATATTTCACAGTAAGAGATCTTCACAGCTCGTGCCTCAGGAGGTT
>JAVJGI010000050.1:21948861-22033024 GCA_035590275.1 Ibycter americanus | reverse complement strand
TTTATTCTAAGACAGCTTTTCACTCACCAGCTATTTCTGCCCCTTAGGAGACTTGCACCCTTTCCCCCCACCTGGGTGGGGGCTGTTTTTGGGACCCCCGCCCAGCGGCCAGGCTAGAGCTCCTGCCCCTGGAGCTGCGGCAGCTCACGTGAAGCGGGCACGGAGAGGGGACAGCTTGGGAGAGGGGCTTGCATTGCCCAAGCGCAAAACATAAAACGGACGTATCTGAGTTATGCAGGAAGAGATTGAGCCTTGTTTGTGTGGGTATGACCAAGGGAAGTACATTGGAATTAAACCTCACCACAGGCTAATATGCATATTTCACAGTAAGAGATCTTCACAGCTCGTGCCTCAGGAGGTTTCCTGGGACATACTGAAGTGCAGGAGAAGAAGGCTTTCGGAGCACATCTGCTCAGGGCTAAAGCTCTCAGTAACTGCTCTGAGGCAGAAATCGTGCAGTGAGCCTCTCGCCTGCACCGCCCCATCCCGCCGCTGAGGACCCTTGCTGCCTGCACGCTGACAGTGCCCTAGCTGTTTGCTATTTTGATGTCAAAGCCAAAAAAAGCTCCCCGAGGATCAACAGTAGCATCATGAAAGAGAAAATAATGTTCAGTCCTGTGCTGGGAAAAGAAGATAGAAAAAAAAGTCTGAACAGAGTCTGAAGAGGCCATCCTGCCCATGATGGTCTTGCTTGGTTCATGTCAGCTGGCAAGAAGCTCCAGCCCCTAAGAGCCTGGCTTCCCCGGGATGCACGGTCCACACCTCTCTTGCAGAAGGACATCAGCTGCATTACGTGCTCTCACTGCTGAATTCATCCCACTTACTGCCAAGGTAATGCAACTGAAAGGGCTGGCAACTAAAACAGAAATGAAGTATTTACTGCCTAAACACAGTACTCAAGAGAAAGCTGCTAAAAATGTGTTCTTATTTGATCACAAAAATATAAACGCTTTAAACTTCTCAATAGTTCTTATACAAATCATGTACAATACTATAATGCCAGTCCAGTATAGCACATGGTGTATCCAAAAGACAGAATAACCTCAATACACTCTACTTATTGTACTTTAAAATACATTATACTTTTCTTTGTAATGAAGGGAGCATTTAGCACTCATTTGTGCCATTTTCTTAGCAATCTCATTTTAAAAAATTGTCCAAGCAATTCTAAAACTTTTAATTTCTTGCTCTATAATCCTGTGAAAATGTTTTCCTCAAATCTGGTTTTCAGCTATACCTCTTCAACAGTCCCTGAAATCTCAGTCAAGACTTGTCTCCTATGCTATGAGGATATATACATACCATAAATATATCCACGCCTTGAAGACCTCGTTGTTTAAACAGATGTGACAATATATTATTAACTTCCCTGCAAGTGAAATCGGAACTGTGTAGAGCTGTGCTAGAGCTAACACCAGCACCTTGCTGACAGAGAGCAGCCACAAATCAGCCCATCATGTAGACCCTTCGCTGCCTAATTGTTCCTGGGTGACACCACTTCTGCACGCACATAAAAACTGTCGCATATTAACCCTGATTCAAGAAGTTTTCTTACAAACTGTAGGAATACATCTAAGGGCAATTCTGAGCTAAACGAACTTGTTGACCAAGCACAGAGTTGTAGAGATGGGCTACACCTTTCCCCTGCAGAAAGGGAGGTGGCCACGGGTGGCTGTGGGGTTTGCATCCCCTGCTGCTGCTGGCAGGAACGGAGGTGTGCTGGGGACCTTCGCCCCGGCTGGGTGCCACCTCCGTGTAACAGCATGGCACCCTCACGTCTGTGTGGCCGTGCTAATACCAGACCAAGTATGGTGATAAACTCTACCCGCTCAGCTTGGTTTATTTTGCTAATCAATTTTTCAACCTATAAAATGGCAGCAAGTCTTCAGGGCCCATGCACGGCTTTTGGGAAAAGTAGGGAAAATAAAAGGGATATTGCATTGCAGTACTGGTAATTGATATTGAAGGTGCCAAGCTACAATGCATGAATTGACGCAGTTTCTGCCTTCTCTTGCCGTTGGCAGGAGCTCACCGACCCCGTCCCTGCAGCACGGGCACAGCCACAGGCAGCACTCGCGCAGTGTCACCGTGGGTTGCCCATGAAATGCTGGCCAGCGATGGTGACCACTCTTGGGGAGAAGGTGCCAGCAAGCCAAGTCGCAGGGGGAAGCAAGGAGGGTGTCCTGCAGACCACAGACCTCTCCCAGTAACCGAGGGAGCGACGGCCTGATGGGCAGCATGGGTACACTCCATGTTTTGAAAGCAAAACCTGCGGGACCCACAGAGATGCCACCACATCCTGCTCCTGCAACTTCCCAGCTCCCATTATGGCTAAACTTCTCATGAATTATTGGGCTATGGTCCACTGCGCTCAAAATCTAAAGCATTTCTCTCTACCTGACTACTCCCAGTCAGATCATACATCAAATAAATCCCCAGGGACAATCCAAACCCCATCAGCCTCCAAGAAGCTCTTTTTTTCCTTCCGTAACAGCAAGACATTTCTGAAAGCTGGAAAAAGTTATGCAGTTCTCTGCACTTTTCCTCGCTCTGGTGTGATGGCTATCATTATGTTAACGATTTCTTTTTCTTTTTTTTTTTTCCCCCCCAGTGCTGATATGTTTAGCATTTCTCAAATCCTCTCTGCAGGAGGAGGTGCCGTTTTGGATGGCAGAATTCAGCTAATGTACAACAGAGGAGACACTTCTGAAGCCTGGAATGTTGCTTACTTCGTTATTTGTACTGGAAATGAAAAGGGCAGACTAGATTTGTGGGTTCTTCACATCAATGGTAACCCAGACATCACCATCCATGCATCTTGATAATTAACCAGCAAACAAGCTTTCCTCCTGCTAGCCCATTGGGAGTTAGGTGTAAAAGAGTTTCTCTTTCCTTAAACACTGGGTATTTTCAATACTTTGCTAAAAATGTATTAACAAAGTGCCTTTTTATTCCTCATCTCACATGTCTACTTACCCCTTCATAACTCCAAGAAGCACCTAATGACTTCAGTGGGCAGCTGGATGCACATCAGCAACAGAGCTCCGAAGTTTTTCCTCCAAGCTCTACAGTGAGTCAAACACTAAGCTTTTCAGCACTAAAATTCAGAACGTGCTCTTTACTCATTGACTGAAGCTTGGACAATCCTGTTACCACTTACGTCTGCGATAATCAAACTCACCTAGAGACTGAAAATCAAAGACAATCGAGTGCAGCAGAATAAGCAGATACGCAAAGTCCTGCTCCATCCCCACGGCTCAGCGCCTGCTCCAGAGCTTTCCTTATGGTACATCTTGTTCCAGCCATGCTCTGAATTAATAATTTCCCTATGGGCCTTTTTCTGTGGCACCGACCACGATGCTATCCAAGTGTTTCATACGCCTTTACTACATCTATTTCCACAACCACTCTGTGTGGTAGGGTCTAAGGTCTTAACATATGATTTTTCAGAGTATTTATCATTTTACAGTACACCACAAGCAGAGTGCACCATGCAAGTGTTTTAACTGAAGCTGCCATGTGGTGGAGAGGGCCAAGATAAATGAGCACCTCTTGCACAGACTCTCCACATCAGGGTATTTTTCATTAGGGCCAATAGTAAAAATTACAGAGAACAATTCTAAATCAGCTTCCATTTCACCAACTCCTGGGGGAAACAAATGGTCCAAAACCATCTGTTTTCTAAAAACACCTCTCTCACCCTGAACAAACATCAGTTAATCCCGACAGGACAGCAAACACTCGGTGTTTAGACAACAGCAGAAGTGAAGCAATAGGAAAAGATGGGATTTTTTAATATTCTCCTCTACCTCCAGCAGCAAAAGCACAGCAGTATATTTTTCAAAACTGCTTCTTTGTGAATATGCATGAAACACATGTAGCAGTGTGGAACGAGCTCTTCCTTCAACGGGTAGCTCATTTTTCACATGCAAAAGAAAAAAAACAGCATTATTTTTTTCAAATAGCCGCAGCACATGCCATTCTCTTTTAAATTCAGGCACAGTATATTGCCAAATACTAATCTTTGACATCCTTACATTCAGATAACCCTACCAAAGGTCATACTTCCCACAAAGCCAAACAGCAATGCAGTAAACCAAAAAAGTAATTCAAATCTAAAAATTAGGGCTTGATAATAGTATAAAATACAGGACTTCAGAAGTGGAAATTTTTTCTCCCAGAATCTTCATCTTCAGGTCTTGCATGCCTGCATCCCTCTCTCAGTCCATCTGGACCAGGCACTGGCCCTGGGTCTCTCGCCTGCTCGGGAGGAATGGTAGCCCAAGCCAGAGCAATGGGAGAGAGAGGGAACCATCTCAGATCACCATACTGCAAATCTCGGTATGCTGTTCAGAAATTCACAGGTTAGATGACACATTTTTTTTTGTACAATGTCATACTGTTCCTTCAGCTTTTTGCTGTTTATACCTACAGGACTAGAGCTGCTCGAAGAAGGTGTCTTAAATGATGCCCAGCATAAGCTGTAATCATGTCACCGGGGTGAGTGACACAATGATAGGTAACCTGTTGTTGCTTCAAGAAATATGCTTTATTAGCTGGAGAGCATCAGCAGCTCTGTTCCAGGCATGCGCTGGGGTTAGAAACTTTGTTCTGTGATTTATAGCAGTCATTATATCTAAAGCAAACAGTTGCCTGGATACATAAGAAAAAAACCCCTCACATCCGTCACAGTTCAATTATCTACTTTGCCTAAAGGACTCTTACTTTTTGGCATTTTTCTTGCCCCTCCTCAAGAGTTCCCGACTTAGGATTCCACAAATGGCTTACTCCTTATACGTTGTCATCCTGGACCGCAGCTGGCTACATGACTTGTGGTTTTCCTTTCTCTTATTGTTCCTGCTGCTGTAAAATGGTAGGGGGGTTAAAATTAATTTAAAATAGAAGTTCATAAAAAATTGCAGGTCACCTAAAGCCAGAAACTCAGATCTAAAATCTTTCACCTGTCATCGCACTGGACTCCCTGAAGCTTTCTCCATCCCCTGCACTGGTGATTCCATGCCAATCCTTACACCCAAGGCTCCTAAATCCTACACCGCTGAAGTCTCAGAAAACGACAGCCCAATTTTCTAATGTCTTCAACTTTTGCCTTTGCTGCTTCAGCCTGAAAGCAAGGTCTGTCCTTCAGCTGTGCCACAGGTCAGTTCCAAACCAAACGTAACTAACAGGGTACCTGCAAGGGTCCTCTGCCCTTCTCTTCATGCTCCTCCTCATCACCACCACCCTCTAACAGAAGCAGATGGTGTCCTTCAGCTCCCCAGAAGATAAAGGTGGTGGTTTACCCCTTATCACAAGAGTTTCTGGTAAGGAAGGAGAGCTCAGGAGAATAAACCCTACCAGTTTCATGAGTGTATGAGCTTTCCTGAAACTTCTTTCTTTTTGTCACATACCTAAAAGAACATGCACAAATCAAGTGAAGAGGACATGAGTTTCAAGTAACATATTTTTAATGCTCTCTAATTTCAATCCCAGGTACCACATCAGGTGATTTAGCAGTAACTCACATAGTATGAAGTGCTCTTAAATATTTCACTTCACTTTCATACAGTTGAGTATATGGCCTTCATTTTCATCTGGAATTGGCATAATGAGGGCAATGAATGGTGTCTTTTCAGAAATCATCTCAGAAACTCTGGGAAATGACTTACTGGAAACACTTTAACCATTGTACTTCATCATCTAAAGAGGTGTTCATGTGATTTTTAAAGTCCATTTCATTTAACCGGTCATCTCTGAGAGGTGCTCTGAGCCTCTGCTGCCTGCCGGGGGGGTGTAGTGTGGATGTTGGCTGTTTAATTCGCAGGAGCACAATCCTGGCTCCCTGCAGCACCCAGAGAGGTGCAGCGCGGGATGCCAGCCTGGTGTGCCATTCGCATGATCTCAGTATTTTCGGGGGGAGAGAGGGGTGGTGAGGAGGATGCTCTGAAATGGCTTTTATGGTGGAAAGAAAGTTAAGGTGAAGCACAGAACAAACAGTATGGAAGAAAGGGGGAAACAGAGTAAGCTAGTGGGGTCCTGCAGGCTTACGCATGAAACCCAGCCGTGATGCTCTGTCACACCTCCCTGCACATGACCGCGGACGTTTTTAGTCACAGAGACTATTAACGTGTCACATACCTGGTATTTTGCAACCATGATGCAAACCCAAAACTTCATCCTGATGTGGTTAAAAGACCAAGCTTGTCCATAACCTTGCCGCAGAGCTGGGGAAGGTCCCCGCTGACCACCCAGCCTGGCCAGCAGCGCCGGAGACAGAGTCCTCCCGCTCGGAACACAACTCAGTTATGTTTACCAGCAAAGTGACATATTTATAATCAAGACAGAACTGGTTTTTCTGTAATACACGCTAACCAGCATGAACACCAGTGGGGAGCAGATTTTATTGAGGTAAGAGGCTTCAGGATGAGCTCTCAGCTGGTGACAAAAACCTCCTAGATCTCCTCTGTTGTAAGAAAACTTCCACATCTGCAGAAATGAAGTTGTACCTTTGGGATCTTGTATGGCCTCCCAAATAATACAGTTTCTCAGAAGGAAACTACACTAAATTACAATGATTAGGCAACCAAATCAGAAATTTTTCAGAAGCATACTTTGACATGGTTATTTAAACTCTGTTATTCATTTGTCAAGAAAGATGTTCAGTTGCTTTATATTTTGTAGAGAACAAATATTCCACCGTGGTTTCTGTTACTTAAACAGTGAAATGGCATGTGGCCGTTGTAAAGGTTAATTTGCACTACACGTCACTGCTGTTGGCTGCTCCTTGGGGAGGAGGGAGGGGGAGAGGCATGCGATGTGGGAAAACATCCTGAAACATTTCAGTAAATTAATCAACACAGAATGCTAAAATCTAATTAAGAAACCATCAGCCTCAAATCTCATTTATAATATTACTTAATTCTAGTATATTAAGAGATCTCAAATGAATGGTGCCATTCAGGATCACACCCATAGTGTGTCCCCTCATTTAGTGACACGTTTTTAGGTCCAGCCTACTATCAGGTCCTGTTGCTCTCAACTCTGACTTGCCCCTCGCAAGGCTCATCGCTCACAACAGGGATTAGGTGCACGAGAAATAAACTTAATTATTGCTAAGCTGGGCTGGATATTTAATTTTCCAGCTGTGGATGCCGAAATGAGAATAAGGCACTTTTCAGAGCATGGACCCATGTGCCGTCAAAGCTGTTGGGAGGTGAACTGGGCATCACAGCTGAACGGTACCCAAGGTGCGGTCACTGCATCCCTGCTCGGTGGCCGTGCAGCAGCCTGGCCCCTGCACCACCTGCCCCTGCAGCCCCGAGCCACAGGGAGAAGGAAAAGGCTTTCTTTTATATTTGCAGAAACATACCCACAAGGTTTGGATGTCTACAGGTGATCCAAACCCAGCACCATCTAGGACCCCGCTTGCACCTTACAGAGAACTCTGATTTGTCCAGCGTGCCTCCTGATTTACACTAGAACGCAGGAACAAGAATCAAGTTCAGTGACACAAATCCAAGCCGGGCAACGGTGAGATGCATGGGGTTACGGGCACATGCATTACACTGGGTTCAGCAAATCCAGAAATCCCTGTGCAAAGCTATAGAAGAGCTTTTCACTGCTTCCTCTGCTCCCCATTGCTGCATTGCATCGCTCCCTCAGGTACCGATGCTTTGTATCATGTATTCCTGTCTTGCACTCGCTGGATTAACCCGCTCCCTTTGTTAAACACTAGACAGATTGTTGACAATCTGTATTAAATTTCAGAAAGTACCTCTTCTGCATCAAAAATCTTTGGCTTACTAACACAGAAAATATTTTGAAAAAATCCTCTTCAGTAAATCTTAAATCTCATCAAAGAGACCAGAAGTATTTACTACCACCGGTTTCAGCGCTCAGTTCCACCAGTGGTGGTCTCAAATCTCCCAAGCCTTTTCAGTCTCATTCTCCTCCTTTCCAAGCATCGAGCATCGTAATTCCTGGTGTTCACTCTCCTCTCTCTCCTTGTTCCCAATGATGGGGAGAGGAAAGCAAAGCAATGCAGCAGCTGTTTTTGCAAGGAATGTTACAACAGCTTAGGCCAAATGCTCCAGAGGTTTCTCTACAACATTAGCGTGGTGTGGCTCATTTGGAGGAGCATTATTCATCATTGGGAGGTGACGACTCACCCCGGCTGGGGAGCCCCTGGCAGGAGATTCACTGCTGCTCTGCGGATGATGCCTCTGTCACGCAGCTTGCAGGGGAAGTTGTCTCCCTGTTTGCGTAAGGTATCTGCAAAATCAGGGTCTGAGGTTCTTGGTAATACTTATATGCAAGGGGGAATGGCTGCGGACAGAGGTATTAATAGAAGTTGACACGGTTCTTTTTCGGATAACAAATAGTAAATGAGAAGCACATACACAGCCCTGCTCCGGCATCAGCAGCCCCCAGGACAGGGGAGCAGAGGACATCTAGAAATGGTGAAAGCTTTATGCCAGCATTGTATGGGAAGTAGATTCATGATCAAACTCTTTTTGGGCATAGAGCATCACTGAGCAACCAGGGGGAAGTCCCTCCCTCCTCACAGCAGATTATCCACACGCTCACCGGGCACCCCCCACCCCCCAGCACACACACAGGTACACACTGCCACATCCCCGGCTGGGACCCTGCAGCACGCCGGGCTCCGTGGCCCAAGCAACACTTTTGAGGTCCATAATGTATCTGATTAAACCGCCAATACAAAAAATTACGGGTGGAACTTTTTGATACAAGGAACAGCAAAGCTGACTTATGCCTTTAAATAAAAATAAATGTGAAACCTAAGGCAGCCTGCCTTAAGCACAGATTCTAGTTACTAGCTTTTTTTCCAGTAAATAAACTGACAAAATACTGCTGAATTTTGCTCAAATTCGTCACAAGTTGCATGGAAATACAGAAAATAAGCATCAAATTTAAAAGTATATTAAAACTGGACATGACCTTCAGCCATGCCTGTACTAGCAGCACTTGGGCAAGACACGCACAGTCCCACCTTGTAGTCAAGAAGTACTCAAAACGTGGGTGCAAACACAGAGGAAAATACCGCGTCCCTACATCCGCACTCCTGATTGGAATTAATTAAGGTACTTGAGGCATTTCTTGACACCCTACTTCAAATCCATGACCTATATGAGAGATTCAGTAGACGGGTTGCAGACATGTCTGAATGCACGCATCAATCACAGCAATTAAGTAAATGAAATAAAACGTTGCTTTTTTATGATCAGAAGGCATGGTTAGTTAGGAACTGTTGATTTCACTTCAATAAGTATTACATGTTTTTTAATTGAAATATTCATGCCTAAGTGGTCAAATGTTAATATTTCAGTAATCTTCACATCTATTCCTACTTCCTCTGTGCTTTTTCAAGTCCACATTACTATCCCTTTGGCCTCTTATTTTTTCTATTACTTATCCTAAACAGAAGTTGTTCTGAAAGATCACCAGTAATTCACATAAAATATAGAGCTGTTACTTTTCTTTTCTTAAAAGAAGCATAATAACTGCAAACTGCAACTACTGGAGCTGAAAATAACTCTCCAGACAGTTGCACATGCAGAATTAGATTAAAATGAGCTCATTTTTTAAAATGACCTGATAATTTGTAGGAAAAAAACCCAGTAAATATCTAACTAGTTTCATCAGTAGGGAATGCTACAGCCCTTAAAGCAACAGAGGAGTGCCCTACCACATGCAGATCAGGCAACCACGACCTAGAGAGGCCAGATTAACTCAACCAAACTAGAGGTTTGTAGACCATGTTGAAACAATCGTAACTATCCTCCTGTGAAAAACAAGAGAGGGCCACAGGGTGAGACATCGTGTACCACTGGGAGGAGAAGAAATTCTGGACAACCTGACACAAAACGTGAGGAGAAAAGAATCAGCGCTTGAGGTTGCAAGTCAAGATCAGTTTTTTGTTCACTCGCATCTCACAAGAGCCTTGCAAAGACCACAGCAGCTCGTGCATGGCAGGAGCAGAAGACCGAAACGTTTTCATGCCAATGGTTTTCTCCAGCCAGGAGAGCAAATATGACCAAGGTTTGAATTTGTTGGCCAACTCCATCCAATTTCCCTTCGCTAGCCTTCTCAGAGCTCGCGCAGGTGCCATGAGAAATAGTTGGCCAACTGAAGGATGGAGCCCTCACGCGTCCAGCCAGTGTAAAGCACAAACAAGATTACGCAGGATCACCATTATGTATATGAAAGTCCTGAGTACAAGAGAAGTATCAAGTCACTCAGACCTGCGAAGACCTAGCTGGGACACAGCAGTCCCTAGGAAGCCAGATTTGTGAGTCATTAACAGCTTGACTCTTCTGGAGTGCCTGGTAAACCACAACACTGTTTTGACTAAACCTCCTAAAAGTACTTCGAACGAGAACCCAGAATGAGAAGGACAGACTGTTGAAACCTCAGTTTCCAGGGATTACTATAATGAATTGCCATTGCAGCCAGGTACAACTCCTTGCAGTAATTAATTCTGACTAGTTTTACGGTTGACCTGTAGTATTGACAATATTACTAAAATCCCCTTGAGTAGGCTTTACAGGTTTATAAATATATCCAATTATCATGTATTTGATGAGATTTAATTTAAATCTAGCAAAAAAACATTCCCAAGTGAGTCATCTATTATTCATAACTTAAGATGAATTCAGCCTCCATATCACAACTTTTCCTCCTCCTCCTTTTTCAGACCCATTGCTTCTACATAAATTAAATCATTCACTACATACATCCAAGTCAGATTTCCTTTTAGAAAGCCACACTTTAGAGAAAGCAATTACATTTGGTCACTGATATATCACCCAAGCTTTCAAAGTCCCTCAGAATGGAAGAGGGCTTCAGATGTTAATTTGAACAAATTTAACACTTTGATAATAGCTTGCTGTAGAAAAGAGGCTGCAATATCAGATGAGAAAATGGAGATCATCACTTGATGTAGCGTGATCCTTTCAAGACACAATGATGGGAGGTTTGGGGCTGTATATTGAACAGGGCTGAGCTACAGATGGTGCCAGCTGCCACCACTCCCCATGACCATAATGAATCGTGACAATTTATGTCAGCAAAAGTTCCCACCCGAATCACAAGCAGCTTGTTGCTTCACCTCCAAAGCGCCCAGGTACGTCAGGGTGAACAGGCACAGCTCCGAGGTCTTCTGCTGACATTCAGGATCCTCCATGCACTGATCTCAGAGGTCCTATTAAAAGTGCAGCTCAAGAAGCCTTTATTCCTCCGTAGAAATTCATATTTCACTTTACAGCAGTAGCTCTTTAAGACGAAACTGCAACATGTACAAATAACTTACAAGAAGCATCGTCACAGTACATTCGCCGCAATACTGTGAATTAAACTGTAGCACTACAGGAAAACACAACCACATTTAATTGAGTTAGGGAAGAACGATTTATCAGCTGGCTTAGAGGATACGCACATCCAAATGAAGAGGGAAACATGACTCATTTGAGAAGCTGCACAAAGCAGAAAGTGCTGTTGATCTATAGCCTAGAGGCTGATTACATTAAATACACACTTTGCTGCACATATTTTGGGATGAAGAGGCCTGCCACAGACACAGGCTGCTTACCTGCAGTCAGGGCAAAGGCAGGAGGGGGTGGTGTGTGCCCAGGCAGTCCCACAAGTCCTGAAGGTCTGGCCTCACTTATAGAGGGGAGGGCAACAAGGAGCAAAATAGCGTTAGTTTTCAGTTAAATCCTGCAATACACCCCTGTCTTCCTCCCCAGACCTTTCCTTCCTCTCTTCCCCCTTTATTTGTTTGTGCTTTGTACATGCATTTCTCATCTTGCTGCTTCTGTGCCTTCTGTGACCTTGCTGAGGCTGCCTACATAGCCCCCGTGGAGGCTGCAACACTTCTAATTTCCTTACATTTGACTGTGGGGTTTTCTTGACTAAAGATCCCATCTGGCTCAAACACCAGCCCGGAGCAAGTTAATTAACCCCAGTGCCCCCAGTTTTGTCTCTGTGATAATGCTCACCTAAGTGGTGGGAGACCAATGGGGTGAGAGGATTTATTATTATTATTAATTAAACACTGCTGCAAATGCCTGGCCCTCGAGGAAAAAAAAATCACTGTTGCATTCCTGCAACCTGTGGTCACTCTGGATTTTATGGTGATACAAGGGGGAGGAAAGGGGGGGAGGAAGGCAGAGGACAGCCCCTTGTGCCCCCGAGACAGCAGCGGGCTCAGCAGGACCAGCCCTGCCGTGGGGCTGAGGGGGACGATTCACCCATGGGAGATGGGGCAAACATTTTGCTTTTAAGTTGCATTCCACTGTCTGCTTACTAATTCATTTTTCTGAGCTGGGAATAATTCTCTCCCTTCCAGATTTCCAAGTTCTTTGCTCCAAAGGTCCGTGCCAAATTCTCCATCGCCCCTCTGCAACAGGAGGCTCCTCGTGGCTCCCAGTTCGGCCATCCCACCGCCACGAGGGTCCCACGCAGCCCCTGGGTGAACATGCAGAGCACGGGACCTTTCGGCAGGTTTATAGCCTGCACACACACGTACACAGAAGCCAGCAAGGCGTGACTGTATAAGCAGGAGTCCCTACGCGTGCACAACGCAGGTTCCCCCCTCAGCATCCTCCAGCCCTGCTGCAGCCGGGAGAGGGGACAAGAAGAACACCCAGCAGCAGCAGTTACATGAAATCTCACCACCGAGCTGCCGTAGCGCTGCTTTCCCGCCCGGCTTGCTGCGGGATCCCCATGGCTCCATCCCACCGGAGCCCCAGCAGACACGTACCCAGGCACATACGGGCAGTGGAGGGTTGTTCAACATTTGTGAAACCACATTTCAAGCAACTTAACACAGTGACTCTTCCTTTAGTTGACTATGTAAACCCAATACATGTGTTAAACATTAGCAGCTGAAGTGATGCAGGGTTTCAGATGAACATCTGCATAGGGACGGATCTTACTCTGCAACCCGTGGTGTCCAGACCACAGCGTGCTGCTCTCGGCAGACTCCAGCACTCTGGGATTTGCACGGGACATCACCGTCAGCAGAGAAACACAACCACGGCACACCACAGCCGGGTTCCCCTGGCTCAGATACAGCCCGACAAATCCCGTTTTTAAAACATAAGAGCAGAGGTACATAGATTTCATTAACATTAAATCACAAGTCAATTAAATAAAGGCAGAAACGACGTGCTTTTTGATGATCCTAATTCAGAGGCAATAATTCATTCTCAGGACCCTTAAGTGAGAATCTTTAATAACATGATGGAAAATGAAGCCCTTTTGTACCGAGGGTGGAAACATTGCATTCTTTAGCAGTAGTTACTGAATAATTAACCTGCACCCCTGTTATTACCTAAGAGTATTTGCCGTTAACTCCAATAAAAGAGAACATATGAGGCATGGGTGTGAAGAATAACAATAAAAATAATGTATTGTTTAAAGACCACAGTACTGGTATATATTCAAATTTCTGTCTGAGCCTAATATAGGATCCATAGTTTAAACCATTCAACGCAGACAAAATTTTTTTATTGCTTATTTCAGCTTTGATTCTAGAGCTGAGGCATTTGACACGCTACTGCTGCCATTAAAAATCATTTAAAACAGGTGGCCCTCCACTTCTTGACCATTAAGTTCAACTCATTTGCGCTACACTTGACCAGACACATTTTTTTTGTATGCTGCCAAGATTACAACCTTTTCGTGGAAACGAGAGCAAGAGCTGGGTGGAGAATGTCAAAGCAGCCAGCGATCACGGCTGACATACTGCAGGAACAGCCCTTTGGAAGCAATCTCCTACGGTCTGCAGGTCACAGAATCCACTTCAGCAGCTCGCTGGAACAAAGGTGTCCTCTTTGCTTTTTCACAAACAAAGGAGTATTTTAAAATTATGCATGAGAGGACTTTGACTCCTGTGGCCTTTTACCCACCAGAGCCTACAAGCCACCACAAGGAGAGGTCTTTTCGTCATTGGACTCATTAATCTTTACTTGTCTGATTAAAGACAACTGAAAATCTTCATGTCCTATTTATGCATTGCCTCAGTTTCTAACAGTTTCAAGCTAAGACTTGGAGTTCAATACTACAGAACCATCTAAGAGTCAAATATTCTTAGATGTTTGCAGGCTAAAGTCAGTTATTATATAGAAACATATAAGTGATTATTCAAAATATAAATTAACACATCCCATCAGTAATTATACCTCTATTTAAAAATTTATGCCACATATATCTTATTGTATTGTCTCATTCTGTGCAGTTAAGTGACCTTCAATACTGCTGTTTAAGGTGGTCTGATAATTATTTGATTATTATTTCATGCAAATTAAGAGCTACCTTCCCTAAAATAGCTGATTTTCAATTTCATCCTTATTTGCACACTGCATGAAACCATGACATTTCGGAGCTCTCCAGAGTCTTTTACACTGCCTGGCACTATTATATGTTGTTATCCAACCCTTTTTTTCTTCTTAATTTATTTCCTAAATCATTCTTTGTTATTACCACAGCTGAATAGGTCCATCACCTAAACGCACACTATTTCATGCAACACAACTTTAGGAAGTGAATAGCGACATGGCCCAGACGCAGCAGACTCCTGGCCACCGCCTCTTCCCAACAGCAGCTGGAGGAGCAGGAAACAGAAATATTCTTGTAGAAACAGCAAAACACCTTGAAATAATCACAGCTAGGAACCGACCAGCACGGATGCACAAACACACAGACACACTCAGTTCACGCCCTTTCCTCTTTGAGAAGTGCCCACAGCCTGGAGCATTACAATTTACATCAGTTGGCAAACCTGAAGCTTATTTTTAGAAACCTTTGATGAGCTGTCTGTCCAGACCTCTCTTGTTTGCTGCAGAGCCTTCAAATGCGCTTCTCACTGAGCAAGATGAATACATTACCAAAGAAATGTATTTGAGTTTTAATTATTTGAACATCTCCATGAGATCCTCTACTAAAAATCACGTTTATCAAGTGTGTTTGGCTGCTGCACCTGACAGCAATTCGATAAGCATATAAATTCTCAAATTCTTATGTCCGTATCTTTTAAGACTTCTGTCAGTTCTTATCATTTGTAACGTAAATAAAAGCTCTTCTCTGGTAATCCAGCCATTTCTCCTGATGGGTTTATTCACCGTTGCCTCTCAGTGGCGTTCACGGCATCACCATTTTCCATGTAGGAGAGTGGTACTTCTCTGCAGAAGACTCCAGAGCTGCTTGGTGGGGAAGATGCACAGTGTTTATACCAAGCTCCTTGCAGTTGTCCTTACAGAAATCACTGATTTGGAAGTTCAGGATCCAGAAAGTCATAATTAAGTGAAACAGAAAACAAAGTGAACTAAATCTTTCTCCTCCCATAACAGTCAGACCCACATGCAACCCTTCCTGCAAAAGTACCGCTCCTGCCTCTGGCCATCAGCAGTGCCGGGTGCTGGGCGGGTGCTGGGCAGCATCAGGAGCAGCTGAGGCTGAAGCAGGACTGGGAGACGTGCAGCATCTCGGTGAGACTCCCACGAGCAAGGCACTTAAACACGCAATTAGCACAAATACAGTACCCTCCGCTTTGCCAGCAAACCTGGAGTTGTTTTGCCAGGAAGACTGGCACTATAACCTCCGTGCAGACGGGGAAACAAGTGCTCAGGGAGATGGATGTGACCTGCCAAAAATTACCCAGCAAGGCCGTGGGAGAGCAGGGAAATCCCCGCCTCTGCTTTGATGCTCTAGCTTATCACCAAATTGTCCCAAAAGCCCTGATATCTCGTTTTTGAGAGAGCTAGTTGGGTGAAACCAAGGCTCACGGTTGCTTTCGATAATTCTGAGAATACTACTTTTGCAGAAGCACCAAAAGCCCACACTTGTTCTTCACCAAATAAAGGGAAAAGAAAAAGCTTACTGCAATGACTACATAGACAGCTTTGGAATTAAAGGAGCTGGAAAGCTGCAGAAAGAAAAAGCAATGCAGGAGGTACACAGTACCATCCTTGGTAATACCCTTTCCCAGACACGATATTCCAAACAAAACAACACAAATACCAAAAGGTCCATCAAGCAACGCGGTGCAGATCAGCAGTCAAAGCGCTTAAATGTCATCAACATTTGTTTATGAAAATGAAAGCCTTACCTTCCTACTCTCAAAAAAAAAACCCAAAAAAAACCCCCAAACCAAAAAAAAACCAATTAAGTGAGAGGCTGGGGGTCTCTGACAATGCAAGCAAAACATGATTTTTCTGCACAAGGTCCCCAGAACTCAAAAGTAACATCTACTTAGGAAGTTACATCTTTTTCCCCAGGTTATTAGTATTTGCATTTGAATAAGAATTCAAAATCAAGTAAAAGCTTCAAGGTCAACAATCTTTTTATAGAAGCAAAAGCCCATGAGAGGAATTTAAGCAATTATTCTTAGCCAAAGGAGCAGTCAGTTCAAATAAATGTATCAAAGCCTCCAAATTATCAGCAATAAAATCTTATGTCATCTAATAACAACAGTGATGACAATAATTACTAGGACAATGATTTAAAGCTCAGCATTTCTACAGTGCCTGATTTTAAAAGTACAGGTTACTTATTTGTGCCTTTCCAGACTGAAAAAGCATTTGTCTGGGTTTGTTTATTGTCTAAGATTAGACTTCTGGAAGACAAGGAATAGCTTCTAGAAATTATCACACACAAAGTTCCTGCAGGAAGAGATGCTGATGAAGGCACAATTCTAATAGGCAGAAAGTTTACGGATGTCAATCTGTATTTACAAAGAAAATGGAAGAAGGAAGAGCAGAGGAGCAGCCAACTTGTGGGAAACCAAGTCAGAATTTAGAAACCAGCTTTGTTTTCAAACCAACAACCACCCGAGTGGATTTCTCATGTGGAAATCGTTCAAATCCTCTCTCAGAGGCAAAAGCAAGGAAGCCTATTTATATGTGAGTAATACTAATAAATATCTCTTGCACCAAAGGAAATTCAGTGCTACAGCCCTTTTGTGGCTCTGCACGCACAAGCAGAATTCCTTCGGGGAAACAGAGGAAGAACCGTGGCTTCAAACACGGCTCGGTTCTCCCGGCTGTGAGCATTCCTGGAGGACAGGACGTTTCCCGGGGTAATTTCAGCATCTGAGAGATTGGCACAGAGGAGAAAAGCACAATCCCGTCTGCCCGGTGCTGGCTGGGGCTCGGCTGCCTCGGCACAGCTGGTTTATAGCCACGCAGTCACTTAAGGCAGCCCCGATACAATGCAACATCTCCCACACATTCCCTGGATCCAGAGCGGAGCCTCGGGGGAACGTGCAGAGCCCTGATTTCGTGCCCAGCTGTGTGGCACAGGAGCTGCAAGCAGCAGGCACAGGGCTGCAGGAGCCGCAAGCGCTCTGTCCTTTGACAGATCATCTGCTAATACCATAACCCCGCTATTAAGTTTTATTCCCCATATGTACAAGAAGCCTTTGAGACGTAGTCTAAGGCAGCCAGTCCACGCCTTGATGGCAGCAGGCACTGCAGCAAGCCTGCAACAGTCTCAAAATCGTGCCCAGGAAGTTTTTTTTCCTCTGTTTTAATCTCAGCCACTGTTTAAATGAGCCTCACTCAACAAACGTGGAGTTGGAAAGGCTGTTCTTTTTCTGTTTTTTAAGCGTGAGAAATAAAACACATTAAAAGCTGCAGAAATTACCTCTTACAAGTAGAGATCAAAGGCAGAACATCACTTTAGACCGATCCCAAAAAGTCAGTTTTTTGAAAAATCCAGACAACATATGCCCTCCGTATTAATCTGTAACCTGCCAAAGCGTCTGGCACAAACCAGCGGTGTGCGACCCGTTACTGTTTCTCAAGTAAATTATGCCACCAACCTTGTGCAGCCAAATGATGAATTACCCAACTGTTAACTTCACTTGCCTTACCCACGGAAGAGGCACGCTGGGGAAGCGCGTGTTCAGCTTTCCTCCAGCTGTACGGGGAAGGGGGAAGACGTAGGCAGCTCTTATGTAAGGTCTCAAAATATAGAACAAAATCGCCTTGAATCAATGAAGTCATCCCATTCACTTCAGTAGGTTCTAAATGAGATTTCATCCCCACCCTCCTTGTAATTTAAAATAGCAAAAGGAATGAATGATACTGCATTTGTTGTTTAAGTCTGTGCACAGGGAGTCGTGCCGAAGCTCCTCGCAGCCAGCTCTAACACCGTTTAATTATTATGAATTCCAAATTGTCTGCTTCACCCGTTTTTAAGCGGGCTAACTAAAGCGAAATGCAACTGCACGTACACCCAGTCCTCCCTACCCCACCTCAGTCTCACAACACATGATGTGTATTGACACAGCAAACCAAAATATGAGGGTCTATAAGAAGAGCAGGAGAAAGTCTGTGATTAGCAGGAAATCTCATGGGAGTTTCGCCCTGCGGGCTAGTGTTGCTGAAGTGTCACATTGCTGGGAGAAAAACTCACTTCTCCACATACACAAGGGCACTGCAATTTTCTGGTGAGGACCAGACCCTGCATATTGCCATTTCCCTATGCCATAAAGTACAGCGATTACTTGTTTATACCGATCATTTGTTTTCCACAGAACAAAAAGTTCAAGATGCGCTCTCTGGTATTTCAGCTGAACTTGCAGACTCCTGTCCTCCTAAGGAATTCATAACGACGCGGACGCCTCGTTCGTGCCAACAGAGATATTTGTTTCTATGAATAATATTCACATCATAACGATTTGCAGGACAAGACCTAACCCAGGCAATTTTTCAAAATATGAAGACTGAAAAAAGGAGCATGGCTCTACCGGAGATGTGAGTTCTCTTGTCTAAAGCAGAACTGCATTCAAACGGTACTGATGTGGGATGCTATTTTATGATTTACTAAACTAAAGGTTTACTTTTCCCTAGTAAAGCTAGAAGCATTGTATAACCTGCAATACCCATAGAGACAGACTTCTGCAACAAATTCTGTATAAATATTTGATACAATTTTTATATAAATCCACAACATGTATCTGATTGCAGGAACGAACAAATCAGCACACTGTAGCACAGCCTGAGCATTTTCAAAGCCTCAGGCTGACACCTGTATGTATATATTCAGTATGATGGCTAGACAGAGGCAGTTATTTTTCTAGCCAAGGAACTTAATAATCTTAAATTTCTGTATAGGTACCAAAAAATGGTGCTGGACAAAAAGAAGCTTCTAACATGCCATTCACCTTTCCTATTTCAGTTGGTGGGGGAGAATATAATAATAAATTCAGTTCTGTGTTTACATTTTTAAAATACTTGTGAGATGCTTGCAGGCAATGGAGCCTGCAGGTCGCTCAGCAGTTTTGCAAATGAGGCCATGGTGTCATATGTAAGAGACTGAATGAGTCATACAACAACAGTACACATGCATAATTATTGTAAAGGGAGGAAATTAATCTGTCATTGGGGAATTAATGCAGCCAACAGACTTTCTTTCATGACAGCTATAAGCAATGTCCCTGTATCAAAACCTGCAGTTACATTTGGTATTAACAAAACGCTTGCTATACCTAGTAGTTAGTCTGAACAGTAATTTACCCTTCACTCATGGTCGGTAAAATGCTGTTAGTTTTCTTTCATCTCATGGCAGGGTTATTTCAGCAAAGAAACAGGAGCAGAGCAGGGATGCTCTGTAACAGCTGGGGGATGCGATGGTCCCTCTGGTGCAGGAATTTTACTGAATTTCACAGCAGAGGCACACAGCAACACACGTTCATGAAGGGTAACAGACACAGGAAATTTAAAATAAAAAGTTAAGCATTGTTATTTCTAAAATATAAAAAACAAACAAAAAAACCCCACACAAAAACAACAACACAACAAAAAAACCACAGCAGAAACTGAGAAGAATGGCTATGAATTTCTGTAACAGTATACAAGGATTTTATAGCCAGTTTTCCTGAAGCTCAAAACATGTTTTACATAGGGCCATTACCCACAGAGCCGCACCAGACTTCTCCATAGGAAAACAAAAGCCAGTACAATTTCTTCCAGCACAGTGTTAATGCAGTAAGTCTATGCGACTATCGACCAGAGATTTCTCAAAGCAGTTGCTGGTAGTGATGAAAAATGGTCTTCTAAGTTATGTCAAAACAAAACCACAGATTTAAGCAGTTTGTGCAAGAACCGGCGCTGATGACACCAACGAATCTGGCTGCGGCCAACGCGCTGTTTTCAAACACTGAACTGAATCGAGACGGTTACTGACACCAGATCGGTGTGTCTGCCTCGACTGCGAACAAGCACTTGGCATGTCCTGTAAACAAGCTGGCTGCAGCTTGGCAAAGCCACGCGGTTTCTGTACGGAGAAGTTTTCCTGCTTCTTTCAGAAGGGGCTTCTCAGCGAACGTGTTTGTGAGTTGTTTGACGGCGCAGCCCAGCCCAGCTGGCAGGATCGCACCGCTCATTTGCATGACATTATTCTTTGAGCAAACGCTCCTACTGATGAATGCGTGTCTGCATTGCTGAGGAACCACAGGAGAAGTTATCATCATCAGCTGCTAAACTACAACTCTGCTGATGATGCCCTTAGAAGAAGCGCAGCTGGCTGCCGGGAGAGCGGGCGGCTCCCAGCCGGCGACCAGCGACGGCCGTACCTCCAGCAGAAAACACTGTTTGAGCCGTTCCTTGCTGACAAGGCAGGTGGCAGAGGCCCACTTTTCTGTAATAATAAGTTATAAATTGGTCTATGATTTAGTGGCAATGCACGGATGAAATGTTTGCAACTGCTAATGAAGCCGAGCAGCTGCACTGAGCATGTCAGCCGTGCTGCATCCAAAACCTTGCAGCGAAGTTTTCTCGGTTTTGTTGTATATTCAATATTCGGTCACTGACACACACACAGAAACTCAGTATTTCTGGACCGTTTCCACACACGCTCATTATCTCAAAGCTCAGTGTTTCTAAACACTGGCCACCAGGGGACAGAAATTACGTTCAAACCTCTGCTTCCCAGTCCTCAGGAAACAACCAGACCAACCTGGCACTCCATCCCTGCTTCAGCAGAGGGTCTTCAGTGGTTCTCCTCCCACCTCACACCAGAGGCAATCTCTCAGCCCTCATTTCAGCTCATTGACACGAATTTCAGAATGCTTCAGTGAGAGCATTTTCCTCATTTGATCCAAGCAGGATAAGACACCGATGTTTTTCAAAGAGATTTCCAAAGAGCCTTCTGCAGCCGGGCTGTCTGGGATGTGAACTGGAGCCCTCAGAGTGCCCAAAGTCCTCCAAGTCAGCTCTCCTGTTCGCCGCAGCCTTCGCCCTTCTGGCTTCGCAGAGAATCACTCACATGTGTTTTATATAGTGGATTTTGTTCTGCTCACAGTTTCCACTGACAGAAAGCACACTCAGGATTTTTCCTCCACCTTGCTCTTCAGTGGACACCCATCCTGCACCCACCCCACCGAGAACACCACGCCACCACCTCCCTCGCAACCACCCGCCCTGTTTCATCTGCACCTTCTATTGCCACCTTGAGGCCTCCTTTTCATCTCAAGAGTATTTCTGCATTCCCTTGCCCCATTTCTGGTCTGAGCCAGCCACACAGGCGGTCATACACTGCCTGGGCTTCGGCTGGTCAGCAGTAACCTCGCCGAGCCAGAGCCCGGCTGGCTCCATCTGGCACCAAGCACCCTTCCATCCCTGTGTCGTAACTGATGGAAATTCATGATTCCAACAAGCCCTCTGGCAAACTGTGGCTTTAGTCATTAACCACAATACATTTCAAATTTTCATTTAAAATATAACCGTAGCAGGTATGGCTCAGCAGAGCAGTAGCTCCAGCAGCAGACACCAGTCTCGAAGCATTTCCAGTCCAGGGGACATCTGCAAGGAAGACTAAGGATGCAGCAGCCTGATTCCTCCTGGGAAGAAAACTAACCATTTTAACAGTGGCCACTATGCTCTGTAGTTAATAATTTATCTGAGGCTTAGCCAGCATTATTTGGGAAGGAGAAAACCTGCATAAACGAGCATCAGAGCCAGTCTTGCAAAGGGGGATGGACACCAGAGCAAAGCCCCTGTGGTCGGGAGGAGAAGCGTGGCTCACATGGTGCACGTCTGCGCCAATGCACGTACCGCTCTCTGGAGCCACTTCCCAAGCACAGACTGACTGCAGGCTAATAAATTATTAACTTCTTACATTGAGGAGATACCATTGACATTAATCCCAGAGTGCATTTTCAATGCCTCTGGCACAACACGTCCAGCAGAGTCAGTAAAAGCGGTGTCAGTCACTTTTACAGCCCAGCCAGCACCCGGAGCCGCTCTTCCCCAGGCTCCACGCCACGTGCAGGGCTGCGGGCACAGCCGCAGAGCATCCTCCCACGCTGGGGGGCTGGGAGCGCCCTGCCCTGCATCCCTGTGTCCTGGAGGTGTGACCCCCTTCGCTGGATAGCCTGTCATCCACAGCACGAGGACTCCTTCGTTTGGAGCATACTTTTCTTTCTTAATACTTTTTTGCTTCTCCGTAGGTTAGGATTTCCCCGATTGCTCAACTTACTACTCATTAACATGAAAATATTAATTTCCATTTGGCAGCATTGCAATGAATAAAACATCACTGGGATAATAATCTGCTTGGGGCTATAGGTGCAGACCTTCAGAAATGAGGACAGAAGAGCTTGAGTGCTATTCAGAACTGAAAAAAAGACAGTGACTTCCAATGTTCCTCAGCCTGGAGGAGACCAGGGAAAATTTTCCATTGCTGAATATTCACATTACAGGCATTTTTGAACTAATCATTTGGTTTCAGAGTTTTTGCACGCTGACTGCCAAAAATAAATTACTATGAAAATGGGATGCTGTATATAATGTATAAGAGCTGGTATAACACTGCACATTTTGGAGGTCAGTGCAAGAAAAGGAAAACATGAGCAGCCAGCCCAGACAAGGCATTGGCCCAACATCAGCCTCTGCTTTTGGGAGGCATCCAGCGTGTGGAAAGGAGATGCAAGAAGCTCACAGCAGATAAGGAGGGCAGGGGCTTATGCAACCATTTAAAAGGTCTCACCTTGACTTTTTGCAGACTGGTTGAACTATGCAGCTCAATATCCTCTCTGAAATATTTATTACTCTAGGTTTTCATACTGCATAATTGCAATCCTTTTTTTGAGTCCTGCCTATTAAGATCTCAACATGGTAGGAAATGCAGCTATTTGATTACAGGCTGTTTCTGATTAACGTGGCATTCTGATATTCTCCATGTGATCAGGGTCTCAGGTCCGCATTGGAAAAAGCTCAATCTCTTCACATTAAATATAGCTTTGGTAGTAACCTTCCTATTGCCAATTTGAATAGGCACACGCAATTGCTTTTGCAATTCAAGACAATGTATACAGAAGTTCACACTCTGCTCCTGGCTGCTTGCCATATTTCCCTACAGCTAATAACGTTCCGTCTAGAAACAACCAAGCCGATAATTTGCACCCATCAACCTCGTGTAACATAATGTGCCAGCTATTTAGTACTGCAAAATTTATCACTCAACAAGAGTCAAGGATCTTGTACCAAGCAATACTCCCACTTCCCAATTCCTGTCATTTCACTTGCTCTACACAATTTGCCAAAACATCTCACTCCCTAGTCCCTCTGCAGATTTAAGACCAGCATTTATACGTATTAGAGTGGTCACAGAAAGCCAACTATAAATTTATCTATAAAAGCTAGGCATGCAATGTGCAACAGAATACTCGGATGTGAGTAATATGTACAAATGAATACAAATATTGAACTTAGATGGCAAAGCAATTAGACATTGACACACCATCTCCTCCATGCATGGGAGGGGAGGAAAGGGGAGGGGCTTCTTTCTGCATGGGACTCTGGCCATTTGTCATACGAGTGGTGCAGATGACCGGTAATAAAATGTGGGAAATTCATCATCATAATGAATGGCTGTGAATGCAATTCCTTTTCATAAAATGTTATAATTGCAGTAATTAACTACCTGGTTGTTCAGTTGCGTACCATTGCTGTTGCACGTAATCCATCACAGTTTCTAGTGGTAACAGCACATTAAACACATCCTCAGCTACAAAATTCAGTAGCCTTAGAATGGCAGCCAGTTGCCAACCTAACTGGTCAAACTGTAATCTCTCCAGGAAAATCTGAGGTGGAGATGATGGCTGTGACCCAAGTGCCCCAGTGTTTAAAAGTAGCAAAAGTAACTGCAAAAAAACTTTTAAAAATTTGTAAGGAGTCAAGGCCACTCACTGCCATGTGCTGTGTGTCTGCTGAGGGCTGGTGACTTCCAGGCGAGAGGGACTCATCTCTGTGGCTCTTCTGGCATGCTGCCGGAGCTGCAGTGGGCGCGCTGACCTCGGGGACCGGTGCTAGAAGTCCCAGTTCCCGTTGCGTTTCACAGCCATGCATGACAAGGGTGCCAGCCCTCTGGCATGTCAGGATTACATCCAGGGGGACCAGGTCCTCCCAGGGACAGCAGCCGAGCCGGGGCACTGAGAGGGGCCAGCCTGGGAGGCTGCAGCAGGCGCAGGCTTCTTCAGCACAGCCTCAGCAGCAACAGGACACTGGTGTGCTTCGATACCTCCAGCATCTCTGGGCAGAAGGACAGCCCGTGTTTATGTCCTTCACATATGCTACGTATGTATGCCGGCTGGACACTGCCTGCAGCACACAGGGAGCTGCCTCGGGAGGTGGCTGCTGGGAGCTGGAGGATGCCCTGCCTTGCGTGATTGCAAATACAGTCTAAATACCAAATAATAAGCCTTACCGTTATAATAGAGGACTAATAGGTTTGCTCAAATGGATAGCACATTTCTGTGCTGCTCCGTATCAATACAAATGTATTGCTCCAGGCAATACGAGCAATTAATCCATAATGAGCTGCATACATCCTGATCCTGAATTTCCTAAATTAAACTGTAACAAATCATGCAAAGTGAGATGGGTTAACAGGGGACGGCACAGGGGGTCTGTTGGCCATAAATCCGCTTGTGCTTTTTCCTTTATTTCTGGGGGATGCTGGGATGGGCAGAGGGGCTCTGGGGTGGGTGAGGAGGAGGGACGTGTGTTATTGGTATGACCAAACCCCATGTCTGCCCCCACGCAGAGCGCCGCAGAGCGTGCCACCGAGGGCAGGGTGCTGCCACCGCACAGGGCGGGCTGGGGACCGCTGCTCACAGACCCAGCCCCTCCTCTCCTGCATCCCCATCTGCACAGCTGCAGGCGCAGCAGTCCGCAGCGTGGGAAAGCACAGGCGACTTCAGTAACTGTTTTTTCCTTTAAGTAATGGAAAGAAGGTCAATGGCTTTTCTGTCTTACAGAGTTGCTTTTTTATACTTCTACAAATGTATGAATTCTCTGTTTTCCATCCTTCCCGAACAGGGGAATCTGGTCGTGCAACCAGCTGCTGCTTCAACTCCCGTCTCCTTCACAGCCATGAAGCTGAGCTTTGCAGCTCATTCGTTGCCCTAATCTTATATACTACTTTGATCTCTGAATCTCGCATTTATTCTGAGCAAAAGATTAACTTGGCAGAGTGGTTTTAAATTTCCCAAGCTCATCCACATCTGGTTCATTTTCCCTAATACATCATTCCACCTCAACAGGAGGAGTTCAACTCAAAGATATATCCAAGGGGTAGACAATAAAAAAGTAGGGATACGAAGAAGGTTGTATAAAAGCACACACAATACAGTTACATGATTGCCAGGAATATGAAGAGTTGGTCATTGCAGACAAATAAGATTAACACAGCAAGACACTGGATGATTAAAACAGTTGTCCTTATGCAAAATTCAGTAGATATTCCCAAATGTCAATGCCAGACAAATTGCACCATCTGGTCAGTGAGATAAAGACTTTCAACAAGAACTTTGTAGACTGAAGGTTCTCATCCATAAAAACAGGTCATGCTGGTACACTATGATTTTTCAAATTGAGGGCAATCTACTCTTCCCCTTCTCTCCTACTTCATTCCAACTTTAAAAAGCACATATGGTGTATCCTTAAAGCGATAATGTCCAAAAAAAAAAAAAAAAGAAGGATCTAATCTTAACTCTCTCCTTTCTTACAGTGATACTTCTCTATTTTGCCTGATTCCAGATGCCAACATTATTGTTGAACGACTATTCATCCTATTAGGAAGCCATCTAAATAATAAATATAATAAATATATAACAAATATATTATATAATAAATATAGATGGTATATCTTCATCTACACACTTTAATAATATATTATTATATGCTTTATAAAATACTTGTATAATGTATGAATAAATGCAATATAATACAATAAATAATTAAAATATATGTTGCTTTTCAAGACGCAACAATGTCTAAATTACCCATGCGATTTTGACCAGAACGTTTTTACGATCTGTTTGGAGTACTCGATACCTTGACGGCCTTATTTGTTATGCCCATCCCAAACTACTCTCTGAACTGCCCCTGACTAACGCAAACAGCTCCCCTGATGCGGCGCGGTGGTGCCCTGCGCAGGGCTGCGCCTGCTGCGGCTCCGTGCTGCGGCTCCGTGCTGCGGCTCCGTGCTGCGGCATGGCTCCAGCCTGGCTCTCTGAGGTTGCTGCAGGGTTTTGTCCTGCTGCCTCACACACAGCGTCTGACATTTGCACACGCCCTCAGTAGCATCACAATATCCAAAACAGACTTCAGGGTGTCTCCAGCACTTCTGGAGAAGAGGTGGTGAGTGCTGCTTAGGAAACACGTCACCCTGTTGTATTTTTGTCGAGCAAGAGGCAAGCAGAACTGCCAGAGCCAGCCTGCAGACCTGGGGCTTCTCATCGGCCCTTACCCCTTGGGCACGGTGGGGCTGGTCATCTGCTGCACCAAACCCTCCACAAAACCACCACACGTGTGTGAAAGGCAAATAAAACTGCCCTCCGTGAGCTGATAGCGCCATGAGACAACTTCGCTCAGCCCTCAGGACACACAGCATCCGTGAAGCAGACCGCAGGCATGCGAGGGATGATTTCCAAGCCCACCTTAGCATTTCTTACATTGAACAGTGTATTCGAGGGGAGCTCTGTACACCCAGAGGTGCTGGGCACTCCCAGACCACCGGCAGCAGGGTCTGAAGCCCTTTCAGCACTGCCAGTATAAATACACATGAATTTCTCACGCCACATCTGCAAAACAAGCCCAGGAACCACGGGCATCCCCTCCCGTAAGACCCAACAAACGAGCCACTCCAGCACGAGGCAGAGGTAATCCTCCCATTTACCTCAACACAGCTGGATCAGCTGTTGATGCAAAAACCTGCCAGCCTTCCCACATCAAACATGGGTAAATTGGCCGTTATTTTGGCATGCCTAGACACGGTTCATAAGTCAGCCAACTAGCGAAAGCACAACGCCTTTACCTGAGGGGCGGGTAAGGCCAGGGTATCTTGAGGCACTTTTTCGTAAGGGGTTAAATCTTCAATATTCATTTTGAAGCGGCAATGAACTAACACTACATAATAATCTCAAAGGCTGAATGTCAGGAGCACTGCAAGAAAAAGAAACAGCTTTATAAGGTGGGGGGAAGTTCTCCTATGTCAGTTTGGGTTCAGAAATCTAATGGCTTTAATTACTGTTTTATACGTAGTACTAATTCCCTTGATTGTGCTGTGAAATCAAAACACCTACTGAAGACCTTTTTCCCCTCTAAAAAAAGCCCTCAAAGTAAATAAATATTCATACACATCTGCCCATTTGAAATGAAAGGAGAATGAATCAATAATTTTCATTGCTTAGTAACCTCCCACCAAGTGCCTTGTTATTTGAGATTTTTATGTGGAGTTTGCCTTTATGAAATTCTGTTTAATACAAGTTTAAAAGTCAGACAAGCATGGAACACTAAATCAAAGCTGTTTTCTAGGCGACATCACATGGCAAAATACCCATCTGTTCTCTTAGCACCACACTGCTGGCATTTTAACATTCATAGCAGAAAGTTATTTTCAGATACCCAGAGTATGGCTACAGCAGCGCTGTACCCATTAAGACACGTGTATATATCCTCATTTCTATACGCTGAGTAAGTTACTATGCGTTGGAGCCACCCCTGTACACGACACTGGATTTGTCACCCCATCCAAGGTACGATGGGAAAGACAATCGGATGAGGGACTCGGAGATCTGCTGCAGATAATGCAGGTGGCCTCATTTTTACTGACGCGCCTCAAGATTTAGGGTGCAAAGAAGTGGTATTTAAAGAGGCATTTGAAAAGAGAAGAGAGACTACAGGTGGTGCTTGTATTTCCAGGCACTGCAGGGATGACAGACCACAGTACATCAGGAGCATAACTACTCCTGGAGAGGCTCTGGGAAGACGCAAGTATATTTAAAGATTAATGTGCAGTGCAAATCTAACTACTCTTTGTCACCCGTAATCTTGTAATGGAAATGTACACACAGTACTGGGGATGAGAAGGAATAATCAGAGCGCTAAATGCCACTTGTGGCTTTTTTTTTCTTCTCGTGACATTTGCAGTAGCTCGTGTTCTTCCTTCTGCTCAAACGTCCTGTTGGGGCAGGAGAAGCAGCTGGATATTGCGCATCTCCGAGCTGCCAGAGCCTCCATGGAATTCAGGGGAAATGGAGGTGGTGGGGGGCACTGCAGATGAGCAAAACATTAACGAAGCAAAGGACAAAGCCCACAGAATGAGTAGGACCTGCAGATTCCCAGGGGAAGCCACCTCCACAGCACCACGTGTGTCAGACGTCCTGGCAACACATCCCCGCAAAGCCTGTCTGTAAAACCGGTGACTCTGCCAGCGCCTCCGGTTCTAGGACAGGGCAGCGACTCCCGGCAGCCGGCAGCGAGCACACCAATACATGTAAAGCCCAGCAGCAGAAACTCCATCTTGAGCCTAAGTTTGCACCTGGATACACTGGGAACAGTCAGTAGTTTCATGGTCAGGTTTATGAAAGCAATGGTATGGGTGATATATACACATATTTTTTTATATATATATACTCACACGTATATATCTCCAGAAGAGGAAAATCAATCTCACTCAGAACTAGGTGCTGGACATAAATTTATTAAGATGAATGAGCCTACTTCATTTACCTTTGGTGCCTGGAGGTCAAAAACTCAGGCAATCTTACTTTTCCCTCGCATCAAAGCGCTCTGTTTCTCCCCTCCTAAGTTCTCAACAGTAATTCATGTCTCTGTGTCGCATTGATCAAGCCAGTCTCTGAGATCTTAATTCTTTTGTCTGCATCTTCTCTTGTAATCAGCTCCTAAAACCATGGGGACGTAAGGTTTCTCACAGCAAAGGTAAAAACTATTTATTGTACTGACCTTTTTGATTAATAGGTGGAGTTAGGTATAACATCATTTTTATCATGTGAACATAATGACTTGCAAGACAATAAAAAGGCATTTCAATTTTTTATCAAAACCTGTAGTGAGAGCATAATCCCCCAAGGTTAACTTCTTCTGGGACAACCCAAGTAGCCAGGAGTGAATAAACACCTTATAACTTTGGTATTAACCGAGAATTGATTCACAAAACAGCAGGGATCGTTTGAAGGAGCCGGTCATTTTTTATCCTTGACTACGGAGAGCAGTGGCTGGCATGAACCTCTGCTGCAAGTAAATTAAATCAGGGGAGAGCCCCGCTTTAAGAGGAATTCAGATCAAGGGGTGCGCAGAGAGCTGCAGCTCCGCCGGTGCCATCAGCCCTCTCCAGCACCTCCACCCCCCCTGCCAAACACAGCTATCTGAAAAAGTACTACGTGGATTTCCAGCACATCCCAGAAGCAAACAAACAGGCGCAAGCTCGGAGCAGCAGGAGAGGAGCGAGGCGTCCCTCGGCGAGGTGAGCCGGGTGCCTGAGCCCAGCGGGGCCGGCGGCGAGGACGGGTGCTGCCGGGGCGGCAGGACCCCCGAGCCAGGCTGGACCTGCAGCTGCTCCGCGCGAGGCTGGCGAAAGCGCCAGCGGCACCGGTGAACCGCACCAGGAGCGGGATGGACACAGGCGCGACCTGAGGGGCGCTAACGCAGGCGATGTTTCGGCTTGTGTGCAAAAACTTTTGGGCAAACTCAGAAACACCCTGGATTTTCTAAATAACAATGTTATCAACTATACCTCCACTGGGCTTCATATTCTGAAATCTTTCACTTGAGCCTAATTAAGCAGACATTAATCAGATCACAGTAGTGACTGACTGTGTATTAGACTGCAAACACGACAGCGATGTTCCACTTTTCCCACAGTACTGCACGAAACCCGCTTCCCAACATTTACCAAATACACAGATTCCCATGAAATCGCAGAATTGCTTCCATCCACTTCTATGGAAACCAAATTAAATACGTCCAGACGCAAGTATACTGGGCATTTAATAATCCACTACACATAAAGGTTTGTATAAGTTCAAGAATACTTTTTAAATCACTTATTGAATTAATGAGTATTCAGTACCTACTGACAGCTCTCTAGCTGTACTGACCAGAGGGAGGGAAAGCAGATCGCGGAGGGGAAGGCATAGCATAGAGGAGAGGCAGGGAGGGCACAAGTGCCCTGCCTTATGGCACGTCCGCGCCATTAAACTCTGTGCCGGCACAGTATGTATTTTGAATGGTAAAACACAGGTACAGAAGCGGCTTGCATTGCATTAGCAAGTTACAATTCCTTTGCTGACCTAAGTACATCTTTCACAGCATTTCCCTTCCATGGCGAGATCACACGGGCTGGGGCTGGATCAAAACCCCGGGCAAGGACCGGTCTGTGATGCTTTTTTTACTCTGAGAGATATTGGGCAATTATTCAGAGGCCGGTACAGCGTCATGGTCCCCAAACACGTTGCTGTTCTGCACAGCAATAATGATTCTTTTAAAAAATGGGGCAACCTTGAAAGTACCCAAAACTGCACATTTTCTATCGTGTTGGCTGCTATTACAGTAAATTGAAAAGGACAAAAGAAAGCATCCAAAGCACTTCTGCTGCCAATGTCCCCTGATGCCCCCATCCCTGTGCAAGGGAGCTGAAGATAAATTCTCCAACAACAAAACCTGGAGCTGTTTTTCTGCAGAGCCTCCCAGGCCACGGAGAGGATCCAGGTAACAGGAGAGGGGAATCGACTTGTACATTTAACCAAACGTTAATCTCTGAGCTCCCACCAAGCCACATGAAGTCTCTCCTTCACATCTAATGAACTGACATGCTTCACCAACAAAACTCACAAGTTATGAGCATCATCTTGTCAGAAACACTCGGATTAGCACATGGAGACCCAGCTCCTGACAGCTGATGCTCTGCACCAGCCCGGAGAGCGATGCTCCTCTTCGCTGCCCTGTAGCACACAGCAGGCGCTTCCTCGCTATTTAAAAGTTGTCCAAAATGAACGTTTCTGACCAGAGACCTACCTGAAGGAGGTTTCTAGCTGGAGAGGGGCTCCGTGTGCCGAGGCACTGAATTCTCCCAGACACTGGAAAACTCTCTGCCTGAGACTTAATAACCTTCCATTTTGATGCATCATGATTATGTGAACAGAAATGCACAGACCTAGCTATGTGAGGCTTTCAAAAGTGACAGTATTTTAAGGCAAAAGGGGCCTTTTAACGACATTTTTACGCAGAGCGTGGCTGAGATTCAGGCTGTCGTAAGAAAGCAAGCATTCCCTGTAAAGGGCACTGTGTCAGACAGTATTTTGTCATCTTTGTACCCACCAGCCTTCTAAAATCAGCGAGAGCAGATGATATGGCAAGCAGATGTAAAACAAGGACTCGCTAGATGGTCTGTAGGTGGAGGGGGTGGAAAGAGGCCGCAGAGGATTTGGACCATGCGTGGGGGGTTCTGGCCCCCGAGGGGTTTGCTGGTTAGGGGGTGCCGGCTGCGCGGGAGCTCAGAGCGGCTGGTGGCGCCGGGAGGGAGCACATGGCCGCTCGTCCCCACCGCCTCCCGCGCCCCGAGAGGCTTCCAAGTCTCGCCCACTCAGGGGCATAATTATGACAACTTTAGAAATCATTCCTCTCTGCCCGTCTCCATGCATAATTTCAAATAAGCCTCCCAGGCAACCAGCAAGAGGAGCTCCACAGAAAACAGTGGCAAGCTTTGAAGTTCGAGTCTCTGTTCTGTTTCCAGAAAGATTGTGATTTAATGATAGATGCATACCCTGCCAGGAAAGCATTTTCTTAATGGAAAGGAAGTTATCTGGGTATAAATATAACCCAACTGCCAAGCTGCAGCGCAAAGCATCCCTGGAGAACAGGCAGGACTTAGGGTCGAGCCCAGGTGAGCTCCAGCCCAGGCTCAGCCTACCTCAGGCTGCGTCCTGGGGCTAGAAAATCTACTTCTGTCTCATTTTCCATAGCTATAAGGGTAGTAGAGATAGCAGTAACCTGAGCACAGTGGTGAACAGAAATGTCTGTCGAAACTGGGCAAAACCCAGGTCAGTGCCAGCAGCTGTGCCGCAGTCAGCCTGACCTGGGCGCGTTAACTTGCATCGGTTTTATTCCTTTCTGGGGTTGCGTATGTACCTCTCAGTTATTCAGAACGTGGAGCGCCTATAAGATGTTAGTAAATTCTTTAATGGTTATTATAAGTTACTTTTTATTACTGCTTCAATAGCTATAAATTCTACTTGGTAACATCAATTATATTAATATAAGCACCCTCAGTTTACTCATTATAATTAAAGCAACTCCTAAACAACTAACTTAAGAAGAAAATGCCTTTCTTATCCCAAGTAAAGCAGAGCTTGGTTTTTGCCTCTCCCTAGGCATTCAGTCTCTTTAACAAAGCCACAGCAAAGTACGCAAGGCTAATTACAAAAGCAGTAGTTCTGAGTGGCACAGCTTTCCACTAATTTAAAACACACGAAGCAATTAGAGTCAACGGAGTCTTTGCCTCTTGTAAAGGGGTTTTGCAGCCTCCACCAGGTCCATCACAACAAAAGGTGTGAAGCTGGCCATTTGGGTAGCCATTGGCCACTGATGGCTTTAACCCAGGGCAGTGGTTTACCCCATGATTGTTTAGATCAGGTTGCTGTTAAGGGACCCTTTCCACTCCCTTTATAGGGGGCAATCTGGGACGACTATCTTTTTTTAAAGAACTGTTACAAAGGCAATGAAAAGTGCTGGTGCAAGCTGCAAGGTCCAAAGCAAGCCAGGTTAGCCAGGCTTTGCACATGTTTTTCACATCTGTCCTTAATTCTTCAGCTCATCTCAGCCTTGCATCAACTCTGTCCCAGGGCTGGAACTGGGCTTATCGACTTTTTTTTTAAACTGCTTTTGCAGAGGTGAGACCACCAGTTCGTTTTGCCTCTGAGGCCAGATTTGAATTGCAGAAGCCAGAGGCAAAAGGCTGGAGCCCCACACTTGCTGCAGGGTATCATCCCAAACACTTACCCTCTCTTTCCCACACACACACAGAAATACTTTTCACACTCTGTGACTTTCTAGTTGGGCTATACTTGTTTCTTACCTGGGTTTCCAAACCCTCCACCCTACCCAAAGTCCCAGGGACCACAGACTTGCTGAGGAGCTGCTCATAGATTACAGGGCAACTGAACATGAACAAAGCCAAGAAAATGAAGCCAGATTTTTCCTTCTGCTTGCATGGATTTTGACATTATTAGAGCAAATTCCCAAATGACGCAGAGGAAAAAACATAATATCCATATTCTTCACCTGCACATCAGTACCTCTTATTTTTAATAGCAATTGAAGGTGAAACTGCCTGTGAGATCACTCCTTTATAAAGGAATTTTTTAATATGTACTCTCATAGCACTTGTGCAGAGCCCCACAGCTGGGACAGCCAGGGACACGGCGATGCAGGGACAAGCCCCTCGGCACGAGGCGAGGCACACAGCTGGCCAGCACCGCTGGGCACAGCACCATCCTGAGCCCTGCCAACCCCTCACTACCGCCTCTCCCTCCACAAGCTCCCCAGCCTTTTCTTGGAGACTTCGATAAACAGCGATCTCACCAGGTTTGCTGCTGCAAGGAGCCTGCATGGCTGCTGGGGCTGCGTGCTGCTCCCCTGCCTGCATTGCTCTGGTGGGCATCACAGCATCCATCTCCTCAGAGGGATGGGCCGGCATCACATCTGCCACATCGAGCTTTAATCACCTTCGACTGGCTGGGACTGGAAAGCTCCTTTAATCCATCTGGAGGGGAAACAGCCTAAGAAACTGAGAAACTGCTGCAAATGGGCATCACCCAGATGGTTCGAGTGAGCTGCCAGAAGCTGGCTGGGAAGGAAACTCCTCTCCCAATTCCCCACTTTTTCCCCATGCACAATGGCTTGCAGCTGTAATCGCATTTGAGATGTGCCAGTGAAAAAACCACTTCCCTTATCTTTAAAGATGTATCTTCCAGTTCATGCTTATGGTGCTGATATTTATCTTAAATAACATCAGCAAAATGAACACACCATGACTTTTATTTTTCAGATACAATATTCTTGTCAGCAGTGGAGAGCTTAAGTATTCTTTCCTTTCACACCTATTAGGTTGGAACAAGCTTTAAAAGTATAAATAACCTTCCCCATAGCATAATGAAAGACCTTATTATAGCCCGGGATTAATTTTTCTAATCTATTTACAAGCAAAAAAAGGTCAAACTTGAATTTGACACTGAGGGAGGCAGGACTCATTATCTCCAGAAAGACTCAAGAAAATGGATGAGCATAAACATATGACAGTTCTGGAACCTGAATCCGTGTCCTAGCTTCTAATTAAAAATTATCCATCAAAGCACTGCATTGCAAACGTCATTAACTACAGGAAAAATGAAATTTCTAATTACTAAGCAAAAACGTTTTAATCTCAACAATTTGCTTATTTTAAAAAGTCATCTTAACTGCTCAAAAACGCCTTCCATTACTTTCCCTTCTCCATGTAAAAACTCTGCGTTATCCTCTCATTACCGAAGGATCAGCAGGACATAACCACACACAGCGCACAGCTTTTCCTAGGTGCTGCAGCATGAAGGGGCCCTCACAAACCTCAGCTCACTGCCCATGAATCCCACCTAATTGCCCTCTTGCTGAAGTGCAGGTGTGGGCACCACAGGCACGAAGGCAAAGCCCTGCCAAGGCGTAGGAGCCCGCGCCAGGCGATGCTCCAGCGTGGCTGCTTGGTCAGACAGCCCCAGCGCAGGAGCAGAGGGAGCGGATGCTGCTGCACGGCTGCTGCTCACCAGCTGCCTTAGGTGAGTCCCCAAAAAGGGCATTTTTGCAAAACAAATCTCACCCCAGAGATTTGGGAAAGGGTTCGCTTTCTGCATGCCACACACGGCTCTGCTGTTCCTGGGGCTGTGCCTCCCTCTCCAGGCAGCCCAGGAGCTGTAATTGCTGCTGGTTGTCGTTTCATCAAACCTTGCTCCAAGCAAAAGTTAATTGACGTGGGCTTAAGGTAGCCAGCAATATCTGCTGGACAGCCCACACGATGGCTGCGAGCGCTGCTTGTTTCTGTCGTGGGTAACGATGCGGACAGCCTGCCAAGCGCCTCTGATGGAAATCATCTCATGGAGCATGAGAGGTGTCATGCTGAGCTCCAGCTCAGGCTGCGAAGCTGCAGAATACAAAATACAAGACCACTACCGGTGTTTTTGTAACTGGGTATTTGTGTCCTGTACTCATGACAGCTTTGCTCAAGTCTTTGGGATTTCACCTTGCGATGTCTCAATCCACCGCGTTCCCACATTGCATTCCCCAGCCCGTGCTCTCTGGAGGGTGCAGAGCAGAGGCACAGCACCTTCCCTTGCCCTCCAGCAGCCCTCCCGAGGCCAGGGCATGAATCCAACACACACACCCCCCTGAATATCTGAATCCCTTCCATGTTTGCCATCCCAAAGAATTCAGTGCCCCTGTGACAGGGATGTCAGTCCTCCCTTTCCCCTTCCGTGCAACAGGGATCTCGCTCAGGGACATGCACAGGGTTTTTCCCACTCATTTCTCCAAACTTTGCTTGTAGGACTTTACACCTAATTGTATTTTTGCGAGGAAGCCCAGCAGGAGCCAGCATTTCTAGCTGCACAGCCTTGGGGAAAGCTCAGACCCAGCCAGGTCTCTGCACCCAGACAACGTGAGCAGAGCTGCCACCACCAAGGTGTCCAGGCAAAAGCAACCCTCACTCACTGCTGGTCACGTCTGGAGAAAAGTGCTCTGCAAATGCACCGGGGAATAACACTGAACAGGTATTAAAATATTCTATGAACAAGAAAAAAATATAGTTTTGTAAATATTACTCATTTTCCTCAACTGCTAGTTAATAATATTGAATTTTGTCCTGCACGCAGTCTTCACTGCTACTTAAGGGTAATGCACATTCATAAACACATGAGAGAGTGCTTGACACTTTGCCCACTAATAGCCAACGACTGTAATAACTCTGAGACAATCCAGCAACTGAATAAATCAACACCCCCTCGTCATAACCCCCTCCCAAAGAGCACTCAGTGGTATGGTCACAGCCAGAGCAGGGCTGCACCACTTGATACAAGTATTTGCATTAATACTCCTTGAGTAGCTGACTACACTCCTTGGACATCAGAGGGAGTCAATGTACAGGAACCATAGGTATTTATGCAGTGTGCTAACTGTATTTGTATGTGTTCATTGCATTTAAGTGTATACTTAATAGATTTATTTAATTCCATGAAAAATGTGCCAGGAGATTTTTCAATTTGTATCCATCTTTACCAAATGTAAATAAACCAACCTCATTATGAACCCTGCATAGAGCAGTTTCCATTCATACTGAAAACCGATGCTGCCAAAATTGATATTATCTTATTTCTGCCACAAGAATCATATGAAATTATGCTGCTTAACAAAGCAAGAAATAAATGTAGAAGAAAAACAGTGTCCAGCACTCCTGGAGTTAGCAGTACAGCCTGTGCAGATCCCAATACACCACTGTATACAATTCCTACCATAACAATATGCAGTATACCACTTATTTTTATGAGATACTTCTTACCAGTGTCAGGCAGTAGGATGCAGCTACTGGGAGCACGGAGGATGCAAGTGCATCTCATAGTGAGCTGCATTCTACAAGCAAGCTAGGGAATCATATATTAATATAAACCAGGTACTTTTTATATTCTCCTTTTTAATACAAAGAATCACTTTTTATGCATTTGAACAGCTGAGCTCTGGAAAGGATGGGAGGGGGTGGCTGGGTCTCAACTGCCTTTTGCCTGAGAAGTTGAAATAAGGACCACGAAGCAAGAAATCCTACAGCTCCAGTCACAAGAGCTTCTTTGCTCTGTCACTCAGGGGAAATCAATACCACCCTCAGCTGCAAAACGCAGCCCGTTGGCAGCAAATTGCTCATCTCCCAGCTCCTTCCGAAACCCACACCGCTGCAGACACCGAGCACTGGGGGGGAGCTGAACCACACAGAACAGACTCAAATGCACTAATAATCTACTAAGACAAGCAAAACCATAAAACATCCATTTTACAGGCTATGGATATGTGCTTACATGGGATGTCTCCCTCCTCCTGCACTCCTCAGGCTCTTATTCCCAGCGAATTCAAGTACCTGGAAAAAGAGATGAGGAGTTCAGTACTTACTCCTCTGGCAGTCATCTTGGGTTTTATTCTAAATAGCTCTTGCCATTCCTTAATGTGGAAGAAAGGAGGAGGGAAAAAAATAACAAAAAAACCCAGGTATAGTGAGGAGTTTTATGTCCCAAACTAAATAAACTCGCAGGATTATAGACACTGCCTGAACCGAACAGGTTTCCTGCCTGGGGCAAGGAAGAAAAGGAAGGTGAAAAAAACCTTTCCTACAGTGCATCCGATGACAGACATCGGAGCAGCTTTTAGGTGCAATCTGTTTTTTCAGGCACCATGCATCTCTGGAGCACTGAGTCTGGCCCCACCGCTACTTTGCTGGGCATATAGATGGGACTCGCAAACTGCTGAGCCAGTTTTCCAGATTTACTGCAGAAACCCTACTTTTGAAAACTTCATCCCTGCTGTGGGCATAATCAAGGGATATTTAGGACTTAGTGAAGCCTACAACCTTTCTGCTCTTTCTCTGCTTTTCATGAAAGGAGATGACAAGAACTTGCACAGCATGCTGAAATCCTTTCCTTTATTTTTGTTATCACCTTGCTAACTACTTAGTGGTTTCCAAATCAGGCTACAGAAAAAGGCTCCCTTTCCACCTCCTCCCCACACCCTTCCCAGAGCACAGTAAAAGTCCGCAGCAGATTTCTGATGATGATCACTTTTTCACTTTCTAACATGATTATCAGTAAATGGCTCTCAGTGACTTTTTGAAAGCATTTTCAAATTTTACTTTTAAATAACATTTATAAAGCCCATAAAATTCCTTTCCAAAATCCAGGCATCCCTTTATGAAAACAAGTCACTTCTGAAACACCCTATTGATGTCACTACTGATGCCTTCACTTTTTGCCTTCACAGCTTGTTTTTTGACCTCTCTCCCATGGCAGCCAAGAGCACCAAGCCCAGCAAGCGGAGCCAAACGCTGCGGGACCGCGGGAAGCAAGAGGACCCAAAACTCCAGCCCTGAGCAGGTTCATCGGACCAGCAGGGCATCACTGCATCCGAGGCAACACACCTTTCCTCTCTGTTGGGCTTACTAGCTCCGCTGGGTGAGTGAACACACATGCTGGTGATTCAAGAAGTGGCGTCGGGGTGCAGGGGGTGGCCAGGACCCGGGAGCCCCCCACGTCAAGCGCCCAGCCCCGGGCGGGCGCAGGTGCTGCGGCTTGTGGGAGCGCGGAGGCATCCTGGAGCAAAGGCAGAGCTCTCACCCAAGCAGATTGCATTGCCTGACACCGGTCCTTTCCAGCAATCCTCTCAGCTATCCCAGACCATTAGGATGGCTCACAAGGTGTTTGAACAGTTTGGCTGTGTCCTCTGGATAATTATAATGAGCTACAGCTACTAACCCCCCCCCCCAAAATGTGATTCTACTCATGCTGACTTATCTGACTGCAGCACTCATCCTGTATCCTGGGAATACTTACAAGAAGTAGGGGACCTCTTGCCAAAAAAGGGTCGGGGGGAAAGAAAAAAGCAGCCCGTTGTCACTGTTCGCTCCCCTTTCCGTGAGCCTGCCCCCCTGACATCTCCTGCAGCCCGGGGAAAGCCCACTCCAAGTCGCAGCCGGGCGCCCCACAGCAACACAGCTGCCATTTATTGCCAATTAATTCACTGTAAAGATCCTTTGGGGCTTGCAAATACAGAATGTAAAGTGACTATAAGTGTGAATTATTAGCCTTTTATAAGCCTGTCTGTGTCCACAAGTCGCTTCTCCAACGGCCGCTGCCACTGGCAGGTCAGCACACAGGTCAGGGAGGGTGAGCATTCATTTTGCCCCCCGTGCTTTTCCCTGCTCCTTGGTGGCAGGGCTGGATTTCAGCTCGGGTTTGCCTGAGTTGGCTGCTCCATCTGCCAGCTCTGGAGACAGGATCACCTCCTTCCCCTCGGCAGGGAGGCTCAGAGCCGGCCAGTGCCGACAGCCGCGGGGCTCAGCCCACCGCAGGCACCAGCTGCAGCATCTCCCCAGCCCGGAAGAAATGTGCATCTTCCTCCCACCACAGTAATAAAACAAACTTTAAAAATCCTCCTGGGTGGGTGGTTATGCTGCAGGAATGGGGCTCCGGAGACACTAGAAACAGTGCGATCCCCTGCGGGGATGCGATTTCGTGAGAGCTTCGCTCCCACTCAGGCACTGCTGCTTTGGGAGGAAATTGTTTTTATGAAACAATCACTCAACTTACATTAAGAAACATATCAGCAGGCTCTGCTGCTCCCAAGATGAATTGGACTTGAGCTTTTCCATGGCGTGCCACCTGCAGAAGGGACAAGGAAACGTGGAAAACATCTCACAGAGCAGAACTGAAATAGGGAGCGATTCAGCTGGCCAGGACCAAGCAATGGCAGAAAGATCTTTCTGCAACAGCAGGAAACACCAAAGGACACACAATGTCATGGGACTGGTAAGCAGCACACATCCTGTGCAGTGGTGTAATCCATTAGCTGTTGTTGTTGTTATTGTTATTATTTATATTAATCTTTTTCCGCAGCTGTATGTCATGTCTACGTTTGCTTCTAGAAAAATACAATAATATAATATTATTGTTTGTATAATATAATATAATATTATTATTTGTATTTTTCTGGAAGCAAACGTAGACATGACATACAGCTGTGGATAAAGATGGCATTGTACCCAGTACACCACCATCCCTAATGGATTTGGCTGGCACGGCACTGAAAAACAATTTATCAGCAGTCCCTATCACCATCATCCTTGGCCAGCTATAATGACTATATTACTCTAGCATAAAGAACAATACCATAGATGCATGATATATGAAGTACAAAATGTGTTTTCCTAAACATCTGCGAGGCAGGCAAGCAACAAATTAACTTGTTGTAATTAAGTCTGATAATGTGATGATTTGAGCATGACCTTCGTAAAAAGGGCAAAAAAAATCTACCATCATTCATTAATGTTAATAAAGCAGTTGAACTCTTTACTAACTAGATGTCCATCAACGGTACATTGTCAAATTGCTACACAGGTAGTCTTAATTAGCATCTAGCAGGGCAGGTCATGCTACACGTGGGCTATACAGCAAAGAAGAGTTCAGTTTTAGGCGTTAAGAATTGCATTAGAAACAAGGTGAGAGCTTCATCAGTTTGTCACCCAAGTCCAGATGGAAACGGCCAGGGTAACCCTCTGCAAACACCCCAGGACAAATCTGGAGGAGACAAGGGGAGAGCTGCAGCTCGGAGGCATGGGAAGGAACGGTGGGAGGGGAACAGCGTGGGGTTTTATGGAGGTGGCACCATCTGCCAAGTGACCAAGCACAGCCAACACCCACCCTGCGCAAACAGAGCTGGCAAGATCCAACAGAAACAGCCTGTGCAGGAATTCTTTACATTTGCCTTTTTTAAAAAACAGATGGGACATTGTCTGAGCATGTCACAGAGCATTTTAATGTGTCCAGAAGTTATCTGGACCTCTCCTATTTGCTACCCCCTGTGAAAGGTGCCGTGGATTCAGCACAGACCCTCCACACTGGCTGGGGACTGAGACCCACGAGGGGCAAGCAGACAACCTAGCAACCTGCCACACCTGTGGGAGCCACAAGACCACCCAAAAATGGTCCGAAACACCTGAAATTAGCCAGCAAGGCACCACCTCATCACAAAGCTGGGTCTTGATGGTCCTCCCTGCTCTCCTCGGCCAAGCCCGAGCACACCCCTTGCCAGCATAGCAAGAAAAACAGATGGCATTAAAAAAGCCATCTCTGAAGTGCTGGATCACAGCTCAGCTCCCCATTTTTGGGGCGCCCAGGGCTGCTGGAGGGTTCAGCACCAGAAGACTGAACTTTCCATTTGGCACGCAGAGCCCAGCCAGAAACCATGGACTGCAAAACATCAGGCACCAACAAGAGACATCACAGACAGGTTTAATTAGCGGCAAAGTCCTCTCTACATTACTCCATTTTGCAGGACAAAGATGTGGCTTAAATCATGTTTTAATGGGTGAATAACTATGGAGAACTATAGAGCTATTAAAAAGCAATTCTAGCTGTGCCCGCTGCACCCCAGTGCCGCGGAATTAGGATCCACGGTGAGCACACCGCGCTGGGGACACAAAAGTTGTATTGAGAAACAAAAAAAGAGCACATTAAATCACACCTGTGCTGTGGAGGTTTGCAGGGGGTTTGTAAAGCCTAATTTCTTTAAAAGTAACTTTGGCTGATAGGTGGCTGATGCCCCCTTGATAGGAAAGTTCTCCTCTGTCAGGGTGATCTAATATTTGTCGCTTGCTATTCCTCTCATTTTCCCATGGCATTTCAGTGCAGGGCCATAGCTATAAACAATAACAGGGGTTTTATGGCCAAACTTCAGATTGTTCTCGCCTTCTCTATCGCTAACTTTCTTATTTTTTCACTGGAGAGAGAAGGAAATGAAGGTGGTTGCATTTACAACACAAGCACAGCACTAAATTCACCTGAGAATGGCACCAGTTAAGACACCGGGCTGGAGTCACAAGTGCTTTAAAGTAAGAATGAGGCAAGAAGTCAGTTAAAAAAGTAGGGGGAAAAAAATTTGTTCAAAATGAGAAGAAAGTAGTTCTCTGGAAATCAAATAGGTTCACATCCTCACACGCAAAACAAAAAACACCTTTAAAAGGGTGCTTTGTAGTACAAACCAAAAATACATCTGAATTATCTTTAGTTATTAAAATTGTAAATATATTTCACTGTGCTAACACAAACAATACCTTACCCTAGAGGGCCCCTTCGCGGTCTAAGCAAGCTAACTCTTCTTATCCTCTGTTTTAGAACGGTAACAAGCACCTGCTTCCTAATTTCCACCGCAGGAACATGACCAAGGCCGTGAAACTCGCTGCCACCCGGGAAACACCGGAGCAGCTCGAGCCCCCAGCTGCCTCCCTGGGGCCGAGCCCCAGCCCCTTCGGCACAAGGTCCTTGCTCCCCCAGGGCTGGGTGCACATGGGGTACAGACCCTTCGTTCTAATTTAAAAGCAAACCAGGCTTTGGCTGCTTTTCTCAACACTTTCCACCACCACGGGTATGCCCAGCTCCTGTGCCGTACCCTGATGGGAGGTAAGGAGCCCGCTTCCTTTTTGCCTTGAAAAAAATAAAGAGAATACTGCAGACTTTAAATATTTTTTCAAGGCTGGGTTGTGCAGGTTTACCCACCCCAGTGCCCGGGGAGCTACCGGCAAGGGGGTCTGGGCACAGGCGGGCTCAGCAGCTGCACCTTGGCGGGAGGATGCTCGACTGCATCACTCGACATTTACGGATGCTATGTACGGCACCGCTGCCCGCAACCAGAACAGCCCTGCTGGAGCATGCGGCAAACTCCTCACTTCGCTGGCTTTCATTACAGCAAATTCCCAGCGACAGCCCAGACCCCCAAACCACCTCATCTTCGAAACAGCCAGAGGCTAAGAGGTAAAATACAAACATTGTCAAGCCAGTTCAGTATTAGCAGTCTAACATCATTATAGAGCTAAGTGCTAGGGAAGAAATCCAATGAGCCATCTGCAGAAAGAATAGGTATTACACACCCCTAACAGGCACAGCCAATAAATATATTTATCAGTTTAGAAATGCTAAATGAGTCCATGAGTCTGTTCCGTTCCATTTCTCTCACAGAATATTTCTCTAGATAAATATAAGGAGGTTGAAAGCTTTTCATCTCTGCAGCTTGTTAAGAATCTAGATTTTTTAAAAAAAAAAAACAACTGAAAAATAAAAATCCAAGGGTCTCTGCAGGGTCTTTTTCTAAGGCTTGCTCACTGTAGGAAAATGCACATCCAGCCCTTTGCATTCCCCTGCTTTCAAGTTCATGAAACACCTGAAAAAGCTTGCTTATTATTAGGAGTCAAAATAATTCATGAGCAGAGGGCTGTGGGTGGACACTCTAGTTCAGAAAAGGTATTTCCCCGATCTTACCGAGACCTATCCTCAGGGCAGAGTCCCCATCCCGGCGAAGAAGTGCTCTTCATGTAACTCCGTGCTTATCATCCCCAGATTCCCACCCGCCCTTGCTCTGCTGGGCTGGCCAGGGTTACCACGGTGTCCCCAAGGCCAAGGCCACCAGCAGCACCAGCTGTTCCCGGTGCCAGCTATCCAACCGCACCGCCGCTTTGTGCCCCAGCGGCACTAACCCCTACTTTGCTGCCACGTGCTCAGGAACGAAAGCAGCCGGTGTTTTATGGCGTGTGGAGGTTAGATGCTGCAGACGTGGGACCACATCTCCTCCCACAAGGGAGCTGGGGAAGGGGAGGGATTGTTGGGACAGGGCTGGAAGGCACACAACCAAAACCCCTCGGCTGTGTCTAGGAAATGCATGAGCTACACATTCCTATAGAAAAGAAGTTGTGAAAGGGAAACATCCCACATCCAGTATCACGTGGACACCATCCCATTTAAGCCTCTGCCTCACCTCAGCTTTAAACCCCCTTTCGAGGAGCCTCAGCGGAAAGGCAGATGGCGGGGTTTACGCTGGCAGAGGCAATACATATCCTTTCTATTTATTAAGGCTCAGTAAGAGTTTGAACCACAACAGCTGTCATTCACAAAGTGATCTGCCTTTCAGACCCGTCAGGGAGGCAGCCGCGTCGGTGACCCAGCCTGCTTCCACCGGGGGAAGGACAAGGGCTGACTCCTCAACCCCAAGCTTTTGGCAAATGCACCAACTATTTATTGTAAAAGATGGTGAGAAAGGAACACTTTAAAAAGAAAATTTGTGGTTTATTTTTTAACTACTTTAAAGCAGCTTGTCCCCAGAAAGAATTATTTAAACATGGAGGGTGTAAAAGTTATCATATTCATATCCATTTTGTCTTCAGGAAATGATTCCCAGGACATTAGCCTTGTGTCAGGGATAGAAAACTCCCAGGGCCCACAGCAAGCAGGTTCCCTCACCCCTTTAATTACACTTGCCTTCCTAAAACCGCAGTGTGAATGCTAGACAAGCGCTTGGTCCCACGTTGAACTGATTTTGTAATCCCCAGCACCCCAGAGGCATGCAGATTGTCTGGGGTGTCTTTTTATTCTCAGCCTTATAAATGATTGATTTAGTTCATCCCTAATACAGCAGGGAAAACTCAAGTTTTGCTTGTATGATACTCATAAATGATGCATCAATGCAATTCATGATTCATTTCTACATGCTTTTTACATACCTATCCATCACTTCAAGCATCGCTGGGCACGGAAGCCGCACAGCCTCCCCAGGGGACACCCCCGGGCACCTCCAAAGGTCGGGCAGCTGTAAATCAGGAGGATGCTTTGCCCTGGGAGCTCGCTAGCTCGTGCAGAGCCGCATCGCAGCACTTGGAGCACAGGAGTGAAGCGAAGGTATGGTTTGCAAAGGAATCTGAGTGAGTTGTACGTCCAAGCAGCATTCCCAGACTCACCCTCCCAAAGTTCGCAGCCCAGGTGCTTAGACCCAGCTGCTCCAAAGCCATCATCCACCGCAGCCCATGGCATGCAAACCCCACCAGGTCAGATGTTCGGAGCTGCCATGCAACAGCTGGGATAGCTATCCGGTACATTATTTCACTTTTCACATTGGTAATGGAGGAGGACTATGTGTGGCTAATGATTTTGATCTGCACCAAGCTTTCTCCTCCCTCTTGTTACCTTCCTAGGGAGTCAAAGGACAAAATTCACATGGTGCAAGTCTGCGTTCCCACCTTGAATTCATCTGCTTCTGCAACCAGCTGCCATTTTATATGCAAAGCTAGACAAAACACCGCACAAAAGGAAAAAAATCGGTAAACGCTAAATCACCGTCACAAGTCAAAGGCTGCGAGAGAAAAGGGTCCTATGGTGAGGCATACATCCAAACCTCTTTCAGAAATGCATTCGTTTAAGCAAGTTAAACTGACTGCGATTGCTGTTAGTAAATCAGACATGTTCTGGAAGTTACTTAGGTGCCAGGGCTTTGAAAATTATCCCAGCTTAACCAAGATGTTTTGGCAAAATTGTATAATAAAGAAGGGCAGACCCCTCCACGGGGGAGAGGGGAAGCCTGTGTCCCACCAGCGTGCCCCAGCTATGGCTGGTGATGGATGTCACGGGCCAGACCCTGAATGCATTACCCACCTCACCAGGAACCACTCACCAGAGTCTGCTTAGGCCGGTTTTAGTAAATCATCAGTTTTACCAAAGCCTGCAGCTTGGCACCGTCATTAGTGAGCTCTGCTCTGAACCACTGCCATGGAGCGCTGGGGCCAGCCGGACCCCGCAGGCGCTGGACCACGAGCCGCTCCGGGAGGGGATGGATGTTTCCAGCCCTTCGCACCACAACCAGGACCCTGTATGCTCAGTGCTTTTTAAAACACGGACCCAAATAATCCATTTTTGCAAAAAAGATAGCCCTACATAATTATCTGTCCTTTGCACTGCCAGGCAATGTATATTAAAATGTTTGCATAGAGGATACTGCAATAAGTCCAGTTTTGATTTATTTTTTGCCTTCTGGAAAGCATAAAAACCAGAAGTGAATAGAATAACCAATAGAAGATAAAAATTCTCATCATCTTTCTTTTAAATTGAAGTTTACCTAAGTTACAGAAACGCAGCATTTTAGCAGCACCTTTTACACTTCAAAGGGTTTCTATGTTTATATTAAAACCCTGATCAGTGGGATTTATTATTTAACTAATTCCATTTGCAGGAACAAACCAGAGATACAGCAGTCTTCATTTTAGCGAGGTTTTTCTTTATGTTTTCTGTTTGGCAGGCAAAGGGAAAACATCGGTCACCAAGTCCTACAGTTCATTTTATCAAACTCAGAGCTCTGACCGAGCGTGGATTTGTAACACGCTCTGCCCCACATCCCACCCTGAGAAACACAATTGCTGAAATTACCGCACGTGCAATGTCCACCGTGCTTTAGCACGCAACCTGGAGAGCTCAGCGGGGAATCGCAGCCAGCTGGTGCAGCACTTTGGGCTTTAAAATTCATACGGAGTAACCAGAGCTCACACGTGATGCACCGACACCAGCCACGCTGTAACAGCCCACAGCTTCGCAGAAACAGCGTTCGAAACCACTTTTCTTTCTCACAGAAGATCAACAGGAACATCCCAATCCTTAGAAAAATAAGTAGTATTTCAAAAGGGATATTTAAAAAAATGCACTCAAACATACTACAGCGTTAAGAGTTTACCCACCTGTATCAGCCTGGAGGTGCCAGTCGGAAGATGCGGCAAACCCCTCCGGGTCTGCCAGTCCCTGCAGACACACGTTAGTGAAGCAGAGAAAATAAATTCGGACAGACTGTGCTCATGCTCTACGTCCTGCGGTGTGGGGAAGCAAGTCTGTCTCGCCTGGTGTGTGCACAGCACTCCTGCTGCCGGGCCGGGGTCGCAAATGGCAGCGGCACAGCGCTCAGCGTTCGTGCCCGGCATAGTCAGCACTGTACAGTTCTGCTGTAATTATATATTTGAGAAAATAAATGAGTGTTATATAGTTGCTTCTTGCTTATACTAAGCTTTCTTTGAATGGACACTTATTTTGACATAATGGTATAAACATGTCACAATTCTTATTTAAAAAAAAAAAAAAGAGAGAGCAAAAACTACATAAACCAGAACTTAACAGCAGTAAGTCAACATAGCTCAGCTTAGTGCAATTAATCTTACTCCACTTGCCAAGGCTATAGTTAACCTTAAAACGACCTGTTAACTGCAAAAGGACCTGTTAACTTTCTCAAGCAGCTTGTCAAAAATCTCTGAGGGAATGAAGAGCTGAAGTTCCCTGAGCCTCAAGTCACCCCCATCCTCCTGTGACACAGCTGGGCTTCCCCCATTGCTGCATCACCCAAGAATAACTTGTGACGAAACACCAACATCCGATCGCTACCTTGGTCAGAATTTACCCCTTGGGAAAGCGCGTTTGGGCAGGATTTGCCCGCGGAAAGGTTGCGCACGTGCAGAAGCCCCGCACAACGCCCCCCGGGAGGCGGGTCAGCACTCATTCCCTCAGCCGTTGACAAATGTTTCCCTTGTCCTTGAGATTTTTCCATTAAATACATCCCTGTCTCTTGTAGAAAGCAAGCTTGACCTTTTCTATAGAATTAAGAGCCAATTTATTGCATATTTTAAATTCATAATGAGATCAAAAAGGATAACGCTAAGATGACCTGGAGATCAGCCCAAGACATGAGAGATAATTGTTTCCTTAATTGCAATGCCTGAATTAAATTACTTTTGCACTCTGTGTACTCAGATGATATGTAAAATGGAGGTTTCGGCAGCCCGTGGTCATTAATACTCCACTGGCAGCTCCTGCAGGAGTCGGGGATTTAACCTCTTGGCTGCGTTCGGGCGATCGCATCCCTGCGCGGCTGCGCTCCTCGCTGGCGGCACGGACCGCAGCCCTCACCTGCCGCTCCCCACAGCGCTCACCGTGCCCTCACTTGTGCCAGGGCCACCGAATCCCAGCCAGGGACAGCTGCACCTCACACTCCGTTCCTAGTAATTACATTTAATCCAGACTTTGCTCAGGTGAGGAGAAAAAACCCCAAACATACACATAGTGAGAGGTGTTCAGAGAAGGACCAGAGGCTGCATGCATCACCCATCTTTGCTTTTGAGACAAATCTTTTTATCTCATTTGACAGTGATATCTGAAGTTGTTCATTTTTGCTTAGAAAACAAACACTTCTCTTAAAAACAGCCAACTGTTCTGTATCAGAAAAAATAAGCCACATTGCCTGTAGGGGAAGTTTTGTTCAATGATACAGATAGCTCCCAGAGAAACCTATGCATTAGGGCTTATCTGGCACCCACAGGCGCAGGGACAGGTGCTGACTTGCTGTAAAGCCAAAGACATCAGGCTTTACAAAAGTGGTTTACTTTACGAAGACTTGATAAATTATTGTCTAAGGTTTTAATGAGTGGAAAATCGATGGTTATAGGCTGGCTGGGTGCTTATAAATGATGCTAATAGGTAAGCAGGCATCCTGCTGGTGCCCTCACGTCCCTCCGTAGCACACTTGGTAATGTGTTTACAACACATATGGACTGTTTATTAAGCACTTACACTTACGTTTTGCAACTCTACTGTTTGCCCAGTGAGAGTTTAATATACAACCAGGGAGTTATTTACTAATCGAGCATAGACAGGTCATGCCAGCTGAAACACCCTTTCCTGGAAAAGGGGGCTCCAGCTCCAGGGATTACAGTCACTGCTCTTCACTCCATCATTCAAAAGCTGCATCTTGATCATTTGCAGATACCCTCTTTCCAAAATGCAATGAAAAAAATAGAATTCTGTCACAGAATTGCAAGCATAAGCCCCCAGCTGACCACGATCATTTGTTTTGGAAATGCAGGTTAAAATTTCAGAAGGTACCAGGAGATTTTAACTTGAGACCCCTGAAGAGTCCCTGATTGCCAGGAGCAGACACAAAACCAAGATGTCACTGTTCATTAGACATGTTTGGAAAACGCTGAACTGTGTTAATAGCACACAAGGACAGACAGGTCTCACCACACTGCTCCGAAACTGCAGCGAGTTGGAGTCACAGGCATTTTATGGTGTTGTCACAGAAGCCACTGGTTTCCTTTCCAACCCTAAGAGCAAGCACTGGAAGCATCACGATGCTCCCAAAAGCATTGCTGGGTCCATCCCACCATCCCAACTGCTCCAAGTGATGCTTGAAGACACTATCACCAGCAAGAGCTTCGGTGATGGAGAGGGGCTTGTCGCAGAGGAAGAGTCAGAGATCACTCAGATCTGACCTAGTAGTTTACTGAGTTCTAATCAGTAAATTTAGGTATGTAAAATATTTAATAAGTATAGGTGGATTGGTGGTCAATACTCCACTATTTACTACACTTAAAGTGAGTATGGGATACAAAGATTATCACGTAAGCTTACTATACGTATCTTAAATGTTGCATGCATGCAAAAAATGTCACTTACTAAGACATCGGTACCTGGTGCCAAGTAAGTGATCTCTCAGCCTTGAGGGGTAACGTCCAGAGGCATCCCTACGCAAGGGGAGATCGCCGCCGCGCAGCCAGCTGCTGTGGATGGAGAGCCCTACGGACCTTGACGGCTGCAGACACCGAGAGCATGAAGCGGCTGGTCTGTAGTCAGATACCCTGCTGTGTTCATGCAGTTTCAGGTGCTTATCAGCCCAGTCTCCAGCCAAAGTCGGCGTTTGGTTTTTCACCGATAGCCTCGCACAACAGGATTAACTTTGCTGAGCATCTGCCTGGACCACAGCTCAGGTAGTTCAAACAGGAGGAGCGCATCCGTCACAGGGCTCCAGCTCCCGGCTTGCAGGGAAGACAAGACAGATCAGAAATGCAACCTGGCAAACAGACACGGCTGCGTGAAGCTGCATGTCCCACAGCTTCCCATGCGCAGTCCTGATGCAAAGCCACATGGTGCTTCTCCCTTGCTTTGCTTGAAGGAAAAACATCTGTTTTCCCAAAATGCACACTTTCAAAGACAAAGCCACATAATTTGTCCTGTTTCTTCCATAATATCACTATACTTGAAATAAAAAAAATAATTCATTAACCAACAAATTCCTACCAAAACTCCACCAGGTTCAGGCCCACACAGCGGGCAGATTGCCCACCCTGCTACTTCTGCAGTGACAGGCAGAGTCCCACCATGAACCTGGCAGTGCAATTCTCCCCCAGCCTCAACTTAAGAGTTGGATGTCCCACTGTCGTTATCCCAGGGCTCTGCGTATGCTAATTTAGACATAATAAACTCTACTGCACCTCCAGTACAGCAAGTCATTATTTACAGGGGGGAAAATTAATTTAGATTTAAGGTCCTCCAAAAAACAGACTTTATCACTATGTCCTGGTTTCATGGTTAAACCATGACACACCATAATCATTTCTTGTAAGAAATGCAAGCATCCCACCAAAAGCTGCCTGCATTTGCATGTCATCATTTGAGTACAGGCTCTAAAACAGAAATCCATCCCACTGGTGATACCAAACCCTCTGTCTCTTGCCCTTTCCTTGTTTAATCACTCTGCTTCCTCATCTGTCCTGCTGCACATCCCCAGTCATTTGCAGGATGGGCATCTCGTGCACTTGTACAGCACCCGGCACAGCGAGGTCCCCATCCTGCTTAGGGCTGTAAGTGCCGCTGCGGTGTGTGCGAAAGCCTCGTGGCTTTGTGCCCATAAATAATCTATCAGTGGCCATTTGCCAGCTGACTGTAGCAAAGTGGCATTTTAAAACCATTCATACTAGATGATTAGCTAATACTTGTTGAGCCAGCAGTGTGAAAATTAGATGATTTAGCTTCATATGGAAGTCAACCCTCTAATCAATGTGCTTCAGTTCATGCAATTCATATTGAATTCCTAAGTACAACAATAACTGGTGAAGATTACAGTTCTGTACCTGACAGCTCACAACAGCTTTACAGTAATAGAGCTGGGGCTTAAATAACCTTTTAAATATAGCCCACTGCTATCCTCCTTAAAGAGTGAAGTAGCTGCAAGAAGATCATCATTTTTAATCTGTTATTCCTATTGATTATTTGCACAAGGGCAGCAAGGAATGGATCATCCTGGAAGAAATACCCTCTCCCCGTCGGGGGGAACAGGATCGCAGTCGCTGCAGCAGCACTTCCCTCCCACCACATGTTCTCCAGAGACTTGTTATAAATCACTGGTGACAGGAATTATTTGGCTTCTTCCAAACACTTGGTTTTCATTGACCAAATGTCCCAAGAGTTACACACCCGCCCCAGAGACCTGTGCTTTCTGCTCTGGCTGCAGAGAGCCACAGCTGGACCGACCCATGAGCTCCTGCAGGGCTTTGAGCAACATGAAAACCTTTCGGGTCTTGTCCCAGGTGAGTCCATTAAGAGCTTCCTCTAGTTATAGAGTACCAAACAGCATCCTTACCAGATACCTGGTGGTGACTTCTCTGAGACCCAAAGGGGATGTCAGTCCTGAAGCAATTTCTTCGCAGAGGGAGTAGAAGCATCCTATGTTCTTCTGGGGCAGAAACATTCATTTCCTTAAGGCACCCCCAGTTTCCCCTGTATGGTGAGAAAGCAACGCACCAGCTGGCTTTAACATTCACGTTGCCAAGAGGGTGCTTCTGCTCCAAATTTCCTTCAGTGGGGTTAGGGGTTCAGCACAAGGCTCCTTTAAGAGTCGCAACCACAGGGAAACACTCGGCATTGCCACCAAGTCCTACCTCGTCTCTGACGTTAAAGCAAAGAGAAGATGCGTGTGTTGTGCCAACCCTGAGGCTGCTACGGAGCGTCCGCAGCCACCGCCTCATTCCACGCTGGCGACAGGGACACCGGCCACCACCGTCACTGGCAGCGAGGGGCAGGAGAGCACTTCTCACAGTCAGCTTCACCTTGTCCGCAGCCCTCAGCACAGGTTGTCGTGAAAGGTGGATAAAGACATTGATATGCTTATTACGCTGCTTTTTATACATCATTTATAAGTGCTTAAGAATTTAGAACTGTTATAAACATTGGGAAATGTGAATAGCATTAATTTTAAATAGTTTGTAATAGCTATCAGGTGGTTACAGATTTTATTAAAAATAGCTTACGGATTTGCTGAGTTCTCTAACCTGCGAAAACAATGGATCACTTAATAAAAACATTAGTGTGAAGTGCAACTGCAAGTTATTAACCTGAATATGGAAATGTATTTAAGTCTTATTAAAAGGTCCAATTAAAGATAGAGAAGACACAACAGCACGTTGCCGTATTTTCAGTATAGACGATTCAAAGAATAAAGAATTAAAAGATAACGCTAAAATGAATAATATATTAGCAGCTTCTTGCATATGCCAGATTCCAAGCTCACACCAGTAGGCAGACAAATTAAATCTAGAGTTGCATTGATTTACACCTTTGCAAGGGGTTTGGCCCCAGACGGATGCAAATAACTTCACACGCCTGGTCTCACGGCAGTAGGAGCGCTGGGGTGGATGAATGAGCCCTGTGGGAAGTTTTAAGGTCAGGCAGAGCCTCAGGTGGGAGCTGGAGTGAATCTTCCAGGTGGCGAGAGCTGCAGGGGGGCGGCAGCCGGGGGCGGGCTGGTTGCGTGAGCGGCTACGGATGAGAATGCAGGTACAGTCATGAGGTAGAAGGACTAGTTTATCTTTCTTTATACAACAGCACCTAGGTAGGGAAAGGAACAGGTTTTTAATGGAAATACAGCCATCAAAGCTTCATCCAAGGCAGCACAGCATCGTACAGCCCCGCAGGGGATGCAGCTGCGGCACCAAGAGGCACGTGGACACACCAGCTCAGGCAACACGAGTGACGAACCCATTTCATCTCCTCCCTGCAGCTGGGCTCATCCCGCACAACGCTGCTCTGGCAGGCAGCTACAGCCTCCGATCCTCTTTGCTTCCACGGCACTGCCACCCAACAGACCTGGCAACAGAGTGAATCCCGTAACACTAGTGCAACACTAGCATCCAGCGCAACGCTAGCAACCGGCTGGAAGCATGGGTTTAGCAGGAGAAGCAAGACCCGATGCTGGCATCGTTCAGCACTGCTTTGTAGAAGCCAGCAGAGCTGATCCCAGTCACCTGCTGGATGTCCAGCCCTCTGAACGTGCCCATGTAATGGCTCCACACGCGCTGTGCACACCCACAGCTGACACAGTCACACCTGACATTTTACAAATGCATTGGACATATATGCAAACCACAAGCAAAAATTACCTAATATGTCCTTTTTCAACTTAGAATCACATTTTCATTCATTTTCTCTAGCCAAAAGATACATTTTTATACACACAGTGCTGGGAGCACACACAGACGTGGGTGTTACACATTCCCACCCACACGAACTAATGAGAAACCATTCAGATGGAAACAACGAGATCATATCTTATAGCTAACTGGGCAAATAGCACGGTGTGCTAAAAGTTGGAATAAAAAACCTGGAAGCAAGGTACAAAGAAGGATTAATATCAAGTAAATTAAAGGGTTTGTGGGAGGCTGATCAGAAAAAAAGCACTCAGACAACCATCACCAAAAAATCCCCAAAGCCTCTAGCTAGAAGTCCAGCTTCAGTAGAGGAAGACGAAATCAAAGCAGAAAACAAGACTGATGGTTGTAAGGAGCGGAGAAATCGGCTATAGATCAGATAAAGATGCTGAGGTCCCCAAGAGGACTCTCTCTGGTAGCTTTTACCTACTGCAAGGAGAAAATAATTGCTTTGGAGGAGAGCACTTGAAAGCCCACCAAACAATATAAACAGCATTAAAATGTGAAGCACCATCAGCCCAGGTGAGGCCGGAGGTATACAGGAGATGCAGCAGATGAAACGCAAGGTCGGTGGAGCGAGCAGCACCCATCCCAGTGACACCAAGTGATGAAGGGATCGATTATTAAAATCAAATGTATTGTTTGACGTTTGCCTTTAAGACAATTAGAACAAATGAGTTGTTAACAGTTAGTTCAAGATGCAAGCATTGCTGCATGTCCTGCTAAGCGCTTGGTCAAACACCAGCAAGTTCTTTGTTTAAATGAGGAAAGTACTGCCAGGAGATGAAGGAGTTGGCTGGCAGGTTACCACAAGAGGAACTAATTAAGGGAAAGGTAATTCTGGCCCAGAGAGATGATGACCACAGACTCCATGGACCACCCCAGACCCAAAACCAAGTTGAGACTGAGCACGCGAACTAATGCACATGAGAAGGGAGAGAATTACTTGACAAATAGGAAACGGAGAATTAAGTAACGAAGGAATTATGCAACTTGTGACGGGTGGAGGCTGATGGCTTTGCGTGCTCAGCTGTATCAATCGCGTGACGTTCCGACAGCCGGGGCGCCAGGCATCGGGGGGTGACCACCTCGCTCCCTACTTTGCACAAATGAGAATAAAGGGATAGAAATATCGCAACCTGTGTGCGCTGGGTAACAAACCCACCTACGGGGCAGTGCTCCCCCCGGCCCCTCCTGCCCGTGCGAGCAAGGGGGAACCCGGAGCTCGGGGACCCCGCTGGCAACACCCGCCCCAGCCGGCAGCTTGGCCACCATCCGTGTTCTGTCAGCGCTGGGCAACTGCAGCTGGGACCTCGCTCTGCCCGGGGAAGCCCCACAGCCCTTCCACAGCACCAGTTTTTCTCAGCTGCATGCAAACCCCAAAAAAGTGTGTTTTCCTTATGCTGCATTTCACGGACCCTGCAAAAGCGCGCAGTGGGCTCGCTGAGCAGTTCACCACACCGTGACCCCCAGTACTGGTCAACAAAATGCAGTTTCAGTCTTTAGCCCTCTCTCCTACAATAGCATGTGTAAAAGATGCATAACAATTAAAAATAATCCCTAAATTTGAAAGAAAATGTGCAACTTCATGTTAATTCAGGGAGCAGTTAGGCACACACATCTGTGGTAACAACCATCTGGTTCTGGTCCTGCATTTGCAATATCAGCAGAAAAATTATCTTTTTCAACAGATTTGAGTATTTTTTCCCCAGCATACTACCTTGACCACAAGCTCCTGTCCCCACGCATTCCCTTTAAACACGTCTTTTGACTCCAACTCAGGAGCAACTCCAGCCAAGTCTTCTAAGAAACGAGCTTCTTCATTGATCTCATTGCATTATAAATAATTTCCATAGAAACTGGAAATATTCCCTAAACCAACAGAGGCTCCCTTATTTCCAGCAATTATCTTAAGGTCTGATTTGCATTTTAAATGTCACCTGTATAAATTAAAACTGTTTACTGCTAACACTGTCATTATTCTGAGTCATCTGGCAATAGCCAGCTACAGGCTTTTTTTTGTTTCCTCCTGAAAGCTCTACTACAAGTACATCCCCGAAACGCTCGCTGGGGCTGTCTCCTCCAGGCATCAGTGCCTGGCCCTTCTGCAGGCAGTTAAACTATACAAGATACCACCTTCCCCTGCTCCTTTGCTAATTCTGGCAATACAACTATTTCAGAACATCACCTGGGATACATTTTTAAGCTGTCGCTGCACATTACCCAGCTGATCTTCACCACTGAAGGGGTATACAGGTATCAACAGCCTCACATATTTTCAGATGCTGGCTTGGATTCTCCTACATTCATTTTTTTAAAAAACTTTAAGTAATTTTTTAGGTTATAAATATTTTTTTTCCCCTTATACTAAACTTCCATGACAAACAGAAGGTCTTCTCCACATTTGAAAAGTTTGAAAACCACTTAAATAAGTCTGGCAACCAACAGGCCGTGCTCCTAATGGACATCTGCCAAACCGGCTGGCTCCCAGTTCAGACTGGAAGTCCTCTACCGATCCACAGGGTCAGGTAAATCCTGAATTATGTTCCTTTTTCTTTGTCAGCGAGGCTTCTGCAGCCTGGTTCACAGCCACCGGATTTGGCTCACGGTGCTGATCACGGCCTCACCACTGCTTCTGATCTCTAACACTAAAGCCAGCAAGGGGCAAATCCTGCCCTGAAACCGTGCGGTGCTCAGGCCGGCATTCTGTAACTGCCGGGGGGGGCAAAACAAAGCCCAGCCACGTCCGCCTGTATCACGTGGATAAGAATAAGCCGCAGAGATGATGTGCAGTGATACAACATCGTTTCAGTGTCTGACTCAAAAAGGCTTTACAAAACCGAGAACACAGTTTCTGATTGTCTGCCTACGTGGTCTCATCCAGCCCGACGGCAGCCACGGGGCCAAGCCCTTTCCTCTAACCTCGTGCAACACCTTGACACCCCTGGGCATAAACCAGAGCACGTCTCACCTGCAGCCTCAGACCCTTACTGCTGAGGGCCATCTCCAGCGTTCTACCAACAGCCAAGTCGCAAAGTCCCTTGAAGACAAAAGAAGCTCAAAGTCTAGGTCCTGACCACCCACGGAGACCTCCCGGTGACTAGTTGGTAATCACATTCCCCCTGATTGTTATGATATTGTTGTAACAACTTGTAACATTTCTTGTCAATTATTATTCTGGCTTTTCCCATCCTTCAGACAAATTCTGACAGTTACACCTGTTTGCAGCCAGGACTGAAAACCAAAGAGGAGCTGCTAGAATCGCAATTCCTTCCTGGAAATTAAAATCTGGGAGGAGAAAGACACTTGCCTTAAATATTCACAAACCAAGCCTTTCTGTTAAAAAATAAAAAAAAATAAAAAAAGCAGAACAACGAAGACCTTGGAGACCTTCCCATGAGGTCTGAGATCCATTTCAGCATCCACAGAGCTGTGCACGTGTGCATCGGAGACACAAAGTTCCCACTCTCGTTTCTAAAAATCAACTGCTACACATTTTTTATCTTTCTTTTCAGATGCAGCATAAGCAGGTATCAGACGCCCACAAGGTTACTAGCTGATGTCCTTCAGCATAATTGTTCAGGAAAATTATTATTCTAAGGAAGTTTATGAAATGATTATTTTGTCCAACTTCCCACTTCAGCTTAGAGATCAATCTAGGTGAACTAATTTCATCTCCCTAATGATTAAATGCTTCATATTAATATAACCCCGAGAAGGCAAGTTCAAGAAGCCTGTTTTTTCATTCTGTGGAATAATTAGATCTTGAGAAAAATTTTGTACCTCCTTGGCTTTCTCCAAATTCGTTATTTTTTAAAAAAGCTTTCCCACACCTTCTGTTGCGGTCTGTCCTAATAAGCAAAACAACGTTTTCCCTCTGCCTAGCAAAACCACGTACGGGTTTGCAGACTAAATAAACTAGAAAAGCAATGAAGAGCCAGGCTTAGAAAGCTGAAGTGATTTACAGCAGCACCACTCAGCAGGGCCAGGACACAGGCAGAAATGCTCCCCCTTCTTTAAAAGCGAGTTGAAAATATCAGAGTCAGGGCTGCTTTCTTTGCCATGGAAATCATCAAGAGAAACAGATTTCGTCAGGCAGAAGACAACGTCTAATAGGGGTGCCCTGCCAGCACCGCACTTGCTGATTTCCCAGCGATGCTGGAGAAGCAGGGCAGTGCACGGCCGCTCTCCAGGGATGAGCTCCAGCCTCCCACATCCCTGGTCCCACCTTGGGACCAAGCGGCGAGAAAAGTTGTTAAACCTATTGATGTTTTCAGAAGTTAGAGAAATTAAATACGCGTGATATTACTGAAATTAAGATCCTGTAAGGAGCTTGAGGCTCTGGGGCCCCGTGCCGAGCAGACAGCTCTCCGCCTATGAAGCCCCTGCACACCAGCGCTGGGGAGGTGGCCCTGGGGACCCAGCACCTACCACAAGCACAGGGACCGCTGCTGGTGACGGAGGACTTTGTGCAAAGCCCTAACCTACAAACATCTATCTGATCTCAGGCTTTTATACCCTTTTCCCTAAAGCTTACGCTTTAATTTTGCACTACAAAGTCTCTGTAGTTTCCTTCGCAGAGGAAGTTTTTACGTGGTGGTGACAGGGCACCTCTGCAGCCGGAGGACAGCAGTGAGGGTCTGACTGGGCTCGATTCTTCAATACCTGTAAGATGAAAACGTCACTTAGAGAGGAATACTCCACTTGCCACTAAGGAATCCCTGCAAACAGACCAACACCCTGCCAGCAATCCCTGAAAATACTGCGCAGCTCGAGCCCGGGAATCAAATCCTGACCTTGGTGCTGATCCCAAAGCGCTTTCCTCCTCACACGGCTGCCACCCCCAGCACCCAGCCCCGCTGCGCCCAGCACCAGCAGGGCAAGGACAGCACAGGAACTCTGCGGGGTGACGCTGCCAGCCTCCGCATCACGTCGTAGTTTTCTTTTTAAGCTATTAGAACTGATACAGAAGTTGTTAATTATGCCTTTGTTTCCTTTGAGGGCTCTCAGCTTAATTAATTTGTATAATGCACTGAGGTTCCAGTTCACTCTTAATGACAAGGTCTCCCTTCACATACCACCGATTCCAGCCAGCACTTAATTTTAATGATAGTTAAATGGGGAAATGACAGTTATATACTGCACACGCTCTGCTTAGGAAGCACAGTGTGAAATTTCCACTGTGATTTACAGCACTGTAGATCTTATCTTTCAGACATGAAGCTGTGGCAGTGTATAAGTTAATTGCAGTGATTTCTGTCGGGAAATCTTGGCGAGGCCCTGGTGGGAGCCGCTGTGTTCCACCGCCATTCACAGGGAGACATCCCACATCGCAAGTCCAGCTTTGTGCTGACCTATAATCCCAGGATTTCTTAATACCTTCAACTCATGGGAAACATGACTGACAGTTCAGGAGTTTTTCTTTCAGTAGTCTGGGATTAAACGCATGCAAGAGACAGGGGAAGAGCCGGGCAGAGATCCCATCTTTCATGTGAATCACTACATTTCTTCATGGTCTTTAATGAAAGAGAACATCAGGGTATATTGGTCATTATGGTCTCAACACTGTTTCGGGTTTTCACACGTGACCAGAACAAAACCAGAAGAACAAAACAAAACATTATGTCAGATATGTACTTATGTTCAATAAAATATTTTTTAAAAAATTAACAAAAATTAAAAAAAATTTAAAGTCAATATTATGCAAAGTTCACTGCTCCTTTAGGCAAAAGGAAGACATCCTTTCAGTATTTTTTGAGTTAAATATATCAGACCACCTGTGTCCTCCCACAGCACCGGCTGTGCTGGGGTTTGCAGCACCCTGCAGGGCTGCCACCACCTCCCCACTGGCCACAGCCCTGCAGCCCGACTGCAACGGTGGCGAGAAATCAAGCTCACACCTTCGAGCGGGACACAGCGCTGCATCGTCCTGTACGCAGCACACAACAGCAAGGCTAATGCCTTTCATCTTTATTTTTAAAGCAAAAGTTATAATTTGCTCTGAAATTGCACCTAGGAGTGCCATCACCCCCAGGGATCCAGCTGCACGGGGGAAGCAATGCTCTGGCTGTGGCAGGGAAAGCCACCCCCTTTTCAGCAATTTTTGGTTTTCAAAGCTTTTGTAAATCCAGGTTCGGAAGCTGTCTACAGACCCCACTCAGGGCTCGCAGCACAGCTAATTAGGATTGCGTTCACTGAGCTCAACTATATGATTCTTACAAGCCAGGATTTGTACAAATGGCAAGAATCCAGGGTTAGAATAGCCTTATCGATTGCTGCCTTACTGATAAAACATCATTTTATATAAATATATCCCCCACACATCACCCATACCAAGTTCCAACCCCAGGATTACCTCTCCCTCCCCGGGTCCCAACAGCTATCCCCGTCTCCAGGCCAGTACCTGAGCCCCACAGGCGCAGGAGCCAGGGCTTTCCACGGGGATTCCCTCCACTGACCCGGCTGCTCCAGCAAACCAGGGCACGTGTGTTTCCCCAGCAGGAGCGCATCCCAAACTGCAGCCAAACTGGAGGTGAAGGCTGCTCCGTTTCAGTATAACCTGCCCTAATATGTTTTTGTTTAATTTACCTTTCATTTTTACTGTTATTACAAGGCAGTGCAACTTTCATAACCATGCATTCATTATCATTTGAGTTATCCCTCCAGGAAATTACGCCGGAGAATCTGAGAACCAAAGATAAATTACACATTGTAATTATAGTGGCAAGCACACTGCTACAATAGCCTCGGAGCTGCAACAGGGAAGCTATAAAGCAGACACAGGTTAGCGCTGCTCATAGCCAAAGAAAATAAGATCAGACCCCAAAGCCTCACTACTAGGAAAACAGAAATAACAACGCGACTGTGGTTCAGCAGGAGTCAGAGCATTGCACTGCAGAGGATTACAGTTCATCTCTCCGTTCAAAAAGGATTTCGCATAAACAGATTCAAAATTAAATTGCTGTCGAGTATTTACTCCAAAGGCCATTCTCATCTGTTTGTACATAATGTCATTCAGTGCAACGGAAACAAATTCCTAGTGATCAGGTTTTGTGTTCTTTTTTCAAGGTTTGAGTGAAATCTAATGGGTCACACTGACATTTCCTTAACATTCTCTTGGTTGCGGCATGCCCACCAGCACCGAGACTAGCAGACCTCTGAAACCAGCATTTCCCCATCAGCACCAGGAACATAAAAGCTACAGAAGTGCTTTTGTGTGTAAAGAAGCATCAGCTTATCCCTAAAGCCTCTTCACTTACCTCCCAAGAAAATAAACCACTCCTGCTTTTAAGCTGTAGTTGATATTTAGAACGCAAATGAGAAAAGGCCCAAGAGTCAAAAGTAAGTGGGTAATAACCGGTGCAATTCAGGAAGGAAAAGCGGCTGCAGAGCTGGGAAATAAACCTCCTTCCAGGGCCCAAGAGCTGCCAAAGCAGCCAGAGGAGCAGAAGAGCACCCACGCTCCTGGAGGGACCCAGGTTCCTGCAGGGGCTCTCGATTCTTCCTTCTGCTCAATGACTGTGGCTGGAAGAATAAAATAACCTTTTCTTTTTCACCGAGAGAAGTATCAGTAATAAGACCTCACGGCACAGATCTCAAAGAAGTCCTTAATCTAATAGTAAGGTTCAGAACAGTATTTAAAAATCACAACCTCTAAATTAAGAGGGTAAGTAAGCACAACCTCCAGTATCGATTAAAACCCCACAGCTTTACCACCAGGTAATTGCTTCACGATCGGGTTTTCAGCAACATAAGCCTCAAACTTCCTGAATAGGAAATTTTCGTTTCAGGGTACCGCTAATTTATTGTGCCTGTTATTGCTACATTGCACAAGCTAACACAGTATCTGTACAGGTATGACATTTGTCATCTGGGCTTCAGCTCTATTCCTTCCCCCATTTGCAAGTGACAAAACCCATGTTTGCCCGTCCCTGCAGTGCAATTCTGCACTTACGTTGCTTTGCATTGCCACCGCCTTCCCGACACAGCTGACAAAGCTGTTAAATATAAAGGGTTATGGGAGCACCACGCTCCTGCCCTTCCCACCAAAGTCCCTGCAAACCCGTGCTCTGCCTTTGGGAACACCACAGACCAGGGGACTTGGGAGCGTTGCCACGGGCCGTAAGTTTGCACACACGTGTTACGTGAGATTCACAAGCTGCACGTGATGGTCAGCAGTCGACAGCACTGCAGCAGCATCCTCAAGCATAGAAACAGCAAAGAAAAACTCTCTGGGTGTCATTGTATCAGAAATTCTTTACATTTAAAGACACCCGTGCAGTGAAGGCACCAACACTTCATTCTCCTAAGCAGTGATGACTGGCAGCGACTACCCAGTCTGGAATCATAGGAACATAGTGGTATTATAGAACAGACCAGAATTGGTGGTATTGGTGAAGATGAACTGGTGTAAGGACCTTTCCCTCGCACAACCACGGGGCAAACGGCAGTTTTCAGAAGCCTTAAACATGTATTTGTTATTTAAATGTCTTTACCTATTTCTTAATGAATCTGGGCTTCTCAACCAAAATTTTCATTCTGTGATGGTAACTAGAGATCCTCTGGATTCCTTCAGTTATTAAAGCCCCAGAACCGCTCCGGCAAAAATCTCACTGAACTTGTATCGCAGCAAATCCCAGTGCAATCCCTGGCGCCAGGCAGGAGGAAGGAAAGGCTAAGGCAACATCCTGGAAAACAAAACAGAGACTCACTTTATCGCATCCCTCCCGTAACACAGGAGGCAGCACCACTCCATCCAACACTAACTTGTTCAAAACCTGTTGGGACCAAAATAATTATGTACCAAAAAACATGGGGCAAGGATGGGATGGATGCATTCAAACTGTGCAAATTCTTCAAAACTCTGTCTTTTTCATACAGCGCGTTTGGGATGGAGGCAGGTGTGTTCCTCACTGGAGCCTCCAGCCACCCCAGGGATGGGACCAGCTCTTCACCTACAGAGACGATTTTTTTTTTTTTTTTCCAAATGAAATCTGGTATACAGTGTATCAGACTGGATTTTTTTAATAGTAATACGAAATGCCTGGAACAAATTGATTTTGCTGCTCCTGTATTTATTATGCAGGAAGAGTTGTCCCTAATTAGATAATATTAGATTTCTTGGCTCACACAAAGCAATTCAGAAATAAGACTCTCATTATTGATGGGACAAACCATACAAAGAAACTGAGCACGGTTTAATAATGCAGAAAAATATTAAAGGGAGAAAGGTTTTAATTCTTAATAAGTAGATCCATGGGTTTCATTAACCAGCCTTCAAGATTTTTTTTTTAGGGTCGCTTTTATTACCTAATTAATTAAAGCCTGACCAATAAGATAGATTAATCTAATGGAATCACATCTTGTATTAATAGCAATACTAATTAATCACCCAACTGAAACATTCCTCACTCGCTGAAGAGAAATCTTTCTGGTGTTTAGCTAGAGAGAACCCTGAAACAGAAAGGGAAAGGATGGGCAGAGCATGCTTTGCTACACCAGAACCTGGTTTGGGGGAACTAGGCAGTGAAGGCAAAGCTGCAGCTCTGCCAGTGAGCGGGACGTGTGACATGGGCTGCGCCCTGCCCGTGGCACCGCACCCCTGCCATTGCCACGGGTCTAGCATCACCCACAGCAGCTGAACATGGCCAGCCCATCTGACGAAAGCCAAACTTCAGAATTTTACTGTTTTAGAGCCTCCAAGGTTTTTGTTATCCACGAGGAAACACGAACCTGCAGGCCAGCGGGCAGGTAAAAGGGGGCACTGGCTCCTGCAGAGCACTGTCACGTCTCGTCCAGTTCGCCTTTGCGTCCCAACACACCAGCCCTACAAAAGCCATTTGCTCGTTTTGCTAACAAGCAGGCAACCAAAATACAAATATGCACTCAATTCGGGATCATCAGCATCACATTACAGCACAGGTCACCCATGAAATTACTACTGTGTATTTTTAGGGCTAGCGCATGCTAACAGACAAGGTCTATTTGTTTTTCTTTACCATCGTACTGATTGCTAAATCGCTTCCCCGGTTCAAAAAGTTCTGGTGCTCATTTGTGTTGTGTCAGTAGCAAAACAAATTCAGGAGCAGGAATCTTCCAAACCTAGTAATTGTGTGTCAACAGAAGTGAAAGGCTACATTTTTCATATTATAATACATTTTTAATAGTGTTTTCATTTCTGAAGTTTTAAATGTATCATCTTAAACCGCTTTCCACAGTCCCATCCTTGCTTTGCCTCTGTGTGTCACGTCTCGGAGAAAACGCATTCCCAGGATGAAGGCAGCCACGGGTAAACCAAGACTGTACTGAAACACAGGAGACCCTGTATTTATTTTTTTTAAATCACTGATCTCCATTCATACATGAACTGCCTGAACTTCAATGAGTCTCAAAATTCACATCAGACCTCCTTTCTTTCTCCTTATCGCACATTTTCAGCCAGTGCCAGATGCTGAGATTTCAGGATGTTTTAAGGAGAGTCATCTCAGGAGCTGAGGAGTCATTAACCTTATCAAAGCATCCCCCATTAGGAGGTGCTTTACAGCAGCCGCAGAGCCACAACACCCATTACGCCGATGTTTGCAATTAAAGCAGATTTTGATGGATTCAGATGGCTGCAGTCCTGCTGCAGCTCCTGGAGCTGCCCCGATGCCCGAGGAGAACGTCAGGTTCAGATCCAACCCCTCCTGTACCACCAGCACCACTCGCTGCAGCCTCCGTGGTCACCATGAGGATCCCAGGCTGGCAGAGGCTGGCGGCACCTCTGGGGTCTCCTGGTCCAAGCCCCTGCTCGAGCAGAGCCACCCAGGATCATGCCCAGATGGCTTCTGAGCATCCCCACAGCCTCTCAGGGCAACCTGCGCCAGTGCTCAAAGAGGAGGAGGAAGGTGCAAAGCATCTGTGCAAAGAACTGACCTAACTCATACTACCGATTTCCACCGGGAAGCACGGCCCCATGGGACCTCCTGGCTGGACAAACCAGATGTCAGATCTTCATGTGCAATGTCCTCTCAGGAGCATGAAACAAGGAAAAGGGCCATGAGCTCACCTGCATTTCCTAACAAGCAGGAATTTTCCACATCGATGGACTGAGCACAAACAGAGCGCTTCCAGCCCTGGGTCTGCGGGTGTGTGAGCCAGGTGCCCCATGTCCTGCTCCCACCGACTGCTACGGGTGATCACAGGTATGAAGGGTGGTACCGAACAGGTATTCCTAGAATCCTAAAATGGTTTGGGTTGGACGGGACCTCAAAGATGACCTAGTTTCTGTCCCCTGCTGTGGGCAGGGACACCCTCCACCGGACCAGGTTGCTCCAAGCCCCGTCCAGCCTGGCCCTGAGCCCTGCCAGGGATGGGGCGCCCACAGATGCTCTGGGCAGCCTGCGCCAGGGTCTCACCGCCCTCACAGTGAAGAATTTCTTCCTAGTTTCTAACCTAAATCTGCCCTCTTTTAGTTTAAAGCCATTACCCCTTGTCCTATCACTACAGGCACTACTAAAAAGTCTTATTTGAGGTTTCTTCTAGTCACAGACTGAGACGCTGCTATTGTTTGAGCTTCACACGCGTTTGGCAGCTGCTGGGATCTGAGGAGAGGTTTTGGGAAGGCTGCCCTTCCAGCTCCCCCCCAGACAAAGATGATGAAGCTGAAAGCCAAGCTGTAATAGAAGCAGCAGAGAGAACCTTCTACCTGCTCCAAGGCACAACTGCGTCTGTGCCATAATTCAACTATTTTTAGGAATTTCACCTATTTTAAATGAAAAGCATCAATTCCAGTATCCTTTCGGAGCTTTTCTCTGGCTTTTTTGCAGGTCAGTGCCCACCAGTTGTGGCTGGCGGCTGCAGCAATCAGCACATCGCTCCTGCACACCCCAAGGAATGTCCGGGGTGTCCCTGGCTGAGCCGTGCGGTACAGGACAGAGCCACACGCCCCGCTCCGCAGCTGGCAATACCAAAGCCTCTCGTTTCTAGCACGCCCCGGCCCACCAACCAGCATCTCCATCGCTCACTAGCTCGGAAAGCAGCCACCCAACCCCAGTGACCCGGCGAGCATAAAACTGCCATCACAGTGTCACCGGCTATTATTGCAGCTTTGCATAATATCCTGCAACCTGCCCTGCCCCAGCAGGCAGCAGAGGACCTCAGCCAGTCAGCCTGCCATCGTTGTGCAATTGGGTGCAAAATGCACTGGCTGGGGCTTATACAGTGGGGAAAAAGAAATTAAAAAAATCAGAAATTTAAAAAAAGGTAGTGGGGGGAAAAGGGCTAGGAAAAGAAACAACCTCAACTCTATTGAACCTGATTTTTCTTTCACTAAATTATGGATTAATTATTCTTACTACACACCGCAGAGTACCATACTGCTTAATGACAGCACATCAAAATGGCAAAAAGCCTGTTGATGTGCATAAAATGCAGATCCAGGCTCTGCTGTGGTGTATCAGTGCTGCACTCAGCTGCGGGTATGGAAGCAAGAGGAAAGGAGGAGTAATCATTTGCAAAAAAAAAAAAAAATAATAATCTGTAGCTACTGCATAATTTGTTTTTTCATTAAGCAACATCCAAGAGCAGGGGATATTTGTTCTATTAAAAATGCTTATTTAAAAACTCCTTTTAGAGTTAATTTTTCCTCCTGAAGGCTGCTTTAAAAATCAATCTCCTCTGCAAAAGAGGAGGAAAAAGCAGTATTTTTTCAAAAACAGAGTTTTGTATTTCATCTGAAGTTAACAAAACGCAGCTCCTTGACAAAACCATATAATGCCAGACTGCTAGCACTACCGTTACGTGATGAAGATAATTGATTCATGGTACTTTTCAAGAGCTACTAATGTTAAGAATTACTTATTCCACCAAATGAACATTATAAAAAATTAATAGTATGCTGATTGCCATTATTGCAAATGCCTCTGGGCTTTACAGGGCAAGTAATTTCAATTATTCAAAAATATTAATAAGTAAAATATTTTTTTTCTTTTCATTTTTCTGATCTGTTTTTTCACCCTTTTAGAGCACCTGCCTCAAGTGTGCAAATGCCGCTGCATTTTGTGATCTGCCTCTAACAACATGCAACAATGTCGTCCGAGGAGAGGGAGCAGTCAGTCAGTACAGCCTCTGCTCTCCCCAAGGGCAGGGGGCATCGCCGGGATGCTCCCAGCCACACTAACTGCTCCTCATGGAGACTGGAACATGGTGCTCCTTCCCCGGCCTGGTAAATCTAGACCTGATCAAAGAGCACGGACCGTGGAAGGTCCCAGCAATCCCAGTTCACCCAGCCACCGCAGCAGCTCCTACCTGCACCATCACCGAGCGCTGTCGGCAGCGTTCCTGCCCGTGACTCGTGCAGCTTGCAGGAGGTCGGGGCATCCTCACCAGTTACGGGCTGGGACACACAGGTACCTTTTTCACCGTTATTAGCACTGCCTAAATTTTAAAAAAAAAAATAAAAAAAAAAAAATCACTTTACAGAACTTCATAGTTACTATTTTAAGAATGAAACCTGCTGTCTCCGCCTGGAAAATGGGAGCAACCAACTCTTGTGACTGGAACACCAAGTTGTGCTAATGAGCCTCGAGCTCTAATGAGGCTAGACAGCTTCCCCAAGCTGTCATCTTCTATAGCCACGCAAAATTCAAGGCAACAGGAATTGCGTTATCTTGGAGAGGGTGAGGGGGGAAGATACTTTTCAATATAATCTGTCCAGTCAAATGGCTTCTCACCAGTGTCAGTTCAGTGGAGGGCAAATAAGGCAAAAGTAGTGCAAAGGATCTTTCAGCAAACACTTGCTAATCTCTTTTAGGTGAATAAGCAATACAAGTGGTGATCAGCAAAATAACATTTCTCTCTGAAAGAAGCTGCAAGGAAGAGCAAAGGTAAGCGTCTCTGGGAACTAGAAGAGCCGGAGCAGCGCAGGGAGGGAGCTGGGCTGGGCTGCTGGCAGCACAACACAGCCCTGCCTTTCGCACTCATCTTCCCTTAATGCTTTGCAGCTCCTCCACAAAACTCTAAAACTACATTTTCCAACACTCCACCTTCAAGATATTGCTGTTGACTTGCTGCTATACGACAAACAAATCTTCAAACAGTAGCACAAGAGTGGTCTCTGGTGGAAGCAGATCAGATCTACAGCATCGCCACCACCGCACAGCAGCCCAAGCCAAAGACCTTTGCCCACAGCCACCAGAAGTCACTTCTTTGTAGCCACAATACCAGGTTAGCCTGATACGTTATACCCTAAAGGAACGAGCTCTCACTCACACTTCTGGACTTTAGGTCTTTTGTCACCTATGATCTTACTATACTCAAATCTGCCAGAACACCGAAAATGACAAGAGTGGCTTTTCCAAAGTATTTTCTTAAATGCGGACTTAAGAGAAACTGCAATCAAAACACTCAGTCCCACTTCAGAGTTGTAACACTTTGAAAGCAAGACAAGCAAAGACAGCAAATAGTAGTTCAGGGCAGTGACACCACTAGTAAATGTGCAACCACAGTGAAAACATTACAGCTCCGGTTCTTTCCCCAAAAATCAGTATTTCAGCACACTTACACTTACTTCAGAAACGACACTTTGAAGTCTGAACCCAGCAAAAGTAGCACAAGATGGGCAAAAGTCTCATCACCCAAAAATTCAGAGGAACTTTAAAAACGTTGCAAAAACCCAATCACTAAGGCTCAGTACATGTTTCCTGGTAACTTGGAGTCTGATCAAGACAGACAACAGAAAACGTCCTGTCAGCTTCAACAGCCTGTGATTCAGGACTACAAAACAGAAAACAACAGAAGAGAGAACGTCAATCAAAAAGAAAACAAACCCAGGAGGCGGGAGGAACAGAAAAAATTATATCAAAGTGATAGTCAGATGGCTTTTTTTCACATTCCTGTTTTTAAAACACAGCATGAGCTACTTCCCCCAGGGTACAGTTATCCATAGACTGCAAAGAGGCCCAGCAAGGTTCTTGGTTCAGAATTCCCACCTGCACTAGGTTCTTCACAGACCGACTTGGAGCAAGAGGCATTAGGCAACCCAGCAGGCAGGTCGGTACTCACTCAGACTCAGCCACCTGCTCGCGAGGCCAGCAGCTTGATGCCGCCACACTTCATTTCTTCATTCCGCATCAAATCACTGCCTTGAGCGCAGGCTGCCCCTCAAATCATGCAAGGAAAAGGAAAGGGGGATGGGGGAAGAAAGAGGCTTTTTGTTTTGGGAGGAGGTGTGGGGTTTTTTTTATTTTCCTGCAGTAAGGAGCCATCCCTTGTTCTAACTAGATAAAATCCAGCATACGTAAGAAGGCATTTACCTCATGCCTAGTACCCGAGGCAAATGAAGCTGGTAAGAAAGCCCTCACCGGAGACTAATCTCCAAACCATTAATTTATTTTGTGTGTTACTGCAAGGATATGGTTGAGAAGTCTCATTTCCCCCAGGGAAAATGAAGACTGTTTCTTGCACACCTCAATTATGTGTTCCCAAGCTAACCAGGTCTAAGGCAGAGACAGAGCCAAGTTACCCTTGGGGACAAAGAACTGTCACGCCCTGGTGGAGGCAGTCTTCCATCCTCCCCAAAATACCCAGCGGTACGCCTAATCTCCAAGAAAGTAGAGTAACATGGTATTTGCTGTAACAGCAGCAATGCTCTTAGCAGTAACAGCTCATGACTAAGGCTGGCTCATTAAAAAAAAAGTGAATTCCTAGCCCACCCTCTTTGTGGCACACAGCTGGGGATTTCTTCACACACACGACTGCCACAGACATCTACAACAGAGCTAGAGGGCTGATTGGGGACTTCTTTTATTTTACTAAAGTCAGAGGTCTTGAGATCTTTGGATTGCCCAAGTCACGGAGAACCTGCATGAGCGCCACACATCTGCTTGAACACAGATTTCAGGTATGTTTTTTCCTCTACTCACCCCAGCTCCCAGTTCTACTCAACTGCTTAAGTTTTCCTGTCTAGTGAATGGCAAAGATCAGGTATACAAACTCAAATTCACCTTTTCCCTGCGTTTCACCTGCAAGCTTCATGATGACTTTACAACAACTACACTGTAAGAAAAACTCACATAGAAGTGGTCAAATACACTATTTTTTAATGCAGATTTGTAAAATTCAAGCTCAGTGTTGAAAATTTAGGACATTTCATGAAAGAGCATTTGGTCCTCTTAAAAATTTCCCATCCCAAATTAAATACTTCATGGAAAAGCAACAATAAAGCATACATTGTATTTTTAATTAGGAAAAATTGATATTGCACATTATACCAAGAAATACAAAAGTCTTTTTCAGCAAGTTATTCCAGCAGTGTTATCAATTTCAATTTGATATCATTGACTTATACAAAAGTTTTAATTCTAGTGCATAACATGTGCCCTGTCATTACAGAGTAAAAATGTATCAAAGCATTTTTAAAACAAAGAGGAAGAAAAATTGGCTCCTTAAAGAATACAAAGTCTTTTACCACATAGTCAGCACCAGTCTCCTTGCAGACAAAAACCATTCCTATGGAAAGATGACTGTCAGATCACCTTGGCAACACAAACTTCAATGCAGTTTCTAACGAGAAGCTGACCATATACTGTTTGGCACTGTAAGTAATGGTCCAAGTCACTAAGGGCTGAAAGGCCACAATACCTGCCTATACTGTTCCCATTCTACAGCTACCTTTCACTTATTTCTGGCAATACACAAGAAGGAAAAAGCACGGTGGCAGAACAGTTGTGTAACTTCATTATAGTCGTGTAATTCTCTGAGAAAAACTCCAAAACAGATTTCTGTGCATAACGCTTGGTTGGAACCCTTACCAGGGTTCAGGTGCTTCAGAAGGCACAAAGCACTGAGCGGGAGTTGCAAGGTATGTAACACGCATTCAGAGAGCTAAACTGCAAGTCAGGGAAAAATCATTACCAGAAGCAGCCACCAACACAACGAGGGCAACATCCGTCCTGGCATCCACTGTGCCATGATTTTAAATGGCCAGTTGTGGAATGCTGCGTTTGGCTTCCACACTACCAAGCACTTCTCATTTCAGAGGTACAATCAGAAGACCTGGCACAGCAGCAGCATTTCAGAAAGCCCAGACGTTTTGGTTTCCTGCCTCCCTCAGCTGGCAGAAAACACTGCCTTTACGCATCCTGCACTTCTTTACATGTTTACAAACTGAAGCATACCTGCATGCCCAGGCAACATTTACTGGTTAAGAAGCTATACCTTGAACCCCTCCCAATACCTCTTTGGATCATAACACCTTGAATTTATGTTTTGCTTCAAAATAGGCAACTATGACCTACCAGTAATAGGTTTGCAAAGCCAATTCTACAGGAGTTGGAATTGCCAGTTGCCTCAAACACCAAGGCAACCAATTCTATTGCAATGTTTCAGGAAATCTTAACATATTTCCCTCTCTCCTTCCAACCCTCCTCCCTGTTAAAACACACACAATAAGACTAAGACAACAGGATTTTTTTTTTTTTGCCTGAATAAAAGATCCAACTATTGTGGAATAGAAGATTCTACAATGAAGTCCCTGAGATGCATCTGTATACTAAAAGATTCAAACAATAACCTCTTCAGCACTAACTTCATATTTATTAGAAATGTTTTGAGTTGCAACATACGGTTTATGAAAACCGATGTTGTTATAAGAAGGTGAAAATACAGCAGATCAAGTTTGCCCTTATATTTAAGCCTTAATTTAAAAACAGGTAACCCAACAGTAACATTTAACTACTTCAACTGTAGTCAAAAGTAAAAAGCATGTAAGCAACGGGGAGCCACTGGAAAAAAACCTTGTATTTAAAGGAAGTTGTTTTAGCCTCAGGTTTTTTTCATCCCTCAACAGCCCTGCCTACATATACTGTAGGCTGAGACCTCTTGCTAAGTCCAACCCCAGGATGATACAGAGGCAGCCACTTTACTAACTGCACTGACACAGAGAATAAATCCAGCCCAGAAATATGCTTTGGGATGGGCACAGAAGTTGATATTCTTCCAGTATCTTAAAAGAGAGAGAGAGAGAGACAGAGAAAGAGAAGTCATCTCATATGCAAGTTACTTTTTAAGTTACTTTGGGATCCACTCTATTTTGTAACCAGTTAATCAGAAATTCTTTATCCACCTTCTCAAGCAAGCTCAGTTTTTCCTGCTAGTGAAGAAAACTTAAGGCACTAACATATTAATGTTGTCAGGAATGTGAAATAGTTTGTTCTTCATGTACTGTTACACCAGTTCTTAGCAGCATCTCTCTTGAAAAGGCACTAGAAATATGGCAAACAACAAAACTTTGGGAACTTCTGCTCAGCTAAGCTGTATCAAGTTAGCTGCTTGGAAAGCTGAGTGGCTTTGTAATTTCCCCTCCCCTCCCTGCCCATTCCCTTACAAAAAAAAGGCACCTGATTTGTTTTATCACTGGAGTCTGTAGCTACAGGCTCTTGCGACCGTGCAGTTCAATACAACTGTGTATATGAGGGATATCATGACTATACTGATAGCTTTTTAGATGATCAGGAGTTATCTTTTCAAGATACTATTGTAGATAGAGGATTTTTGCTTCAGCAAAACCCATTACCAGTGGGTTCCTACCTGAGTAGTACTTAAGGTTGAGTATTGCTAGTCAGAATAATTCAATGATTAAACTTGGTGTAAGAAATTGCACATTCCCATTCCTTCCCCAGTCCCAAGATCATTTCAAATTAAATACTAGACCCTTTTCTAAAGGGATATTTGTAATGCAGCTACAAAGAGGTAGCTAAGTGGCACATGCCAATTTTATTTTCTTTTTTTTTTTTCTTTCTTTTTTTTTTTTCCTAAGTATATTCAAGCCTTCATTTGCAACATTTTTCATAGGAAGTCTTAAAACAAGAAATCTCTGTTCAGGTGGCATGTGACATTACCACAGTGCAGAAGACTGAACCAGTAAGAGAACTTGATCTCCCCTCACGTCCATAATTGAAAACTAACAAGCACGGGGAATACCCAAGTGACTCAGCATATGCAGGTACGTAGCTGAAGAGGAGAGGAATGTCTACAGCAATATCCCATGCTCCTCTTGACATAAGACAAAAGTTACTCTGAAGAACCATTCAGATTAAGCCCACCATTCGATCAATCTGTCTCATGTAGTTACTCTTCAATGGCAGCAAGTATCTCCTCTCATCAGGAACTCTGTTACACTGTTAACAGAAGGAGAATATTTTTAAGAACTCAAATATAAAACCAGGCAATCACATACCCTCTGTAATCATTTCAGCATCTGTAACCATAGATTTCCTCCAGGTACAGAAAATTGTACCCAAAAGCACTTTTGGTCCCTACTTTCCCTCACTCTTTGCAAACCTACAGCACAAACCACACAAAAGAACAGCAAGTGTTTCCTTAGTGCAGACTGTAAGCTTCCAAAATACACACCAAACTACTGCAGCTTGTTACTCAACTGAGACTTCCTTCGCTATGACAACTGTGAATGTTTAAAATAATGCTCTTTTTCTGGAGGACCGGGGGAAGGAGGCAAGTAACCATGCTAGAACCTACTAGCAGAGATTTTTAAAAATTGTTATGTATTAAAAATGTTATCTATTTTGGTTGGTGACAGGCACTGGATCCATAGGTCTGTACTCAATTGATGTCTAGCTAAGAAAGGTCACCGTTACGTGCCTCAAAACCATTCTGAGGAAAAAAAAAAGCTTTCTTTAAATGATCCTCTGTTTTTCTCTTTCACCATCACAGCAACATTGGAAAATTTTAAGGGCAAAGAAAAGGGGAAGGGAAAAATAGCTGGAAATAAATCAACAACAAACAAACAAATTGCTGCAAAATACTTAAAAGGGGACAGGTTTCACCTTCAACATAATCACTCTCACATTACCCTAATCCACTCATTCCACTACTGAAAGTGTTTTTCACAAGGGAACTTCACAGATATTTGACATTTCTAAAGGAAATACTGCAGAGCTCTGAAGTAACACTTCCAAATGGCTTTTTCTACTGCCTAACCCAGTCCAACATACATCCCTTCTCCAGCAACACAACCAAGCACAGTCTATGTATTCCTTACATTAGAGCTGAAGTTGACTGCCTTTAATTCGTTAGGTTTAATTTTTTCTGCGCTGTTCTCTTCTCCAGGGAGGATGTCTTGCCACAGTGAGTTACGAAAACGTTCATCCACAGATACAATATGCCCCTCAGTAGTAAACATATACTTATTTCCAGATTTATGCACTGGATTCTCTTCATCAAACAACTAAACAAGAGACAGGAGAGACAGCTGTAGTATGCATGCAACATTCTTCATGTGCCATCAACAATAAGTTTAAAAGCACGCACTCATGCATTTGAAGGATCACACAAAAATCCTACCTTTTAGCGCTAAATGGGTAACTACTGTTAGCACAAATGGAAATAAATAGTTTTAAAGCAAGGGATTTATTTCAGCCATTAAAAGTGGAGAGCAAAAGAAAAACTTCTGACACAACTTAAACTGCCCTTATTTTTCTAAGCTGCACTACGCAGGCATTTCTAGGCTGGCACCCACTGTTTCCATTCAGTCACAGATTTATTTGTTTTTCTATGCTAAAAGAGATTGAGAACAGTAGCTTAAGCAATGCTGGCTCAACTGCTTTCTCCTGTGACTGCCAAAGCCTGATGGGGAGAAATCTCAGGCCGCTGCAAGGCAGGCAAAATGGCTACAAGCAGCCATTTAGCTCAGGGCTGCACAGTAGCTTCGTTCAGTCTTGCTCCCTCCTCTCCCTTCCAGCTTTCCCCCAAAAGAGCTGCCAGCTCTCATGGTTAGGCGGCTGCCCAAATCTCCAAGATCGTGGTGGGGTCAAAGAAAGAAAAGTGCACTGCTCCACACTCCAGCACCTAAACCCCTCTGACCCAGAGCCCAGCACAGTTTCTAATTAATAGTGTCCTGCCTCCCTGCCATGCCATGTTTGTGCACAGCGCATGCAAGACAGTATCTTTGAAATGAAGAACATACACGTACCAGGTACAGATATTTACATGTTTCGCTGAGAAAAAAGCTCTCCATTCGATCTTCCTTTGTCTTCTCTACAACGTGGTGTAACGTGGCATAGCCACACCTGCAAGATTTAAGATCAGTTTGCATTTAGTTTCCATGCATTCTCATCTCAAAGCACTCCCTACATATTCCCTAACTTCAGGCAATTCCAACTGTCACTAGGGATGAAGTTTAAATGAAACAAGTCTCTTCTACAACTAAATGCTGATTACTGGTTTCTGGTATTCTGATGAGACTGTAATCATTGACCCTGTGGTTCATCTATTCCATCATACGGGTTTAAGAGTCTCTCAAAGGTACACTCAAGGCACCCTGCACAAAACAGGTAATTTCCCCTCACTGAGCAGATGAGAAACCTAGGTCTGGAAGCCTGGTCTCGTGCAGAGGTTTCTTCCCGAGCTACCTACTCTTCTCTCTCACCAACACTTTAACAAATGACAAAGCTGCAAGCTGTCATACAGTGCACTTGTAATCCTTTCCGTCGACTCCCTACACAGCATCCGAATCCCACTTAACGGCAGAATGGTGCTGTTTTGTACTGTCCTACAGTCAGTACAGACTTGTCTACAAAATCAGTAAATACCAAGAGCTGAAGAAAAATTCGCTGTCTTCCCTCTGAGTCTTGCAAGAGGTTCAGATACTCAGTATTACAGTCAGGATTCCCTGACACTGTCTTCAGATGAAAGCTCATCTGCAACAGCATCTATCTTAGAGGCCATCCCTCCAGTTTAGTTTAACACCATGGGCCCATGATATTAGAAATATTCTTGTAGGATCCATTATAAAAAAACCAACCTATTAATTGTACCAGTTTTTAGCAACTGATCATCAACAATGCATTTTGAAAGGTAGTTATAAAATTCTGAAGGCATGAAGCTGTCACTGAACTATAATTTCATTTTCAGATGAAAAAGCAATAATTGCTCAATAAATAAATCATCACTTGTGGCTTTCATGGAAGGTTGGGTTTTCTGGTTTACCTACGTTTGGCAGACTGGATTCTATGTAATATTTATATAATAAAATACACGTATGTAGCAGTGAAAAAAGACAAAGAACATTGAAGACTGACTTTGCTTTTGTGTATTTTTCCAAACTCTGCAGAATATCCATTCCAACATGAAGGTAAAATGGGTTCTTTGTGGCCTAAGACAGACAGACAAGAGTTAGAGTCAGCAATTTTGGAATCTTGTAAAAATAACTTACAACAAAGGCCTAGTAGCATCAGATTCTCATGTATTACAGTAAACTTATCTTTATAGGAACATGACTTAGATTACTCTGTGCAAGCGCCTCACATTTGCTTTAGTGCAAATCCTAATAAAGCCTGTAGTAAATTCAAAACTCTTTGATAGCTTTCTTGCAGCCAGGAAGTTATTTTAGTGTACTATATCTTCTGCCTGTTGGACCCTGTGCCTAGACAATATAGCAAGGAATTCTACTAGACTTATTTCAACGACTTCTATTAAGAAGTCACAACTCTCTACCCTGTAACAATCTGCCAGCTTTTTTTCAAAAAGTTGTTTAGTCGCATTTTTGTGTCTTATAAAAAAGGTTATTTTTTTAAGCAAACAACAGAGCAACTACATCGCATCACAATCTGGTGACTAAACAGGGACCTCTACGTAAGAACAGGCAGATCCAGAGCTACCAAGTTTTCACAGTCCAGAGGCTATAGGTAGAAAAAGTGACCTTCTGAACAAAACCATTTTTGCCAAAACATGAGCTGTAAGCTCAGGGAAGTCAAGTACCTGATAAAGAAGATATGTCGATTCCACTAACTCTGGCCTCAGTGGGTAAAAGGGAACATCCGGTGCTTGCAATTGCCAGTTGTATCTTTCTGGGAGAGCTCCGTATCGTTTCCATATGGCATAATAAAAAGCATGGAGACAAATAGCATCTTCCACATCTCCTATCAATACCTAGGCGTAACAATAGCCATAAACATGCACGCCCAATACTTCAAGCCAGCAAATTGCTTTCCACTCTGTATAAGAACATGCTATACAAAAAAACACTCCCCTCACAGAGACACAAAAAAACCCAAAACAACCCCCACAAAAAAAAGCTAATGTATTAATTCCTTCGCACTAAAAGCTTTAGCGGAACTCAGCCTCACAGCATGGTACACAAATGCTGAGGTTAAATGAGAAAAGTTGAAAGTATCTCAGATGTATTAGAGAGCAGGCCAGGCCTTCCAATATTGTTATGCTGATGCAAAAACTGAACCAGGTGTAAACCCACAGGCTGCAGCTCATCTGGGAAGAGATGCTTAGACTCATTCAGAGCCTAGGATTAGAACAAGCCCGACAACCCTCTACTGTGTCATTTAGGCTTTAACAGAATGAAAGTTTACCTGTAGTCCAGGAAAAAAGGCTTGCAAAGAGTCAATCCATGTGTTCATCAGCTGGCCTGTGAACATGTTTACATTAACGTACAAAGGAGGGTCACCTTCACCTTCATTGCAAGCTTCTCGACTGCCAAGCAACAATAAACACGTGTAAATATTCACTGGTTCAAAAGAACACAATGTATGATTCATTTCACAGCACTGCCACCAGCAAAAAGAATGAACCACAGATTGTCATGCTAGGCTCAAAGCCATTTTGAAAACAACCAAAATATCAGTCATGCTCACCAAAAATTCTTAAAGGTATGTGGCAACATATTCTAAAGTTACGTCAGCAGGACCTCTACCAAAAAGTCATGCAGGATAAGCTTAAGTAGTACTAAACCAGCCGATTTAATATATTTCCTTTGCAGTTCTACAGCTTTCTCTCAGCCTAACATTTACTAACTTGGACAGTAACCAGGTTAACTTCTTTGCACCAATAATGCCATACAGCTCAGCTGACTAAGCAGTGAAAGGAACGTTAAAAATTATTTCCACAGTGACTACCATGGAAATAAGATTTTGGTTTTTGAAGAAAAAGAGAACACAGATTTTCCAGAGCGTAACACAAAACACTGTACAATCTCTCAGATCTTGCTGGAGTACTCATTGCTTAAAGAATTGATACTCATATGAAATAACATACCCTCTTCTTAAGTGGTTCTGAATGTTCCGATAAGCATCATTGAACATCTCCAAGTCTTCCTTTTCTCCAAAGAGGATGTAAGATTTCAGAAGGTATTCATAGAATGAATCTGATCCTGCTCCCAATCCACTTTGCTTTCCAACCCAATGACCAGTTTGAATATTCACCACATTTCCTTTCAGAACAGACAAAAAGTTTAGTCTGAAGTTGCCAAGTACATCAGAAAAAATATTCAAGAACCAGGACTTAGAAACATGACATCTTCAAAAAGTCTTAAGGAAGAATGATCAGAGATGACTATCAAAATAAAGCGTTATAGTGCATTCATCCAAGGAACTAGCAAACACATGCAGTTGTTTTAAATACATTTAGTCATCTGCCAATCTAATTATATTAACGGGGACAAAAATGCTAGAACTTCGGTTTCATTTCCCAGCTACATGAAAAAATTGTCTTTGGAAACCATGCCCCAAGTAGTCATTCAGATACTCCATTTTTCTTATGAAATGACAAACTGCCATTTGTTCAACACAAACCACGAGTACACAAGGAGAGTGTGACTTAACAGCTACAGAGGAAGCAGATCAATAAAGTTTAGAGTATGTTTAAGAAACCTGTAGCATGATGGCATTCTGCTACAGGAGACTGAGGTAGGTTAAAACATGGAGCCAGTCAATATAGCATCATCTTAGAGGAATTACCTAGCAGTCCAGTGTTATTGCTCCTGAGACTCCATAGTGCTTTGACAGCTCTTCTGGCCACCCATTCAAACGTGGAATCGCCAAGCAGCCTGCTGAGGATACCAAACTCCACCAGCAAGGAACCAGCTCCCGCAGTACAAGTTTCATTATTGCTGTCTGGAGGCACCCCCTTCTTCAGATTGACCTGTGAAGCAGAGAGAGTCACCCCTAACAGCCAAAAGGCAGGCTGCACCTCATGCAGCTGTGCTCTCATCTGCAGTCTTACGTTTATTATAAAGCCTTTTAATTAGTTTTTGCAATACGTAGCACACAATGCATGTATATTTAGAAAGGCAGCACATCACTTCTTGCTCAAAAAGCTTTCCTGAATAATTCCTGAAGTTCATCTTCTAACTTTATAACATCATGCGCAAGGTGGGCAATCCTTATTCTGCTACTCTTATATACGCTAATCCTTCCAAATTTCAGTCCACTACATCACTTCTACTAAACATTCAGGTTCTTCCAAGGCTGATGCAAGCACTGCTTCCCTTCATTTAGTGCTCTTGAAACCAAGAATTTCCTCAGTAAATGCTCCTCAAGTTCCCCATAGAAAAAAACACCGAAGGGAAGTTACACCACCCTCAACTGCTTCACCAGACTCTGAACAGAAGTGAAAGTTCATGTTTCTAAAGCTCGACAGGTCTGGAGGAAAAGCAGTGCTGCTGTCCCCAGAAATTTTACGTAGTCAGGCAAGTGCTACTTAGTTTTACATTTTAGAGTTGTTCCACTAAAACTGACATCCTTCTCCCTGTGAACTACATCTGCTTAAAATGAGCGGACGCTGCATTCAAGAATACGACAGTACTCTTGAGTACTCCCTCAGCAGTATTCCAGAAAATTACAAATCCCAAGCCCAGTATGACAAATATGAGTTTTATTTTATCACAATTATCTTAGTACTAAGTCACCAATAAAGTCACTTTCCTAGGCTATTTGCCTTTACAGTATTTCCTGTTAATCTTCTTAATAACAACATTGTTTGTTGCTGCATGATATATAGGAAGAAAGCACAGGACAGGGCATGTTTCAGCCAAACAGTACAGGAACATATGACTACTGACCTGCATGGAACAATATCTACAGATCGAAAAAACAGCCTAAAGAAAACATTTACTAGACATAACGAGCAACTTCGTCCATGTTACTGTAGCTTAGTGCAGTTTCCCTCCCATGCCATCTTAATGTAACTTAGAGCAGGTTCAATACCCCACAAGTGCACATATAAAGGCACACCCAGGGCACAGAATTTGAGTTGTAGGACAAGTGAATTACTACTTTAAGATTATTTCCCCACTGTGCGGGTGTGCTCACTTACCCGAGGATATGGAATTCCAGTTTTGGTGTTCTCAAAGGCTGGAAGTAGTCTCACTGCTAGGTCATGAGCCATATGCAACAGTTCATTGTCATAATCCTTAATGGTCATATCACCAAAAGGCTGTTTGGTATCTGTAATTATTATGTGGGCAGAAAGCAGGCTTCCCAAAACCCTACGGGAAAAGGAAAAGATCTTCAGTTTTTAAACCTGACCTGAACCCAGTTCTTCAGCTAAACCCTTACCAGTACCATGTTTAACAAAAGTATTACTTTGTGCACCTTACAGGCGCTACAGAAAGGGATCTGCCTTTTTTCCCTCACCAGTAATGAAAATGTCTAGAAGTCATGTTGCTTGTCAGCCACAGGAATCCCAAAATCCGGTTCTGCAACATTTACCTAACCCAGTAGCTCCTTACAACACACTAAGTCTATTTATGAGTGAAAACCTCCTTGACCCTGCAAATTGCTGTAAAGGTTGTTATATAAACTTAGTATTCAGAAAAAAGAAAGCCTAGCCAAGTTAGGCAGCAATTGTTCAGGCAGCACTGCTTAAGACATTCAGAAAACGAAGCCATTTAAACTCAGACCAGTCTCTTAATCTCCAAGACAGACAGGCCTGCTTTTCATCCAAAACAAAAGTGAAAGTAAGCAGAAAGTCCACCGAAGAAAATCAAACGGGGGGAAAACCCATCAGCAGAGTTGTTTCTTGCGCACAGATCTGAGCCTCTGCTGCAAGAGCAACAACAAAAGAAGTAGCAGTCTGCAAGCCAAACACAGTTGCAACTACCACTGTATCACCGCTCCAAGTCACCTGTGACTCATTAAAAGAGTTTTAATTATAAAACCATGGAATATTTTCAGAAAAGGTTAAAAAACAGCTTACTCAAAGAACAACTACAGAATAAAGCCTACCAAAGACATGCTTATCAATGACTTGACTTTGGTTCTCCCGCATATGCACATCAAGTGTTCAACCTTGTTACTGTTTTTAAGGACAGAAATTTTAAGAGCGACATACCTGATTGTTGCCTCAAAAACTTGGACTGTTGAGTCTTTATCAAATGAAACTGTGTCAATCACCAACTTCACTGCTTTCTGGAATTCTGAGGAGTTTCCCATTACCTTTTACATAAAAACAAAGCTATTTTGTCTAATTGTTCCTGCATAAGAGGGTTGGGGAAGAAAACGGCAAGTTCACACTTTAAACCAACAGTCATACTAACAAGTACCAGAACAGAGTACTCCAAGCTCCTGCTAAAAAGGCTTTCCAGAAGGTTACCCATCCTACTGACATGTAAAAGTGAGCTTTTTTAAAAGTACATTAAAACAGGGAAATCTGCAAAGATATATTTTGTCTGTTTCACTAATATAGGCATGCAGGTACTCTTCCATCCTAACATCAGCCTTGTGGGTGATCTCTTAGAGCAGGAGTCTAAAAACTCTTAAGATCTAGCACACTGAGAGTTTTAACTACTTAAGCTATCAGTTTCAGAGTTAAGTTTAGTTTAAAAGGCAACACAACTTGCAAAACTATGACATTTATTTGACTAGGGAAGTCCAACCTTTCGGGCTTTTGACTCAACACCGCACGCCATGCCCAGGAGCTCCCTCAAGCCAGTTTTCTATAGGTATACCTTAGCAATTCGCTTCCACTATATCCAGAGACAGACATAAACTCAGCCCCAGCTACAAGGAAGCAGGAATGTGGAAGGAAAAAACAAGTTTCCACTTGCATACGTTAACTATAAGGCTGGGTGTACAGTGAACCTACCTAGCTCTTTAACCACCAAAGCACAATATGCCAACCAGCCTGCTCTTTCCATTACCCAGAAACAAAAGAGAAAAAAAAAAAACATTCACACGCTTGATCTGAGCAGATGAAGAGTGAAATAGGCCTTCTCCATGCAGCAGCTTCTACAACACAAGAGACTACCAGAAGTTGCGTATTTGAGAAAGAAAAAATTATGTACTGCCCCAAAAGGTATGGACAAGACACTGGGCCACTGGTAAATGAGGACAGGAAGGCAACTGTTTAGCCAACACATCATCAGCCATATAACACAGATCCCCAGCTGTTGTTTCAGTTAAAACCAACATTTTCCTCACTTCCTGCTTTCAGTTTTGTTCATTACTGCCGTGTTCAGTTCAACAGCTGAGACGTCCTCACCACAGAGCTGCAACTCCATTGCAGCAATGGGAAGGATTTTACAACCCAAAGCGCATGTACAGTCCTTGCACACACCACCTTCTGCACAAGAGAGAAACACACCACGGATCCAGTGCATCAATGAGCTCTGGCACTCCAAAAGGCCAAGAATCTGCCCTGGCTGCAAAGACAAGACTAATGAAACCTAAGGGTTTAGAGACCTAAGGGTCTCTAAAAATGCTTAAGGAGTTCAAGGAAGGGGCTCATCTCCATGATACCATATTACTGGTACTACTAACATAAAACTGAGTTGCTTCTCACATTATCTTCAAATTTTATCAGAAATTCATGTGATGGTTTATTTTACAGACAAGAAGCAGCTTCACAGCTTTTTCCCCTCCTTCCTTTCACGGCCCTTCATACAGATTTATGTGTTGGCCAGGCCCTCTCTGCCAAGCAAAACAATCAGGGCTCTTACAGTCATCTTGAATAAAACAAACTCTCCTCCTGACACGTCTCTCAGCAACCCATGCATGCCCCAGTTCAAATCCACCCTTCCTGAATACCAGTGATGGCAGTAACCTGAAAGAGATCTCACCTGAGACTTGGGGAACATCTCCAAAATATCCTGTCACTTCTGGAAATCTCTGCCAATACATCTGCAAGTGCTCTGACCCTTCCCTGCATGTGTAACACTGCTAGCTTATGATCCAGCAAACACCCAACACCACCTTCTCCTCAGAAGTGAAGAATTCAAACTCTCACAAACTATGAGACCTTTTACTTCATATTGCTGAAGTTCATTACAATTTTAATTGGTTCCTCACGATGCCATCTTGCCTGCCCTCCATGTTAAGAATTGATCTCTATCAGCAGCTCAGCATGAAACATCAGCACCTTTTGCATTAACAACATTAACAGGCAAAGACTAAACAGCACCGGTCCCAAGGTAGACCCTTGGAAAACACTGTGGAGTAACTCCCTCCAATTTGAAACTTTCTGTTGCCGCCTTTCTTCAACTTCTCACCAAGTTTCTCTACCAAGTACCCCTCCTCTACAGCTCCACCAGTTTTTTGGCTTTTTTTTTCCAAATCTGGAGCTGATTCAAAAAAGCAGATCTACCAGAGTTAGAAGTTCAACCTCAAAGCAAGAGACAGTATCAATGTTGTTCAGTACCAGGGCAGATGAACCTAGCAAGACCCATCTTCAAAAGAAGATTGAATAAATTAATGCTGTACTACATCCTCATTTTCCCCTTTAACTCTTTTCTTCAACATCTGTTCCAGCACACTACCTGCTGCCAAGATGACAGCTCATGGCCATGCTCCCACCTCAATCCAGCCATCCCACAACTGAGACCTGCCATTTCACAGCCCTTCTAAAGAACGCTCTGTGTCCGAGAGTGAACTTTGACTCCCAGTTTCCCACACCAGGGCTGGGAAGAACCCACCCAGTGAATTCTAACAGGCGCCCATTTCACTGCTAATGGCTGGACTAACAGAACAGAGCAAGCAAGACTACTGCACATTCAAGAGCATCTGGGGTTTCTCATCTCTCAAAGCTTTTCATCAACTGACTTCAGCCTTTCAGACATTAATGTCCATATCCTGCTAAGGCACTGCCTTCAGAGTTTAATTAGCTGAGGAATTACTCTCTGACAATACATCCCAGCTACATTAATGTACCTTTAAACTAATTTACACAATTCAGTTTGTTCATTCCAGCTGCTGACACAAACCTCCTGAAGTTCCCTCCTGATTAAATTTAACGGGACAACGCAGCAACTCCGGAGCCTTCCTGTACAGCGAAGCACAGCCTCAGCAGCTGGACAAATGGAAGTCCTCCCTACAGGACCACCACCTGGGAAGGTCAGCAAAGATATGCCAAGTACCTCAGGGCAGGTTTTTGAGGTGCCCCCTTGTCACTGAAATCAGGAATAAGAAAATTCCTTTACACCAACGTAGCATTAAGAAGCAGGCATTCCGTTATTGCAGTGCTGGATGCATGGGGCATGACCACCTAATGCACGTTTCATTCAAGCAAAATTATATAATCCACACGTAAGTTTATGCATTACATTTCTCTGAAAAATCCTACATATTCATTCAGTAGGTGATACTATGTTTATTAAATGTTGTACGTGCTCCTTACAGGTGTTTTAGAGTCTTCTAAGGAGTTTCAGACAATAGTCAGCCGTATGTAGTTACAGCTGACCAAACACCGAACCTCAATTTACTTCCCTTATACTGAGAATCCTAGTTTGCTTCATTAGTTACCTATCCAACAGTGTCCTCAGGTACCGTACAGTCTCCTCTGTGACTGTAATTTTTAGATGACTCTTTCCCTCTTGGTATAAAATCACCCCGCTAAGGTCGGTTAGCAATCTCTCCACAGTGATTATAATGAAACAAACAATACAGCTGCAGAGCTAAAACAAACTATAACGCGTGGTAGCACCGCCACCCCCGAGGACTCACCGCCAGCGTGTCCAGCGCATCAATCAGTGTCAGCGAGTAGTTTCCCAGCACGTCGTTGATGTTGAGGTTGGAGCTGGAAGAGAAGAATTGAATGTCAGGGCCCGCCGGGTCCTTGCCCAGACCCTGGCCGAGGCCCCAGGCCCTGGCTGAGGCTCCGTGCCCAGACCCCAGGCCCCAGGCCCCGGACCCCGGCCAAGGCTCCGTGCCCAGACCCCAGGCCCCGGCCC
>JAVJGI010000050.1:21928686-21947950 GCA_035590275.1 Ibycter americanus | reverse complement strand
AGGCCCCGGGCGGCGCAAATAGAAATGGTGGCAGAACGCCACTTGCCAGTGCTAGATACGGAACTGAAAACAGGCTGAGGCAGTACTGGTGACACCAAGACCCTCCAAGGCAAGTCAAAGGATCAGAAAAGTCAGTAAGAAACCTACAGCTGGGGGAGGTGGCGAGGAGGGGCGCATCCCTGAGGCACCCCAGAAACCCGGGCAGCATCACGGTAACCGCTTGTCACCGCTGAACCACCGACCGGTGCTGGCTCCAGCGTCCCACCGAACAGCCAAGTGCACGATTCATTACCAAGAAATGCAACAGAAACAATATGAAACAATCCCTACAATGGGCAGAAAAAAAATAAAGACTTACCACACACAGAAGGTATAAGATACAGGCTGAAAACAAATCATAGATGTCTGCTTGTCTGTCTGTTTCAGAAGTCAGATCTTGCTCTTTGTTTTCCATTTGTTGCAACAGAAACAGTAGAACAAATAAAGCTTGGGGGGGGGGGGGGAATAAATTCACCATCCAGTGGCCCATCAAGACACAACAGCCTGAGGTTGCTCTTTCAGTTCCTTTCCTCAATCTGTGGAATTCATGCATCTTTTTCATGTTTTTTCCCTTTATGCACCAGAAATACTACTATTCACACCAAGAAGGGGATTCGTTTACTGACTCTAAAAAATGAGGAAAATTCCTCATTGTCAAGAAGACTGAAATACCCTTTCACATCCCAAGTTTGCTTCTGTATAATTGTTATTTATCAGTTTACTTCACAAAAGACTCTTGTGAGAACAAGTTTAGCTTTACATTTCACACAACAGCTTTATCTTTCTCTACTCATCTATTTTCTTTCTTTTGTTTAATAATATGGTTACAAACTTCTACCCAATAAGTCTTTTCAGAGAGAAAAACAAACGAGACCAACAAATGCTTCCAGCACCTAAAGCGAAGCCATAATCAGAAATGCTAGTTTCACAGACCAACTGCTCAAAGTTGTTCCCCACCGAGCACAAGGCTTACTGTAACTCTCTCATCAGGAGGAAGTTATGTAGTTAGTGCTCCCACCTGTTTCCACAGAAACCACTCTGCTAACGCACAGTGTTTAAAACACAAAGTTTCCCAATTGGGCCAGGAAAGACTTTTTGAATTTACTACTTGAATGTATCTGCCTGCGTGGAAGCAACACCACTTACTCTCTGCGTTGTTAGAAGAGCGCTTCAAGGAGTCAAGCTGTTTGCTCCTCTCACAGACCATCTAAAGAATCAAATTTTAGCATAGATGTGTTTAGTTCAGCTTCAGTGTAACAATGTTCCCCACAATTTGGTAACCACGGCTTCTTATATATTTCTAACAATAATAAAAGCAGCTCTACTACTACAGATGAATATGCAAAAGAATGGTTTTCAACAACACTTTATTGAAGCACTTCAAAATGATCACAATGATAGATGTTGCCTTTAACAGAATAAAACCTGTAATGTCGTAATTAAAAGGCACTAATGCTGGCACAAAGGTCTACTTACCCACCTTCCACTGTGACGGAAATAAAAACATCAAGTATTTTACTTCTCCTGTAAAAGAGTATGTGCATACCCCCTTTGAGTGCCATTCCGTGTTTCTCATTTAAGTGACATGTAAAAGAAAACCCCAATGTTTCACCAAGGCATACTTTAACATTCAGCATCTGTAGTCCTAAAGCAACAGACTACTCACTGCAGGTTTCTGATCTAGTGAGACAAGTCATTCTACACTCACGTTTTGGGAACAAAAGTCCTGAAGCACATACCAGTCTCAGGCACTCACACGTTACTTCTCCTTTAACACAATTCATTGCTTTGCTGTTCATGCAATCGGCAATGCACCGCTCTTGGCAAGATAGCTTAAAGAACCTGATTTACACCCCCCCTACTTAGAATTCATACAGCTCGCTCTAGTCAGGGTCAGTGCAAAAGCAAGTCAGCAGGGAGCAGTGCTGGGGCATGCTACCAGGAGGAAGTGCATTTCTTTCACATTCAGTAAACACACACAAAGCAAATCATGACATGCCATTGCACAGCCACAATAACTATAAAATTAAACCTTAGAAAAGTTAAAAGCTCGATAATCCAGCTAAGCCATACTTCAAGTTATTATAGATCCCTGCACAATATTCCTATATTAATTTAACAAGAGAGACTGTTTAAGGCATTTTCTTTGGCCTCTTTTCTTTTACTAGAAAGTGAAGATTATGCAGTTTTATGTGTCACCATCCAAAAAGGACCGTCTTTCCAGCCTGTTTCCATAAAGATGCAAAGAGATAGCACAAATCCATAAGAAACTAGATTATTAGCTCCACAGATCATGAAACAGCTCCACGTTTGTGCATCTTTCATGTTGCCGAGTGGTAGGAAGAATTGCTCTGTGCAACTGCCAAGACACTCAGCTGTACTCAGAGCGATGATGAGAATTATGCTGCACTGTAATTGCACTTAAAGAAACCAGCATCCACCCTAAAGTTGATAGACAGTAATACTCCAAGGAAAACCCTCACACAGCCCAGCGTTGTGGGCACACACACGAACACTTCTTCCCCATCTAGTCTAGTGACTTGCTGCTCTGCGACCAGTAACAGCGATCGCTTGTACTGAACAAAACCGACACCAAGTATTTAGAGTTGATGGCTATTTTAAATCATCAGCACACCGTACGATACCAACACACCATGAGATCACAAAGGTATAACTGATGTCTGACTCGCACGCATATTCATGACCAAGAGCTCTCTCTGGCTCAGTATTTGCCTCTGCACAAGACCGGGTAGCACAGTAAGAAAACCAGTCAATGCCTGCCTACTGCAAATACATCAGAAGAGAGTTTCAGGACTATGGCTATTGATGTTAAGTACAATAATCTATGTTACTAAAGTGCATCTTCAAAAGCAACTTTTAAGAGAATGGGAAATTTAATCAGTTTCTTTTCGCTGTCCAGGCTCACTACAGAGCCTGAGACAAGTAATCATCACGAGAGATTAGACTGGCTCAACAGATTTCTAGAAGCAGAACACAGCTATAGCATTCAAGTTCAGCAGACAACACTGCTAATGGCTATCTTAGGCTCCACACCTTTATCAGAACAGAAAAGACTTAACCTTGGACTGAACTGTGCCAGATGAGTGAGTAGCTTTTTCAGTCCAAGGCTGAAAGTGGCGAAAACAGCTTCACTTCTCTGAAAATACTTACTGTGCTTCCCTTTGGTTTCAAAATGAAGGTAGTTGGCAAGTTAATCAAGCCCTGAAACAGAAGAAGTGTCATCCTCTGCCCTGGACTCAAATAGTCACTTCAAGGTCTACATGTCTGCCACGTGAGTAACCAAGGGCATCTGGAAGAGCAGTACAAGAATAGCCGTGAAAACCTAGGTGGAGCCATTTTGTGAAGTAACACAAGTGTACTTTTCAGAGTACGCACATCCTAAGTGGCCAGTGTAGCTCTCCTTGCTATTTACATTTAGAAATAGAAACTATTACTGAAATGCCACAACAAGCAAACAGCTGTTAGCCAAGTGCATACCACAGCTGATTAAAGCTATCAGTACTGGTATCAGACCAGCCAGGGTGAGAAATCTTACAGCAGTAATGCCATTTTCAGATTTTGTGTCTAGAGGCATTTTGCTTTGAGTAATAACTCCAGGTAGCTTGTTTTGCATGCACGAAACTCCCATCAACTAAAGAAGTACACGCATGATCTTTTACTCAGGAGTTCATTAGTCCATTCCACCAGCCGAGTTACATGTGAAGGATGCTAAGTGATCAGTACTCAGGCCTAAAAACTAACCTGTTACAGCTCAGTAAGTTTGAAAGCTTACATGGAGGCAAGCCCTGAACAGAAGACATCCAATTTGTTACCATTACTTGGAAGATGTTGACATACAGTCCTGTAAGTTAACCAGTGACCTATGAGAAATTAATGCAACAAAGCATTTAGAAAGAATAGTCAGTATAACTTCAGATTCAAGTCGCGGCAAAGATTTTGGTCAAGACCTCAGTCAACAAAAGTCCCACTTTCCAATAAGATAAGAATCTTTATGCTTTAATTGGTAGCGAATGATCAGGCACTGCTAGATCTGACACTTGTGCTAGAAAAGCTCTAGGCTTGACAACAAGAAACAACCTTGTAGACACATGCATTTTTCTCCTGAAGACAGAGCTCCAGAAGGCTGCTCCTACTTAAGACCCTCCAGCTGACTAATTAGTGCTTTTCATAAACATAATAAAGCACTGAGGTCTGCTGAGACTGACTAGCTCCGCTTGCTCATATAAGCCGAGAAATCCCCAAGCCTGAAAGGTAGTTTTATAAGCATTTCACTTGAATAGTTTAACCACTGAACATACAACTCAGGTATTTACCGAGCCTTCTTCCCCCAGCGTAATCCTGTGGGAACGGAGACAGACAGCCCATAATGTATTGCCATGGGTTAAGCCACATCAACTCAAGTCAGTCAGTTAAGTGTCAATACAACCCTCAAAACATAAGTTTATTGAATAAAGCTGAAGAGCAGTAAACCAACATATGCATCCACCTAAATAAAAAAATTCACGTATTTACAAAGTTCAGTAATTGTATAAGTTGTTCACATGCAGAGAGTAATGCACAGGTTAACAATTGGTAGTGTTTGGATGCCATAAAAGCTGAAAGCAGTGAAGTATATAAACACCAAACACATCAAGTTTAGCTATAGGCCAGTTAACTAAACAGTGACCTGGTCCCCCACAAAGATTCACACATTCTAGTTTAGTTTCCTTATTTTAGGCACAAGCAAGTTTGCTAAATAAAAGTAACTGTAGCAGTTCCTGGTGAACTAGGGACTACAGCAGCAAGATTAATATACCCTCTCCTCTACAGCACCAGAGTATGAATTAATTGAAATCATGCTTCAGAGAACTGAAAGGGGACAAAAAGTTAAAATGCAAGTTCAGACTGAATGCAGGCAGCACGTAGTGTCTGTGCAACAGTGCGATAGTTGGTACAAACCAGTAAGGCCATGGCAGTCTAAATTAAAACTGGCTTGTCATAACTGATATGGACTAAACAGTGTTTCCAACCAAAGACTCCGACGTAATGCAAACTCTACATTTAGGTGAAGAATCACACACAGTGTGAGGCAACACAAGCAGGTGTACCATGTATTTGCATACACTAGTAAGCTACACTGACATTACTGTATGAACAAACCAGTCTTAACAAGTCTGTCCCTTTAAATATACTGAAGTCATTGAGAAAGTAAAGCTACAAAAACATTACAATCTTTAGTTTATACATACTTCCCTATACTGTAGGAGCTAGTCAAGAAACAGGATCAATTCATTGGCTCTCTTGTGCTTTGACACAGTAGAACATTTCATCTTGCAGCTTACAGACTTTGCACATGGTTACATCAAGAAAGCAGGCAGGTCTAGAGTTGTCACAATAGCCTGGGTATTCCATAGCACCAGGTAAAACTGTGCCCAGCCATTTCATGAGCAGGAGAGACATTAGACAATTACATAGATATTGTGCTAAAGGTCAACGGCTGACTCTATACAAAAACATCGGTAATTTAAGTGTCATGCAGCTGCTCAGAATGCGTGTTCTAGTTTCAGATAGAGACCACTAGTATCTATAGATAGAAAAATGTATTTGAACAAAGTCTGATGTTCCTAGCAATTTGTTTTCATGCTGGAATACTCCAATTTTTGAAAGCTTGACAGAACAGTCCATTCCCATCCCCCACACAGATGTTAAACAGAAGCAACAAAATGATTTTAAACAGTTGACTCTTTCCTAATTCATCACCGGAGTTTTCTTTTTCAAGTGACAGGATAAATTCTCAGCTGTAGATTAGTGATGCTGATCTATGCCTTGTGCTCCCCTCCACAGTTTCCATTTCTCTGCTTACATACACACATCACATGCATTTGTGAGATAAATCAGTATCCCACAACTCACGCTTAAATGTTTTCTAACTACTGTATGTGGCATCTTACAGAATCTTAATGCTGTCAAGCATCAGCATCTTCAAGCCACTAAACACTAGAAATAAAACACTTGCTGAAAATCATATAAAAACCTGGCCCTGAAAAACCAGAACAGAGTGTACCATCATAGTTAACATGGTAGAGAGATTATTTCTTTTTTTAAAAAGCCCCCCCACAACCCTCCCACCATAGATGGTTGTAAAATAAACATTTGTGCTGACTTTATCATGACAACTCTAGTTGTTTTGTGACAGAATAGGAATACAAGTCTTCAGCAGTGCACATGAGAAATGAACCGTGAAAAGGCAGATTCTTGATACAGGATTTTTGAGTAATATCTCATTATGGAGGGAAGTGGACAATTGAGATTATGGCCAACTGGTACTGGAGATTCCAAGAAGACTTCAGCTTCTTCTAGATTTTGAATGCTGAATAAGCCACTGAAGCGTGATATCTAAAGAGAGAGAGAAAAGAAGTTCCATATTCAGGTGTCTATCTGTATTTGTGTAACTGGCATCGCTTTGGTATGCCAGTATCCTCAAATACCTGACAATTCCATACAAAGGAATATCCAGCCATTCTCTAGAGGATGGTCCATGACAGATCCACAGAATGATTTTATTTTTTTTCCTGAATGCTTGCTGTCTGTGTTTTGGTCCTGTAACTACTTAGCACCTTTTTTTAGATCAACATTGCTCTATTTAGCCAGTGTGCCGCTTCTCAACTGATGAGAACAAAGTTAGTTTACCCCTACAGTACAAGGCATCAAGCGCCCCCCGTGCTTGAAATGGGGTCTCCTAAGGAAGAGAAATGCACTAGCATCATACCCATCAGTGATGCTCAGCTGTGCTGTGAGCCTTGTGCAGGAAATATCATAGAAGGGAGTATCTGCTTCTCCTATCTACCATGTTTGAATCTAACTGATGGCAGGGTGATAGGGGCTTCTTGGGTAAGCAGCCAGAAGAGTTCCACAGGCTGTTAATTTTTCCTGGAAAGAAGCCAAGTCCTTAATATAAAGCAGTTCTGGTGTCGTCTATAGCTTGTTCCTGTTATCACCAGCCTGAAGTTTCCCTCATTAGTAAACTCATGTTAGCCTGCCAATGAACTAGTGTTAATCTCATGGCAGCCACAAGAAGGCACCAGGAGAAGGATGGTAAGTGTGTGAAGTACTGTGTTTTCATTCAGTTGAAATGACTCCATTCACTTACAATACTAGTGTCAAGTAGTACTTGGTATTACACAGTGCCATGGTTTCTGCCTTTGAACTCCAGAAATCCCAAAGCAATTGATGTCAGCACCAGAAAAATCTACTGTTTGGCTGCGTGGAGTAGTGACTAGCATAGGCCACAACATGAACCACTTTAATAAAACAGCAAGGGAAGAGGATTGTTTCAAGGGAGTGACTGTTGAGGAACAACTTGCTGCAACTATTTGCTAACCTCATGCAGCGAGGCAGACCTGAGAGTACCTGACAGAAGTATAAAATCATTTAGGCCAACCTAACAGTGAGACCAGTTAGCTATCTGCTGCAAACTAAAGGCAGGCAGCAGATTCCACAGGAGACTGACATATGTTTTGCTAACTACACCCCCTACAACTTTAATACCAGTCCTCACTGCTATGAAGAGTTACACAGAATTTAACCAGGGCACTCACACATTGTCCTTTGATTTGTTACCAGTTTCCTGAAGCCAGGAAGCTTATGTTTAAGAAGTTACAATCCCCCAATCCATCCTCCGGCAGCTCCTCATAATGCCTAGCATTTTAGGTTAATAGTTACCTATATTATCTTTCTCTTTGCAAGAAATTGAGTAGCAGCAGATTTCTCTGTCCTGAATAGCAGCAAGGTTCCTATGAAAGAGAAAACATTTCAACATACACTTCACTTGTAACATGGAGTCTTACACTGACAATCTAAACTGTTTCCCTTCATCTTCTCCACATAACTTGTTTCAGCTACCTCCTGTTGCTGAGTTTTGTACTTACAGATGCAAGCTTCTTGATCTAACAACTCTATGTACAGGAATTAATTTATAGAGTTAAAGTAGCCTTTCTTAGGACAGGTTAGACTTACATCTTTTCAATTAGCTGTTTCTCATCCAAAGCATTAGGAAGGTCTCTCTTATTTCCAAGTACTAGAACCTGAAATCCAGAGTAGAAGGAAACAGTTGCAGCTTTGCTTTTTTTTTAAAAAAAAAAAAAAGAGAAAGAATAAAACACCACCCAAAACCCCACCCAACACAAACAACAAACTTCGGGGAGTCTGACAAGCAGTCTGCACTAGGCTATTAAATCTAACTCAATAAGACAGATCAAGAAGGAAGATTGACCTAGCCACAGGGAAAGAGGGGGCACAAAAACGGCTACGTGCAAAAAGCAAGTATGAGAACACATCAGCTGATAAAACCGAGAACAATCCCTGTAGACTTTCAGCTGAGATTCCCCAAACTTGCTCTATATTTCTGTACTACACTCTGGTTAACCTGTACTATAGTAGACTCTCAAAGAGAGCACAAACTCATACTGTGGAATACTCTTAAAACTACTGTTCCTTTCCCACCCACCCCCAACCACTGAAGGATTGACTGAGGTCATCAATTCGATTTAAGGCACTACTGTTCATGCTTAGACTAACCAGGAAGGTTAGGCCTTACACTTGGCTTAAGAGTTCAAGCCAGACTTCAGAGCTGCTAAAGTTACGCACATTCCTCAAGCAAGTTTAATACTGTATAAGGCAATATTACTTACAGGGATTCCTTGTAACTGTGGCTTATCTAGAAGATTGTGCAGCTCATTTCGAGAGGCTTCTATTTTTTCACGATCTGCAGCATCTACCATGTAGCTTTAAAGAGAATTTAAGGTTAAGTCAGTGAGACTGGACTACTTCAGAAACAGCAGTCTTTCCTTTACACTGTCAGTTTTGAGCACATTCAACAAGGCTTTAAACAAAGCTAGGTCTTCTGAGCAAAGATTTTGGTTCTTTTAAAAAAATAAATCTCTAAGATCAGAGTAGATGGAAGATTCTTTCAGTTAGACAGCAGTGCTATCCAGTTCAGACAGGAAGTAGTTAGTACTCCAGATCAGACACAGGTAAGAAAATAACCCATCTTGAGCCCTGAACTTACGGGTAAAAAAGGTCAATATGGTTGCAGTACTTTCAAAATTAAAACAAGTACTACCAAATCAAGCATGCACTGTTAGAAAGGCTATACACAGAAGAAAAGCAAACCTGAAATTAAGTACTAGCTGAAGGAAGGCCACACTTACACAATAGCATTAACTCCTCTGCAATATCGCTCCCACATGCTTCGGAATCGTGGTTGCCCTCCTATATCCCAAATCTTAAGGCAAGGGGAAAAAGACAATTTAGCCATGCACTATGTTTAAACATGTCACACAAAGATAAGACAAGAAATCAAAACAGTTTTTCCTTCCTCCTTAGCCCAGCTGCAGGATCTCTCAGAGCAGAAATAATCCCTTGTACAGCTGCTCAAAGCTTGCAGGCCCAATACCATAAGATACAAACTAGAGCATCTTACACCAGGTGCAAGAACACACCGGTGTACTAAGTTTACACACTGTGGTATACAATAAAATAAAATATACTGATTTAAAGTCTTGCTTTTAATGTAAGCCTTCCCTTAAATAATACTGATGAGCAGAAGAGGAGGATCTCTGGGTCCTAAACATGTGAAAATTAATTCAGATTAAAGCCAGACAGCATTATCACAACATTGCTTAAACTAGTCCATGAACTTGGAAGTCACACACAGATCCTCATTTAAAAAACCCCATAAATAAACACAAGTATATTCTTAAGCTGTTTGACAGATTTAGCTGAGCCTCTCCAGTTTCCTATATTTGTCTCAATGGTGGAAGCAAAACAGAGCAAACAAAATTTTAAACCAGAAGCTGAAAACAACCTTGCTTGAATTTAAAAAGAGACAGTGAACAATGGTAACCTACCTTTATTGTAACATTACCCTTCGTAACTTTCCTCATGTTGAAGCCCACAGTAGGAATCATATCTTCACTGAATTGACCTGACTGGAAAAAAAAAGGAAGTTAAATTTAGTGCTTATCTGACGCAGCTAGTTTACACAGTAAATTTTCATAAGCTTTTTCTAACAATTTGCCTTCCAACTGAATGCTTTACAACCAAGAAGTCATAGATATTATATTCATGTCTATTGAAGCTTGTGCAAAGTCAGTCAAGTCATTTCTTACAAGCACTTAATTTTTCAAGCCTTGAGGCAGTCAGGGGAGCAAATTTACTTGGGGAGAAGTGCTTTGCATAGCTTAACAGATGGACAGCCAGGGCAAGTATAGGGAAAGAGCCATTCACCTGCTTCTGCTGGAACCAAGTTTTGTAAGTCAGGATCTCCTAGTTACCTGGAAGCTAGAAATATCCAGAAGATTTTCCTCTGATGCAAGCTACTCTATGGACAACATTTACAGCAATAAATCACCCTTGTGGAGTAAGCTTCCAACCCACAGGTATGGGTTAATTTCCTGATGAGTTTTAAAAGGCTTGAAAGTGGAAGAGCCTGACAGGTCTGCTGCCTGCAAGGCTACACAGTGCCCAGCTTGTTCAGCAGTAGCAGAGGCAATCGAAATGCAACTGGAGTATTCCAGCCCATTTTCACCAGAAGTTCAGTGTCACTTTAAGCTCCAACATAACCTCTGCAAATCAGTGTTGCATTAGCAAGGTTCTCTAGTGGCAGCTGGTTTACTGTCTGTTACACTTTTATCTGTAACAGCTTGAAAGCCAAGTTCACAGCTATCTCCTGTAGCTAACCCAGGAGCCAAAACAAGTGTTACCAACAGTAGTACAGATTTCTCCTATGCTCCCTTGGCTATTTCGCAGAAGGTGAATCTCAGCCACAGTGGTCATGATGTATCTCACTACATCCATTATGTGTAACAGAACCAGACAGGCAAGCAGATTTGGAAAAAAAAGGTCGACTCAAATGCATTCAGTTAATTAGGGTTTGATGTCACAGCAACAGAAAGTCTGCTTCTCTCCCCTGATGTTGCACAGAGAACCCAGCCCTAGTTAAAAGCCCTTTAGGATCTATGAAGCAGACATAACATCACCCTATAGAGTGAGGGCCCAACTGCTCACAAGCTGGAAGTAGTAACTAAGTCTTCTTAAGTTTTGTATGCTTTGTATGCTTTGAGTACATGCTGTTCAGAGGTTGCAACTAAAAGATCATCAGCTTGTAATACCAACGCTTTGTCATTCACTTCTACGCTCAAAAGCCCATGCTTTCCTTCAGCTTGTTCCCCCTACCTCACACCCCAAAAAAACCCCTGTGATCTTCCACTAGCAAACCAAAGCTGCAAGCTTCACACAGTACAGACTCCAGTATACATTAGAAGTCAAGTGAAAATATACAGATTATAGCAGTCTCATTTGGGCTATAACTGGCCAAGTCCTTCAGTTAAACGGCACACTGAGCTTGCTGGTGACCTCCAAAACAGAAATACATCCAGAGCTTAGATTTGAAGCCAGCAGTCCCCTGAACAGGTGGCAATTTTTCATGTTTAAGATCCACCTTTCAAATGTATGGCTACACAGACTAACAGCTTTTTAAAAGGAGTAAAAAAAAAATAACTAAGTCCTTGAATCCAAGGAATGCAAAAGCAAAAACATTGATGAACTGAAAAATGGACAGCTTAAACCTCATTAGGCAGGTATTCGCATTCTCCTTTGAAAGAAGTTTCACCTGTTTAAGCTACACAGAAGAGCATGTATCTGAAATAGTGCTGCATGAGACTGAAACTATTCTTAACATTTTTGATAACTTAGCAAGGTAGGCACGCAACCTGAATGCCTGTCCTTTGCTTCCCGTTCCTGCCCTGAAAGCCCAGTGTATGAGCTGTCCCCTTCAGCCAGTTTGATTATATGTAGCTCAGCAGCAGATGGTTAACCGTGCTCTCCATGTCTGATACAGTTTAGTTCATAAAGCATACACTGCCAATCTTGCCTTTGAAGGGTCAGCTTGCTTGAGTTGCTCAAGAACCACTGCATTCCTGCCTCTGCAGTCACACCCTACACCCACATCTTCCAACCAAATATCTCTGAAGCACTCCCTGAACCTCCATCCCTTTGTGCTGCTTCGTATTACCCAATATGCCGTCAGCTATTCCCGCTCAGATACTTCCAGATTCTTCACCCGAGAGCTGTTCCTATCAATAGTTCATGCTCCCATCGCTCTATTAGGATATAGATTCTTTCAGATCAGAGCAGCACCTCATTTGCCACATGTTTAATGTAGTGTTTAAGAAATTACTGTGATCCACCACAAAAACTTTTACAGAATCTTCAGAAAAGCTGCTGCACCTTATATTACTTTCCAAGTACTCTCTACCTATGCTACACATCCAGGTAGCATAAAAACTTGTTCTGACTTGCTTAAAAACTACACTACAGAGTCGCTCAGTAACAACTCGAGTTTCAGCTTTCCGTACTCTGCTTTGCAGATGAGACAAACAAGTGCTATCTGACACACTTTCTGAACTGTCAGAAATGCAAGGAAAGGGGAGCAGGTGCCTTAACTGAGCTGCCTCCATAACACAAGCACACCCCTTATCTCCATAGGAAGTTTGGAGGCTGCAGATTCTGAGGCAAGGCGGGCACTTTATAGCTTTGAGAGGCACACCTGACTACAGGTTTTGTGCAACTCAGATCTTCATTTGAAAGATCTTATTCTGATGATTAGGTATTCCTTCATTCACAGTTAGCGTATCTAAAGAAAGCTGTTGGCAGTCACCTTACCTTTTAAGACAGGTCCAAAAAAGGTTACAACTGTTGTAATGAATTTTGCTAGCAGGCAGTGATCTCCTTTGTTATGTTCTGCTATTGTATCCAACTGTCTTGGCCCAGAAATGGGTCTCTAAACACAGTATTTAGAGGCCTTTTGTTTACTACCTCTACAGAGGAAAAAAAGCCAGGAATTCAGCTGCATCTTAGAGTATTCATATGCAAAAGCTACTCATATGGCAGAACAGGAATATGCTTTTATTAATAGGCAGTTCTGTTTGAATCAGACTTCCCTCTGTACCCCCTAGAGCAGATTACTCAGCCCTATCACTGTGTGTTCACAATACGATGCTTTCTCCTTCTAAAATAGGCATCAGCTTTAAAACAAGTTTGATAAGCACAGAAATATTTTCAATTCCCAATCTGAAAGTGCTTGGCTGTTGTCATACACAGTAGCATTACTCAAACACTCATCAAGGACAGCAAGAGTAGCTGCTTACAAATCTAGCAATAGCATCTGTTTTCAGCACTTGCAAATATTCCAATAGGCAGACACTGCACTTCATCCAGGCCTCCTGGAAGATCAGTCTTGTGTACTAGAAGTGATTATGAATTAAACCATTAGCTCTGAGGTCATACAGACCGTACAGCATCAATACAAACTGTTCAGAGGTCAGAAAACAAAGTGAACTCTAGCCCCTATGCGAAAGATAAAGAGGGAGACTGAACAGACCAAATTTCAGAGACCACATGCAGAAAGAACAGGCAGGACTACTCTTTAAGCCTCCTGCTTTAAGAGATGCTCCCTTTTCAACACTTCAAGCTCCTGGAGAACCCAAGCATGTGATTTTAGTGCAACATGAACCCATTTACCTGCCTGGGTACTTATGTCAGATAAGGATTATTCAGAGGAGCAAAACTGCTTCCAGACTAAGTCCCTACACTGTATTCTAGCACAGGGCCAACACCTACCTGCATCAATCAGTTTGGGTTCAGCTCACCTTGTATCCAGTATTAGCGCTAACTCTTGCATCGACTGTAGTGTTTATGAATTCCACTCTCCATCTCACTACCCGGTCCAAGCCTGGCCCACCTGTTGTTACACACCAACTAACACTAGCTCTGGTGCGTGCTCTGAAACACCACCATACATGCCACATTCACAAGCACCACTTCTTACCTGTAACTCTGGCAGACTGTCTCTCTGGGTCTGCGCCCTCACCCGTAGCTCACCCACAGGCCAGGGGCAGCTTTGCCAACCAGCACCCACAGAACTCTTGCCTCAGTAATGAGCCAGCAGCATGCTACTTACAGGAATACAGCTCCTTACCCAGAGGGCAGGATCAGGCGGCTTCGGACAAGCATTGAACTTATCACCTAAGTTTCCAGAAGTGTATGAAGGATACAAGTTTAGTCTTTTTTAATACTTAGTTAATATTACAATAAGCTGCTTATTAAACCTACCATTTCCAGTTGTCTTAAGTCAAAAAACCTCAAAACAAAACAAACCACATTGTGGCTACCTCATCTGCCTCTCCATAGCCATATGCTATGGCCAGAAGACTGCCAGCTTCCAGGGAGTTATGCTTACAAGACTGTCAGCACCAAGCCCTAAGCAGCTTGATCAAGTAATTGGAGTTAAAGATTGGAATTCCTGCTTCCTGTATCTTCCTTAAAAATTCATTTTAATACATTAAAGGAATCATTAATGGCAGAACTCCAACTGCAGCAGTAGAACTGCTCTTCCCTTGTCTTTCTTTCATGCTAGAGTGGTAGCCCTCTCCGGCTAGAAAGCACGCTGCCTACAATGGGGTCCATCCACATCCACATGACCCTCAACCACCAAGCCACAGCTACCAGATTCTGATTCCACAGCCTGCACAAGGATATTCTTTGTATCAACAGAGAAGGTCAGGGCAGCCTTTAGCTTGCATCTCATAAAGCTAACATGAGTCATTACTGTTATAGGACAAATTTCTTCATATAAGGTCTGTTACTACACAACAAAGATTGTATCTTTACTCATAAGACTTTTCATCCATCTAGAAGAGATCACAAACAAGTTTAGCCAACTAGGAGACAACATCACTGGAGTATGGTTCCCAGCCAGGACGCTTCCAATCCACCTGAACCAGCATACTACATTAAGCCCCACTGTTCATCCCTAAATTTCTTTCTTTTCACACTAAAAAAGCGCCTCATCTCTCAGAAATATCTTAAAAAAAAAAAAAAAAGCAGAGTCATTTTAGCATTATATAAAGCTACCCCTACACTAAGCCTCCTCTGCAACATACATCACTTTAACCAATAAGCGCATCATATATGGACAAATCAACTCTCTGCTGTAGTCTAGCTTCCTTCTTGAAATACTTCAGTGTTTCAGCTGCTTGTGGTCACATTCAGGAACTTGAACGCTAGTTTAGAAGCTTCAACCCTCGTAATGTAACTGTCCCTTGAAAGGCTTTACAACAGCACTTCCACGAATGATTGCTGCAGAAAGCAAAACAGCAGTATCTAGTAAGAAAATACATTTTTGTTTCCCCAACCCTAATTTCAGTGGAATATTTAAAAGGACATGGTCTGCTTATCACGTAGCAACGACACAGCAGTGAAACAAGATCTAAAAAGGCATATTTCTATCTAGAAGTCAGTCATGTAAGAGCTTAGGACACTTCATGCCTCTGATAATCATGAAAGCATCTTTCTCCAGGTGTTACTGCTTAAAGCTCTTCTATTTCTTAAAGAGTGCTACACAGGAACTTAACACCACAATGGAGGAAGTGGATTCCCATTTCAGTCACCTGCTTCAGACCATCTAGGATACAGCAAGCAGGACCTCAAAGGGTATTGAGCGGAGTATGAGTCACCTCATATTAGCCTTATTACCTAATGAAGTGAGGCAATCCATTTCAAGAGACTTCTGGGATTAAGAAACACCTCACTTAAAAACGTATCAACCTTCTCACTTAACTACTGTGTGTATGAAGTGACAACACACACTATTTATGACCTACCTGGGTGCTTCAGAAGGCACTAAAGCAGCAACAAAGCTCTTTAGAGCCATCTTTTTCCGCACTTCTCCAGTGTGGCTTCTTTAAGTCAAAGTTACTCCTAACAGTCATGAGGACAGAAGGAAGTCACAACCCCCACCTAGCCAAAGGGATTTTTTTTTGAGAGGCACTTCAAAAATCACCTCTCTCTAGAGACCAAGGCCTCATTCAAAGGTTTGTCAGATACTCCAAAGTTTAAAAAATATACAACGCTAATTCAGGCTTTGACACAACTACTAAAAAGGGATCTTATTTATCCTATCACCACAAACCGAACAGGTTGAGTTTAGCTCTTAACCCTGACAGCTGTATCAGGAAAGTCTGACTCCCTCCCATTCCTGCAGTTCTCCTCTCCTGTCCACTGCAGATCAGACTATCAAGCTTCAGCGTTCCAGTGCCAAACACCTGGATCAAGGATCAATCAGGCTTCAAGCAAGACTTCACAACAGCAAACACCACTCTTCCACGAAGTACTTTTTTGAAACCGAGCAAGTATCCCATTATCTACCAGCATGCACTGCCTGTAGCCTGGAAGCAGGGTCAGTTTACTTGAGTCATGTTTCAGTTGCGTCACATGGCTGTGGAGCTGGGTTGCTTCTTGTGTACCTCCCCACATCAGCATGGCTGGGACTCCCAGCTTTGACAGCAAGTCTGATGAAAGCCTGTTAACAGACACTAGCTGCAGAGATGCAAACAACAGAAGATACTGCAGACTCCAGTAAATAATGGGCATTGCAAGCCCTCAGATAAGAGGCTAACAATTCAAGATGCGATACTGGGATGACATGCAATTTCTCTGAATAAGAGCCATAGGCCATCTACATTATGGAAATTAGGACCAGGAAGAAATGACATCCTCCCTTGTGAGCAAGTTTACTCATGCACACGGAAAACTTAGGTTTAATATCTAATTAGAGACAGTGACTAATACAGAGCCTTAGCAAAGCAGAAGCTGCATTAGTTGTACCTAGCTATAACTAGATTTCACTGCTAAGGCTGGTTTTTAAACCTTCTAGTCAAACTAAGTTTGGTCTGATTACAAACCAAGTGCTTGTTTACACACTGGAGGAATAAACATGGTCCAAACCATCTACCAACCTAGAAAAAGATCATTCTAGAACTAGACTGTCTGCTTTTCACGGCCTTTCCACTTCAGCAGCAGTTAGGCATTGTATCAAGCCTCCTGTGTAATTGGCTTGAGTTTTTCCTGTAGTTACATATGCCTATTTGATTGGCATAGATTAAATTAGAGATTTATATTAGATTAAACTCACTGTTATCAAGAGACTGGTAACAGCCCTTTGTAAGACAGAATGCAGCCTTATAAGCCATACCAAGTTCCTGGTATGCAACCCAGCTTTTAGAGCTACTCTAAAGGACAAGCATCTTGCTGTGTCATTCCTTTCATTTTAGTTTTAAGGAATCCCAATGCTTCACAGCTACATCTATCCAAACCATTAACTGGCCTGCAGAGAGTGGTTATTCTTTTCCGACACACATTTCCAAATGCAGGCTCTGAATTAAAGTCAGTCAAGGAAGAAACTAGCAAGAAGTTAGCTCTTCATGCCATAGATAGCATTACTCCTGTGGGAAGCACCATTGGGCTGAAGCTCACACTATTATTTTTTAACACCAATAATAAAGAGCTGAGCAAGTCCCCTCACACTGTTTTCTGTAGAGAGTCACTAAATTTCCTAATTAAAAACTTCAGAAATGTGGCTTGCTACTTCCAAACCTAAACCAGCTAACTAGGCTGTGTCATTATGCATAACAACTTCCTCATTTCACTCAGTTTTGCAAGGCTATTTGAATGACACTTACTCAGATAAATGTCTGGGTGTGATCCTAACATGCGGTTGAAACCTTGCAAGATTCAATCCCTAGCAAAGCAAGCTGGATACAGATGTCAGCTTTACTGAGGAGTACTTCCACCATTTGAAAAAACTGAGACGGAATAAACTGATGTGCAACTACTATGATTCTGTACTACTCCACATATCAGCAGTATGGTTCCACAGATCACTCCCCAAAGGAGATGTGCTGCTGGTATCACACAGGCAGAACAGCAAAGCAGTACTTTGTCAAGTGTCATCACCATCCAGGACTCCAGAAGACAAAAAGCCTGCAGAGTAACCTCAGTGCCCAAAGCTGCATGAACATACCAATGGGCATCAGCTCAGCAGCCACAGATTGAGGTCGTTCAACAATTTCAGAGTTCCATTTTTAGAAATGCAAGCCCAGAGATAGTGGCAACCACCACTGTGTGTGAAGGAAAAGGCTTCTGGTATTCTCAGGTTAGTCCAGCAACTTTCACCTAACATAACTAGGCAGAGGTAGAGCTATCTTTTATGAGGGCCAACCCATTTCCCATGATCATGAAGCTCATTGAGTGCTAACATCCTCAACTACACAAAAACTTGGTTACATTTTGACAGCTAGTCAGTGTAACAAGGATTATGTGTAACCCCAAAAGAACTGAAGTCCTTTTTGTATCCAGTAATTCATTTACCTGACACTTAAATAGATCCATTCAAAAAATACCCAGTAATATTAAGAAGACAGCCTCCAAAAAAACCCCAACAACTAAAGGTATGTGCCATCTAAGGTTGAAGACATCAGCTTTCTCCTTCCAGGTGCACTGGACTTAAGTCAGTCATGCTCCCTGCAAAACCAAAAGATACGCTGGTCTCCCCATTTCAGTCTCCCTACAAGGCCTTCCAAATTCCAGCTTGACTCTTTGAATGTTTTCTGTCACATGCATCCGCAGAACAGGACACTGATGAAGCCGAACAAGCCACTTAAGCAAGCCACTCTATCTTGTTCAGCAGTGGAAAAGCTTCACGTAGGAGGTTTCCCACACCCTTCCTTCATCTGCTCCAGGCAGATCATCAGATAAGTTCAGCAGCCTGCTGCTGTCAGGCTTGGAAGTTGTACTTCTTAGCGCATACCTTAAGAGAAAGTAGATTATTTAATTCAGGCTTCAGTAATCAGGATAAGCAAAAATCTGAGAGAGGAACAGTGAGTGGGAAACACTTAAATCATTTACTGAGGACTGGAAAAAACGTCGAATGAAAGAAAGTAGCTGAAGACACGTTATGCCATCCATCTTCACATTACGCTAACGCAAGCCCAGCCATACCAATAAGCTGACTCCAACAAGCCTTCCCAGCACACCGTAGAGCTGTGCTCTGGTACGGCTATCAGTGTCTGCACGGCTCCCATTAGCACACAAAGGTTCATGGAGGCACACACGCCCTGGCCGGCTCCGCCGCCTCTCCCGCCAGCCTACCCCGCCAGGGCAGATATGCTGCTGCCCAGCCCAGCGGAACAGCTTCACTCCAGCGCTTCAGCTCAACGCACGACGCGTCCGAGACCCGGCGGCGCACCGGGGGGCGGGAGGGGGAGCCCAGGCAGGCTCCGCCGGGAGCCCAGCCGGACTCCAGGCCGCTCCCGGCCCGGCCGCAGCC
>JAVJGI010000050.1:21904040-21928212 GCA_035590275.1 Ibycter americanus | reverse complement strand
GTGGGGGCCCGCCATCTTGGAAGGGAGGCGGCGAGGGGGGCGGCGCGCACCCCGGCATCGAGGGGTGAGGGGGCCGCTCGCACCCCTCGGCCCCGGAATCTCGGGGTACAGAGGTGGCTGCTCACACCCCACCATCATGGGGTGAGGGGGTGGCTGCTTCCACCCCTGGGCCCCACCACCTGGGGGTGCAGGAGGTGGCTGCTCGCACCCCTCAGCCCCGCCATTTCGGGGTGAGGGAGGGGGCCGCTCGCAGCCCTCAGCCCCGCCACCTCAGGCAGCTGCGCACAGGAGCATTCCCGGCTCCTCAGGGCTGCCCCGGCACAGTGCCATGGCCACGTTCGACGCCCCAGCTCTGCAGGCCACCGCTCTCGCTGCTGCTGGTGCCCCGGCAGCCACGCTGCACTCTCACCCCACAGCCCCGCACCCGGCCCCAGCCTCATTGCCCCCCTGGCCCCACAGAGGTGCCCCAGCCGCCCAGCGAGGCCCTCAGAGCCGCCCTGGTCACTCTGCCACCCCACCGAGACTGCGTCCTGGGTTGGAGCGCTAATTGCCTCGTGGGTTGGAGCGCTAATTGCACATCGGCTGTGGGGCCTTTTCTAGGTGCGTCCTTCAGTTTCTTAGTGTCTCAGGTTGGCCACATGAGACCTTCAGTTTCGTCCCCTGAGCCACTGAGGTGCAGCCGGCCTGCAGGCAAATCCTGGGCTTGCAGAGGACTAGGGATTAAGAAACATTAACCATAATATATTTCACATGGCAAATACATTTTTAAGCAAGTGAAGTATCTTCTAAAACCCTGTGTACGCTCTTAGAACTTGCAAAAGCTAAGGGTCAGCCCACATGACCTCATTATTCTCAGTTATTCTAACGTAACTGGCCATTCTCTAGAAGTTTTTGCCAAAAATCCATGCACTTTTTCAGGTGATTTACTGTGGGCCTTGCTGCTGTGCCAGTCAGGTAGCTGTAAACTGGTTATTTTCAGTCCTGGCCAAGTTAAGCCTGGTTCTGTAAAGTAAAGCTGATAGCAGGTGGAGATTAGAAATCCCCCAACTTCAAAGGATAGGAGAATAAGAAAGCAAACCAATGCACACGTCTGCATGTTTTTTAAAGGGGAAGGTGATGGGGGTGATACAGATTTACAAGCTCTAGGCATTTTCATTTGCATAATAAATTCCACTCCTTTTCTAAACATCTGTCCTCCAGAGAGGCACCACTGAGGATCCCAGTGTTTGTATCATTCACAAATTGTGTAGCTCCAGCTCTCCAGGTAGTTACGTGGTGACTTTTGCAGCATGAGGCCAAGGCAGGGGACGTGAGCTGAGCAAATGAAGATGTAGCTGAAAAAAAATAACGAGGCATCTGCAAGATGCCCAAGGAATAAGAATGTTTCTCGTTCACCTGAACTACAACCTTTTTCTTCAGGATTTCTTATGATGTTGCAGAAAAACTTCCATAATTCAAATTAAGAGATGTCAAACAGGGTTTATTGGTTGTCAATAGGTTGGAAAACAGCTACTGTTTTGCGCTTGCCTGCAATGGTCCTCAAAATATTTTACAAATACCAAGGACCTAAGCCACCACATGAAGAGTGGAAACAGAGTCAAGGCTCTCTGCCATGCTTTATTAGCTTGCTGTGCTTCATTAATTCTGCAGCATTTTTCAGGGCATCAGGATCAGGCTGAGGACCACTTTCCTCCCTAGTGAGAGCTGAAGTGCAAAACAGCCCTGGCAAAGCTGGAAACCTGCCTCTGGACACTCACCCACCCCACAGCTGCTGGGGACCCGCAGCCCCAGCCATGCAGCAGCCTCTGCAACCCCAAGGGCTCACCCAGCGCAGGTGAGAGGCTGGTCCTTCCCACCCCAGCACCAGGCTGGGAAGGGAAGGACCAGCACAGGCTGGGCTCGGTTCCCTGGATCCCCCCCTCACCCCAAGCTGAACTACCTGCTTACGGGCATCCCAGCTCTGAAGGGAGACTCAGAGGTAAAGTAGTTTTATGGAGGCTGAATACTGAAGTGAGAGGGGCCAAGCAGGTCAGACGGTGCAGAAGAGCGGACAAAGAAGCAGTATGATCAGTACCTGGGAATTTTGGCATTGTTTGGCATTGCTCATGCTTGCGAAGAGCAGAAATACAGCAGCAGGTATAACCCAGTGCCAGCAGAAGTGAACAGGCCTTTTCCTTTTTTTTCCACGGAATGCTACAGCTCAGCTAGCCTCGTCCCTGGCTAACCAAAATCACAGACAGGAACAGCTTTTAAACATGGGCAGGCTGTGATATGTATTTGCAGCTGGCAGACAGCCTTTCTACTCCTGGATGAAGAGAGAGCAGTGGTGTGTACAGCTGATAAATTTTGGGCAGCCAAGCGCTGCGTGCACCACCCTCCTGAGGCTACCTGCCATGTCTGGGACACCTACAAAGGGTTCTCCATTGCTGCCAGAAGGAAATTTTCTAAATCACACTGCGTTATTTTTCTGAGCCAATGGGTGAGAAAAGAGGGGGGGACACAAATCTGCTCCTCTTCAGAACAATGTAAAACAGGTGTACAAAAGCAACTGGAATGAAATTGGTATAAAACCACTGGGACTGCATGCTAGGGCACGATAGTCTGGCATCAGCTATGCCGGCCATATCAGGAGGATCCACGCCACCCTGACTGGCCCTTCATCAGCTTGGCAGCTCTCCCGACCTTGGGAAAGCTGTACTAATTGGTTTCTCTCTGCAGGGTGTTACGCAGGAGGAATGGTAAGCACTGCACGCAGAGAAAAAAGCCCATTTCTATCCTTCTCGGCTGCATGGGCTGCGCGGCGTGCTGTGGAGCATTTGTGGAAGGTGCCTGCCATCAAATGCCACTGCTCTGCGGCACTGAAATGAGAAACTTCCCAGCTCCCAGGTGGCAGGAAGGCAGCTGTGCATGTGCTTTTCCACCCCAAAACGTGGGTTTCCTTTGTATCCATAAAAAGCCAACTAATATACTCTTTCCAATTAAGCCGTGATATGAACTGCACTTTGAAACTTCTTAATCCATTTTATGGTTCATTAACTCAGAAAATTTCATACCCATGGTTAGCCGTATCAAAGAGGATGGAATGCCTGGCACCAATTAGTTCTAATAACAAGCTAAATTGTGCACGGATTTCTGAGTCTGTCATTAGTATGAGAAAATAGGACAGCTCCTCTCAAAATAGAATATCTTACTGGACGTTTCTTTAATTTGTCTTTGGCTAAAGACTACTGCCACTAGCTGATGCAGACAAAGAAACTAATTGATTTGATGAGTTACAGAAGCCTGCTGTGTGGCACTTCCCCCTGCTGTTGAGCAAGGAACCGTGGCAAAATAATAGTATCAATATTGCTCTGAGTTTTTGCATTTCTGCTTGTTCACATTTTGTACGCCAAGGAGGCAAATACACATGCCCTGTTTGTGCTGTCAGTTCGCTTTGACACTGATTTTCTTTCAAGAAGGACTGAGCCAGCTGTTTGTAAAATATCGTAGAAACTGTGGGTGCCTTCCAGGTCAGGCATCCTCCCTTGTCGAGGAGGGGGAAGAAGCTCTCAGAGCTGGGGAAGCGAAGGAGGACCTGCGCGTACAAACCGGCCCTGGCTGGGGGCCTTGCTCCGCAGCACTGGCAGGTGGGGTCTCTTTCCAGCCTTGCATTGTCAAGTCCCCTTAAAATATTAGCAAAAGAAACAGAGGCAGCTGATAGCATATGAGGTATGCGTCATCCTTGTGTTACAAATGCTTAAACAAAAGGATTAGCGGTCACCTCTGAAGGGATGAACACTAAAGTAGCAGATGGTTCCTAAATCTACCACACAGCTGATAACACTGTGTCTTCCCATAGTTTTACTCAGAACTTGCTCTTTTGCAAGACTTTTGGGTACTGCCGCAGGTTAAATACTCACTAAAAAACCTGAAGAAGTGAAGGAAGGATTTTACTTTGTCTTCCCCACAGCTTTCCTGAAAAAGAAACATGTCTTTGTGCTATTATTGCTTGAGCTAAACCAGAAAATACTCCTTTGCCATTAAGAGGGAGACATGCCTTGAAAACTAAAACACAACTCATTTTCTTAGAGATGTTTGCTTGCTGCTGGCATGCCTTTCAGTCCTGCCTCTTTTCTGCAGCCCAGGACGGCATAAAGTCTTCAACACGCCAGGGAGGAGAGGCACAGAAGGGGAGGGAGGTGCCAGGGAGGGAAGCACAGCCCTGCTGCCCCAGGAACCCTGGGGCTGCCAGCAGCGGCGTGACTCCTGGGTGAAACCTGATGTGAGCAGAAGTATCTCGTTTCCCAGCGTCATGTGTGTTTGTCTGAGAGACGGACTGGTATGTCAGAGGGGTGCATACTTGCATCCTCTAAGAGTGCTGCCTATAAGTGAGCCCAGGTGAAAATCCGCAGGCTGTCATGCCACTGAGATGACCTGGTGTCGGGTTTGTTGGGCGGCATTACCTTTCATGAATCTCCTTTACCTTCTAGTAGTCTAGCCGACTGGAAACGTGGCAGCTATGAGGCTGGCAAGGTGTAAGGTTTTCCATCATTGACAGTGAAAATATAAATGATCGCAGTTGGTTTAGCATTTTGATTTCGTAGATGCTGGCAAACACTTTGCAGTGTGAGCTGCTGCATGCAAGTGATGACCTTCAGGAATGCTGGCGTCTCCCCGTGGTGAAACAGCAGGAGCATGAATCAGCAGAAGGGAGCAGGGAAAAAATGATGGTTAAAAAAGAGCCTGCTGTTAGCAGTAAGTTAAAAAAAAGGTTCCTCCTGGTCCTCCAGTCAGATTTATTAGCAGAGACCTTGGCACTTGCACAGACCCTGCGCAAAAGCCAGGCCCATGTTTGCAGATTTATTGCACGCTCAGGGCCTTCGCCAGCTCAGTCACCGCGTTTCACCCTTTCTGTAATTTAGATTCTAAGTCCAAAAAGAAACAAAACCATTCTTCCAGCGTTAAGTCTAAGCACAAACAGCCTCCAAGTGAGCCTCTGAAAGAGGGGCATAGAGCCCTGAGCCTCCAGCTCTGTGCAGACACGTGTACTACCAAATTCAGTGGAAGCCAGCACCAAGGGGAAGCACATACCAGCAACCTCTTCGAGGTCCTTGGTTAGGCTGTGCCATGAGCCGCCCACCCAGGCACTGTGCACACACAGCCACAGTGGCAAGCCCCTGCTGCCGCCACAGTCACATGCCCTGCTTGGGGCTACCACGAGCCCTGCATCCCAGCCTGCCTGGGCTGACAGGGAGGAAAAACGAGCTCTGACAGCAGTGCTTGGGGCAGGGGAGCTGCCTGCCCTCGCAGCCCCACGGGAGAGGGTGCCAGCCGCAGGAGAGCTACCCTTATGCCAAAGTGCCTCCCTACAGCCATGCCTACAAATGGAACCTGCTCCTCACTCCCTGCCACCGCTTGGTGTGTCTTTTGCTGCCGCTTGTTTCCCCGGAGCACCAGCTGTTTTCACTGCTGACATGCTGCTGTGTGCCCCACGGCCTCCAGCGTCTGCCTTCCCAGCATGGAGGACAAGAGGTGACCCACCCGGACAGGCCAGGGGAGGCATTTTCTCCAGCCTGCAGTTTGCAGTAAAACTCCTTACCAGCTGCTTGGCAAGAAACCATAGACAGCTCTGCAGCACCCTTCCTGAACAAATTTAGGTTCCGGTTTCCTTCTGTATTTAAGTCCCACCAAGGTGTTCTGCACCTCAGTACCCATCAGCTGCGGCACCTCAGCACCACTACGAAGCAGCTTTGAATCCAGCATCAAAGCACTGACTTTTTCTAAGCAATTCCGCTTAGCTACGCTCACCATTTTCTGCCTGCTGTCAGAGCCTGCCACATAGCCAGGACCTGCCTGAGCCATGGCGTCACCCAGCACGGTGCACCAGACCCCTGAGCAGGTCACTCCTCTGGGGACACCCGGTGCCCAGCTCCTCGCCGTCCATCTCCCCTCCTGCAGACCAGCGGCTGCGTGTATGTGCTGGCCACCAGCCACCGCCCCTGCCCCACTCGCCCAGTCCGGTGATGGGGAGCGGGGTAAGCCTGGCACACAGGAGGCACGGTCCCAATTTCTGGAGAGGGGCTGATGGTCCCCAGCAAGAGCCCTCCCACGGCGGGCAGCAGCGGCCGAACCCCCAGCCAGGCTGGCTGCCCTCTGCAGACCCCGCAGACCCCCGCACCGCCGTCGCTTGGCACACTTTCCTCTTTTTCTTCCCCTTTTTCTCCCTGACCGGCGGGTCCTCTTCTGCCTTTGCTTGGATTTTCCAGCAGAGGGGGATGCAACCTCACCAAAAGTGTCCTCCATGCCCGAAGCTTTCAAACATGCTCTCAACTCCATCCTCACCCTCACCTGCATCCTCACCCTCAGCCAGCATGCAGCAGCATGGCCCCCCAGCCTGGCAGTGCTGGCACCCGCACCCCCGCACATGGGCACCGTGAGGTCCAGCAAATCTTTTGTATTGCACGTAGTAACTCCAGAGCAAGGGATTTGATCTGCAGGAAGCTGTTAACGGGAGATGAATGGACACAAACAGCGACCCAATGTGCGTGTGTCAGCCCCAGCCTCCACGGTGTGAACGTTGTTCATTTTTTCCCCCCAGTGTTGTCATGGAAAAGGGCAGAGATAATCCCAGGAACTGGGTGTCACTTTGAGATGAGGGACACAGAGGGATGTTTATTCCCAGCTGCAGTGGCTGTAGAATGTGCATCAAGCCAGAAGGATAAGGCGGTCTCATTTAATGCTTTTTAATCAGTGAAATTCAAAGTCCTTCATAAAGTGTCATACAGTCAGGGAAGCTGAGGTAGAGGCGGGAGAATTAACAAGCCCAAAAGCAGCAGGCAGCCAGTCAGGCAAACATCCCAGGCCCTGGGAGCTGCGGTTTCACTCACAGGCTGCAGAACAGGTACTGTGAAGCGATGTGCAAGGAAGTGTGAGCTTTTGCTCGGGTACCGCGCTCTGCTGTGGTCGTACAGCATCAGTGTGGAGAAGCTGCCCACATTCTTGCTTTGTGGCGAGGCCGTGTCCGACACGCTGCAGGGGCGAGGGGCACGTCCTGGGCAATGCCTTTGCCTTTAGCGGGGGAAGAAGCAACACATTTACAGGTGCAAGCATCCTCACATGAACGAAGTCGGTTGAGCTGCATTGCTTTGCACCAGCCAAATACTCAACTCATTGCCTCAGCACCTAGTAGGAGTCCTAAACTGAACAGGATGAACTTCACGAATGTCAGTGCTGAAACCATTTCTTGAGCAGGAGCAGAAGAGCAGAAGGGAGCACCCAGCCCACTCTGCAGTCTCTTTTGCATTGGATTCTGTGTGCTCCCATTGTCTTTATTGTCCTTTGTTGTCTCCTCTGGAAGTTATGCTCCCTGTTGGCACTGCATGGAGCATGGTCGTCTCAGGAAGCTGGGCATCGCCGTCATGTCAGAGGCTGTGCTTCAAGGTTATCTCCTATCCTTCTTCTTCCAGCCATCCAGATAGTTTCTCCTTGGCTAAATTGTCTGCAAATAGAAATAGTCTGCAGCCATCCTAGATCTTCCTGCTTTGTATGCAGGAGCAGGAAAGGGAATTTAGGATTTTACTGTAATGCCATATACAACAGCCTGCTGGAGAGCATCACTCTGATTAGCTCTTATTCTACAACCAAGAAAACAAAAAAGAATAACAATAAGGGAGAGCCCAGCATGTGGCTTCTGTGCCTTGCTGCTTCAAAGCTCCTCAGAAAATCTGCCCGGTTGCTCAGGGCCCTCATCAATGGCATATTTGTGCATATCCCAATAATTGGTTGGGTTTTATCCTCTTTTAATAACGAGGAAAAGAAGGGCAGGAGCAATGTAATAATTTGCTCACTAGCACATCAGAAAACTTTGAGTCCATTTGGCAATCAACCAGCCCGGTGCCTAGCCTTGAGGCCTCCCCTTGGCTCGGTCATTGCTATCGCAAGCAGGTAAACACCTCCAACACCTCAACACACGACACAGCGCATAACAAAGACGCAACGGCTTCTTAACTGCAAACAATGCATCCCAGCTCGTGGAAGTCTGAGATGGAAAAATTTGATTTAGATCTGGGGATTAAATTAGCAAAAGGGATGAAAAAGAAGAAAGATATCTCACATCCAAGCACGCATCTTTGGCAGAATTCATAACTGGAAAAAAAATGTTAGGATGTGAATTTTGCAGATGGCTGTGATGTGTGATGGACAGGACCAAACTCCTCATTCTAGACTCCCTGAACTTTGACAATTTGATGCAGATCCAGATTTAAAATTTGCGGTGGGGCCTTCCTCCTTAAAACCAGAAGCAGAAGGATCTCGTTTCCCTACAGAGGCCGTACCAGATATTAATTTGCCCCTTCTCCCTCTGTGTACTGTCCATCCCCCTCTTTGTCCTTTTTCAGTTTATGTGAGTTTTGACATAAGGCATTTACAAGCCAAGCGGTCTTGGCTCTCCCTAGACATAGGATGCTCCGGTTTCTGAAAAACTGGGCTACATAATTTAGTGCAAGCATCTGCATACTGATTTTTTTTAATAAACAATCCCAAATAAAGCTGTGGGCACTCAGAAATCATCTTTAAAACCACAAGAACACAGGAGAGACAGAATGCGAACGATGCATCCCTTCTTGCCACCCTGCTAGGCGAGCACCAGTCATGAGACTTGCACAGCTTAAATCCCACCGTTACACTTTCCCACCAGACAAATCCTACTTTATTAAACTAAAGTGTAAGGGAATTAGCGAAACCGCCTGTTTCCTTCACACTACGGTATATATAAGCAACCTAATCCATATGCCAAAGCTCCCACCGCTCTTGAAACCCCTCAGCTGGGAATTCCCATCAGCAGCTCGCAGGCTCCCTCCTGTCAGCTCACAATTACCTTCCCCTTCTGGGGCAGGGGAAGGAGGGGAATGCGTGGGCGCCTGCCAAAACGCATCCCGGCGGCTCTCCTTCCACAGCGGCCAGGTGACCCCCGCCTGAAGGGGAAGTGCATGGCCTGGGTGCTGGGTCAAGGAGAAGACAGCAGGCTTAATTAGTGCTTGGCTTTGCTGGTTATAAAGGACCATTTGGCTGATCTGGCTGTTTTTTCATTTTTTGGGGGGGCGAATCTTTTTCCAATATTTTCCATAGTTTCGGTCTACACCACCGCTGCTGGGTGTGATCAGCTGCCCAGGGAGGAGGGGGTTTGGCTGATGGGACTGGGAGGGATCCCCAGTCCCGCTGCCTGACCTGCCCTTCACCCCTGCCTGGCAGGGGCAGCCCAAAACTGATGAAAGAGAAAGGAAGTGCGAGTCAGTGTGAAGACGGCATTTCATTTACATGAGATAAGCGCCTTCATGTAGCAACTAGAAATCAAGGGTAATTGGCGTGGTTGGGAGACTGGTGTCTTTTGTTACACAAGGCATAATGGGTCTCTTCGGAGAGAGCAGAAACCAGCGTTCCTGCGAGCCGAATGCTGCAGCCTGGAATAGCGATGTGCTACATCCTATTTCTCAGGAGGGAGGAAGGAAGGAAGGACACGTGAAAAGAAAAATAGCAGTAAATGATCCCGCTTCATCATTTTTTTTCCTGTAACCCTTCTGGCCTTACAAACAGGAACTTCATTTTAAACTAAAAATAAAGCATGATGCCTATTTCACAGTTGCAGATGGGTGTTTCCAACTGCGCTGCTAGGTTTCAGCCCCTTTCTATATGCAGCCTGAGCAAGGCATGGCAGGAAAGTGCCTCGCTTTGCATTTGCTATATTTACATATCATCAGTTATCAGGAGAACAGGATGTCCCAGGGGATCTGAAATAGGATACACCTCAGTCTTCATCTCCTGGTCAGTTCAGCCACGGGCCAGGTCCGTATGACTGATACTGTTTGCTTGTCTGCCTGTGGCTCCGGTACCGCCAGTGGTGCCCGTGTGGGTGTTATCCATCCCCAGTGCAGCTGGCACGGGGGCCGGGCTGCTCTGGCATCCCCAGCCTTCCTCCAGACCAAGTCTGACGTGTGGCTGAGGCAGAGAGCAGGCGGGGGCGGAGGGGACAGTGGAAAGCTCCTATTTCTCTTTCTGCCACACTTTTTTTTTTTTTTTTTTTTTTTTTTGCAAGGGCAGAGGAGATTTATTCTGCCCTCAACAAAATCAGGTCTGTATTTTCCTCTACCCTTTGTTTTTTGTACTAAATCCCCAGCAGCCATCAGGAGCGTTTCAGTACAGGGAGATGGGGCACAAGCAAGCCATTTCCCAGGCGGAGCGGTGCCAGGGCATGAGCAGTACCCCCGGCACAGCTTCCTGCAGGCCCGGGGAGCTCTCGCAAGGGTGCAAAATGCAGAGCCAGAGAGGCTGGGTGGGCAGATGGAGGGGTCGATACCCAGTTCTCTGCTGGAGACGTTACACCTGGCATTACAGACCCTGCAAGGCAGCAAGCAGTCTCCCTCGGAAGCACTTTGGATGCCCTGCCTACCTTACCACCTTGGATTTAAATGCCTTTCTCACACGTTGGGCGTAGCTGCCAAGTATTGTGCCTTCCGTACATCACTCCACCTTGATTTCAAACCACTTCAGCTTGGGTTTGGGAGTGGTTTCCAAGCATTCAGCTCACCCATATCTTATCCACACTGGTTTCCTTTATGAGCTGCACCCACTACAGGTCCAGAGCTTTAAATGCAAACCCAAACAAATATGTGGTAGTGCTTCCCATTCCCACTGGCCTGGCCTGGAGTGGGAGTGGAGTGAGTCAGGAGTACCATAAAGGAAAGTGAAATAGATCCACCCTGAGCATATGATAGGATCAGGGCAGATTAGTAGCCTTGGATCAGATTCAAGGGTCAGCATAAATCTTTAATCTTTGCAAAGTCCTAGAGACTCCCTCCCCTACACTCTGTCTCACATGCATACACACCAGGCATGACTAAACAGCTCTCTGCGGGGATGGCAGACACTTCAGAAACTCCTGGCTGGTTTTGGTTTGCAAAATAAAACAATAAAGCTGCTCTCTGTTCTGTAAACGTGAGAACTTCCCTATGCAGGCAGATAGCGACTGATGCAAGCCCTGCTCTCGGGATGCTGCCCAGGCACTAGTGTCACACTGCAGCCGCCGCTCCTGCCAGCGGCCAGGGTCTCTTTGCCGACGGGTCCCCTCCGGTTTGCTCTGATCTCGCGGCCAGGCTGTAAAACACTCGGCTGCTTAATGCAGTCAGCTGAGAGCTAAGTACAATCCCCGCGTTGCGTCTTAGTAGGTCCCGACAACACGATCTGCCAGGACGTCATTACTTATTATTCCTTTATATTTGCTCCCCCCAGTGCTGTGCTCTGCATAGTTCCCAGGCTTCATGTGGAGCTGCAAGTGGCTCGCTCGGGGCAATCAGGGTGGGGGAAGTGCCGGGCTACCCAGGGAGGGGGCCATCCCGTGGGGGTGCGCTGGGCTCTGTGGGGAATGGAGGAGCTGGGGAAGAGGCATGTGCCAGCTTTGCACCCAACTGATGCACTAAGCGAAAAGAAAGGAAAAAAAAAAAAAAAGAGCAAAAAGCCCTGGCCTAGTTTTTGTTTCACTGCACTGGGCTCAGGCTCGAAGGATGTGGTTTGGTGGTCAGCGCATAAGACAGCAAATGAAAAAAAAAAAATCCTTTGATTTAATCCAGATCAAGTCTGTGCATGCTCTTCCTGCGGCCATTGGGAAATCACACAAGGGAAAACCCTGCCCACACTGCCTGCGGCTGGGCGCCAAGGGACATAGCGCAGGTCCCGTGCTGGCCCTGTCCTGCTCAGTGGGGGGCCTCGTTCCACTGAGCAAGGTCTCCCATCCTGGTTCCTGGAGGAGCTCGGTCCCCACTGGGACTCCAGGACATCCATCTCCTCGCCATGCAGTGGGCTCCATCTCAAGCTTTCTTGATAGATTTATAACAATTCAAGTCACTCTCACCACCACTCTGCACAAAGGGCCAGGCAAGTTCTGTGTAAGTGAATATTTATATATTCCCATAAACATTCTTAATGGGAAATTGCCTAATATGTCGTATTAAGCAGAAAGCACGAGCAGCTGGCCGAGGGAGCCTGGCAGTGCTGCTGGCAGTGGATGTGTCGGTGCTGCTGCACCTCACAGCTGTAATCGTTTCAGGAATCCTTTGACTCATCTTCCGAGTGGCTCCGGGATCTGCGTGGAGATCTCAGTCTTGCCGGTCTCCTTTAAAACACCTTTGCCTCGCTCCTGGCTTCAAAAAGCTCGTGTTGCAAATGCCTCCTGACCTCAAGTGCCCAGGTGCGTGCCGGAGCCCGGCTGCAGCTGGAAAAACCCTCTGTGGTTAATGCCTCACCAGCACGCAGCAGCTGGGGCTTGCACTCATCACACGCATGGCAACGCCGGGCTTTGCCAGAGCAGGTGCCCAGATGGCTGCCGGCATGGCATTCACACCAGCATGTCCCAGCGTGCAACCACGGGCACCAGGGACAAGCATCTGCCACCAGCCCTGGCGACAAGCCTCTGCCACCAGCTGTCCCTTGCCCCGGGCAAGCTCCTACTAGGTCCTGGCCAGCCCTGTGCCCGCCCGGCTGTGCCACACCCTCAGCTGGCAGCTCTTGTTTGCTTTTCCAGGGTTGCAGAGACACAGTGAATACTTATGCTCTGAAGTGCAGGGAAGCTGTCCTCAGGCTTGTGTGCCCCACCAACGTGTTGGGGTAGCGTGCGGGCCTCGCAGGTCCTCGGTTCCCACCTAGGGACGAGGGATGTCACCAAGCCTTGCAGTGCCAGGCTGCTCTGTTACTATGGGGACAAGCACCGCGGGTCTCCAAGAATAAATGCAGAAAAATCCCCAGGAGCTTTGCTCCGAAGGCGGCAGCAGGGATCACTGGGGTGCCATAACCTGCCCTCCCTCCCCACCCCCTGCCCAGCTCTGTGGCCACCCACCCCTTGCAACACCCGGCTCCTCCATATCTTCTCCCAATCTGCAAGGCTGACAACTCAGAGCTTTACACGCAGTTGTGGTTACGCTGGCCCGGAAACGCCTTGTGGCAGAGGCAGCATGCCCGCTGCCCTGCCCGGGATCGGCCACCCCGGCTGCCGGGGAGCATCCCTCGGGGGCCATATGCCAGACGAGGGGCCTCATGCAAGGCATACGGGCTGTGGGCACAGCACAGCAGGCAACGCACAAAACATGCTCTCCACGAGCACAGGTTTTGCAGCAGCCGTGTCAGCACGGGATGCAAAGCACCCGATGGATTTGCACGTGGGAGCGGATTGAGTCAGACATCGCACACTCACTCCTTATTCATTCGGCTACGTGAGCTGCTGGGCAGAGGCTGGATTCTCCATGACCTTTGGACACTCATTTAAACCATGGAAAGGGTGACGGGCAGCCAGGGGGCAGGAAAAACAGGCAAATGGCCATCGTGAGATGGCAACAGATGCTGCTGTCAGAAACTCCATCCCAGGGTGGTCCCCGAGTTGAGGCGAGCATGGTGTCCATCGTCTTTAGAGCCTTCCAGCACCCAGCATGGGGTGGCAGAGCCGACCAGCATCCTCTGGCCTTTTATCCTCCAAAAACAAGTGGTGCAGCTCATGGGACACCTCAGTGCCGGTGGTCGCTCACCTGTCCCTCCTGGGGAAAGCCCCTGCTGTAGCCTGTGGACCAAAAGCTGGGCTCAGCCCCTGAGCTGAGCCCCAGCCTCTGGCCTTCAGGGGTTCCTGCACTCCTGGACCTGCTTTTGCTCATCCAGCTGAACTGAGCAGAGATGCTCTGGTAGAAACAGGCCTGAGGAGAGACCAAGCCCGGCTGTGCTGCAGGGAGGGAGCCACCACGGCGTGGCCAAAGCCGATGACAGCTTTCCCGAGGGCATCATCTTAGAAAGCTGCTCTTTGGAGGCCCAGTGATTCAAGGGGAAAGCTCTGCAACAGTCATTTTGGGAAGTTTCCATTTGAATTGCCGCAAAGAGCGGTTTTTCCATGATAAACAGATTGCTTCAGTTCCCCAGCAGCACGGGGGGAAGGTCATTGCCACCCCCTCCATCCGTGGCCCTTCCTGCACGGGGCCCTGAGTCATCCTCCACCCAAAGGCTCCGCCGCTGGGGCTGGGTGCGTGGTGGGGATGGGGACGGGCAGGGTCCCGGCAGGATCAGCGCCTGCAGCCACCGCAGTGCCCCGAGCAGCCGTGCCACACCACAGGGGGAATTCAGCCCCAGAGCAACCGGTACAGCTTTGAGGTCAAACACTCATTTGAAATCAAAAACCAGAGAAAACCCCTCCCCAACCAACTCCTGACCAGCGTACGCTAAGCCAAGGTCTCCTCCTCGGCTCCCAGGGTGTGCTCCAGGTTTTACATTTGCAAACCGGGGCTCTGGTGCGCTGGTGGGGTTGAACACTTTGACTGTACAGCGACGTACAGGGCTCCCTGCCTCCCCCCGGCCTTGGCCCCCTACCACCCAGGTACGCTTGCTCCAGCCTGGTATGCTCTGGAGCTGCCCTGCATCTTGCATTTAACCTACACCCCCAGAGCAGCACCCCAGCCTTGGCTGACCTTCGGGAGCGTTATGTTTTGGCACTGCTGCGGCTGCTGCTCGTACGGCTGTTAGAGCCGCCACAGAGAAAACACTGCTCGTCTCCTCCCTGGGTAGACACCGAAACCAGGCCGGGTGCTTCATGTCCCAGCCAGCTCCCAGGCAAACATCTAAGTGGTAGAGATCAGTGAGGGAGAGGAATCCTGCTCCCTGCGCCGCTTTAATCCTATGGAATAATGCATACTATGAAGTGAAATCTGGATCCGGTCCAGCACTCACTGAAGGCAGTGACAGACCTCCCACTGATTTCAATGGGGAGCAGGAGCGAGCTGGGGTTTTTAATCAGCATGGTACCAGCAACAGTAATAGCTCGTCAAGCCCTGGCATTACCCGTGCAGCGTAATGCAGCTAGAATACTTTAGAATGTGGTTGCTTATGCCCATAGGTCACATATCATCTCAAATCACACCAATTTCACAACGACACGTGCTAATACCGTGCAATAATCATCAGCCACTGCTTCCATTCAGGATGAAATATCACCCCCGCCGCGCACCAAGCAATAGCTGAAGTAAAACTCTGCCAGCGAGTTTCCAAACCCCCGCTGCAGCGGGAGGAGAGCGCCAGGAAAGGCCCTGAGCATGGGCATAACCTTATTAATGATTCAGCATCAAGAATAGAAGTAAGAGTTAAACCTTCCATAAGCTGCTCAGCTCCACAGTCATGTTGTATACATCCTCAGGCAAAAGTGCAAATACAAACTCCGTGCGTATCCCCGTGACAAGGGTAAATAACATTTCAGACCTAATTGTTTGCATATTCATCAGTACTTTCAGAGCAGAATACATCTTTGCCTTTTTTCTAGCTGGCACTGGAAAGGGGCACATGGCCAGGCTACCGGGAGAGCCCTGCACGGGGGAAGGCAACATTGCAATACTTCCAGCAGCACCATGGGCTGAAGGAAAGATAAAGCTCTATTGCAGAGAGAAAATTAATTATTCCTTCTTGTGCGACAGCTCTGGTGGCGACAGACCACTGCCACCATTTTTTAGCCTGAGCTGTTGTTCAGTAAACAATAAAGTGGCATCCCGTCCTGGGTAATGGAATAAAAAGCAGAGGTCGGGAGAGCAGATAAGATGGACCCCTGGGGACAAGCCCGGGGCTGCCGACGGCTGACCCAGCTCTTCCCCGTCAGCGCTTTCGCCCCTGCAGAGTGAGATCCCGGGCTGCAGAAGCCACCCACGGGCGCAGGACAGTGCTGAGCCCAACCAGGGTCCGGCATCCCGCGGCAGACACCCACCTCCTTAACCTGACCGGCCTCGGCACAGCCCTGCAGCAGCACTGGCAGCAGCCTGAGTCTGGGCAGGATTGCAGCTCCACGCGGTGTAACGAGTCAGGTACGGGGAGGCCGGGAGCAGCCCGGCACAGACCCTCCCCAGGTCCCACTTTCCTGAGAGCAGCAGCATGCACAAGAGGAGAGGGGGGATCTGCCTTGTTATTTTCACGCATTCCTTGGCATTGGTTCTTGCAAACTAGCCCCACACTCCCCTGTTTTCCCCCAGCTGTGTGCTGTTACCCAGCCTTCCCCAATTTTGCAGTTTTTAATGAGGCACATGCAGTGAAAAGCCTTTCCCAGCCAGAGCTTTACTGTTTTGCTGTTTCCAAAGGCACTGGGTGTAATGGCAATAACTAACTCCACAGAGTGATGTACCCCGGGCAAAAACACACCTGGGAGAAAGAGAAATGTATAAGAAATAAATTATTTCAAAATGCCAGATGGAAATATTACCCTCTGTTTCTGAAAACCCCAGCATGGGAGTGCAGTGCCCTGGGAGGGTGGGCATGAGGGCGCAGGCAGCCCTTCCATCGCGCCTGCGGTTCCTGGTGGTGCAGGGATTCTGCTCGCCTGGCCTTTGAGCCCAGGGGCCGTAAGGAACATACTCAGTGCAGGGGCCAATTAGCAGTTTTTGCGTGGCTGCCTGGCACCGAGAGGCATTTGGATATTTCTCGAGTGCTGTGAAGCACCCAGAGAAGGGCGATGGGAAAGGTCTGGAGCACGGGGGGACTGCGAGAGCTGCACCTCCTGGCTCTGGCAGCAGTACGCCACGAGTCAGGGTTACAAAACATGAATACCCCGTGTCACATAGCGAGGGTCAGTGTCACCGGCTCCACTGGCTGTGGTTACGCGACCTGAGCTCAGCAGAGTAATTTCGCCTCCAGTCCGGTGGACTGGGCTCATCCCGCCTCCACCTGCCCAGGCATTCCCGACCCTCTCCTTCCATCCCAAGCATCACACCAAATGTCTAAAGGGAAAAAAGACTTGCTCAAGACCTGCTGCTTTTTCCACGATGAAGCAGCTAAAGCAGAAACAGCAATTATCTGGTTCAGGCTGGTGCTGCTGGCCTGGAACATGCCATGACAACGTGTTTCTTGTTTCAAAGCCTCTTTTGTACTAGGACACAGTTCAAGGGATCTTGCAATGCCTGCATTTGTAAACACGCGGCACTTGCAGCTACACGCTTTGCAGATGAAAGCCAAGGCAGAGCAGAAGGGCACTTCTCCCCGCCGTGGCCGTGTCACAGCCGGGGGGAGCGCTCCCCCTCGGCCGGGTGTCTGCTGGCGGACGTGCTGATTCAGGGAGTCGGGAGCCCTGGGGCTGGTTAACCATGCATGGTCCTCAAAAGTCATGGCACGTTCAGAAAAATGGAGTTCTGGAAAAGAAGGGGAAAAAAAAAAAAAAGGGAAAAAAAATCACAGCAAAAAATGTGCGTCACTGCAGATTATTTTAGGCCCCGGTCCATGCATAATGCAAATAAGCAGCTCCCGGGGTACATGCCTGTAAAAACCATCCAGTCCCATAGCACTCGGTTATAGGAGCTTTCCAAACAGGTGGTGAAAAGCTAAAATTATGTGTCTGTGTGTCCTCACCGGGGTTAGGAAGGGCCCTCGCTTTCAGGAAGGCTCTTATCCTGCTTCCACAGGGCTGGTATAAAATGGGACCGAGACGTTAAAAAATTCAAGAGCATTTCTTTCCTTTTGAGGCAATCCTGCGCTCGTATTAACCAAACCACGCTCAGCATCTCCACGACATCCTTTGATCTGCTCGGAACCGGGCTGCCTCCTCGCACTTGCTTTTCACGCACTCTGGCTTTATTTTTTTGCTTTTTCTAAAAATCGTTGTATCCTCTTGCCTTACTTCAAGGAGTCGCTCGGGAAGCCCTATTTATGGGTTGAAATGCTGCTGAAAGAGTTATTGCCATGTTATTCAGCTGTTGTGCCAAGCCTGCATGGGGATCGGGTTTCTGCTGAAAGGGTGCCAGGCACGTCTTTTTCCAGGAACCAGCAGCCGTATTTAGCCTCCGGCTGCACATGAAAGACTGCAGTCGGAAACGTGACATTGTGTCAACATTTGAGGCAGGTCAGAGCTGGGTGAGACCATGAAAACAAGTCCGGGGAACTCAGCACACCCGGCCGGCGCGGCGTGGCACGGGCTGCCGTGACCTGGCGCCATGCCGGGGGTAAGCCCCTCCATCACCTTCCTCCCTCGGCCGCTGCCGGCCCCTGGCCTCTCCACACCGGGATGCAGCGCGCCAGCTCTGCTGCCTTGCAGGTGATGCTGCGGTGGGACGGTGCAGCCCCCCAGCAGGCAGAGGCAGGGCAGGGGGCTGCCCCCAGCGTGGGGGTCTGTGGGCAGCGCATCTCCCACACGATGCTGCTGCGGGCGCCGCCCGTGCCCCGCGCTGCCAGACGGGGATGACCGAGGGCCACCAGAGCCGGCTCTGCCCCAGAGAACTCACCTGTCCTGCTGGCGCTGGGCCAGGGCGGCGGAGAAAATCCCCAGCCCGTCATCAGCCTTCGCTTCCTCTATAAACCTTCCCTCTTCCGCGGTTCTTTTATACTATTTTTTCCCCTCCGTGACTGAGGATCTGGAGTTTCTGCCAGTCCTCCCACCGTATGACAAGGTGGGTCAGAAGGTGAAGACCGAAGGGGAGCGAGAGCCACGGAAACGAGCCAGAAACGCGGCGCCGAGGCTGTCAGCGCTGCTGCGCTGAGCACCAAACGCTGTCCCCAAAGCGGGTTACTTGCAGGCGTCTTTGGTGAGATCAATATTTAGCCCTAATTAAAACAAACACAAAATAAACATCAGGAGGCATGGAGGCCCCAGATAAATTAATACAAGCAACCCTGCATTTTTTTTCTAGCGTTACTTAAGCTAAAGCTACTTCAAGCTAATGCTAACTGGAGTCTAACAGCAGCCCCCAGGCACCTGCTGCTTCTCCAGCAGGGTCCTGGAGATGCTGCAGCCCGGGACTGAGCAGCGCTGCCCCTATTTAACCACTCGCCATGTTTTGTGATTCATCTGCCTTGTGAAAATCTGAAATATCCCGCAGAAGTGCCCGTGCCCCATCCGTGGGCAGCCGGGAAACCGAGCCTTTCCACCCATCCCTTGCAGGCCAGAGCCGCGCTTCGCCCATCTTTTGCCTTTGGGGAAAGGTTTGGCGTCATCACCGTTTTGCACAGCGGCCAGCAACCGTGCGTCATTGCTGTAGAGGCAGGGAAGGAGCCCGTGGTCAGATGCCTACGATATCCCCCCGAGCCCCTTGTGCAGCAGCGTGAGCGGAGAGGCACCAGGCTGCTCGCCATCGCCTGCGGAGCCGGCTGGCAGCCCCGGAGCAGCGCCGCACTCGCAGAGGTGCCCGGGAGCAGCGTGGCAGGGTGCCGGCGGGTGGCACGGCCTCCTTCCCGCCGGAGGCACGATCCAGCCCTGCCCGAGCACCCAGCAGCAGCACAGTGGCCATCCCTCCCAGCCCAACAGGACCACCGTGGAGGCAACCGGGGCTTTCCCTGACAGAGGAGTGTCCCTGGCCCCCCGCCAGCTGGGACAGCCCTCGCGTGAGGAGCCAGCCCGCGCCTCGCACACCCCTCGGCCGGCACCATCCCTGGGCCCGCGGCGCAGGAGCAGAGGCTTTGCGAGGTTCTGATGCAGGGCTGAGGGATGCTGGTAAAGCAAAACCACCGTAAAAAAGCCCATTTTCCCTCCGGGAAATGGGCAAAGCCTGCGGAGAAGATGCATCCTCCATAGCAAGGAGCTGCCTCCTCCCCACTCCCCGTGGATGAGCCAAAAAGTCAGGCTCAGGGAGCACGGAGCGAATAGGGAGAGAGCAGAAAAGCCAGCCAGGCTCTCCTGGCACCTCTGTGGGATCGGGAAGCAGAAAAATCCCCAAAGGTGCCAAGGGAGTCAAAATAAACAAATATCCCTGGGGACACGGGTAACGGGACCCTGAGCTGCCTTCGGGCTCCGCTCGCCATCGACTGCAGGACTGGACCGTACAAAACAACCCTGCTTGAACACTTCAAAGCACAGGAGGCAAACCCTTATCTTCCACAGGAAAAGAATTATTTTATTAAGTATTTTTAAACAACTACTTAACATTTACTCAAGATAAAAATATGTACAATATCCCACCTTGAAGGCGGCTCCAAAATATAAACACTGTACCTCTCCCTAGAGAAAACCAAAAAATTCTTCTCTTCAAAAAAACAAGACAACCCAGAAACAAGAATACATTCATATTTCTCACTTCTTTCTGCTCAAGTAGTTATACAAATAATAGACATCTGAAACGTTTTACCTTTTAATATATTTATATAATATATATATATTTATAACAGGATTTTACAAATAAAGGCAACAACTGTATACCAAAAAAAACCAAAAACCAACAACAAAATAAACGTTAGAACACAATCTGCAATCAAGCATAGTGCATCTCAACAGCTGGTGCAATGGGAGGGCAAAATGAAAATCCATACAACAGGGTTTCTGGACATGAGTTCTCAAAACCAGTAAGAAAAGAAAAAAAAGGAAAAAAATCAACCCAGCACTGCATTTTGCAGTGAAGTGTTGGGGGCTTTTTTTTCATTAAAAAAAAACAAAACCAAAAGCCAAATTGGATGCGATGTTCCTCTGCAGAGAAAGACCCTCGCAGTTTAATGGGACAAGTGTCAACACCCTAACCCTCTTTCGTTAATACAGTAATGTGGGCCATGGTTTGCCAAGGAGACTAAGGAATTTAGATGCTCAAACCCCACCGGGATTAGACTCCTTTGAAAATCCCAGTCTTTTAATTTTTCAAAGGCACTGACAGGGGCACATTCAGCGGGCATTGCGCTGTCGACTTCGGCTGAATTGCTCCCTCCCGCAGGAAGCCCTCGACTCGCCCCGGTCAGGAAGCAGCTGCTCACCAGCTGGGTCCCCGCTGACGGGACTCGGAAAACCATTCTGATTTCCAATAGACTAGACCCAGTGAAGCTGTACAGCAGCAGCCAGAGAGGCCTGGAGTCAGGTGCAACAAGCAAAGTGATCCTTGGGATATTTTCTCCCCCACCCTGCCCAAACTAGCAGCTCAAGTTACAGGAAGGGGTGCGTGTTAATTTATTTATTAGATGTACGCCATGTAAAGCTTCCAAGCAGCATCTACCTTTTATTTCTTAAAAAAAAAATATATATATATATATATCAGCAAAGGTGTGGAGAGAAACCCGTCTTAAGTCTACCTGACTGTGCATGACCGAGCAGTGACCGCTGTTCTGCTCCTCCTACGCTTTCGGTGGCATTGCCACCACCGCTGCACCACGCTCGGGGCGGCCGCGCCAGTCTCGGATGCTGGTGACTGATGGGGCACCGAATCAGTTCAGCTCAAACTGCCGGCAGCGGGGCCGTTGCCCTACAAGCCTTTATGAGAAGTACCATATTTTTATATTCACAGACCCTAAAACCAAGTCTGCCTAATGGAATATTTTTTCACAGCTTTGCAATATTGTCGCAGCTGACTGAGTCAACTGGTTGTTCTGTAGATGCAGAGAGGGAAGGTCAGGGGTAAAGCACAAAACCCTTCTATTTTTTGTTTTGTTTTGTTTTTCTTTTGGAAGTAGTTCTGAATCGCTAACCTGGGCACATCCTTCATCCTTCTCCAAGCTACCTGACAAGTCAGAGAAAAGGGGATTTAGCTTCCTACATGCAGTGAACTTTATCCCCACACCTCAGTCCAGCCAATATATAAAAGTGAAATAGTCTCAAACTAAAAAAACAAAACAAAACAAACGAAAAAAACAGAACAACAAAAAAAAAAAAAGAAAAAAAAAGTCACACTGCGCTTAGTCTTTGGTTTCCAAGTTCAAAGGAGGAATTTGCTTCAAAGCTTGAAGCAGAGCCGAGGAGTCGATAGGGGAGTGGGCCGGTATGGGAGAAGGGAGTCTCTGGGGCATCAGCAGAGGGGGGGAGATTTTATCGGGGTTCATGAACCCCGTAAGTGCTGCGGCAGAGGCTGGGAGGCTGGGGTACAAGACAGGTACAGACGCCGGGTACCAGCACTTCTCCAGCATGGGCAGGTAGGCTGTCGCGGATGGTGGGATCAAATAGAAAGGCAGGCACAAGGGAGGCTGGTGAGCGTGGGGGCCCAGGAAGCTGCTGGAGGAGCCCATCATGTCGCTGCCAAAAGGGCCCTCATCCTCCGGCGACTCCAGCCTGCTCCTTTTGGCTGGCGGGTCCTCAGTCTCTTGCTTAATAGAGCTTATTCTCTCCTGGACAGCGTACTTGAGTTCGGTATCCTTTTTGAAATACTGCTGTTCGGATTTGGAGTCACTTTTCTCCAGCTCTCCCCCGTACCCGCTGTCCGTGTCTGTGTCGCTGCCGCTCTGCTCCCCGCTGGAGTGAGCAAATGTCCTCTGGATCACAGGCACGCAGTTTTTCCCATGTCCCTCTGCCACTGTGGTCAAGGAGACGGGTTTCTCTTTCAAGTCCACCATTTTAGGAGGGATGTCTCCGGACTTGCGGCCGGCTCCACCCTGGAGCACCTCGGAGGCCATTCGGTGCAGATGGCTGACCAGCTGGGACGACTTCAGGTCCTTGCTGTTCTCGTGCTTTGCCAGGTATTGCAGCATTTCCTTGGCACACATCTGGAAACCGGATCGAAACATTTCCTGGCTGGAATCAAGGTTTCTTGATGACAGGTCACCTGAGGAAACATTAACAGAAAGAAATTAAAAATTAACAACCTGCTAAATAGTTCCATTACCATCTTCGAGGCGGACTGGAGGCGATATTAAACTTCAGTCACAGCACAGCTAGAGAGGTGAACTTGACGGTCAACAAGAACTTTGCAAGCATGCCCCACATTTCTGCATAAGCGTGCATTTTTATTTGAACATCTGCCTGTCCACTTTTACACAGTAACTTGAAACTTAATATTTTAGTTCTGCATTTACTGTATATGCCACCCTCAACAGGTGCTGAAGCAGGGAGGGAAGGAGTGAGTCAAGCTGGTGCCTCCTCTGGGAAACACCCCGGGCAAGGCAGAGCGCACCTCGCCCTCCACCTCCAGGCAGAGAGCTCCTGGAGCAGGGCTGCCCGCCAGCAGCTCCAACCCAGGGCGATTTTGCTTCAGCTTAAAGCTCTATTGCACTCCCTGTGGCTGTTAGAGCAGTGGAAGGCGCTTCAGAAAAACTAAATTTTACTTTATCAGATTCACGTGAGTGCCACATGTGAAAACAGGAGGAGGAAGTGCATCTAAAGCGTGATAAGCTGATACACCGGGTCCCCTCTCTGCCTGCAGAGCACAGGCTAGCTCATCTATAAAGAGAGAGACCTACAAAAGGTGTGTATAAAAGGCAGATTTACATGTATTTTCAGGAAAAAAAAATAACACCACCCAAACAAACAAAAGTGGGTTTGATCCAAAGCTCATCAAGACAAATGGAAAGACTCGCATGGCTTTGGAGAGAACCTCACAGCAAACCTGCACTTTAAACTAAAACTACTTAAAATCCAATGTAATTTCTTAACAACTCCACAGGGCACTCTACATAGACTGTATTGAGAAATGCATCTTTTTTTGCGAAAGCTCATAAGCAAAGCAAGAGAAAATGACGACGATTAAGGGCAAGAACTCCTGCCTCCTCCCTTCTCAGGCACGAAGTGTCACAACTGCATTTCAAAGACTCCGAGAGAAAGTCCATCAAGCGCACGCAGGTTCTCACACGATACGATTTGAATACTCACCCGCTTGTAAACCATTCTGCAAAGCAATTATTTTCTGCTGCTGCTGCTCAATGAGATTGGTTAGTGCTTTCACATGCTTCAAGGTGAGCTCGAGCACCACAGCCTTCTCCAAGTGACCTAGAGTCTGAAAGCAAAGGGACAGGTTGGCGTCTGCCGTGGGGTCGGCCACGCACCCGGCAGCCTGGCGGGGCTGCCAGCATGGTGCGAACAACGGGAAGGACCGACGCGGTTTGGGGAAAAGGCTTAAAGGCAGTGCCCTGATGCCCGACAGCACTATAAATCACAATATTCTGTGAAAATCAGTTAAAAAGCAGGCTCCAGAAAAAGTTATTGCAAAATCCTACGGGTATTTTGGGAGCAGCCGCACAGCTCAAAGAGAAGTCTTTTATTTCTCTGTTCTGCTGCCCTCGCTGGCACCGTGACCTCAGCACCAGGGAACCGGGCCGGGGGTTCCCCTCGGCGGCAGCGGGGGGGCGGGGGGGGGGAGGGCAAAACTCCCTGCGCAGCGGCCCCAGGGACCCTCCAGCAGGTCAGGAAGCCACTCGCGGGACTCCGCTCCTGGGAAAGTTTGGGAGGCGTTTGCAGCCCGGCTTGGGCGTGCGGCCACCGGGGGGCACAAGGGGGAAAAAAAAAATAAAGGGGGACAAACAAGGGGCAAAAAAG
>JAVJGI010000050.1:21866309-21902643 GCA_035590275.1 Ibycter americanus | reverse complement strand
CGGGGATCCCCCGCGGGGCGGGCCCGGTGGCCCCGCGGGGTGCCCTGGGCCGCTGGGTCCGGTGGCCCCGTGGGGTGGGTCCGGTGGCCCCGTAGGGTCCCCCGGAGCGGTGGGTTCGGTGGGTCCGGTGACCCCATGGGGTGGCTCTGGTGTCCCAGCGGCATCCCCAGGGCCAGTGACCCTGCAAGATCCCCTGGGCTGGCAGGTCCTCTGTTCCCACGGGGTCCCCCGGGCAGGTGGGTCCAGTGTCCCCACGGGGTCACCCAGGCTGGCAAGTCCAGTGTCCCCACAGGGTCCCCCAGCCTGTCGGGTCCGATGTCCCCACAGCATTCCCTGGGCAGGTGGGTCCAGTGTCCCCACAGGATCCCCCAGGCTGGTGGCTCTGGTGTCCCCGCGGGGTCCCCCAGGCAGGTGGGCCCAGTGTCCCGGGGTAGCGCGGGGTGGGCGTGCAGCGGCAAGGGCAGAACCAACACAGCTGCAGCCTTGGGGCCGCGGCGAGGGTGCGGTGTGGGGCGAAGGGCTTCGCCGGCACCACTGTGGGGTCACTGTCCCACCCATCCCCGCACACAGACTGGGAAAGGTCCCACCTGCCCCAGGGACCAAAAGAGGCATAAGCATAACCCGAATGAAACCCGCAGTCTCAGAACTTTGGAAACAGACAAAAAAATAACTGGGAGTCACCACAGGTAATTGCCGCGAAGTTCAGGACTTCTCATGCTTTTGCAAAGCATCTGCAATTCTTGGATGCCAGCTGTTGCAAAACGCTGAGCCCGACCAGAATGGTGTGTACCTGCCAAAGCAAACCTCTCCTCTGGAAGGGCTATGGTCATTTTCCCTGCTGAATGCTGAACAAGTAGAGGCAAGCTCATCAGATAAAAGGCACATTTACCAAGATAAGGTAATAGCAGAACTCCCAGCACAGAGCCTCTGCTATCGCCTGCGAGAGTCCTGGTCCGCTCCACGCTGGGAGGAATCTGAGGTCAGGAGGCATTACGTGAGAGCACGGAGAGATTTGACACGGGCAATGGAGACGGGCCTTTTAAGGCTCACCGCCGGCTGAAGGTGCGTGTTGTTACCAGGAGGAATCCTAAAGGAAGTCAGAGCTTCGCAGAAATCCGCTGGCCGTAAACCTAAGGTTTATAAAAAACAAAAACCGCTTTACGAGATCCCAGCTGCATCTCCCGCGTAAACAGCACAGGGCTGTGTCCGTGACACGGAGCTCCCACAGAGCCGATGCGTAGGCTGTCCCACTCGGCACGCTCTTCCCGGTACCTTGCGTCTCAGCCCGCAAACCTGGCGCTGACGGCCGTGACCTGCTGGCCCATCTTGAGGGTCCGCTGTGATGCTGCCGACCCAGCCCACCGCGGAGGACAGGACTTACGGACTGAAAATGGAGCGCTGGGTACAAATGGGGGCAGGATCACAGCTCCAGGCTGTGGACTTCTCAAAGCAGAGATTGTCTTTCATACGGGCACTGAACAAATCCAGCAATAACCATCAGAAAAAATGGAAGCGCTGTGTGTGTTTGTCCCTTCCTGCAGTTCAGGAGAAAGCAACCAGCGCAAGTGACGGGTACTGAATCAGAGAGTTCATCCTCTCTCTGTCCTGAAGACCCAAGCTGCCATTTTCCAAACAAAGGGTGAAAAAAATAGGTACAATTTTTGACCTGTCCCATCACTGACCCCCTGTCCAAGGCAACAGAAATAATTAGAGCTTGCTGCAGCTGATTGCTAATGAAAAATTAGGTTTGGGGCCAACCTGCTCTGCATTTTAAGTTCAGTCTCCAAGTGTACGTGGACAGTTTCATGCCCATGAATTGTCTGACTCCTGCTTGCTCTTTCAGATATTCGGTACATTCCTGCAGTGGGTGGTGAGCTACAAATCAGGGTCAGAGGTAATCCCCAATTATTTAGCCCTTTTACTGTTCTTGTGCTTGCCAAACAATTCTCCATATCAGGATTTGCTCATGACCTTAAGGGACGTTGCCAAGGATTTAGGAGTCCCCCTAAAAAGAGGATCCAAGTGAAGTTATTACATTCTTGGGCATCAAGTTAGATTGCTGGAGAGTTGAATTACATTTTCCTGGGGATCAGTTTTCATAAGCTAGGGCTGATGCAATCATCAATTTGCCTTCTTGATTTTGTTTGCTGAATTATTTCTATGCAGAGGGCTCCTTTACAACGCACAATTAAGGCAGTAGCGAAATGTTTAAAAAGGCTTAATTTTTCTAAAGCCATTTGGCCGAGCAGCAGGTCTCCCGAGTGCTTGTTTCAGAAGGGCCGAGAGTCACAGGACAGCAGCAGCTCGTGTCCAAGGGGGATTTGCAGTTATTTACAGATGCAGTAAAAGGCTGGGGGCTCGTTTGGAGGAGCATCGAAGGCAGGCGGGGGGGGGTCAACCCCAGGACCTGCCCCTTTCCCGGGACTGTCCCCTTCCGACCACAGCGATTTGAGGGAAAATGTTCAGAGAATCCCTGGCACCAACGTCTGATGGAAGCCTATGTGGGCAGTGCTGGGAGATAACAGATGGGTTGTGGATTCAAGCTTACGATAAGGTTACTGAGGGTGGTTTTGTTTTAAAATGTCTCTTACTTAATATACCCGTGAAGGCCAGGCATGTGCCTGTGGCCTGTAATCAAATCGCTGACTCTCCTTCTCTCTCGTTTCCAGCAATCTCGTTTCAGGTTACTGGCACCGGAGGTGAAAGAACAGCCATGTCTTGGCCCAGCAGCCAAGGCTGGACGCTGAGGTTACACCGTGCGGGAGGCGCTGCACGGATGCGGTTAGCCATCAGCATCTGATGGACAGCCTCCGGGCCTCCATAATTAATACCCATTACTTTTGCAGAAGGAAAAGTTTCCGTGGGAGCAAAACTGTAAGAGAGCGGGGGAGCGGGGTGCACTCTTGCGCTCAGTAAACGTGGTGGCTCCTCTTCTGAGCCAGGCAGATCTCCAGCCTCTGGGACGGACACGAAAGCACTTGGTGGGCAGAAGACTGCTGCTAGCTACGCGGGATGGTACCTCCATGGAACACCCGCTGCCTCGCTGCAGCCCGAGGCCTGTGGTGCTGCAGCATCTTGGTCAGTGGAGGATGTATCGAGCCAGGAGCGCTCAGGATCGGCAGCTCCCAGGAGACCTGCAGGTCTCATATCCCATCCGTAGTGTCTAAGGCACGCGTAGGAGAGCCCGCAGCCATCAGCTGGAAGGCAGGGTCCCGAGAGGGGCACTGCGGGATTTATCAGCGTAGGATCCGAGGAGCAGTTTGACACCCACCACGGCTCTGCCTTGTCCTTCTGGCAGCCTGCAGGTAGTTGCAAAAGCTTGAATTTAGTGTGAAATCTGGTGGTTTCAGCTGCGTCTGCGTGCGTGACTCACTATCTCAATAGCACAGCTGGCCGCACTCGCTGCCGCGATGAAAGGAATTGTCCGCAGGTTTAGAACAAGTCAAGATTCAATATTGCGAGTATGCACACCCATCGCTGCTTAATTACCTCGGTTTGGGCTACCATGGACTGCGCTGAGATAAAACACTGGGAAAAGCTAGCGAGAGTTGTCTCTGTGGAGTCCCGGGGAAGCGAAGGGCCCTCCCTCCGGCACTATCCTGGATCGCTGCCGGGCACGTGAGAGCTGCGGGCATGACGCTGGCACCGCTCAGTGAAACTTGCCTGAGGACTATTCAAATGAAAGCCATTCCCCTCTCGGAGCGGAGATGTTTGCCAGCACCCAGTGTAGCAGTGGGAGGAATACGTAGGTGGAAACTATTTGGAAGTGGCAAAATTTGTGGACATTACAATTCATAATAAGAGACTTTAGCCCACTTTGATACTCTGTTTAATAAAACATGCCGGCTTCCTGGTGACATCCTTGCCCTGCCTCGCACCGCCAGCCAAAGCCAGGCAGCCAAGGAGCTCACGCTGTTTAACCAGTTCCCCGCCGGCTGGTTGCACCATCTCGTGAGAAAGAACGCCAGGCGTGCACACCCGTGCACACCCCTCCGGCTGCGCGCCGGCCTGCAGCCTCTCCCGCACCGCCGGCTGACCCTGCGAGCACCAGCAGAGCCCTGGACCTCTGTCTGCACACGACGTAAGAGCCATTTCAAAGGGGCTGATGGCCCCGCTGCGGTGCCCAGGCTGTGTGGTCTCTGCGGAGCTCTGGCGGGGCAGGGGACGGCGAGGGGTTACCCACCCCATTTGGAGCCGGCAGGGAGCCAGCTGCGGGCAGGACAGCTGGGCTGCCAGCCCATCCTGCTCAGGAGCAGGAGTTGCTTCTCCTCCCAAGTGACAGAGTTGTCTGGTGGATGCTTTGCACAATGGTATCTGATCACATTCCTCCTTCTGCCTAACATCAAACAGTGAGTCAGCGATGAAGCCTCATCAGATGTCTCTCTGCATCAGCTTTCATATCTGAAAAGCCGAAAGGATGGTGCTCTGCAAGTATGCAAAGCAAAGAAAGTAGGGTGCCTTTAGATCTGACTTAGAAACACCACAGCTTTTAACGACAGAATTATTTATTTTTTGCTGGCATTCCGCACACCAGCAGGAATCAATACCACCGGGGCTCCTAGTCTAGGGAGATTTTGTTCTTTCTGGGGGATGCAGGTAACAACAGCTACAGGGCCAAACTACATTACGTCAGAGTCAAATATTAACATAAGGAGTATTTTGAACTTGCTGACTGGATTAAAAAGATTACACAGACCCCCTAGAAATACTAATAAAATGAAGGCAGAACAGGCAGAAGAAGAGACCCTGGGAGTATGTTCATCCTACAGTTCATGCCAGGACACGGATGAGTTAAACCTTGACCTCCAAACCTCGAGTCTGTCAGACGAGGTCTGTGCGATCTGTGCGCTCACGGCATGTAAGGTGCCTGTTGGTCAGTTTGGGGGGCTGGGTTCGAACTGTAAGTATCATTAGCAGTGGAGCAAAGGCTGTGTGTCAGGGCTCGTGGCAGAGGTGAAGAGCACAGCAGCTTGGCGTGGGAAGCTGGCTAGGGCAAAACCTGGCAGGCGGCTGAAGCAGTGCTGTTGGAGGGGGCACACGGGGAACGCAGCTGAACTTCTGCAGGGATGCCGTTGGCCCCCATGGCTGGAGATAAGGGAGAACAAGCCCTTATTCTGCGTGTGGACTTGCTTAGCACAGCCTGGTCTTTGTAGGCTTGTGGGATCGCACAGGATCAAGCACCTGCTTGCGAGGGAGCAGGATGCCCTCATGGCTGGCCGAGGGCTGCAGTTGTCCCCATTAACCAGGGGCTGCTTAAGGCGTGCAGATGCCTGACTACATTGGGAGAGGAAAAGGGAGCATTGGCACTCTTAACTCGCTAGGAGTCAGCGAGCATTTGACCCCTTTGAATAAATGGGATGCAAAGAAAATGCAGGCAGTAGGGGAAATGCAGGTGCATAGGCTCCTTCCTAATAGGCCAGACGAACCATACGCATGAGATCGTTTCCTAGTCATGCAGACTTAAAAAACACTTGGACATGAATATCATTAAGCTCTGGGGTAGTCTGGAGCAGCCGTGGGAGAATGTAAGCAGTCATTTTCTAAATAAGAAGCCAAACCTCTGAATCCAGATCCACCTCCTCCCAAACTCCCAGTCTGATCCCATGTGCATCACAAGCCAGATGTGGCTTGGGCATTGCTCCTGCTGCAAATTCAGCTGAAATAAGCACAAACAGGAATTAAATGGAATAGGAAATATTCACGGTGGATTTGTGCCTAATCAAGATTACACACAGTTTTGCTGACTATATTCCTCCGGCGCAAAACAGGACCACTCCATGCCATGCGGCAGCCCTGACGCCACGCTGCAGTCAGGCTCCTCACCTAATCAGCACCTGGAGGGGAACGTGCCTGTATTTACGTAGAAAATACAGCCCACTGGGACTGAGAAAAAGGCAAAGTACACCCAAAGCATCCCTACAAGAAGTACTAGTTGACAGGAATGTCTCTTATAGTGCCCTTCCCTCTGTATCAGAAGTGATCTGGCTGAGAAGTCCTGGAGCAAACCACAACTGAGGGTGTTGCTGTCTTCCCCAAATACTTTCTCTAATGAGGTTTTTAAATAGTTTTGCCCCGCCTACACTGGCAGCCAGAGCACTTTCATCTCCAGGTGAATGGGAACCGAGGTGGGACTCTGCTGTCTGCTGGGGAGGATCATTTCCATATCGCAGCCGAGGCGGTGAGGCTGGCAGGCAAAACCCGCACTGTGGCAGGGAAGTGCTCGTTCTCTTTTCGGAGATGCCTGCTGATCATGGCGCAAATATTAACTGTGTGCATCAGCGTTTGAAATGCAAAGAGCACTCCGGCAGTGTGGGTTCGCAGGAGGGGAGGTGTGTTTCGGTTACACCTTCACGCTGATGAGAACCGTGCGTCAGCCAGCAGGTAGCCGCTGTAAAAATGAGGTTTATATACAGGACTCAATTTGTTGCAACCTGTACCTACGGTGTTCCGAGTAACCACACACCTTTCATTCTTAGGTGGCAAAGATCACGGCTATCCTAGAGGTTTTTTGGTGGGTGTGAAAGTACTTTCCACGTAAATGCATCTCGCCCCCTTCTCCTCCCCTGCACTGGCTGCCGGCGGAGCAGCACTGACGTGCAGCCTCGGAGGCGTGCGCTCGCCCACCCTCTCGCACACGGCTGAGGAGGAGTCCGAGACTTGCCTTGTACCTCCGCGGGTTCGTCTCCCACGAGGATGCCAGAGCAGGTACAGCGTTGACCTCACACAACCGCTTCGCAGGGCTGAGTACGGGATCTGAGAGGTCAGACAGTGCTCTGAGTATTTTTTCCTAAGGGAAAAAGAATACTTTCATCACAAAATATTCACATGGGCTACATCCCAATAATCTGGGGGAATACAAATGGCTACATAAGCTCATTACAACTGTCCCTTCTGATTTTATAAACTGCACGTCCGTATAATGAAAATAAAGTCCCAGCCCTGAAGAGCTGCGAACATCTGCAGCTGCTGCCCAGATGTGGTTGCCCAGAGCCTCTGCAAAGGTTTTGGGAGAAAACCCCCATCTGCCTCACACGTAATGCCAAAACAGAGGACAGAGGTTTAGTTTTATAAACCTCAACCAAGGAGACATTAAGTGCCTTTGATCTCCAGATATAAAAATGATCTTTTGATTTAAGATTATGAAAATGAATAACCATCTGCTAAGAAACAGCTACGGACCCACGTTTTATTGAGGCCATATGGTGTCCAGGGTTTCTACGTATGAATTCAATTAGCTGCTTGTGTCTGCGTCAGTAATTCTGTATCCACCCAGTCATGTTTTTGGAACAAATATTATAATATTCCCATGGATCCTCCAGACAGTGGGAGGTGTTTCCTTCACTGTGAAGGTTTTGGGAAGTGATGACTTTGTCTCATTTTCATCTTACCCTACTCTGCATTTCTTGTCCCTCACTTCTCAAGCTGGGAGCTTGCCCCGGGACCTCTGAGCCAGCTGTGGTGCTGAATAAAGACATCCCTGATTCCCGTTTGCCTGTCGGGGCTCACGTTTCAGCTTTCCCCATCATCCTCAAGGGAGCTTCTCCCATCCACCTCTCCTACACTGGGACTGAGTTCACACTGTTGTTGAGAATAGAACCCATTTCTAACCGAAGCCAGATCTACTCCAGTCTCCACGATGTTTACCAGGGGTTTACTCAGGGCTCGGCTCTGTTGAGAGCAAGGTATCAGTTGCCACCACCTTGCAATCTGGAAGGGTGGCATGATGTAGAGATAACAGGCCTTTTAGCAGGGTGCAGAAGGGTGGGAATGACCAGTTGCCTGACTGGCCATGAGCACAGCCAGACGGGCGGCTTTCCTGCCCAGGAAGCCAGGCTATGCAGAACCCAATTAGCTGCTATGGTCTTTCAGATCTAATAATCTGGAAGTCCCTTTTTTTTTTTTTTTTTTTTAAAAAAGGTGTGGCTCGGCACCACACGCTACACTCAGCAAGCTGCATATTTGCACTGATTTACCTCTTCGCAGTGTTGGAAGTGGGAAAAATCCTGTTATGGGAGCAGGCTGGGCAGAAGCCCTGAGAGCAGCAGGCTGTAATTAGGGGCAGTCTGCACTCGCAGGCTGCACCTTCCTCTGCATCCTGATAACTCCTCTGCGCAAGAGACAGCCTTGAAAAATGCTCCTGAGCAGAAAGTATCCCTAGCAAAGCGATGGTATTTAAAGGGATGGTATTTGTTGTTTTCTCTTGACTTTTTTGGGGAGGGATGGGGTTGTCAAGCTAAATTGCTATTTATAGACGTGCTTCTGGAAAGGTTTTCCTTTTTCCCTCCTCTTTCTGTGCACATACTAGTGCAGCATAGACAGAGCAGGGTTTAGCTTCGGCTAAGAAATACCAGCTCTTGTAGAGCCCTGCGTTATGCCAGAACAACAGAGAACAGAGACTGTCACATGAGCTCCCACTCAGACCAGGGCCACCTCCTCCTGTGAGGACGCGCTCCGCAGAGACACCCCCTGCACCCCCCGGCTCACGGCTGCAGCCCCTCATCGCCGTGCCCTGGGAGCACAGCCAGCGGTTCCTTCTCTGTAGAAAACCACTTCTTCCCTGACAAGGCTCCTTTACAACCGCCACAGGCTCAGCATCGCTGCTGCCCTGGACCTTGCCTGGAGCACCGTGCAGCAGTCCTGGAGACCTGCAGGGCTCCTGCTCCAGCTGCTCCTCATCAGCTTGAACGCCCGTTCTGGGTGTCTAATCATCCTCAAGCTGCTGTCACAGGCTGGGCAGAGAGTCTGGAAACAAGGTCTGCCACCCCAGCACAGGCCTGGGCTTTATTTTGGTTTTTTAGTTTCCTCACGAGCATTTTTTTAATCTTAATGTCATACAGTTTCTGTCTACTACAGCTTGTGGAAGGGGCTGGCCAGCTGAAACATCCTGACATCCTTTACATCTGTAAACCACAGTCTTACACCTATCTGAAGGCTGGGCCAGGAGCCCCTCGGACTGTCCTCCTTCCTCTGCTGCACTGAGAAAATCTGAACCAGGACGATGCATTAAAATCCCTGGCCCACATTGCCCTGCTGTCCAGAATGGCACCGTCACAGAGCAACCACCCCGAGCTGCCCACGGTAACATCTCTTTTCAGGTGTTTCTCACCAATGATCCATGTTTGACTCTGTTTCAAGAGTAGCTTTACGTTATGGGTAATGCTGGAAGGTCCTTCTCCTCCCTGCCTTTCCTGGGGACCAGCCATGGAACCAATGGTCCATCAGGGCACGCTGTGGCTGCTGCGCCTGGGAAACCCGGAGGGGCACCTTTCCAGGCTGGCTCTGCTCATCATTCTGCATGGCTATGATTAGAGACTTAATACCAAATTAAAGGATTATAAGCATAATAATGCACAGTGAAACTACTAATTTCCAGTGGTTTCTCTTTTTAAAAATAAAACATAAGCCCTTTACCAGATGGGTTTTACAAAGAAGGGCTCTGAAGAAGCAGCCATAAGGAAAGAGCAGCAGAGTGGAGGGATGAGAAAATGGAGCAGGTTCGCATTAGGGTGCAACGCATGTACTAATTACTTGAGGAAGCACAGGGGATGGCAGGGCTCATTGCATTCTGGATCCCACAGCAACTGGAAGCCTGCTTGCATGTGCAGCTGCTACAGGCCTGGAATACAATTTTTACAGCTCTGTCTAACCCAAACATCCCTTGCCCTTTCCTTCCCAGGAACTCTTGGGAACCTGTATCTGTTCCAACAGGCCACATGGGTTTTTTTTCTTCCCCTTGGTGCTGAACTGCTTGATAAAGCAGTTACTGCTCAAAAACAGGATTTTCAGCAGCCAGTTCAAATTTGACACCCAGCAACATGGATTAGTCAACTTTACGCCATAGTCATCACTCTGGCTTCTTCAGCCTCCCTTGACAAAACTCACATAAGCATCCCTGTGATGCTATTACCAGATGTTCTGGTTTTCCATCCTCACAGTTTGTGTTATTCAAGGGATCCACCAAAGATCCTCTGATCTGCTGGCATGTCCTTCAGGACTCCCTTACCGCAGCCCATGCCAGCCCAGGCAGGTGGCAGGGTTTTGGGCTCCCAAACCTCGATGCAGAACCTTCCACAAATGTTAAATCCACCCACCCCTACCCATCGCCATCACACATTACTAACGTCACCCATTTCAAACTGTTTTGAGGAAGGTTAAGAGTTGGCTGGTTGAAGCCAAGGTTGTGACTAATATTTTTTTGGGAAAGTACTCTATGTCAAAACAAGTGAATAGTGAAGCGGAGACATGTGGTACAGAGATGTGTGGAGGGAGGGAGGGGCTTTCTTGTGCCAAATTTCCCTTCTCCCTAAATGGAGAACCCAAGTTGCCTTATTTCTTAATGCAGAATGAGACAGAGAAGGAAAACTTCCTTCTTTACTTCTTTTAGATCCTCGCATTTCTAGAAAGCTGCTGAATCACACCCTTATGATATGCTGTCATGGAAATGGACCCCTTCGGCTTCTACTCGTGGCCACTGTGGGCCAGCCCACTGGGTGGGTTTCATAGCTGTTGGAGCCAGAAGAGCCCTTTACGTCCATCCCACGCGATCCCTGTGTAGCACAGGCTGTAACGACACTGCTGCGCTACAGCAATCTTTTTCTCATTGCTCCTTCCCGCAGCAAGAGGCTGCAGGTTTGAGCCTTCCCAAGCCTTCCCCCAGCCAGAGCAAGCTGTGCAAGTAGGCACATGGAAACCTGGAAGAAAAGCCAGTGGAGTCCAGGCCCAGGGGCAACTGATGCACCCAGCAGACGACTGCAACAGATTCATTCCTTACGAGCTACAAAGAGAACGAGCCGGAGTCAGGTATGTTATATGGAAAACTCTGGGTTCCGTGACTTCATAAGTGAAATAAAAACAATTATTCTTAGTCATCTAGAGCAGGCAAAGGACTCAGCCCTCATACCTACTTTGCTTCCAAAAGTTATTCAAGCCCTATGGAGCCACATATATTTGCTTATTAACTATGTGACTGCAATAGCAAAGCCGCCTTCCTCTCTCTCAAGCTCAAATGTGGTATGTAAAATGGCAGTGCCTTTTATAGCCCTGTGCCCACAAAGACTCAGCTGCAGAAGTCATTTCCTATTTACATCAAAAAAAAAGCACAGTTCAGCAAAGATTGCTACAACTCCAGCCAGCAAGGTGCTTTCTGCAGGTGTGGATGGGTGATTCACCCTCCCGTCAGCAGCCAGGGGCCCGGCTCCAGCCAGCACCCTCTGCCCACAGGTTATCTTCATCCTCCGGCTTCCAGTGCTTCCCCAGGCCTAGGCAATCCCAAGCACACCCAAATAAAGTCCCAAATCAATCCTGTCTGGCCTCACCCTCTTTCCCAGCAGAGGGTTTGGATCGTTTCCATGTCTCTCTTCCTCCCAGAGGAAGTCCTCCTTAAAAGCAACTGACTCCCTTTGAAGACCTGAGCCAGAAGATCGGACGTCGCCTGCTGCCCCACTCTCCTTATCTCTTCTGATTAGAGTAACAACCCTCCAAGTCTCTCCTACGCCCCAGACAGGCCTTCCTCTTCCCCCACAAACAGCATCCCCTTCCAGGGACCAGCCCTATTGCCAGCTCCTGCCCTCGTTAACCCTTTCGCAGCCTCTGCCCTATTTGTGCTCTCGGCTGCCCAGCCCCGACGTTGGGAGCAGCAGGCGAGCTCTGCAGCGCTCGGGGGGAACCCGTTCGGGGGCATCTGGGTCAGTTCCCACTGATAACAACACCGAGGCAGCAAGGAATTAGGAGCTGCACACGGAAATAAAACATCCCATGGTATAAACAGCTGGCTGAAGCCTGGCAATTTTGGCTACTCTTTAAAAACTCATCGGAAATACTAAAATACACTGATTTTTTGCTAGCTGTCCCTTGGGAACACTGGTATTGTTCCCAGCCAGCAGTGAGGAGCTGTCAGGATGCCCAGAGCATGACACAACTGGCTCAATGCCCCTGACAACCCCAGTTTCACTGGAAATCACGGTACTGGGCTGGACGGTCTGGTGCTGTGGCTTTGCCACCGTCCAGACTTCAGCCTGCTCAGTGCGGATGCACAGCGAAAGGCACTTCCTGAAGCCAGATTTTACAAAAATGAATTTTATCACTGCCAGCTAACCAAAAGCAGGACTCGTTTCAGATAATCCTCACAGATAGGTACAGGGGAAATACAGACCAGGCGACCTCAGGAACAACCCACCTTAGCAGAGATTGCTCCATTAATCATTTTGGCTGCAACTCAGCATCACCAAAATTAGAGAGGTCTGAGGTTAGCTTTTCAATCTGAGAAGCCGTGTCACATTGTGACTAGATACTGTGCTGAAATTCAGCTGCCGGAATTATGGAGGTGGAAGACCTTTATTTAGCCTGATTTTCCATCGTGAAACCTCCTCCAGACTTCCAGCAAAACCCCTCTTAGAGCGTGTCAGAGTGCTGAGTAACAGGACCAGTTCAGCTGACTGGCGTGACCTCCAAGCTGCTTACCCTTGTGTAGTTTGGATACCAAAGTATTCATCAGAAAGTAACGTCCTCAGAAAGTTGGTGGGAGATCGTTAGTTTTCATTTTCTTACAGGTTTTTTAAATACAAATAAATTATATTTCTGTTAGCAAAGAAAACTCTAAAACCTCCTTTAACCATAAAACAATTTTGAAGAACATTCTGCATTTGCTTCGGCGGTGCTCTTCCCTCTCCTACAGCCAGCCATGGCTGTCATTTTATTAATCTCTTAGCAACATTTACAAGCATGAGTTTGTGCAGTGCCGGGGTCACCACACCCACTACCAAATCACACATCGACACAGCCAACTTTCCAGAGAAAAGAAATAATAATTGAAAAAATCTACTCTTTCGGCATCTCATTCTCACTACTCAAACATTACCGATTTGGGGTGGAAATTCCCTGGCAGGAGCTTCTATTTCCATTTCTGCATGTTCTTGAGAAGAGCGGTGAAGAAAGTTTCAGGATACGAGCTGTGGTGTGCTAGAGCCGCAGCCTCACCCAGGACTCACTCAGACTCTTTAAATGTAACCTCAGCATGTGTTAAAGTTGGGGCAGCGATGGGGACCGCTTTGAGATGTCTGCCGTTGCTTAACTGAAGCTAACGGTGCTCTCATCTCCTGAACGGTGGTGATCTCAGGCTCCAAGGCAGGAGAAGCCACGGTGCGGTTTTGTGAAGAGGTGGGCACACATGCACGCCTTCCATACAGGCAGACGGACATCCATGCCAGACCAGTGCTCAGCTCACACGGTGGCAGCGATAGCCTTCATCCCTGGTTGGAAGAGTGTGCAATCACACAGCACTCCCATGTCAGGAATCACCTCCTGCCTCTGGCACAGGCTTCAGCTCCCAACTAAGAACAAGACGCAAGTGGCCCAAGGGCCAACCTCCATCCCACCTCACCACAGGACAATGTGTGGCTTGAGAGGCACCTTTCGCTCGCGCACGACTTTCCCTGTGCATTGTGTCCTCCACTCAGTGCTGCCACAGAGCTGTGGTGATGCCACCGGGGCTGGCAGGAGGTGGAAGACAAGGCAGGAGCACAGCCACACCACCGACGGGACATTCGTGATCCGCTATCCCTCCCCATCACTGTCCTATCCTGTTTGTTTCCAGTTGCCAGAGACAGAACCCCCCCTGCTCCGAGCCTGCTGCCGGCCACACACCGAGGGCAGCTGAGGAGGAGAACAGTGACTCAGAGGAGGGGAGACTTCCAGGTCAGGCTGGCTTCGGGGGAACTGCCAGCGCCCGTGTCCCGCGGGGGAAGTGAGATGGGGAAGTGGAGCGGGCTGGCACAGGAGGAGGTCAGCGGCGGGTCAGGTGGGCATGCAGAGACATCTCTGAGCTTGCTTTCAGATGAAATTTAGAAATGAATGCTTGTTCTTATGTCGCTCACGAGGGTGTATGACATGAGTGGATATAGATGTATGTCTGTCTAGATGCCCCCCTCCCCCAGCTTTCGGAAGATAAGGGTTGGTTGTTTTTTTTTTACTTTTATTGCCAGTGCTATCACTCAGTTGTCATATTTTATCTCTGTGGACAGTTTCTGTATCAAATTCTGCCAGTAAAGTGCTCTGGGACTTTTTAGTACGAAAAGCGCCATGTAAGTTTAAAACTCTATCTCTCAGTGCCATAAAATTACTTAGAAATAATGTAATCTCTTCAATTCTGGAAACTCAGCATGATGCAGGATTTAATCTTTACCTGTCATTGGCCAAGTACATTCTTGTACTCCACCAAGATGTCTTAGCAACTGCCCTAAAGTGAATACAATGCCACAATTTCTGCTGTTAGGCTGATGATTGATTGATTTTCACTGCTTGGATAAAGAGAAGGAAAGAAGTGAAATAGTGAAATGAATAGAAGTGAAACCACTGGTTATGCTGAAAACACAGCTTTGTTAGGAGAACTGCACTACCCGCCATTTATCACAAAATCTGATTTCTGCAGCCTGGATGGCAATGCCTCGTCACTTAAATGTCAGATTATGGCCCACGACACCCAGAAAACCACAGCAGTACAAATCCTGTGCTGTTCCCTGCCTCCCTTCCCCTAGGCAAAGAATTAGGAACAGCGAAAACAAAATCATGGGACCGAAATAATAAGAATTAAAAAAAAAGAAATCACAAGACCGGTGGTTTGGAGCTGGGCAGCGCAGGGAGGGTGCCCGCAGCTGGAGCACCGCGTGCGGCACGGCGCAGCCCTTCGTGACGCAGGGACCAGCGCTCGGGCTCTTGCCACCTCGGAACGCCACGCAGGACCTTTTCAGCTGGGATTTCTCCCTCCTTTCTCTTTTTCCAGCTCCTGAAGTCTGCACCTGAACAGAGGGCACAGAGGAGCCAGTCTGATTTACTGAATTTTACCCTTTTCTCCTATAAGGAAACTTCCTTCTTTTTTCCCCCCATGAAATTTTCAAAACCTGTACATTTTGGGGCTGAAAGCTAATTTTCAAAACCTGTACATTTTGGGTCTGAAAGCTCCTCAGTGTGCCTTCAGCTAAAGAGGGACTTTGACTTCCCACCTGCCACTCTGGGACTGATGCAAGCAGGATAGCGAGCAAGCTGACTCCCATTTCCCGGGAGACGGTTCAGCCAGATTTAGGAAAAACTGAGCAGTCTCCTGTGCCAGGACCCATCGCAGATGCTGGTGGAAAGGCAGGGATCTAGCTCGAGCACTTGAAGACTGTGCTACGGCTCATTGCCAGACGATGCAGCAGAAGAGTCCGTGATCGGCAGCAGGCACAGACGCTGGGCTCAGCTCTCCACGGGGACCCCCAGCCGTTCAGGCTCTGCACCTAAATATGTAAGCTGGGGTCCCCTCGCCCTGGTCTGCATGGGGAAGAGATGCATTTCACCTCACCTACAGGAGTCCTATTACTCCCCAGTGACTACATCAGGACCTCAGGTAGCCTTTCTCCCGCCCCGTGGCCCCATACATCAGAGGAGATGTTTGGTCAGATGTGTTGTCCACTTCTCCGCTGTGGCTGGAGTCAGGGAAAACCCCAGAACGGGAAGGGATGGGGTGTGACCTCATGCACAAACACCTCACCAGGAGGCAGATGCTCTGTGGTCTCTCCCATGCAGCATGACCCGAGCACACGTCACGTATGCTGGCACATGTGCACAGCCATGGGGCTCCCTCTGCGTACCTACAGCAGGAAGGATGCCATGCAGTGGGATTTCTGCATTAGGAAAGATGATCGGTCGACCTTCAGAAGAGAGATACAATTTTCATTACCTCAAGTGTAGGTTTTAACGGTGAGACAAGCACTGTGCGAGTGACCTCTCGCTTGGGATGTACATGGAGACCAGCCATTCAGATCTGCTCTGTCTTCCTCCCACCGTTACCCCTAATAAATTGCTCCTGAAAGCCATTTTCAAAAACTTCAGGATAAGGCCATGATGTGTTCCTTAGCTCCATCACAGTGGGGTTCCTTGCTGGTAAATTATTTTGCTAAATCCGTTAAGCAATTCAACAAGAACAGCACAAGAACCCCAAAATATGCTGTGTTTGTGGCAGCAGGCAACCTGCACATTCCCTGAGCGCCTCTGCATTCGGAGGTGACAGAACTGTTAACTAATATTGGCAAATCAAACTTTGCAACAACCCAGATCGTCTGACTCCTGGTCTTGTGCCTTGATCACAAGACAATCTTTCCCTCTGCAAGAGCACTGAGAGCGAGGGATGAAACATCACTTCTGTTGCCCAACACCTCCCCCACGGACATGTTCCACTCAGACCTTGGTATACATGGAGGAGAGCCAAGAAACGGATGTAATAACAAAAGCAATTCCTGGGCAGCCTCTTGTGGGGCTCTTCTATAAGCTCTGATCAGAAGCTCTGAGGTTTTTTCACTCCCATCTTGGTAATCCCAGATCTTCACAGCACAGATTTAGGACTGAGGTGAACCTCAGGCAGGCCAGCCCGCACCATGAGGAATACCAGGTTTGGCCATAGGAAGTCTTGTTTCTTAGGGGAAAAAAACAAAGATAACACCCTGGAAACTAAACACGACTTTCTTTATTCTTTCTTTTCCTTCTTATGAGGCCAGTGAGGCTGCTGCATTCTTGAAAAAATACAAATGCAATCCCCTCGATTAATTTATATGGAAACTGGCTCCAGCCTACAGTAAGGATTCAGTATCAGGATAAGTTTTGCTCAGTGGAACATCTCTATAAACTGAAAACCTCGTGGATTCATCTGTTCAGGATATCCCTGTTTCCTGATCCTGACCCAAAGCCCACTCAGAGCCTTTCCACTGGCTGCAGTGAAATTTGGATCAGATCAGCTAAACAGAGTTGCTCCTGGCTTCTCCGCAAACTCCAACAGAGCAGTCAGCCCGCGGCCTTAAGGGTACCCAGGCACCAGTACCGGTCAGACTGGTGACAATCAGGTGCCCGTGTCAGCCTCGGAGCTGAGCCCCACTCTCCCTTCGCTGCTGGTCCCATCTCCGGCGCTGCGCAGGGCAACAAGCTCCAGACTGCATGGACCACAGATGCTCAGGCTCTCCAAGTATCATAGACAGACATGCTGCTTGTTTGGTTTTAATTTCTAAAATGTCCCAATATAAAATAAGGATCTATAAAGGCAGAAGCAAAGCCAAGGAATGTGTTGTTGCTACTGATACTCTGGGTCGGGTGCTTGCTTTGCTTGTATTTACATGCTTTGGGGAGTCATTCCCTGTCTTGCAGAACTGCTTTCATGCAGTGTTAATATTTCTCGAGCATCCTGGAGCTCACTCCACTCTCTTTCTCATTAGTTAAGTGACTTTTTCTTTCTGTAATCAATAATGACCCTCTCCAGAACTAGCTAATCTGAGGCGGGGGGGGGAGGGGGGGAAGGCGTTATTGATCACATTTTTCCTAATCTAAACTGAACCGTCTTTCCTCAGGAGACAGACAACATGGCTTTTCATTACCCTACTTCCTCTCCTTTGGCTTGACCTGTTTCCTTTCTTTTTGTCCCCTCTTGCCAATTGAATCAAATCCTGTAACTAACCTTTAAGGGTTCCTTAGTCTTTATTTTGTTCCTATTAACCTTCTGTTTCTCTGGATAATTCTGCAGCCAAGAGTAGGTGTGACTCCCACGTTACAAGTCTAGCTGTGCTGTTGACTCATGTGCTGTGCTCGCAAAGCCAGCTCCTTTAATGGGAAGGCTTATGCAATGTAGCGAGGTCTCCCAGAGCATATGCTCTTACTCGAGTTGTGAGATTTCTGCTTGTTCTCTCTGCTAAATGAGACTGAAAACGCTGGTGGGCCGCACAGAAGGTACACGCTATTTCATGAGCCCTTACTATGCCCTGAATACGCACATGAATCCCTGGGCCCCCGCACAGCCCATATGAAAGGTACTTTGGGCAGATTCCCCCCTCTCCAGACCCACAAATCAAATCTCTGCAAAGTGATGCTTCTTGGCTCGGGATCGCGGCGATGCTGCAGAGAAGCAAGTGCCGCTCCAAGCGGGCAGGCTGGCTGCAGGCTGCCTGCCCTCCCAGGGCTCGGTAATCGCCCAGCGAGCAGCCCTGGTTTTTTAAAGGCCACTTTACGGTACACAGAGATTATATAAAGTGAACTCAACAGACGGTCAGATTTGGCCTGTCATGTTGGGAGGGCTCTCACACAGATATTTTTTTTTCAGGAGGGAAACTAGCAAGACGTGGTGAAGAACACCCTATAGCTTTTAACTAATGTCTTTGAGATCTAGCCATCTGTTACCACAAATTTCAAGCAGCCACCATTTTGAAGACAGCTGCTTAAAAAAGGGAGAGAATTTAGCCCTTGATTCCTTGGACAGAAACCTGCTTCGGTGCCCACCTGAAAGGCGGACGCACAAACTACAAACCTCTCTGGGTAAGATTGCATCTTCCTTGCAAGGCTGAGTAAAAGCTGAGCTAATGGCTACAAAATTCCTGACACTCCTGCTCCCCATGATGGAGGGAGTGAGAGCCGGGGTGGATGTGGGGGGCACGGACCCCCCTAAGCGGGACCTTGGTACCCCAGCATCCCTGGCAGGCAGCAGGGACCGATCGAGCCAGCGCAGGTCAGAGCAGCCTCTGCTATTTCCTGCAAGGCTGTCTGCCACCCATCCCATAAACTCACAAGATTCATAAAACACAAAAATAAAACCTCCTTAAAAGTTCCGCTGCAGAAAGTAAAAAAAACCAACCCATCTCCTGCAACCCAGCCGATGTACTGCCCGCTTGGTTTTTAAGTCAGGTTTTCCCACAGCGTGCTTTGAAAAAGGGGTTTGAGGGTTTGAGGCAGAGCCTTTGCGAGGCAGCACTGCGTCACCGCAGCTCTTTGCTGGAAGTTCTGCGGAAAGCCGGCTGAAACATTAACCTGGGGCTCGCTGCAATGCTCCCGGTGGCACCTTTCCCAAAAGGAGATTAAACACAGCAGCTGCTGATATGGAAACCAACTGTTTGAACTGCAGTGCACTTACATATGCTAATAGCGCGAAGCCACCGACTCCTGCAAACGTGATGCAGGAAATGACTAAACGTTTAGTGCTTGTTATTTAGCAGTATTCCTGGAGACACGTAGGTGGTGTGGACAGCATGGTATGTGCATTAAAGTGCAATTTAGGTCAATGATTCTTTGAAAGGACCATTCTTCTCCCCCCCCAACTTCAGGGGCATTCGCTATTCAAAGATTAACTTTTCCAGCTATCTTTTCCAAACAGTTCCCATCAGCTCAAAATAAAATTAAAAAGGGGAAAAGACTATAGGAACTACCCTGTTTCAATAATGAAATATCCCTGCAAACTTTTTCTCATTTTATCTATTTTTAACGCTTAGAAGAAGAATTTAAAAGAAGCTTTACAGGGAAGAGTGCATGTTTAGACAAAACCAATGATATTTTATGAGGTGTCTGAGTCTAACTTTTTAACAGGTGAACTGACAACCCAAAATGAAAGCCAGCCCTGGAAAGACCAGCCAAATACAGCCTGCGGGAAGGCATCAGCACAGCTTCAGCTTATGCTGCAGTGTGCCAGGGCTGCAATTCTCCTTTTCCATGGACCCTCCAGTGCCCAGCAGTTCATGAAGCATCTCTGAGTATGCAAGGTGGTGCCTCCAGCCCTGTCCCAGCATCCAGGGGACCTCATTAGGAAACACAAATATTCTCCAAAAGCCACCTAAAAGCTATTAAAAGCATGTGCTGCCTAAATCTATCATTGTATCATCTATCATATGTGCATTACTGTAAAGAAAACTAGTACATCCACCACGCCCAAATGGAGCTGAAGGCTCCTTGCCCTCCTGGGAGGCATAGAGACCCAGGGGAGATAAGGCTGACACAGAAAAGTGTTGCATCTCTGAGCGCCAGAGTTCACCTGCAGTGGGAGCAGACACACAAAACCCTCAGGTTTCTCCCCAGTGCTGAGGGACTCTGACACTATTTTCAGCGGGAGTCAGAAAAATCCCAAACTGGAATCGGTGGCAAGTCTCCAGAGGGGCTGGGGGAAGGATTTGCTGGGAGGACAGCCTCTAACATAGGCATCATGAAAGAAAATGTCTCTCTGCTAAAGAAAAAGAAAAAAAATTATTGATGGCAATGCAGTTTTCTGCTAGAGCACCAGCAGTGAGAAATTGAGAAGACCCTTTTCAAATGGGAATGAGACCAGGCAGAGCACTGGTCCTTTCAGGCCACCTATTTTTTTCCACCCAAGGATCAGCTAAACAAAATCCCAAGAAAAGCTCATTGTATCCATTTAATTATTTAATCAATAGCATTGCTTTCAAATCTTCTCCTTGCCATCGCTCAAGAAAAGCCTGGTGTCCCTCACAGTATCAGTGATATCCAGGGGACCACAAAGCATTCTAGGGGGGACTGCTATGGGAGTTGAATTTAAGTTAAATGCAATTGAAAAGGCATTAAATACATGCAGCCAGTGACAGAGCGAGGGGAAATAATAGCTATGACACTTGCCAAATCTCACCCATGCATTTGGGTACGAAAGCTGGCTTTGAGGAGGCTGAGCACGCCGCCGGGATGCCCAGGTTATTCTGACATCCTTCCAAGAGCTCCAAGGGTCCTGCAGTTGCCAACTGGGCGCGAGCAGGGGTGGGTAGGAGGGAGCTCAGTGGATTGTCTCCTCCCCAGGACATCACCTCCAGCAGCCTCCTGCCCTGGGCATGAACCCGTCCCCTCCTGACCCAGCAGATCCCAACACCAGTTGAGTCATCCTGACATTTAACAGTGCAGACTGGCTGGCTACTGCTAACTATTGTTGAACTGGGAGAGGGATCACAACTAAATTTAAGCCCAAATAATTTTTAAAAGCTTCTTACTTTCTTTTGCAAAACTTGTCTTCAAGTGTTTCACTTATGCATGCGATGTAAGGAAATAGCTGCGGACGACCCTGAGATGCTATTAATGGTCACCAGGCAGCGCTTGTCTGTCAGATAACATCTTCTGAGAAGAATTTTTCAAATCATTGGGAAACCTCAGATGAACTTGAGATATGTCTCTGGAGGTTTACATCAGCTGGGGTACACGTTTCTTTGGATAGGTAGTCAGGGTGGATCAGACCCATGATAAACAGAATGCGCTTTTGCATGAACCACAGCTTTAATAAAACTTCGTCATGGCAATGGGCTGTGGAGATACGTTGGGTGTGAATCTCATGGGAGTCAAGAGGCATGAAAACCCGATACAAAATGCAAAAGGACTCAAAATAACCCCTTTGATTATGCAAAATGACATGTAACTGTCTTTAGTTTTCTCATGTTTCTCATTTTCTTCCCTACCTTCCCCTTGCTCCCTCGTTTTGGTTTGCTCCTGATTCATATTGCTCACCTGAGGTTGGGACCAGACAGTGGCACCACCAACCTCTCAATAGCAAGCTTTCACTTGGCCAATTTTCCAGCATTAACTGTCTTTCATGGCCAGTTGTTCTTAAGTATAAAGCCTTCCCCCCCTGCCCTGGGAAACTGATACGGCAATGCCTTCAGGACTGCTGCCAGGGGAAGAGGGTCCTATTGCTCCTTCATTACCATGACGGCTACTGGGACCTTTGCTGCGTGTCTCAGTATCTTGGCTGTAGTTCCCAAGACAGAACAATCTTTCCAAATGCAGGGAATTCCCTTTGGATAAAGGGAGAAGGACAGTCACAGGAAAGCTTTGACTGCCATTCCTCAAATTTATTTCTTCATGCCCTTCCAGGCAGCTGCAAACACTGCTGAAGTCAGCCGGCACCTCCATACCAACTCCGGCAGGCTTCAAATCAGCCCAGGATACAAAGGCCAATTAAACCTCTCGCAGTGACAGTTTCACAAGTGCAGATGCAGAAATCACAATGCACAGAAATCAAAATATAGGAGATCTTCACTTTTTTCCTCTTAACCCACTTAAGGGCCTGACACAGCAAAAAGTGCACTACTGGAGGGAAAAAAAGAAAGATGTGCAAATACTGAGTATCATTAAAATATGAGTAGCTCATGCAAATGTGGTTAGGAAAAAGAGCTCCTACATTAACACTCTTCTTAGGGAAGGGAGAAGCTGTTAGTGATCACTACAGAGTTCCTCCTCCCTGCAGCTCCTCGTCTCAATTTCTGGATTAGAGAAGCAGAAGTGCTCTCTCATCTGCTCTGTCACCACCCTGACCTTTCCTGAATCGCTGCTTGCTATCTTGCCTGTCAGTGCCATATACTTTTCACTCTAGACACTCTCTCTGGAGCACTTATTACTCAGAGATCTAATTGCTTAGTGCTCCCTCAATCAGTCACAAGTGCAAGACATCAGAAGACATCTAAGAACCCATCTTCTTTGAGATCCCAAAGTATGAAGACAAAGAATGCCTTTTCCCAGGAAAACTTAAGGGAAAACCATAGCTATGTCTATGCCATGAAGCCATCTCGCACCCTTATTTTAAAGGAGGATGACCTTGCATTTACAATAACGTTGCGCTTTTGTAAAGCATCAGCTAAAGACTGTCAGTTTGGGTCCGTGACCATGCAAGGTGCTCATGCACTTCCCAATAACGATGCTTGACCACATTACTAAGCAACACGCATCCTACGTTTCCCATACACTGTTCAACATTTGACACACAGATCTTTGCTTTCATCTAAAAAACTTAACATGGTGGGATTTGTTTACACTGGGTGGAAGTATGTATTAAAGCCAAGCCGGCAACCACAAGTGTTAGAAACTGGCAGAAAGGGCAACAGCTGTTATGATGCAAAAGTACATATTTGCTTGAAGACTCTGGCTAGAAAACCATTAGAGAAATCCAGACTGACTCGTGCTCTGCACCCTCACCAGATGACTTCCGACAGCAACATCAGCTTTCCTGCAGCAGCCTGGACCCAGACAGCATGCTGGCTCCCTGCCGGCCAGCTGCTGGCACGCAGGTAATCCACACTGGGCAGTCTCTGAGACCACGGTGCTGGGACCATGCGAGTTCCTCCTTTGCAAATTGAACATGTACTGCTGTGCTGCTTTGAAGTTTCCTGATAGATTTCTCTTTAATCAAAGCATAGCAGCTAAGTAAGATATTAAACTGATGGTTTAACTACAGCATCAACAGCTGAATCACAATGGCTGAGCAAGCAACCGGTGCCAGACAGTCCTTGTTCCCCATGGTGCCTGGGGAGCCCCAGGGAACCAGGTGAAACCAGGCAGCAATGCTCAAGGCTCCAACACCTGCACTGCCAAATCCACCCAGTGACAGTCCCGTGGCAGTGCCAGCAGAGAAATGCCCACATACTCCCTAACTGTATTTGCAAGCGGGAGTAAAATGCTCTAAGCCTTATCTCTGTCACTTGATGCAGAACAAACCTCCTCATTCTAGGGACAAAAGTCAGGGAAGTGGGAGAAGTTGCTCTTCAAGACACGAAGACTTGGAAATGTGGGCTGAAGTTTGAACTGATCAGAAGGAGCCCCCACAAATTAATTCACAATCTTTAAGCATGCTCCTCTCTCAGCAACAGCTTCCAATTCACCCTTCAGAGGATTAGGAAAAGACAGAGAAACACTTCTGTGGGGGTTTTTTTAGCTTCCAATCCAGGTTTCTTTGCTTTGCATGTGATATTAAACGAACATAATATGCTGCCTGCAGAAGCTTGCCATCGTCATCTAAATGCAACTGTCCAAAATGAGAAAGGTAAAATCACTTCCTCTAAAAAGTTTGTAAATATGAAAACTATCATGGATTGATGGGGTGGTTCAAAATTCCCAGGATTTGCAATTGTGATCACCACATCTCAAATCTCAGTGAAAGGTTTGGGTTTTCTTCCCCTACTAGCCCTACGTTCCAGTATTTCATTGCTAGCAGCAACATTTTTAGGTGCTTCTCCTAATTATATCCAGCAGTATTCTCAGAATCAAGTACCAGTCCTAGATATATCAGTATCAATCAGCAGTACCCTTCCTTCACATCCAAATGACTTGACTTGTGCCTGCATGCTCAGACAAGACATGAATCCTCAAGTACAAAAGTCAATCAGGCTTTTGGATTCTGTGCAAACCACGTAGTACTGGGATGGGATGGGCTTGGCTTTCCTCCTGCCAGGTGACACTACTGCAGATCACAGCCACCACAGTCAGAGCTCAGCTCCTGGGTGAATAAGCACCTTCACAGAGGTGAACAGTGATCTGGTTACTGTAAAAGGGAAAAAAATGGGCTACTCTTTAGAAAAACAGCAGCAACCCTCCCAGAACGTCATTAGAGCAAACACAAGTCCTAGCTTTACAGAAATGAGTAGAGCCTTCTCATGAATATTTGTTTTGAGTAGAACTTGCTCCAGGGTGATTTGCTTTGTTCTGCTGATAGTGGAACAAACTCAGGAGCTTCATGCGTGAGTAGTATGTAACAACAGCAGACTGAGCAAGACCACACTGGCACCAGAGATAAGCTTTATGTCTGTGTTGCACTCCCAAGATGTCCTTGTTCCTTTCAGGTCAGGAACAGAGTTAGGGGGAATTGGTTGCTATTTTGGGGGGAGTGGTAGCCTATTTTTCCCCCCCAGTGCTTATAACAAGACCTCTACACACAGTAATGCCTGCAAACTCACTTAGCCAGCCAGGAGCTAACATCTGAGCATGTTGCTCAACCAGACCACAGGCAACAAAGCCATCAGCTGACAGTCCCCCAAACCCTCCAGCACAGACCTCAGAGTGGGATGGGAAAGGGCCAAACACCAATCCCATCAGCAGATTAACCACTTGGCAACTGCTCTGCCTTCCCTATCTGATGGGGTTTGACCATACAGCTCATGCAGACCTCTACGGACCGCCCGTGCATGCGTGTATAACCACCTCACCCTGTGTGAGGGCTTCAGCATCAGCACTGGTGGCTGAGGTCCCCGAGTCCAGAGGGGCTGCAAAGCTCCGGCTGTGTGCTTGTCCGTTGTTTCAAGTGACATGCTGCCAGCGGGGCAGGGGACCCACAGCAGAGCTGCCTCGGTCCTCCTCCAGCCAGAGATGAGCTCCCGCGCCCCACAGCTGCCTGCATCCCCCCAGCACAATGCTGGCTAACTGCAAAGAAGCAAATGTTTGCAGGAACCAAACACTAAAGGTGCCACGTGCACGGTTCCCACCTAACCACATCCCTTTGGGTTGTGCCCTATGGAATTTTGATGAATTGCATTAAGGAGTCCAATGCATAATAAAGAAATGCAAGAATTTCCCTGCTTTTGCCTCCCTCCTCCTTTCCAGTCTTGCATCAGCTTCCCCCCACTCCCCTGCCTTGCATTAACTTCAAACTCCCTTCCTTAGCCTGCAATTACAGCATAGAAACCCCCCCAGCAATGCAATGATTTCTCTGGGCTCTCCAGAGAAGTTTACTGCCCACACCAGATTTATGCGGTGTTTGTTTATTTAATGGCCCAGTTAGGAAACTCAGAGTGGGATCTGTGCATGGAGCATGCACAGATCACAGCACGACCTGGCAAAAGCGCCTGGGAGCTCTCTAGCCTAAAACCACAGCAGCAGCAGGCTGCATTTCTTCCCTATCATTTGCAACAAAAATGGGAGAACATCACTCTCCCTTCTCTGTGAGAAAAGTCACCCATTTCAGCAGGGCTACACACAGAGCTGGGCTACTGACACTCAGCCTCAGGCCACGGTCAGCCCCGTGGTCCACAGCCCCAGGTTATTCATGGGACAGCACGGAACAGCCTGCAGCCCTCAGAAGCAAGCTTTGCCTCCTCAATTTCTGTCTCATTGCTGTGAAAACTGCATCACTGAGGATGCCAGTCCCACATCTACAACCTTTGTAAACCAGTTTGTAGTTAATCACACCAAACTCACAGGCGCTGCTAGGGCTCCTCCACTTTCTACCCCTTCTATCAGAACAAACTGCATTCAGATGCTGTAGGAAGCATTAAGGCCATTTCTCTTTTTTTTATATATATAAACAGAAATTCTCCTGCGGGACTCTCTAGCTCTTTTAGTTTTGCATTACATTACATGGAGCACACAACCAACACAGAAGAACACAGAACCTGGCCCACAGTGAATAAGTATGAAAATCAGACATGAGGGGGAGGGTCTCCATCAGCCCTCCCCGCTCCGTGTTCAGGTGATGGCCAGACAGGTGCAGCCAAGAAAACGTTTCTCCTCTGCCCACCAGACATTAAAGAAATTATAAAACCAAGTACCTGGCTCCCAACACACTAGTACAATTTCTGCTCCCATCTCCAAGGTCCATGACTTACTTTTATGCTATTCAGAAATCTCCTTCTCCCAGCTCCAAACCAAGACTTGAAATTATTAGAGGGAGTAATGGCTCTCAGGGCAGAATGCAAATTTAAAACACTTGTCCCAAATAACAGGAGGTAGTAATTAGGCTCCAGCACTTCCAAAGCAGCATCCCCCAGCTACACCCTTTCCTGCACTGCTACACGGATGTAGGACATGTACCATGGCCACGCTGTTAAAATGCTGGTTACAGAAGGCTGGCTTTCTTTATCTGTTTCATAAATCAGCTCCTCTTTTTTTAATTTTCCTCCTTCACTCTGTCCTCTTGTCTACGACCTTTGCTCCCTGCGTGTTTAAACTTTTTTTGCTTTTCTATTTGTCCCAGTCCCACTTTTTCTACCCCAAGATGCCTGCTTCCTTAAATAGTTCTTCCCTCTCTCTTATTCCTGTCTCCCTTTTGTTATCATCTTCTCTTTCTCACAGTTAACCAGTGTCTCCTTCCTCTTCCCTGGGGTTTCCTGCAAGGGCATTTGCATTCTTTCTCAATCACAACAAACAGGTGATTTCAATTTAGGTGAGGAAACACCTCAGACATCCACATGACATCAATGACTTCTGCCAGCTCTGTTCACAAAATCCCACTGAACTTCTGTTCTGCAAAGCAGGAGCTCAGATGCACCTTGCAGTGAAGTGATGGGGTGTACGAGGCACAGCCATCATCCCCTGCCACTGAGCTATTCCCAAAGCCTCCCCTCTCCTCTGCTTTCGGTGTTGTCTTGTCAATTCTGACCATACCACCACCAAACTATGTATCTCTCCAGGCCAGAAAGGGCAGCCCTCCTGCTCTTGCGATGCAAAACCAAAAGTAAGTGAATGATGCTGATGCTCCCAATCCCCGCAGAGCTGCAGGATGAGGGCTGAGCTTATGGCTGCTGCAAGGATCGAATGCCCAAGGCAAAATAGCCGGGCCACAAGTACCCTGCCCCACTAGTGCCTGTGCCCTCAGGGAGGAGCAGGAAGTTAAAGAAGACAAGTCTTTAAGTGGCTTTTAGAAAGTACATGTGTTCATTGTAATCCAATTAAATTCCTTACAAATACGCTGTAAAGTTAGCTCTGAAATCAATGAATGGTCACGGATCTCCTCAAGCATGGGATTTATGTTTAAGAAACTATCGTTATGATAAACCTACAAAAAGGTGTGTCCAGCTGGGTTAACACTTCTACAAGACAGCCTCTGGTTCACTTTCTTCATTCCAACTGCCATTTCAAAGATGGGCCAAAGGTGAAATTCCAGGTAAAATAAGTCAACCTAGAAACAGATGTTTCCAAAAAGGCAGATGGAAGCAAAAAAAGTATGGTTTTACATGTCATGTTTTCACTCTCAAATTGTTTAAGATAGAATTTGTAGGGGAAAACATCTTCAGACCCTCTAAATGGCTCAGCCGAAGGTTCACACGCTGAGAAAGCAGAGGGGAAGCAGCCCTGTACCAATTACAGTGGCCCGAAGCTTCAGAACATGATCTTCAGGCCAGCCAGAAAATTTGAGTGATGTATCAATTACTGTTTTCTAATTCATCTGGAAGTTTACTTGCTCCCTGACTTTTGAGACACTAGTCTGCACTTTCAATCCTTCTGCTGCCACCATAACAGCTAGAAAGTTGCTTTGTTTTAACCCAAAGCAGAGCTCTTAGGTAATCCCCCTGCATCAGGTGTGGGAGCTCTGGACACACCGCGAGCCTCACAAAGCAGGGGTTGTGCTGCTAAAGCAGTGGTGAAGAGAAGCACGTGCACACCTTGAAAGGACATGCCATCACTGCCCATACTGGGGGAAGAGGAGCTGTGCCAGCCCCATCCCAGGGCAGTGGCAGTGGCCATCCCCAGTGCACTGGCTCAGTCCATACCCCGACAGTGTTCCTTGGCTGCTGCCATCCTGTGCCCCTGCTGCACTGCCACCTGGGAGCCCCACAATGCCTTTGCTCCGGCCCCACGTGCTGCAGGCAGACATTCCCCAAGAAGGGATGCAAGGGTGATGAGGGAAAGAGGGATGGTCTGCACCCCTAGGCAAGGAGAGGGGCACATAGGGCAGCACTCAGGTCTAAGCTGTGGCTGCAGAGGGGGTTTGGAGGGAGGCTTGTTCCCGCAGTCGCTGGTGCATCCCTGCTCTGGGACCAACAACCTCCCCCCACCCAGACCAAGGCTGATTTCACATCCTTCCAGCCCAGCATCCCTTCCCAAAGCTGCGGGAACTGCTGTAACACAGCTACTGCCACGTTGCTTCCTGATGTCCAGCTGCCCCAGCGCCCACCGCCTCCCTGTGACACCCTGCCCGGAATCAGTTGGCAAATAATGCGAGCAAAGGACCGTATTTTCTCTGCCTCTGCAAGCACCCAGCCCGCTCCCTGCTGCACTAAAACGACAGATAAACAAACAGCGTAAGGGTGCAGTGCAGACATCTCCGGCAGGAAACAAAGCGCAGAACTTGCTCTATTTTAATCCCGTCAAGGGTCTTCTTGGAAGCGAGGCAGAGCCCGGCTGTGCAGAGTTAAGAATGAAACCCTATTTTTAGCCTGTCCTGGGTGAGGTAAGTGCGCGTGAGTCAGACGCCGGCGTGGGATGTTGCATAAGACGGGGCCTGCGCCGCAGCTCCCGGCACACGGGGTGCGAGGAGGATGGAGGGAGCCTTCCCTCACTGCTTCCTGGCATTGTCATTTCAAGACAGACCCTTCATGGTATTTAAATGCAGGGTTCTTCCCCCCCCCGCCTCCCCCCCCCCCCCGAAAAATTTAATTAGAAACAGCAGTAGGCTGGTTATGTAATGTGATTAATTGCAGCATTAGAGTGAAAAAATATAGGGCATACAGGTCTTAAAGATTCACATGCAAAGTCATGTGTGGGAGTGAGAGAGACAAGGGTGAAATGCAAGACTTATCTGTTTGATTAGGCACTTTTCATGGGGCAGTGATTTATCCCCTGAGTAATTTAATTGGAGTAATCGGCAGATAGCTACAGAAAAAAAAAGAAAAAAAAAAGCAAATAAACATCCAGAAGACAATGCAACAAAACTGCTTTCACAGCATCTCTAAAGGTTAGAACTGTACCTTGCTAGCAGGATGTTACCCTCAGCAGCAGACCTGCCCCTTAATAGCACTCACTCACACCAATAAAAATTAGGTTTTCCACTGAGTCATGATTAATGAACTGCAGACACATGCCAAACAGCAGAATTGCAACTAACTTTCACTATGCTGGAACTTTATCCGAGGGAATATCTGAAGCTTCAGGGTTAATTTTCCCCCCCTGCCTTTTGTAAACCTCTCTCCAGGGAAGCGCTGAAGCCCAGGCTGGCATTCCCTCCTGCCTGTGACCTCCAAACACCTGACACTGACGGGCACAGCTCTGTAAATGGTGCACGCTCCACGGCTGTTGATTAAATTCACCCTCATTCAATAATGGCGAGAAGTCACTGCCATTTTCGATTGCTCAAGTGTCCTATATGTCGATGGGCTAAGTGACGGCTTGTCTTCATTGCAAAACAACGGACCGCCTGGGTTTGACTGAGCAGCCCGAACGCAAAACAGAACTCAGCGAGGCTGAGTGAGTGAGTGAGTGAGTGCGTGTGTGCGTGCCCCTAGGACTTGAGGAGGCATATCTGGATGTCTTTTAGCATTGCAGTTTTTCAGAGTGAAAGAACTGTTGTTAATATTCATGGAAGGGAAGATGAAAAGGCACTGGAGAAGGGAGCTCATGGCAGGGTACCAAGGATGTCTCAGCAGGTTTTATCCTGTGTTCTCTGTGGAAAGGAAGGTTCACAGCCTAAGTATGGCTGGTCTTACACTACAGATTATTCTCCAGGATTGTCTTGGTGCCAGCTACCCCTAAACTCAAATCTAAGGCTCTGGTGAATGAAGAAGTATTAATTTAAGGCAGCGTACAAGTAAGTGCCTGAGTTCCCTCTGAAGTGAGCTTCACTCAGTGAGCTCCGTCTAGTTCTAGCAAGCTTCATTACTGGCAACCTTAACTATAAGCCAGGGTTGGAAACAGAAGAACCTTTGGGCTTGATTTCTCCTGAAGAACTTTATTTGCTACAGCCATGCCATATCCTTGCAATGATTTCAGAAGCCCCTGCTTCTGGATTTGTCCAGCAGCAAAATGCCAAGATTAATTTAAAAGCAGCTTTAAAATTACCTTGAGTTTGCATCTTGTTTGATTGCTTCGCTAGTAAGAAAAACACTAAATGATTCATATTAGAAAAATAGATCTCAGCGGTCTTCTAATGCAGGCCCAGTGCTAACTCTGAATCAAGGCACTGCAAAATTATAAAAGCAGAAATACCCTTCCACAAGGCTTCCAGCCTTACTGGAGACATGATGCAAAGGAGAGTGAACTGGCCAAGGAGTCTCAAGCCATTAGCTGCCTTTGTGCAGCTACACAGCATTGCGATATTCCTCACCCGCTTTCACATATTTCTAAAGCTTTCCTCAACCCTGCACGTGACAGTTAAGCATGAAACACGTCCGTCGATTTAGCATTTGACTTCATCTGTCCCAGTGCATGTGTTATGTATCACTCAAGGATGCTTTTTCCCTTATGCAGAACCTATTTGTAGACAATTATTGGGCCAGATCCTGAAGATGCTGCTTGCTGAAACTTTCCCTGGAACCATTTTCCAGTGGAAACTTTCCTCTCTTAGACACTGGACAAAGAAAAACTGTTCAGGTCTGTCAGTGATATCTAAGTGCACAGTAAAATATCTCTTGAAGAAATCAAGATCAAAGCCCATACAATTAGGGACAAACTAAAATCAAGGGCACCTTTACTGAAGCTCATTAAAAATATCCTTTGTACCGCTCTCCTATGTGGCACCCAAAGTCTCATGCATACAGTGGTCTAATGAGAATGCAATGAGGGTTTTTTTCCTCCAGTATTTTTCTTTTCCATACTTGGCAAATGTCATAGTTTAATTAAGGGATGTCAAAGGCATAGAGAGCTGCCCTGAGATAATCGTCGCCTGCTGCTAGATAAATGCTGAGGTGAAGACAAGCCAGAATGGCTATCGTGCAAAATCTAAATTATGGAGAGAGGGCAAAGTTCAAAAATGGAACTGACAAAACCTTCATTTATAGAGGTGGGCTGAAGGAGCTGCTTTTGCCAGCCTTGGTGGATGGGCCCCTCCGCCCTGGGTCCCCCGTGCAGCCGTTCCTGAGCTTGCTGACTTCTCTCATGCCTCTTCTTGCTCCCACATTATCCCTTGCAGGAAGATTCACTCCAAAGTGTCTCACAGTGTGCTGCAGGCAGAGTGTCTTCAGTGTCACGTACACACTGCTGACACTGCCCTCTCCTCAGAGCAGCAGGCTGATGCTCGGCACGGCTGCACAAGCCCTTAATGAACACAGAAGCGCCTGCTCCCAGCTCCCACCACTGCTGCAGTCACCACACAGCTCGGAGCCCTTAGCAAAGTGCTCACTGAAGACCCGACCTCAAGCCATTTAAATCTCTGCAAAGGCTCTTACTGACTTCCTTCGAACCTCACCGACAGCCTTTAATTTAGTCTTTAAAAGCATGCATGTCTTTATTTATTAATATTTACCAAAGCCTTTCCAGTCTTTGACTCTGATTTTACAACCTTTTATGATTCTCACTAGATGAAGTTTTCTTTTTCTGAAAAACAACCCAACCCCAACCCACCCAGCTGCCTGCTCCTCTCTCCTGCTGTCTGTGCTTGCTTTCATAGGAAGGTTGTCTTGCTCTCATTTCCCTTTTTCCACATAGGTCAATATTGATTTGATCATTCCAGCAGCCGTTTTGTGCTAACAGCTGTCTCTGTGCTGTGCCCTCTGATGAATCCATGACCTGCAAACCGTCCTTCTTTCTTGCTTGTCGCCCTTGTCTGGACTCATTCCATTAGTTCACATCTTACTTCACAGAATGTTCTAGCAGAGGGGTGGTCTATGCTTTATTTCACCAATTACTCCCATTTCTCCACTTCTGTGCACAAATGACGGTACGCCTTACAGGTTCCCCATCTCTTCAAAATTATCTCCAAATTAATATACAAGTACTGTGTTTCGAGCAAGTATTTCCTTTTAATGGAAATCTTGCCCTAAATATCGCTTGCTAGAGTCCCTGTAGAAGTTTGTCAATCCATAGTGCTCTGAAGATGGCCGGACAGGGCTCAGGTCACATCTCGATCCCTGTTCCTGATGAGTGGAGTACCAGCCATGGAGAAATCAAAGAAAACATTTTTTGTGGAATTGCAACACCTCCCACAACTTCCCCATGGTGCTGTGGACAATGCAAGCATGGGCCTACAGCATTTTCAGACTCCAGAGGTCAAGCAAGATGGATAATTTTTCTTTGATCATGACTGATTGCTCACTGCACTATTAAAAAACAGCTGTATTTTGACTGGCTTTGATGTATACTTCATCTGACCCACTGGTGAGGTTTTTCAAGTGGGACCACCACACAGAGGTCCCTGGGGTGAAGGGTTCATAAAATAAGTAATTGTAGATAACAGAGGAGCCAAATTAATTCCTTCACACTGAAAAATGGCATACGTCTTCTGAGCCAGGAAACAAAAGAAGGATTTCCATGGCATTCCTCTACAAAACTATCAATCATTTCATTACCATGAAACGAGCTTCATAAAATATTCTGTAATTTTACCAATAAACTCTGAAAAAACTAAGCCCCCATACTGCTTAATTGTACTTATTAGCAAGCCAATTGTCTGTCAGATTTATTTTGCTATGTGAGCCACGCTCATAAGAAAGGGAATGCAATTTTTAATCAAACCTGTGATACTCGCTACAAGACAGACTTTTGAAGGGCACTTTACCCAAACAAGAACATTCATCATAGCTGGACACAGAGAAAAGGTGGCTGTATCTTGTTATACGAAAACATATGGTTGTATAAAGATTTATCTCCTCCATCACACTCTGACTCTAATATATTTGCAGACCTGCTTGACGGACCTCCAGGTCAACCTGGGGCTGACCTGCAGCAGCATCTCTTAGGTTCCTGCCCAGGTGCAGGGAGTCGCTGCACAGCAGCAGCTGACAGCCAACCCGAGCACATAAATCATTGACAGAAACGCAAATTTACATCCACAGTATATTTAAGTAGGAGTTTTAGCAGAATACTGGGGATACTAAATCCAAGGCTTAATGTGGGGTGGTATCTCGCTATGAACAGTTTCCCCTGGCACACTGACTGCTTCCACTGACGACGAGAGGTTGCAGGCAGCAGTCTGAAGGCATCCATCCCTTCCCATGAAGCTCACAGGCCTCTGCGGGTGTCTCATCTCCCAGGGAGACACGGAGCACAGCTGCTGTTACCATGGCTTTGCGAAAAAGACCTTCAGCAAACACACAGCGCTCGCCAATAAAAGCTGCCGTGGCACCTCTCACCGGTTAGCTCAGCCGTACATGCCGGGGACCGCTGCTCCGCGGCTACCTCTGCACCTGCAACTGCACATCCCAGCAAAGGCCTCTCAGTGCTCTCCCGTACTTATATGCCTCTAGTCACATTTAGGCTCTGAAATTTAAGTTAATACTTTACTTTCTCTAAAATTCTACACAGTTTGGCTCTTACACAGGTTCAACTCCACATAATTCACTGTTGTAATTAAGTAGTTAGATCCACGATTAATTAAACTCATTTTTCACTTTGGTGGGATTACTCAAAGACAATTTTCAGCAGAATATGAGCCCTCAGCTTTAAACAAATGCACCGTGTTTCTTATGAAATAGTTCTTTGGTTTCTGACAAGGAGGTGAGTGAACTGTGAAACCAAGGGAACCGCATTTCTTGCACACCTAGGAGACTGCTACTCTCATGAGTTTGGATCCTGCAAAGCCACAAGAATGGACTGCAAATTTCATGAAGCTGAGCACTTCAGTGTCATTTTGCCTCCAGCCACCTTTCCATTCCTCCCTCCTGCGAATAAGCCCATGACCAAAGAGTAGAATGTTGCTACTTCTTTCCTAGCTGGGACATCTGCACCTCTTGCTCCTCTTTTAGCTACCTATTTTATCAAAATGCAACTCTGCAGCTTGGTCTGCTTTGTAGAATTTGCCTGGTCCCAGCCGAGAGTTGCTTGGCAAGCACACAGGCACAGGCAGAGCTCATGTCAGCAGAAGCATTCGCTGGTGGACTCTGAACTGGCGGCTTGCTGTCATGCGTGTTGTCTCTTGGATGGTGTCTGTCATAAAGTCTTCTTAGGTGACCGAAAGCACCGCAATTGAACTTTCCTTCCAGACATTTATCTCAATAACCCACACACAACTTTAGAACACTGCCCCGCTCTTATTACTTCCATGAATATTCCAGGCAGGACTGGTACACCTGTCACAAAGGTTGTCCAACACTTTCCACCATAAAACCCCTGTTTTAAATTGATTACAATTTTGAAAAGCTTCACTGGTTCTTTCAACCAAGGAAGCGGAGGGCAGGGATCTTTTATCCATGCTAAAATAATTTTAAAAACACGTTTTGTGAAAATGTCTAATGCCACCATACCTTGGGACTGCAGCCAAAAATCCAGCCGTGGAGGGAAGGGTGAGCTTTGCCATCTTAATGATGAAGGAATCAACCTGTGGACAACCTACGCTTCTGAGAAGCTGCAGCTTGTGCACTATCTCAGTAGATGTTTGCTATATGCTCCCAGCTAAATTCCCCAAAAGATTTCATCTACGTGAGGCCCAGCGGGATCTCCTCTGCAACTGCAGATGGTCTGGGCTCGGACCAGGCACTTGGGCCGAAGATAGGACATTTAACATCCTTGTGTTCTCAGTGACCTTTGAGGGTGGAAGCTGCCCTGTTTGAGAGCCAGGAGCACAAAATTTGGACTCGTGTTCAAGAAACTGCCATTCATTTTTCCACAAACTCATTTTTCAGAAACTAGTAGGGAGTGGTAGGGCTGGAAAGGAGATTGGGAGTGGCCAGGCAAGGATGTTAGCACCAGCAGCCATGAGCGGGGAAGGGAGAAGAACAGTTTGAAGGACAGACTTCCAGTGTCCCCAAGCCCAATGTCTGGCAGTTCCCTTTCAGAGCCTGGGCCAGATCCAAAGGCTTCCAACTCTCACTGCTCCTCCACCATCTGCAAGCATCCACGAAACCTCCTGGCAAGTCATCCTGCCTCTGCTGACAGGCACGATGGTGCAGCAGCATTGCCCATTCGCTCCATCACCACTTGCCATCAGCTCCTGGGGCTGCCGAGCCGCAAGCACCCGTTTGCACCATGCAGAAGGCCAGGAGAGCGTGGCTTGCTGTGCCCCAGAGCTGGGTTTGAGGCATGTGGGGCTTTTACGGCTTCAAGCCACACGCTGAGTAACAAAGATAAAGCAGAACACCCAGTACCTGTTCATTAGGCAAATACCATCGGCTCCCTCACCCAATAAGGCAGAGATCCTGTGGAAAAAGCAGGAGGTGAATACCTAGTAAGGCTGCTAATTCATGCCCAAAGATAAGCCAAATGTATTTTGCACAGGCAACTTTTCAATCCCAGATTTTGCAGCCACAGAAGAGGCCTTTTGGGAGTGTTACATGTCTGCGTGTTAATCGTTTGGGGCTTCACTGTGCCAGCTGCTGTAGGCGGTGGAGAAGACGAAAGACCCCAAGAGCCATGGATGGGGGGATGCGATGCAGGAGGACACCAAGGTGGAGCAGGCAGGCGAGGGAAGTCTGGTGGAGGTTTCCTAAGCACCCCAGGAGCCCAGCTGGAAGGGACAGCGGAGTGACCCTTGGCGTGCATCCTTGGCTTCCCACAGGCAGGCGAGGCAGCGTGGAGGAGCCTTACACACGCGGGTGTAGGTGTGAAGATGGACACAAACACCCATTTTACCCCATTTCCCAGAGTTTCCAGAGCGGGATGCCATTGCTGGGGCCAGAATGCTGCCAGGCCCCAGCCATCCACCGTCCCTCCAGGTGCCAAATTCACATCGTTTCTGCAGAAAGCGGCGCAGGGGGGTGAGGCGAGTCCCTCCCAGCCGTGTGGGACCCCCAGGCGGGCGGACGGCTCGGCTCGGCCCGTATACGCTATGTGAGGATTGTAATGAGCATTTAAAGTGGTTTCTGGAGGCCCGGCGGGCCGGGCTGGGCCGGGAAGGCTTGTGGCAGGCCGTGGGAGGCCGTGACGGGCTGTGGTGGGCTTGGGAGGGCTGTGGTGGGTTTGTACGGGCTATGGTGGGCTGGGACGGGCCGTGGTGGGCTGG
>JAVJGI010000050.1:21798043-21865844 GCA_035590275.1 Ibycter americanus | reverse complement strand
GGTCCAGGCTGCTGGGGCCCTGTGGGCCATGGTCCAGGCTGATGGGCCAGGGTCCGGGCTGCTGGGGCCCCGAGGGCTGTGGGTCAGGCTGCTGGGACCCCAAGGGCCAGGGTCCAAGCTGATGGGGCCAGGGGCCAGGCAGCTGAGCCCCGAGGGCCGGGGTCTGGGCTGCTGGGCTGGGGTCTGGGCTCCTGCTGGACTGGGTTTCTGGGGCCAGGGGCAGGGAAAAGAGGAGGGAATAAGAAAAAAAACCCAACCCCAACGTAAAGCATCTGGACAGGACTCGGTAGTGCCCGCGAGCCTGTGCGCTGCCTGTTTACGAAGTGACATTTGTGTGCCAGGATGTGGTTAGCCTGCGTAGCAAAGCATCGCAAACATCGCAGATGACCTCTCGCTAGCAGGCTGGGGTGTGTTGGAGAGGGGGGAACGCACCAGCGCAGCAGCCAGGCAGGGAGCCGCTGCCTCACGCTGCCGGCCGCTTCGTCAGCCCGCTGCAGGCCTTTGCGTTAGCCCAGCTTTTGTGCTCATTTTAAGATAAAACATAAATGCAGCATCTTCAGAGTTTTGCAAGTTAAACCATGGAATTGTCTCATCGACAACGCGCAGAGGAGGAAATGTCACATCACAGCTCTGCCAAACCGACCCCGGCTCCCGAGTAACCACCCATGAATGTGCACGTTGTGCTGAACGTCGGCACAGCTTTAATTTTCGAGTACAGTCGTGTGGAGTGTGTTATTTTGGAAATGTTGAGCTCACCTTTTGCTAAGCGCATTCCCCAGAGATTTCGGGAGGTGCAGCAGGCATTTAAAATAGAAGAACATGTGAGACCTTGTTCTTTCCAAAAGGCCTAAGCATGCACTTGCATAATATTCAAATGTTATCCCTGTAATTACATTAGGTTTTACTTTTCACAATAAAAAAAAAAAAGTTCAGTTAGAACTTCACTTTGCAGAAACATATTTCTGCTTTTTAAACATTCTATAGTTAATATTGTACTTGAAAGTTTTTAACTTATTCATGACAAGGACTTTCTCAGGCTGTTATCTTGCAGTTTATTATTTAGCAGTGCAGAACTGCATTTACTTGGGAGTCTTAACTGATCCACTTGACTCAGGCTTGCAAAAATGATGTGCTTCTTCCTGACTGAGTCCTTTCATTGTGGTAGGGCTTATATAGCTGGAACCTAGTGGGAGATTTATGGCTACAATGTCGTGTCTGATGTGCCAGTGTCCATTAGTGGCAACCTGGGCTGGCCATAAATGCTGCTTCTGCCCCCAGTTGATGCATTAGCTTGGTTCAGCAGAAATTGGTAATGTAGCACCATTGCTCAATCAATGTCTTGCTTCCTTTAAGAAAGAAACCTTTCAGGGTTTTTAATTCAGTGCCTCCTAATCTGCTGCAGGTATTGTATTTCCCCCATATAATCCTGCAAAAATAATGTTGCCCTATCTCTTAAATAAAATATGCTTAATATATAACTGGTGCCTTATGTAAACCTTCTTTAACACTGACAGTGCACAGCGAAAGCGTTTGACATTATCTCTCTTCAAAACAGTATGTAATGTCGTTCAAATGTGTTCATGTTTGTTCCAGTAATAAGGGAAAAGGCGATGATCGTTAACAAGAACCAAGTGGAAAAAAAAAAACCCGGCACAGTCATTTTTTAAGTCAAACATACAGGTTGTGCCAAACCAAGAGGGAGAAGATTTTCTGCTGTATTTTCACATGACTGGGACATTAGGGGTTTTGAAGAGATTGCCACTGTCTTTCCCTTGCAAAATAACCATCAGTGGGTTAAAGCTTGGGTTTGCCAGGGCAGGCAAGCGTCCAGTGCCAGATGGATGCATGAAGAGCTCTGAGGGATCTGGGCTGGGAGCTCCTCCTTGCATCCCGGGTGGCCCCTCCATGCGGTAGGACCTTTTTTTTGGGGGGGGGCGGGGGCGGGGGGCAGTCCCTGGATTTGCGGCACAGCACTGCACTGGGCTATACCTAACCCCCTGCCTCATTAATAAATGAATGCAGAAGTAAATAGGGTTGGTGGAGCCAAGTTTATTTTGATTCTTTTCCCTAGTACTGTAGCATTTAAGAAAGCTACTTTTGCAGAGGTTGTGTAAGGTAGATGCCTAATGTGAAAAAGGAAGTTCAGTGCTACGTGAGGCTATTTATTTTAAGGCTTTCTTTTAAAGTGTTTCAGCAAATGGTTACTGCAAGTACCAGCGACTTCCAAATGCATTTTGGTTTAATTGTACCGGTTCTTCTATTTGATAGCCACTTTTTATAATACATGTATTTTTCTGGGACTAGAATTGGTGGCTCCTGCAGTAGTGGCTTACCTGCGAGGAAGGCAGGCAGAACTGGCACAGCTGTGCTCAAACTCACCCTGAAGTTCGGCACCAGCCCCTCTGCGGGTACCCCGGCACCTTTCCAGCCCACAAAGTGACTAATAGTGAACAGTGCTAGACAACCAGAACAAACAGCCTTGATGTACAAGAATATGAAACTCCTTCTCTAGAGCTGTTGGCACCTACAGAAGACTATTAAAATCTACTAACTGCACAAAAAGCGGATCAGTTGTGCGTCTTCATATGGAGTAGGAAACTTTTTTGGTAGTGCAAGAGACGGCAAATCTAAATACCTGCTGGTGCAGAGAAGCAATGGTTATGTGGAGAAACATGGCCAAAGTCTGTAACATCCCAAGCCAGGAATCTCCCTTCCCACCAAAATGTGTGGAAAAGAAATTGGCAGTACAGGAATGGAGGGGAAGGTCAAAGGTCTGCAAGATACCTGACCATTTCGTATTTAAATAGCTTCTGTGCAGCTTGTATGCAAAGTGCCAGACCAATGTAAATTAACACTGCTGAGTCATGGCCAGAGTGGGGAAAAAAAGTTAATTTAAAATATGACCTGAAAACTAACATGAGGGAAAGAAAAAAAATCGTCCTGCAGCTTTTGAATTTTGTGTGGGAAGTCACAGTGTACAGTTAGGGGACAGCATATCAAGGTAAGATAAACACTTTAAGATTAACAATTTAAATTAAAGACTTAAAAAGCCAAAATTATTATAAATATCAGGTAAGGAACAGCAAAAATATTTGTCATCTCAGCGTCTTTCAAGAGCTTAAAAAAACCTCCCCAACTTTTTAAAATCAAAGGTACAGCTGAGCAGATGGGCGAAGATCTGAATAGTAGCAAAACCAGCTAGCAGCTCTGGGTTTATTTTATATAAAATAAGAATGATTCAATGAAAAGGGCATGGTAATTTAAGCCATTCTGGGTTAATTTCTGTAAATATTTTGGGGTTTATTCTGCAGAGGTTCTGGTTTAAGACTGTAAAACCATACATAGATTGCATGTCTCTCCAACATCTTAATCCTGGTTTTCCCAGCACCAAGGATGCAGAACGGTGCTGGCGGCTGTTTGCGGCTCTGGAGGCAGTGGCAAGAAATGCTGCTTTGCTAGTCCAGAAAAACAACTTTTAGCTTTCCGTGCAATTCCTCCTGCCTGGCTCTCTGGGAGCAGTGTGGCCTCTTTCCAAAAGGGGAGGCTGAGGCTGGCTCAGCCGAGGGGTTTGGTGGTAGGGGGATGGATTTGGTGTGAGGGCATCACTGTCCTGTGTGGCTCCGTCTTGCACCCGTGCTCATCGATGCCTGCGTCCCACTGGTGCTGTGCCTGCCCTCAGGAGGGGTGCAAAGTCCTCGTCATTCTGGCGTCACTCGGGCATTTATCTTCAAAGGCTCCGGTCATTACGGAGCTAAAACAGGGCAGAGGGAAGGAGGTGGGAACGAGGACTTGGGGCTGAAAGCGTGGCCACGCCAGCAGGACTACAACCCGCAGTTTATTAAGGCCAGCACTGAACCTGCGGTGTTCAGAGATGCTTTGCCAGCTCCCTTGGACTTGCGTGAGGGTGGCTGGTTGTTGGTCCCTGGCACAGCTCTTCGCTTAAATTCCCATCCCGCTTGTTCTGTTGGCTGAGGCTTAGAAATCCGTTTGAACATAAGTCTTCAGCCGTGTTGTTTCTTACTGATTGCACCCTTCCAGTCATGCAATTTCCTGGCCGTTTCCTATGTTTCCCTTTTAGTTTTGGTGAGGGCACCTGAGGCGAAGGCTAGAGGAGAAGCATCCCCGGCCAGCGGCTGGGCAAGGGTTCCGACTCTAAGTGGGTGTTAGGAGAAAAAGCCCTGAGCATTCGCATGAAGGATGGGCATAACAGCTGTAGTAGAGTTTATATTCTAGCGATCATGGGACTTTCGGTTGTTTCCTATCTGTTTTTCAGTAACGTGTCTGGTGGTTATAAAATGAGCAGTATTTATCTGACCCAGGAGTCAGAGACATTACCTCATTGTCACGGGGTCAGTGGCAATTAGACTGCAAAGACCAGCCAAGCAGTGCCGCTGGGTACAATAGTCTGTGGCAGGCTTAACCTTTACGGTCACCGCTGCTGCGGAGGGACAGCCCGGCAGCACGTTACAGCCTCGCAGCCCCGCAAAGCCAGGCCTGGCATTTTAATAGCAAGAGCAGAACAGAAAAGGCCCTTTCCTTTCGTAACCCATCCCAGAAGGCTTACGCACGCTTATCAGTTAAAAGACTGCAGTATATTAATTTAGGCAGGATTAATGGGTTAATGGTTTATATCAGTTCTGTCTCGATTTCGAGTTAAAAATTAAGTTCATCCCCAGAAAAGGTATAGTGACGATTGAATGTAATGCAAGTACAATAATTTATAGACATCAGTCATCCCATAGTTACCATAAACCTGATATATGAAGGTTAAGAGCCAGGTCAGCAGCTGTGCACAGCGTAACCGACTCAGCAGGGAGAGGCAGCTGAATTGAACCCGCAACCGGAGAAGGTGACTGCGACGGCTCGTGCACCGGCGTAGCAGGGAAGGGGCCATACCCGCTCCCGCCGTCAGCACCGATTAGCAGCTGAGCTGTGCACTCGAGGGCATTTAGAACTGAAACCAGGTGCTTTTCCTTTCTGGAGGTGGCAACCTTACATTTCTCGTCTGTTAATATATGGTTATTCATCATGCATACTTCCTATTCGTGTATGACAGACTTGAATCACAGGTCTGCGCCATGCAAGCCAAAACGTGGTAACTCTGAATTTAAGAGCAATTCGCTTTCAGACAGCACGTTTAACAGTCACCCCAAATGAGACGGCTGAAACACCAGATGAAGGACGTTGATCGCCAGCTTCACACTGTTATTCATTATTGACTGAAAGGGTTTGTCAGGCTGGGTGGGCAGGATGCTGCGGGAATGCATGCAGTAGGAGCTCTGCCTCACCCTGGCTGCCTGCCAGAAGGGCTTTCCTCCTCCATGTTGTCACTGGTCCCTCTGATTCATTCTGTTTGCCCAGCTTGCTCTTGCACAACTTCATGCACCACCTCTGTTTTTTTGGTTCAGGAAAATTTAACATTCTGCCTCGTTATTCTTCCAGTGTATAAAATTTGCTTTGGCATAGGCTGAGATAACCCTGCTCTCCCAAAGAGAGAAGCTGAGAGAGGTTAGGGGGTAGCACTGTAGGTGTTTTACAAGCACGTAATCTTCCCTTTCGCTTCACAGTTCCGATTGCTCAGCATTAGGGTGAGGATGCGGGAGGGGAGCAAGACTTTCCCCTGCTCTCCTGTCAGACTGAGTACTAGACCCACAGAAAGACTAGGGACTAAACTCACAAAAGGTCTGAAAAAACCAAAAATCTAGGAGTTTCAGTTCTTACCTTGTAGGCACCAGCTCAAGCCCTGAGTTTGGGGTCTTGGTTCCTAGAGAGGCAACGGGGAGAGAAGGGGGGATATGTACAGGAGGCAGGAGGTAGGAGAGCCTCCGGCAGGAGCTGGCAGGGAGGTGTAGCCCCTGGTCAGCAGGTGACATGCTCTGAGCTGCTTTTCTCCACGCCGCGTTCAGAACTGGGAGCTCTGCCCAGGGGCGAGGTGGGAAGTAAACCGCAGTACACGCTGGGCAGCCACGTGGAAGAGCCACACAGAGCACTCCCAAAGTGGGAACCGGGAGCAATGCCCTTTCATGCCCAGGGAAGATTTTAATCTAGTTCTTCCAGGTAAAAGCTCGAACTAGCAAGACACCCCTGAGATAGGAGCTCCTTCATTCCTCCTTGTATGTGTAGTCCTTTGAACCCTGTGACACTCGCCTGGTCCCCAGGTGAGACGATCAGGTAGCACACTGCTCTGGGGCACAGCAACCCTTCTGTCCATGCCTTCTCCAGGCAACAGGGAGGTATTTTTATTAAATATTCACTAAAACAGCAACTGCATGCAGGCCTGCTTCCTGGAGCACTATCGTCACTCCCTTCAGTCCAATAAATGCTACCAGATGCAAAGCAGAACAGTTTAAGAAGAGACAGTGGCACCCTCCCTGCTCTGGTTGTGGAAATGGTTATTGGGAGGGCAGGCACCACCAGAAGCAAGGTTTGGGCCGGAACCATTAACATTTCTAGTGCTCCCTGCTCCACTGGGTACCTCCACATTTTAAATGGGTCTGACCCCATCCCGGCTCTGAAAACACGCACTGGATCAGATCACACGGGTGAGGGGATGGGCGCTTGGACACATGCAAGACATCAAACCTAGGTTGTCCCAAGGATGGCAATAAATAGGTATTTAGGAGCTGGGGGGATTATTATGGAGCTGGACAAGGAAAGCAGGCTCACAAGTCCTAGTAGCACCTTTTTGGCTGGTGACTGCCAGGGAAGGCTCAAAGTGACACGGGCGTGTGGTCTGAGTCAGCATGAACTGTCTGACATGGATCACCACTCAGCTTGGTCCTCACCTGCTCAGACTCCCCAGGCACGTCAGCATTTCCCATAATACTTGCCCTCGGTTCGTGCCTAGAGCTTATCCAGTCCCTGCCGGGTTTGAGCCTTCAGGCTGGAGCACACCAAACCTTTTCTGGCCAAGCGGAGAGCTGCCCGAGCGCAGCAGCATTTGCCATCTGCCCTTCGGTGGCAGGGCACCGCAGGGAGAAAGCCCCGATGGCGATTTCTCACCGGTAGTGTTGACAACTAGTTGTTAGTTGGTAGAGCATTCCCTTAAAAATGGACTATTCTATTTGGGGTGCTGCAAGCTAGGTCCCCCTCCTTCAGGGCCATCCAGCCCGGGTGTCCTCTGCACCGCCGCCAGTGCTGCTGGCTCTGTGCAGAAAACCTTCACGAGGCCATGAAGAAAGTTGGGAGCGGCCGTGATGGCACTGACATCAAAGGCACTGCCAGGAACCTGCATTTCCATCTCTCTTCCCAACATTTACATTGAGCAGGTTTGGAGGTCACCATTTCCTTCTGTTCCTCCCACTTCCTAATTTTAGGGGAAAAAATAGAGCAAGCTCTCGTTGCCAACCACAGACACACACCTTCGTGAGAAAAGCTCCGTGATGTAGCAAAGCGGGATGTCTGGGAACATGTTCAGGATGAGCCCATCAGCAGCATTTCCCTGCCGACGACTCATCCCGCCTGTCTAGCCCTGCCCATCTGAGGTTTTCCATAGCTCTAGTCCTGGCTTCTTCCAGACATGGAGCAGCCGTAGGTTTGGGGGTGTCTTCAGGGTCAGTCTGGATTTCCAAGGATTTGAGGTCTAGGTAGCCGAATGCTCTTGCCTGCTCCAGATCTAAGCAGTTACAATCCAGATTGGTCTCTGCAAAAATCTCCCAGCCATTGAGGTGACCTTTCATACTTGAATGAGATTCAGTGGCTGCAAAAATTCAGACTAAAGGCAAGAAGTACATTTACCAGTAAAGGCAGTTAGTCACTGGGACACATTGCAAAGGTCTACACCACATTTACCGTCATGGGGAGATGTTCTTCTTGAAAATGTGGGGCAGTTTATCCACCAGTTACGGGGCCGGACACGGGAACCGCTGGGAGGTACTCTGTGATTTGGATCCTGCAGGCAGTTGTGCTACTAATGGTTCTTTGGTTTATGAAGAATGAATGAATCAGCCTGTGATTAAATTGATGTGAAAACTCCCATGGTGTGTAAACAGAGGCAAACTGCAATTTTCAACTACTTTCAGGTATGCTGACATTGAGGGGATATAATTTTTTTTCCTGTAATTTAATCATACACGACGTTTGCTCCCATCATTTGTAAGTAAAAGTTTCTTACAGACTTAACAGATTGTGTTTCCATCTCTGTTGCGTAAAAACAGTATTATGGACACACACGAAATGGAAATCATAACATAGCATCTCCACTATTTTAAGAGTCATATTGAAACACATGGAACAGATATGCAATTCCACTCCTCGCTGCCTTCAGATTCGGTGCTCTGTGTATTTACTTAGCGCTAGAAAAGGAAAGTGAAAACAAACCCATTGCCTCAGTAAGCCTCAGGAACAGGCTTCGCTTCTGCCCTTTTCCTTAGGACTGGTACCATTTCCAGGCAGTGGAAGGGCTCTGGGCAAGTGAGAGCTGCAGTCATTCCTGAAAGGAGATAACAGAGAGAAAGGGACAAAAAAGGACTGAGGGTCAGGGTGAGAAGAGCCAGTCGAGGAGGAGTAATGGGCAAGGAAGCCAAGAGACAGATCTGAAGAATGATGGCTCTTCTGGAGGGAAAGGCTGACTTGCAATGGGTCTGGCTGCTCCTGCTCCGTGGTGCTCCTGGGGAAGCACCTGCCTCGAGGCAATTTATCCAGCTGTCAACTTGCTTTCACACAAACCATAAATGCATCCTGGGATCGTGACTTTGGCCAGGCACAGGGTGGTTTTCCCATCTCATGATTATTTTCGAAATTTCAGACTTTTTCCCATGTTGCATGGCTCAAACCACTTCCATTTTTCCCACAGAGACCTGGGTGCAGGGAGATGAGGCTCCAGCTGCCAGTGGAGCCGAGCTGCAGAACGGCTTCGGGCAGCCGGGGGACCAGGGAGCGCGCTCCGTCACCACAGCCTCATCGCATTCAGCAAAAGCACTGCAGGTTTTGTGCATTTCCCTACCAGCAGTTAAGGTCTAAATCAATTGGCATTTTCTGTTTTCTTTCTGCAAATTTTTCTACATGCAATTCCAGTTGCATCCGTATTTGGACATCCCTAGAGTTACTTTCATTCGGTCAGGAGTTGTTCTCTTTTTTTCCCACTCCAGCCTTACATAATTTCATTTCCAACCGTCCCACTCACGTATGTAACTGCAGTCGAGAAGCATCGCAAAAACTAGTAAGTGCATGCCAAAAGTGGGCTAGCTGGACTAATACAAGTATTTGGCATGGCATCTCCCGCGTGCATATCAGAGCTGAATTTCTATGTGACTAAGCACATCGGCAGTGGTGTTTGATGGCATCTTTAGAGTACTGCTCCATATTTGTCTTTCCTTCCTCAGTTTGTCTCAGTTTGAAAAAAAAAAAAAAGAAAGGTGGGTTCATACACTGCGTGCTGACAAGACTTCACTATTACGGATGGCAGGAGGGGTATGAGGCTCACAATGCAGCCGAGTACTGGAAAGATATTTGTCACTGCAGATTTTGCTTGTCATATGCAGAGATGACATGCAGATCTCCCCTCTGACAGATTGATAGTCATTCCGAGATGCATCCACCCACAAAAACCACAGACATGCTGCTTTACTCAAATCTTTACTTTAACCACTACTTTGTGATGCAAAACTGGTGGAGTTTTTGGTACTTTTTGTTAAAAATGAAATCTTTATAGGGGTTTTCCAGCATCCTTGCTAGTTACTAAAAACAAATCAACATTAGCCTACTGGATGGGACAACTCAGTTTACTTGTGGGTGGTTTTGACATTCATCTCATTAACATGTTTAGTCTGAAAGAAGGTTGGAAAGGTAGTAAATAAAAAATTGGACGCAGAAGTACAGTATCTCTCCAGAAATTATTCCTTATGCCTCAGTTAAAAAGCTGGTTTCACACAGGTGGAGTATTTGTACTGATTTTACTCCAAATATCAACATCTTGTTCAAAGTTCAAAGATTAGCAATGTGGGTCTTGCCTGTTTGTAAAAGCAAATGCACCGTGCTAAATGTAAAGTTACACTCTACACTGCTCAGGGCCAGGAAATTCACGGTTCAGGCCCAAAATTCCATCGCGGCATGTGAGAACCTGGTCACGTCAGCTCAAAGCCAGGTAGTCTCCAATGAAAACAAAGAGCCACCCAAATCAGTCATCGGTAGGCTTATGGCCCCTTTTGTGTCCTGTGTTGCAGCAGCTACTTGATGCGGTACTTATTTTGGATGCTTTTCACGAGCATCCCTGTAATCCCCTTTGGGCGATCGCAGAGCTGCCTGGAAAAACGGCAAGTGGGTCTGCAGGAGGGTGAAAAACACCCATGGCAATGTCTTCAGATGTTTATGTTGGAAATGTAAAAGGGAAAGTACTCCAAATAAGTTTCTCTTGTTCAGAAATACAATGGGCAATTTAAAAAACCCTGTTAAGCATGTGTGTAGGAGCATTTCCCATTCTGGGAGACAAGTTGAATTGTTATATGGAGCTATATTATGACTTTCCCGACACGGTATCAATCAAGACCCCATTATGTAACGAGGTATCCGTCACACGCGCCCCATCGCGAGTCCCCGCCGCGAGCACGGAGACTGCAATCCCGGCTCCTTTGTCCTGCCCTCTGCCAATTTGCTGCAAAATTGAGGACGAGGCTTGAATTTGCCATTGTGGCGGTCTCAGAGCCGCGGCACCACGGCTGTGCTTTCAGAGCAGTTATTTGCATTGCCTTGATTAGCATGTCACCTGCTTCATTAGCGAAGAAAATTCTCATCCACAGATTCAGCCATTCATGCAAATTGAAGAATACACGGAGATCCTTCCCCTGCAGGACTTTCCATTATTAGCAAAATTGGTAGATTCTTTTTGTTCCTTCCTCTTCGGAAGGTCACTTTCGCTTTCACCTCCAAATGAAAGTTCTTATTTAAAAGACACAATAATCGTCTTCCCAAACTTTAACACGGAGCAATCCTGCTCAAAGAAATCTGATGCCAAATGAAGTCTCAGGTGCATGTACGGTGGGTGGAAACTCCCCAGTTTCAATCCAATCCTTACACTAACTGCCATCTGTCAGTGTCACCAAATCATTAATTTTACTGCTCATCAGGGAAGTGATTTTAGAGCCAAAAAGCTCCCTACTGTGTAGGACCTGGACCTCCTGGGCTCCGCTGAGCAGGTCCTTCTCCTTACATCCTCAGCAAACATCGCCTTTGCTCTGAGCACACACGTGACATCTTCCTTCCTTTTCCTTTCTCTGTCCCTGTTTTCCAGGCTACACAGTCCTGGTTCCTCACAAGTCACGTTTTCCCAAACCTAGAAATCCTTCTTGCTTTCCCCTTTGGCATACCCATACCACTTTTTCTGAAGGTGGGACCAAACCACAAGACCCTCCAGCAGGGCTTTAGGGCACCTTCTGTACATACTCACACCCTGCCCGTCGCCCAGGAATGAGCCACCTTCTCCCACAACAGCACCCACCTTCTGGGGTGGCCGCTGTCACACCTGATCATCCTCCCGGGGTCCCACCTAACCAGCCCCCTTGCTCTCCCCCCACCGCCAGGTCCTTGGTGCCGGGAGGAGCCGGATCCTCCTGGCCACCGCTACACACGGGCTGCGCATCGAGAGGAAAGTCCGCTCCTTCGCCCCGTCCACACCTCCGGCTGCGGTCTGAGAGCGTTAGTTTTGTTTCTTGAAATTATCTCTTGATATTCATAGCTATTCCACCCAATTAACTGCACATGCCAAGCTCAACCCTTCTGAAGGATTCCCCATTTCTGATGTCCCTGAGAAATGCCACTGCAAAACCTTTCTGCAGAGGTGGACAGTGAGAGCCATGTACCTTATCTTACAGCATCTCCAGAAATGATGCTCTGCCTCCCACATCCTGGCTTAAAGAAACTAAAGACATAATTATAGATTCTGATGTCAAGCTTGGGAGATTTTTTTCCACTTGAGAGTCCACGAATTGTGAACCAAGCTTTTTGTGATTTCAAGAGATATTTAGCTTTTGTAGAAAAGAATACCCGAAACGTGGCATTTAAACAGACCCCTCACACAGCTTTTCCTTGACATCAATGACACGTTGCCACGAGGTGCCAGCCCTCGGTCCAGCATGGGAAAGCCCTCACACAGGCATCAGCCTCAGAAGCTGCGGGGTCAGAGCCGCTGCCAGCCAGCAGTGGGTTCCCTCCATTCCTCACCTCCGCTGCCACGGCGGGCAGAGGAGTTCAGTGCATCCAGAATGATCCAAGCCAGAAAGAAAAATCAAAAAAAGTCTTTAAAACCAAACAGCGCAAGAAGAAAAAAAGAGTAAAAATGTATCATGGTTATGCATGAAACCCTCCGCACCGCCAGGGACAAACCCCCCAAGCCAAGGCAGCTGCCCCACGCCGCAGTTCGCTGCTACCATCGGGGCGGTGGCTGCGCTCCGCTGCAGTCGCTGTGCTGCAGCTGTACCAGCGGGAGCAAAAAACCCATCGCTTTTTGCATCTCCCCACATCTCCTGGGAAAGGACAACCACATGTGAAAACACCAGATTTTACACAGCTGATTTTCACACGGATCACTGTGCAGACTGGGGTTTGTGCTTTTGCTGAAGTGCCCAGTATTTTTGCCTTTTTAAGGTAAAAATGAAGCACCGCTGCACACTTGCAGGGATGCCCTCTCAGGCTGGGCTGCTGCTGCAGCCTCCTCCCTCTCACCTGACTGGCAGCGACTCCGGGAAGCCTGACAAATTTGTGTGTGTCTGCTTATCCCTGGATGGCACAAAGGGAAGGAGTGAGTCAGATACATGTGTCTGCTGCTTAGGAGAAAATGAAATCCTGCTCCTTCATTGCACAACCCCGATGGTGGTCGCATCCGTCCTGTTCTCTCTGCATACACCTTGCTCGGAGCCAGCGGCTGCAGGGGGGGAAGAGAGATTTACCAGGATATGTATGGAAATTATGCGTGATTGAGACAACCTCACCAATAAATCCCTGGCTCCAAGACTGCTGGTCAGGCTGCCCTCCCTGCCTCCCCCCGGATGCACTCGCTGTGCCGTTCCGTGATGACCCGTGGTAGGCAGACGCACCCTTCTCAGACAGTTGTGTGTGCGCTGAGCAGATTAAAGATGATTAATTGTACCAGGTAGTTCCTGCTACATCTTAATCAAATACACATAATCAGTGACGCTCCTGCACACACAATACTTGGAGCTGGAGTGGGTTTTTTTTACAACTCTCACACACTCCAGGCTGAGGATGACAAGCCTAAAATATCAGTGGTGAGAGCCTGAAGTATCCAGAACTGGAGGGATCGCAGGCAAGGTTCCTGGGGCAGCAGTGCCTCTCGCTGCAGCAGGAGGAAGGACTCACTCTGGCATTAAAAGACCGATCTGCCCCTCCTGCTCCGAGTGGGAAAAGCAGCGTCCTTACCTGCAAGGCCCCCACCCCTCACTTCTCCAGGGTGCGTGGGAAAGCGCCACAGCAAACACAACCACACAGCGCCTTGGAGGGGGGAGACAAACCACCAGCAGCCTCTGACTGTAGAGTATTTTGCATCATTTATTTAAATACCTATATTTATGCATTTACAAATTTTCATAACTCTGTAGCTTTTTTTCTTTTTTTTCTTTTTTTGTAGACAGTATTGCAGAGAAGTTAGCTTTTGTAAAATGAGGTCCATGTATAAAACTATGCAACGGATTGGAGAGAAAAAAACAACCAACAAGTTTCCTCTCATACTCTCTAGAATCAGAAACCAAAGAAAGTGAATGAATGGAGGGGGAGAGGGAGAGGAAGGGGTGGGACAGACCAACCTCAAACCAGTGGCACTCTCAGAAGCATTACACATGTGCTCAGCTACAGGCCTAACGGGATAGGTTATGTTTCAGTCGGTGCAATGCCTGTTTGCTAAAGCTTTAGCAGGCACGAAGGTCTCTAATGAAAAAATAAAAGGAAAGGATCCTACACACTAAGAATGCAAAAGCCTGGACAGCCTCGTGATAGGGTTTAGGTGTCATGGCACGAAATGCCCGTAGGAGACTGCACCGACTCACCAGTAGTGCGTCCTCATCCCAAACTTCATTTTGCATAAAAAGTTCCCTTTAAGAAATCTTAGCATTTAAAAAACCTGGTATCTGAGCTCTTCTAGCCTCAGTACTTTGAAGAAGTCACTTGAAAAATACCTCCTGCTTTCCTCGTTTGGAAGCTTCAAAGTAATGTTTTGTTTAAATCGATACCAATCTAACAGCTCATGGATTCCCAGTGTTATCTCTGGGAGGAAGAGGCAACAGATATGGCATTGCAAGATATTTACACACATGGTACAAAAATGTCCAAGGGTATGAAAAATCACCAGTTACACAATTTTGCAGCAGCCTCATTTACACCTGTAATTTTATACCATTTATTACATTGTACTAACACACCAGATTCAAAGATGTGCACTCCCTTTAGGACATTCAGGAGTTACAAATATATTGTGATTGCATAATTCATATTGCACAATTGTATAAAAACATAAATACTAGCTATTCTATTTCTTTTTTAAATACAAAATACATGTCACATAGTCAAATATTCTTTTCAAGTGCAATTCAGGTGCTCTCTTTAGTCCTTCCAAGAAAAAGGCAATTTTGATAGTTTTGGCACAAAGTTTAACCTCTGTCCCGTGCCAACGGTTCTAATTACAATACGTATGCCCAAAACTTTATATAGTAGCAGTCATATACATATAGTATAAAAACAGGTTATTTACAAAATGAACTGAACGTACACAGAAGCAGCCTCAGTGGTCGGATCTGAGCTCTGGGTTGGCATTATTCACGCTCTTGTGAGAGGGGTAAGTGACCCCCCTGACTTATGCCGGTTGCTGCGGGTTCACATTCATGGGCGGAGGGTGTCCTAGGAGACCAATGCGCTGTTTCTGCTTCCTCTGCTCTGTCATCTGGAAAATTAAAAAGTTTGCTCATTAGGCCTAGACACTTCCCGTGCGTCAGCTCGCTGAAGGACCCGGCGCTGCCTTTTGTGGTTTGCCTTTACTCTGAAACCCGCTTTCTACAAGCGATGCTCCTCCATCCGCCGTGCCAAGCGCTAATAGATGAGAGAGGCATCTACAGCCCCGTCCCGTGCACTCATCGGGGCTGTCCATGACCTCGCTCGTGTGACTGACTACTGTTTTGCAAGAAAAGAGCTCGGGAGAGCCAGGCGGCCAGCACGAATTAGCGCAGAGAGCAGCTCGCTGAAACCTCCCCCGTTAGAAATTCTTTGTAACCGGTCCAACGTACCAGGCAGACGAGACGCAGCGGGTGGAAAAAAAGGGGCGAGCCCTCAAGTCAGGCTGGGAATACCCTTGCCTTTGCTGGAATAGACTTGAGCGCTCCCGCTCTCATCAGAAGCGAGCCAACATCCCTTCCCATCTGCCAAAAGCCAAGACACAAGGCAGGGATGGGAGTTTTAACCGCCTCACTGCCAGACAGCCAAATCCTTGGCAGTACTTCCAGCAGAGAAACTAACGTTTCTCCCAATTAGTGCAATCATGACCTGAAAATGGATCCTAACTTTTTTATTACCAACATTGAAAAATGGTCACAATCCAATTCTCTGCTCTATTGTTGTTTTTTTTTCTCAAACCTTGGGAGGTTTCTGACAACTTGCATAAGCTGACACGCCACATAAGGAACAAGTCCGGCGTGGGCAGAGTCTCCAGCAGCAAACAGCTGGATCACCGCACGCACTCCCCACGGCTCCCTCTGCGGCCGCATCTCAGCTTCGGAGGCGCCGACACGTGTGACAGCTTGCAGCAGCTGTGCCAAGGAGGATGCCAGGACAGCGCCCTGCCCCTGGACCACCAAGGCGAGGGGAGCCCAACACTGCTTCTCAGGCGCCTGGGCTCTACCGAGAGCCCCCGCACCCTCAGACAACATGCAAATGTATGGCTGTGCCACTGCATGTGGTCCGTGGTGGCATCAAGACAGTGTGCACAAGCAGCCGCGCTCATGTCCTGCTTCTGTTGCTCCTTCGCTGGGGCTGAGCACGCCCGGCTGTGCTAACAGGCACGGCTGCGCCGGGGCCGGCCAGCCGGCTCACCAGGGCTTCGCTGGATCACGCAGCAGCACACCCACGTGCTGGAAAACCTGGCCAGCTTGCCCCATAAAACAATTTTTCATTCAAGCATAAGATAAAAATTGAGAGTATTTTTCTTTAGGAGAATTAACTAAATTTCCTGCAACACTTTTCCTGTAGCACCTACAACCACAATCTAATTTTTTCAGTTTTCAGATACTTTACGACAAATGTCAGCCAATCTAATTGCTCGTGGAAGTAACTCCGGGAGAAGGGAGATAGCATGCTCACACATTTGGTTCATTTATAACACACACACTTGAACATATTTGTTTAAAAACTCCAGCGTTAGCGATGGTGAATAGCCTTCCCGTCCCTGGTCCGGGGTATCTGCTGGAGCAGCCAGCCGGCAGCCGGCCGCAGGTCTGGAGATCGCTGTGGGAACAGGAATTGGTCAAAACAGGCAGTTCTGGGCAACCTCCAAAGGCTCTTCCATGTCCCACCGGCCACACAGCACCGCGCACCCCCCTGCTGTCACTCGGGCTAGCTGGGTATAATTACAGCTCATTGAGCCACTAAGGAAAGGACTGAAATGTGGTAATTCCTCTTGAAACCATAATTAAACTCGACTGCAGCCCAGTGCCTTGCTCATCGCCTGACCCAAGGGCTCATCGCCTGACCCAAGGGGAAGCAGAACTGTTATTTCACCTTTCCAGGAAGATGACCGCAGCCTCCCAGGGACAGGTCACACTTCCCAGCCCTCTGTACCACACTTTTGGAAGACTGCTTTCACAAAAGGCTCGTAACACTTCACAGGCAAACATGAGCAGGAGGAGAGGGGTCTTCCCATCGCTCCCCAGTTGCAGATGCACACACAAGCTACTCCTCTGCTGAGCCAGCTGGGACCTCCTTTAACTGTTTCTAAGATAACCCACAAGCTGGAAATGCAAAGAGGCTTCACTCCAAAAGTGCCCATTCACACTGACCAGCTTCACTGAGCAAACTTAAGAGCCACGATTTCACACAGCCAATAAACTGATTCAGGGGATACATTAAATAAAAATGGAGAGATGAGTAATGACAAGGGACTGTAACAGATTATTTTTCATGCTGTGTAGAAAAAGGGATGGTGCACCCTGATGCAGGTGTATATAGAAGACGTGCCTTTTGAGAAAAGGGAAGAATAAAACAAGCGAGCATAAAGCAGAGAGAGAAATGCAATTGCAGTGTTGATGCCGAATGTTATTAATCCTACACGATACGTAATACTTTGTCTAGAGGGCACAGGGCTGCAAGATGGAGCAACTATAATCTCTATCACATTTACCTGGACAGTGAATCTCTTGCAAAAGCTTTACAGCTGCAGCAACTGTACACCTGTGCCTAAAAGGCAATAAAAGTTACGCACGACATATTGCAGGGGAGCTGTCAGCCACTGGAATAATGCTGACAGGATTAAAAAAATGAAACCAAGGGGCCTGAAGTTCATCTGAGTCAAGCTGGACTCTCTGATAATCATACGTAGCTGCACAGATGCACACTGCCTAGTTCCAAAGGTTATGGGTGAGTTGGAGTTAACTCCGGGAACGGGAGCAGGGCATGTGCAAAGTGCACGAGCAGGATGCGACTGTACGCGCACAGACGGACGTGCTGCCTGCCAGCCCGGTCGGATAAAGCCAACCTGAGCAGCAGCAGCTCCAGCAATGCGTCACCCTTACAGCGACGAAGGTCAGGGGTCCCGGCTGGTGCGAGGGGACTGTCCTGAGCGAGAAGCCGACGTCTATTAGAGATGCCTCCCACTTTCTGACAGTGGAAGATGGTACTGGAAAGGACTTCTGGATGATTACATCTAATCCCCTGCTGTTGCAGACAATTATGTTGTAATCTTTTCTGCACAGAATTAAAGCATTCAAGATTTTAATGGCTCTTGGTGCACTTTGTGAAAGCAGGCATGCTGGATTTCAGTTTCTAACAATTACAGTCTCCAGAAACCTAAGGAGCTTGAAAAGCAAATGAATGAGAGGTTTGCCCTTTATTTAATTACCAGAAAATAAATACAAATAAAAGTTCCCCGGGTTAGTTCCTTTTCCTGGAGACAGTTCCTGATCAGGAGGAGGGATATACTGGTTTGTCACATAATTGGAGCATCCTGCAACTTAGGCAGGGCTCTCAATAATGGTACTTAGGGGAATTCCTAAAAGCTATCAAATTTGACATTAATGAAGCTGGTTTCCTCTTTTGCTTTTACAGTCAAATAGCTCTCTAAAAGCTAAATCCTTCATTCTTATTTTCACAAAGAGCGAGAAGGGTTTTTAGTGCTTGGTCAGCCAAGAGCTGCAAGCTTCAGAAATAAATGCATTCTGGTTCAGAGCTGGCTGCGGCCGATGGAAGGCTCCCGGTGACTGCAGACCACTTTGAGTCAGACCTTTCAACAAGAAGACCTAAGACACATGTTTCAAGATAATTGTTTGCAGGCGAAATAGCAAAACCACTACGCGGCAAGTATTAAAGCACAGACAAAAAGAGCAACTGCCTCTTATCCTCCAGCCTCAAAACCAACAAGAGCAAGGGGGTCTGTGGCACGGACTGAAAATTAATTACAGCCAAGAGCAGCAAGGTCTTCTGCCCCCAGTCCTACACGTTAATCCCTTCCTTGTGCTCTGTGGGGTGCTGGGTAAACGGGCCCAGCTCCATCAGAAATGCAGAGCGTGATCGGAAGGCAGGGAGCCGGGATGGCCGTCAATATTGGCTTCCAGAGACTCATGTCTCCATGAAGGTGACTGGCTTACGGAGAAACCCGGCCAGCCCAGCGCAGAGAGGGGAAGCAGGAATCTGATTAGTATTGGAGAGAGCCATGCCAACTGCGCTACAGTATGCAGATCACACAGATAACAAACCAAATTTGTTGGCCATTTCTGCTGTGGGCAATTCCATTGACTGCCCCGGGATACCAGCATGTGCAAGTCAGCAATTAATTTTATCCAGTGCCGATATCTATATAAACTTAATTAATTGAACCATCTGGCTCAGGTTATTAATCCATAAAGATAAGGAGCTAGTCGCTTTGCCGCCACAAGCGGCTCCCACCAAGGCAGGCAGCAGCATTTGCCCTTCTGCTTCCAGTTAGGCTGCAATCCGTACGGACAACGTGAAGTAAAGCCCTCTGCCTCTGCAGCTTTCACAAAGCCATCGCTGGGTTTGGGCTGGGAAGAATCCCCACCACCCCCTCGAGCCCCAGCCAAGCCAAAAGTTAACACGAGTCCTCAAACTCTTGCTGCAGAAAAAACCACCCACTGCACTGAAAAAATACGCAGAGGTCTAGCAGTGTTCACATGTTCAGCTGCAGCAATACATGCCACAATGCAAAATATTTCTGTGGGGATGTCTAGCTATGTTGCAGTCTAACGCATGGCAGCAGCCAAATGATATCTGCATTAGCAGGACACCGACAGCATGGAGGCGATCAGTGCAAACTAACCCCTCGGGTATTTCTCCAGTTTCTCAGTGGCTTTTGAGGTCCATCAGCAGCCCAGCACCTCTATCACACCCTCTGACTTACAGGCTCATGCTAAGGTCTTTGGGTTAAAACCCAAAACAACAACCACCACCACCACCAATACACACAGGCTCCCTGCACCAGCGAGACTGATTTAACTTCAGCTTTGACTTTTTTCATGCGAGTTTTCCTTTTCTGGAGGTGGCCACTTCAGACTACACCGGTTCAGTTGGCACTGCCAGGCAGGTCAGCTGGGGTACAGGGCTTTGGAAGGACATTCTGTTTGCTCACTTCTTTCCTAAACAAGAGCTACGTTAGAAAAGTTCTTCACGGGGTTTGCAGAAGCCACGGGGCTGTAACACCACTTAGTACAACCGGCTCGCAGACCTTTGTCCTGCCCGTAGCAGCGCGTTGCCATGTGTTCGCAGCCAGCACTCCCTTACCTGGTCCTTAAGCTCTGACAGCTGGCCAGAGAGGTTGGTCACAAGCTTCATGGTGGACTCCAACTTCTCCTGCAAGTTCCTCAGCTCGTTCTGCTCTCCTTCCGAGTCGCTGCTCACAAGCGACATGGCCCGCATCCGAGGGAACCAGTCCAGGTTTCGCTCCTGAGAATCAGACACGAGTTCACAATTAGCGTTTGCCAAATGGAAACCTGCGCCCCAGCGGCTCCACGCAGACAAATCTTTAATGCCACGCGGGGACATTCCTCAGATACACAAGCTCTGTAGTTATTTTCATTTGCATCTTACTGGAAAGTTTGCAAAATTGCCTGCTAGAGGCAATGAGGCACTTCAGACGTAACTACCGAAAATTAAGGCTGTTTACTGTGGGCTTTCCCTTCCCCACAACTCCTTCTCCCCAGCTGTTTCTCCTTCAGATACACTTCAGTGTAATACATGAACACTGGACATTAAACCAGCACAGATTTCATGTCTGGACAAGCATTCTCCAGTGCTAGAAATCCGCTGTCATCTTATAGTCTTTTAATTTGTGTTTGTTGATGATTTTCTGCTGATAAAGCTGGTTTGCTATTTTGGTCAGGCAAAATTTGGCTGTGCTTTCTGATGAAAGAAACCATGTTCTACCTGGAAATTCTTTCATAGTTGAAATCCTCCCTTTTTAATGAAAAAGATAAAAAGAAAAGAAATATTCATATTCCGACTGCTGGCTCAGGCTAAAATGTGGGACAGATTAAGTTACAACAAATGGCTTATTATAAAGTTTTCATTCAGACATACAAGTCCTCTGATATTCCATGTTGAAGTTACGGTCAGGAACCAGTGGACATGTGCTCAGTTTTATTAGTATGTACACAGAGGCTCACACATACACTCACGTACACACCAGTGACGTTAAAAATAAAAGCAGGAACGGAATAGAAAGCCACAAAAGAGGAGGAGGGGTGCACACCGCATCTTGACACCTTAAATTTCAACACCTAACTGGTTTCCTATCTAGTCTGGTTCTCCTCCCACGCTGGAGATACTTTCTGAAATGGAAGTTAAACTCACGCTGGATGAGATAAGGATGTGTGCACTCTCATAGATGACACTGCAACAACTGGTAGTATTTTTTAACAAACCAAATGAAAAGGTAACAGGCTACTGGATTAACAGCATCCCGAACCAAAGATCGATCAACATCACTGATTAACGGCGACCAAAGTTCACCCCGCTTCGCAGGCCAGGCTCTTCACTGGGCGCTCTCTCAAACCCACGGCTTATTTCCATGGCGCTGTACACCACGGCTTTTTGCCTTTCGCTGCCTAAATCTCTTGAACCTGCTCCCCACCTCTCTGCTCCCCCCCGCCATGCTCACTCATTCCCAGGAGCACCCATCCTGCTTAAATCAGTGCTGTGCACCTCTACAGAGAGTTACAGCCGCGTCCTTTCTGCAATTCAGATGCGATGCCAAGACTCATCATCTTAAATTAGTTGCTTCTGATCTGCTCGGAGTTTACTATTGCTGAGATTAAAAGGCAGAAAGCAGGCCCTTTCCCATGCAGCGCACCACAGGATTCCCACATGATGCAAAACTGCCAGGAAGGCTTTTTTCTCCTGATCTCTGTTTACAGGGCAGATGGTTTCTGCTAATAAAAGAAAAAATATATGTACAAAAAAAATACGCCTTTATCAAGACAAGTGCCAAAATATTTTGGACTTTAGGAAACAACAGTCCCACAATTAAGATTTAATAGCAGTAACAGGGAACATTTCACTGCGTTCTTCTAGTTGTAGTAAAACCCTCGTTAGGGAAGAGGGGGCGGGCTCGCCACTTGTGCTCAGGTCCAGTGCCTCCCCCCCAAAAAGCATTTCCCCTCCCCACCCAGGGAAGACAAACTAAACCAACTGCTAGTCCCTTCCCTGCTCTCCTTCAAGCGAGAGGGTTTCAAGGACAATGCAAATTAGACCAATATACAATTTATATCCGCAGGTTTGCCTGGACCCTCAGGCCATGTCCTGAGGTTTCCAGGCAGATGCAGGAGCCGAGCCCTGAAGCTCCTGCCCACCTCCTTACTAGCTGCAGAAACAACCATTTCACTTGCTCCCAAAGAGGCCAGCTTTCCAAGCCCATCCCCAGAGCGCTCCCAGGCCCCGTCCTCGTGAAGGATGCAGTGGTACCTGGAAACACCAACCTTTCCCTACCTGCAACGTTTCATTAATACCCCAGATGTTTTCTAAGGTAACTCTGCAATATGAGCAAACGCTGCAATGGCTGCAGAGGCTGCAACTTGATCGTTACAGGCAGGGAAGGTGACAAGCAGTCTCGGATGGCAAGAGCATCGAACCAGCAACCACTACAGCACTGACAGCTTCTTTCATACTCACTGGTTTTCTGAAAGCCCCAGCTCTAGAAATCACTTGAGTACGGGAAATCTTGGCTTTCACTTGAAAAAACAACAAAGTGCCTCTCTAGCTCTCGTGGCAATGGTCAAAGACGAAAACCAAAAATGCTCCATGCGAACTCTGCAAGCTGAGAAAGGAGAAGGCTAGGGAAAAGGAGACAAGACTCACGCCCCTCCAGGTGGTCTCCTGAGCTGTGAGGATAGGGACTCACTTTTGAGCCTGGAACTGGCAATACCGCTGCTAAATCCCGATCTGTCTGTGAAAGAGTTAACGGGGGCACCTGGAAACTTTCTGCGCAGAGAGACTGGCTTAGGGAAGGACCTCTAGGGAAGGACCTCGGCATCACTTTGCCAAGCCATGCTGTTGGGCTGGCCCTAACCCACGCTCCCGGTCAGGTTTCACATGGGTTGTTGGCACGACTCAAACCCAAAGTTCACCTGGAAACGTGCAGCTGCCACCCTGCAAGAAATAAGGGGATGTGCCCCTAAACAGCCTGGGCAAACACCCCGAGGCGAGGAGCCGTGGGGACAGACGTGCAGCTAAAACTGCTTTGAGGCAGGTAGAACAGGCACCAGTGCTCGCTGAGCCACGCTGGCTGCTGGGACTCTCCGGAGGGGGCAGCGGGGATGCTGCCAGCACACAGCGGCACACCTCTTCCTCCGCCTCCTCCTCCTCCTCCACACACACATTATTTCGCAACCCCTTTGCATGGGAAACCTTCAGCCTGTTCCTGCAACCACCACCAGCACTGCAGAGAGAAGCTGGAGAGCCTGGATGTGACCAGCCTGCTGAAATGCAGATTTCTGCCACAACAGCTGCCCCTGCCCGTGCTGGGGGTGTGTGGTGGGTTTCTTTTCAATAAATAAATAATGATGCCTCAAGCGGAGATGGTGAAAACGGAAATAAGCAGGAATGCAGAAAGGTCAGTCGCTGCCGAGCCCGCTGGGCTGGCGTGCAGCAGCCAGCCCGGCTCCCAGCCCCGTGCCTGCCAGCAGCGCTGCCTCTGCAGAGCGCTTCTATTCAAGGTTGAATAAAAGATTTATATCTTGATGATCTAGTTTCTGGTGAACTTTAACTGAACACCGGGGTGCCTTTAAAGACACAGCCTTCCATCTTTTGCTGAGGTTTTGGTAGTTTTCGAGAGGCACTAAGCGAGCCGCGAAGGCAAAGGGTCCCGCCTGGATCCCTTTTTCCCTGCCTGTCCCTGGTCCCACCGCATGCCCTGCCCGGCTGCTGGCACCTCGCATACCAATGCAGTTATGCACTGTCTGCTGTGGTCCTCCTGCAAGCGGAGGCACCGGGATCCTGGTGTGCAGTCAGCTCCCTCTTCCCGTCACAGTCGCAGCTTCCTCTGCTTCAACAGACGAACTGACTAAAGCCGCTGACGGAAGCCGGCTAACCACAAGTGCTGGGTTTCGGGTTAGCTCTTTTCTAGGTAAAGTTGGAAAAGTCCCTCTTGTAAAGTAAATATCATTAAATCTCAGACATGGGGGCGACGCTGACCGTCCACGATTGGAAATTTGAAAAAGAGGAAGCGGCGCTGCATGATGCAGATGCAATTCATTCTGAGAAGCGTCCGCTCCTCCCTGCTTCTGCCGAAGAGTTTATTCTAAGAAAGGTTTCTGAGGCAACCTCGGCGCGAGCCGTGCCAAGAGATGCATTAGCCCCGCTCCTTGCGCAGGAGACAGCCGCTAATGGCAGGGACCGGGGCTCGTCCTCACCTCCCGGCAGCCCGAGGAAGTCACCACTCCTCTTCTGGGTCTCCCTTTATTCAGCTACTCCTGCGCCTAATATCCATGGGGTGCTGAAGGGCTAACCCAGTGCTCACCACAATAAATCCCTACAGCCTGCCATCGGAAGGCTGCCCAACAGCCATCATTTAGCAGGGGAAGGCAGCGGCCGCAGATTTCAGTTTCTGTCACATGTCATTAAAAATCATATCCATACAGCTGATAAACAGCTTTGTGAAGCGCTTTGAAAATTAGTTTTTTTGTTTGTTTGTGGTGAGATGAAACTCCTCTTGGTTCTTTCTTGGGCTTCCTGGAAAAAGCCCCACGTCAGGTTCTCCCTCTCCTGCCAAGGGCTCACCATCACTTCTTCCACACCAAGCTGCACTTCTCCCCTCTCCATAAAAAACAGCACCCGACCGTGTCCTCGCTCCACACTAGGATTATTTTCAATTCCTCACATGCACCACTGTCTTTAAACAGGAGGCTGCTGAGATAAGGTTAGTGGTATAAAAATCTCCTTTTTCACTGTTGCCACAGACGAGATAACTAAGCGGCTTTTACACTAGTGCAAAGCAGGGAACCTGGGAGACAGGCACCATTTCCAAAGGTGGAAGATGACCGTGTCCCTGTATGAAACGATCCCCCCTGTACACCCCTGTGATGCTGTGGGTGGCTCGCTTGAAGCAAGCGTTTTGTTTACCAGCAGCAAAGTTACCCCACCAAGCATCACCCAGCTTGGTGCGACCAAGGCGGCGGAGGGCCCTGGTGGGAATCCCTGCAGGCCATCTCCTTACCCTTGCAGAAGGGACAGTGCCACCTCTCTGCGGCAGCCTACTTCTGGCTGTTTGGATCTGCATTTGAAGTGGGACATGTTAAATCACAATCAGTTGGGCAGGACAAAACAATTAAGCATGCAAAGGCTGAACAAACAGCTGCCGGTGGCCACGGCTGCCGTCACCCACCTCCTCTTGTGCAACGCATCCGGCACGGCCGGGGCAGCCTGCGGACCACCCCATGGCATGGCATGGGGTCACGGGCACTGCCGGGCTGGAGGCAGCACTGATGACTCAGGGGACGGCCACCTCGCCCCAGCCCCGGGCCACCTCCTCAGCACACACAGCCCCACGGGGCTTTTTTGTCCTGGCCAGCGTTGCAGACCGAGCAGTTTATTTTCCCCAGCGTGCCACCCTCGATGGTTTCCAGCTGGAAGCCTTCCCCCTCTCTGCCAGACCCCAGCAGTAAGGATGCGGCGCCCAGCCTGCAGGCTGCTTTGGGATCCACCCGCACCCCAACATGTTATGCAAACAAACCATTCCACCAACATTACTCCTGTTTCCATCCACCCCAGGTCCTTGTTCTGCCACACACTCAGCCAAAGTGACACCTTTGGACTCGTCAGTGAGAATGCTAGCCTGATATTCCCAGCACAGATGCCTGCCCAGGTGGTTTATATCAGGGAAAACCAAGAACTCGGCCACATAAGGTTAATACCAGCAACAGGAGGGTGTTTTCCCTGCAGCACGCTGCAGGGCACGCCAGCTCGCACAGCTCCGGAGGGAAGAGCCCACTAATGCTGCGTGGGAAAGGTGAGGTTGGCCAACCATTGCTCCCCGTGCAGTTTCTGGTTTGCACCTTAACGCCGATTTCAAGGGTGGAATGAGTTGCTTCCCTATCTAAATGCAAAGCTCAGGACCCGTGCCTATGACACAGTGTTTCCAGCAGCCAAGGGCCTTCTGCCAAACACACCTCTTGGCTCTTCTATCCCTCTGCTATTATTTATTGTTTAACCCTGTAATTATATGGGCCAATTCCAGTAAGGTATCTCAAGATGCAGCTTGTTGGGAAGATACCACCAAATTAAGCGCTACTGGTTGCTGGTTCAGATCCTGACCTCCTCAGTCCTCCCGGCTGGCACCCAGCATCACTGCAACCGGGAATCCTGAACCCCCAGTTTCCTCATCTATAACCAAGCCACTGCGTGCAAGCTATTTGTACGGGCTGCTCTCTTCTGCATCTGCAATTGTTTTGGTAACTATTGATATGACAAATCTTTCCAAGTCGATTTTGCCCCAAAGTACATGATTTCCAGGCACAAATTAAAGACGAAAGTAAGTTTCTAATGCTTTCTCAGACTGTAATTTTGGCTGTACATGTCTTTCACCACTGCTGGAATCATTAAACCCCTTTTGAAATGCTTCGGGTTTGAAGCATCGTGGTCTGCCACTTGTCATTCCCAGAGGTGCTGCAGTTCTAATCCAGTCTTGGCCACCTCCAGCCAAACTATATTTGATGCAGAGCCTGGGGACACAGTAACCCTAAAAGCCAATGTCACCTGAGCCTTGTGCAGGCTGTGAATCACACACACCTGCTGAGTTTCAGAGCACGGTGACAATCGTGGCTGCATGTTCAGCTCCTTAGGAGAGGCTTCAAGTTGAACTTGCACTTCTGTAAGAGTGTAATTTTAACAGCCTGACACTGATGATACCTTGCCTTCGCTTACTAGGAGGCTACGTCTTGGCAGAAGTTACAGGCTACACTGGACACGCAAAACAGTAATAATATTTTCCAATTACACTATAGCACATAGCTCCAGACAAAAAGAAAAAAAGCCCAATGATATCTTTAATTCTCCAATTTTGTACACAGAGGTTAATTAGGGCGCAAGAGGAAATCTTTAGCCTTCATTTCCATTCCAAATTCCTTTAAGGATATCTGCACCATCACCCCTATTTATAAATGGTTCATTTCAAATGACAACACCATCCAGTTGAAGGTTCAGGACTCAGCGCTCTCGATCCGGACACGGGAGCTTGGGCAATCCCTTACACCTCTCTGCCTCGCTTTTGTAATAAAGGTTAATGACATGTATCCTGCTTGGTGCAACACTAGATTAAAAATCTGTGGAAACTGCAAGAGGTAATTAGGAAGATTTTGTGCTAAAAACTTTCCCAAACAAGCCTTTATTTTTTAATATGCACTTGTGCGTGCACACAAACACTCAGAGCCACGCGGCTCTCCCCCACACCGATTGAACACCAATGCAAAGGTGTACACGCAGACCCCCAGGGCAGGGTATGTGAGAATTGCACAAGCAAGTATGTGTCTGTGCAAGTGACAGTGCACTGCAGCTGCGTGCACAACAGCTTATGAATGCGCACAAAAGCGAAGCGTGTATGTGGTTTTCTATGTATGTATCGAGCTTCAGACTAAGCACTTTTACATATTATAAATGCCTGCAAACAGCTGTGCGTAGCAGACCTTTGCCAAGACTCAAGTGACAGCTGTACTGATGGGGCTGCTGCTAACGAGGCTGCCGCAGTAACTGCAGGCAAATGCAGAAAACTTAAGAAGAAATTCTCAAGACAGGGTGGGTAGATAAGAAATTTAAATGAACTAATCTGTAGGGAGTTGCACCGAGTTCACATTAGTCATTTGGGTGTGGATGTCAATGTCTGGCCAACACGATAAGTGGGTCCCCCCACCTCCTACACACATGGTATTATTCAGACATCACCTGATCTTCCCTGGTGACTACAAAGCCACACAGCAGCTGAACCTTACGCCTTTGTTCCTGGGAAAGGCAGGAGGCACCGGACTACCAGCTCTGCAGCACCATTAACATACTTCCCAGATAAACACTTTTCAAAAGGCATCGATCCATCTTGAAGCCTGAGTATCTTAAGTGCACATCTGCAGTGATTTAGCCAGATGAGCAGAAGTTAGGTCATCAGGAGGGCTTCATAAACACCAAGAATTAAAGACCATCGCTATTACTGCTAGATGTTTTCTCACATCCTACAGTACCGCCTGTGATGTTAAATAGATATTAGGAGGCAGCTCAAGAATGCCTTTCGAAGGGGAGCTGCTTCATGCTAAGCTTCCGTCTGTCATCTCCTGAAATCCATGAGGTTATCAACCTCGCCAGTGCTGGTAAGGACTTCAGGACAGCGGGTGAGTCACCGCAGCAGCCCGGCTGTGGAGTGAGCTCAGCTTCTACATCAAACAGAACCAGCAGCCCCATTCCTCCCCTTGCACTGCTATAACAATTCCCAGCAAAGATTCTTAAGATATCCCAAGTTTTACATCATATATGGTAGCAGGCACATGCTCGCCTTACTGATGGGAGTATTATCCCTATCTACAGGGGGAAAAGCTGGCGATGAATTCCAGGACTCCTATCAGGAGCCGGGACTTGTAGCTACAAGACCACTGCCAGACAAGCCCTGGCTGCCCGGCGGCAGCACACCAACACACCGGGGAGCGTGAACACAGCCCGTCGGGGATCACAAGCACCGACAGACCCACACTCCTGTCCGAAAAACGTCATGGAAGTTATCGTTACAGATCGGTGTGAACAGCACGGTGGATTAGATTTTATTCTGTCAGATCACTGGGGGGTTTTAATTCTTATTTTGATCAGGCTTACAGCGTTCAAAATACTTCTAAGCCTTAAACTCTGTTTCCAGGCTTAACTGTTGACTTCTTTGTGCATGCTGTGTTTCAGCTTAATGAGCTTCTATCCACAAAGAAATATAAAATTCACTAAAGAAATGTAGTTAATCATTGATTTTCAAGGCTACAATTTCTTTCTATGCCGGGTCAGATTCTTGCAGCGTACAAGATGAATTTATGGGCAAGATTCAGCTCTGCCAGCCCCAGTACAGTGGATATCCTCAAAATTGCCTTTCTACACACATTATTTTTAGACAAGAAAACATGAAAATTCAAGATCACTCTTAAAGCTTCTGCATATTCACTAACCAGCATAAGTGAAATTGTCCAGGATTCTTTTGATACCACAGTGCTTAAAAATATCTTTAAAGCACTGTACAAGCCACACTGGATGCGACTCACAAGCTGATGGTGGATATAATTTTAGTGTCCTAAATTTTTTATTTGTTATTTTTTATTGGTTGTTTTTTTTTTTAATGTTCTGTTGTGTTGGAACAACCCACAAATACTAAATGGCAGAGGGAATTTTTTTTTTTTTTTTTTTACTGTTGCCAAAAGGCAGAAATCTAAGAGTTTCTAAAGATACTCTGTTGGGAGTCAGAGCAAAGGTGAAGCATATTTGAGGTGTATTCTGTCATCACACTATGATGGGGAGCACAATATGCTTCCTACCCTCAACTACTAGAAATGGGTATAAATTGCAGCTGAACAATGGTACCACATAAACAGCCCATGGAAAAGACATGCCCCATCTTTGTCATTATCAAAGATGTTAGAGTGCCACCTTCAGTCTGAAATTGTGGGGAGAAAATCCCTTTTAAATCTCACCGTGCCATAAGTAGGCTTCCCAGGAGAATCTGGTAGCTGCAGACATGAAGCAACCACAGGTTCCCATTTGCCCTCTGTACAAATACGAAATAAACCATCACCTCCAACGGGTCAGTCTCAGTCTTTGGAACCACTGACATATTTAAGGCTTTCCTTTTGCCCATCCTTCTAGATTCATGGGATGAGACAGAAGGCTGGAGTAAAAGATGAACTATGCCCCAAGTTACTCACAGATACACCTTCGGCAGAAAAAAGGATTTTCTGACTCTTACACGAGTATTTAAAACAGGTCTGGTAGAGAAATATATTCATCATGTTTTGCACTCAGATTTTCTAGGGCAGAAAAGAATGTTTTTAATGTTAAGGGATGATGGAAAGAAATTGCTTCTGATTTCCAGAGTAAGCTTTGCCAGATCAGTCCTAAGGAATACGTCAACTGCAAAACGCTGCTGGGAACCACGGTGCCAGGGCAGCAGCAGCCAGAGCTGCCCCAGTCACGCCTGTGCCGGCTTGTGGCAGACCACTGATGTGCAAAGCAAATTTACTTCCTATTCCACGGCTCGTACGGTTGCACCACGCTTTCAAAAGCATTGCAGCGAGACCCTGCTGTTAGTTCTCAATTTAAAACTGGCTCATGAAATGCAAAAAACCACCAACTACAAGACCTACTCCAAGCTTCTACCTAGAGCATATAGTTATATAAAATTGCATCTGCATGAGACACTTGGTCTCTGCATAATTTATCCATATTCCCATTCAACACATAGTAATTAGCTCTTGCTGACACCTCTATGAATGGTAATTCTGATGAAAGTTCTCCAGTTTTTGTGTTTATTGGTTCATTGCAAACATATTCTGTGACTAGTTTTTCATTCTTATCTAATTTAAACTGTTAATCTGAAATAATAATTTGGTAATAAATTGTTCGTTAATCGAAAATTTTTTTAAAAAACCTACTTTTAACACTACACAACGTGGTCTTTTACAAGCAGAAACATTTTAAAGAGTACAGTGCTCCCCCCCCTGAAGTAATGCTTGCTGCAGTGGGATAAATAAATGGAGCAATATAATCAGTCAGACTAGAAAGCAGCAGTGATGTACTTAGTTATCTCACTGTGCTAATCCTCTATCAGGTGACTGCTCACAAGATTTCTTTAAGCCCTCATTACAGAGGCAGAAATCCAGAACTAGAACATACACTGTAGTGACCCCAAAGTAACATGTTTAACCTCTAAGGGATCTTGGTGGGATTTCCACGCTGACCGGGCCATGACAAATTGCCCGCTTAAAGGAAGGTCGTACCTCTGCAGCACAAAAAGCCAGAGACAAGCGAGAAAAGTATTCTGCTATTTATCCGTCTGAAGGCAAATAAAGAAATAACTAATTGAATTGTTATAAACCAGAAAGAGCTTTTGCTAACCACCCAGAAGACACACAAATTAGTAATTGGGGTTTAGGATCTAATTCCAGGAGCTCTGAACCTGCACCTTGGCAGAGATGAGGCTGTTAAATCTCTCATTAAGGGGCCTTGCAATTGAGCAGATACCAATTTTAGTTTTTTACAATAATAAGCTAAAATAATGAGAAAACAAATCCTGCAAGTTAGTTTAAGATATTTATACTGGGACAGGTTATAACCTGTTTGTTACACTTCAGACACTTCCACCAGCCTGAAAATAGTCCCTTAAACATCAGTTTTCACAACAGAATAGCTTCTCTTCACCTGATTTAAACCCACAGAGACTACCACCTAGCCATCCGCGCTCGCTGCCATCTGCTCCAGCGTACACACGGAGCGGTTCAGAGGCTGAGAAGCTGCAGGTACGCGGATGCAAATTGCCGTGTGACTGCAGTGCTGCAGCACATGTCAGCTCCCACGAGTGCCCCTGCCTGCACCACCCGTTCGCAGCGCGCTGCAATGTGCTGCCATCAACGCAGTGTCTTTTATCAAGTCGCCTTGCCAAGTACATCTTAAGTATATTATCTTTAGAAGATGCTTCTAAAAGGGAACGCATCAGATTAAGGCTATTGCTGTAGAAAAAGTCTTACTCCAAGTTTTTGCTTGCAAAATAAATACAACAGAGTACTATATTTACCAAATAGGCTAGTAGAGTGGTCTAATCTAGAAGGGGTGGGGTGGGGAGGAAGAAAAACTCCACACTCACCTTGATCATTTCTGCCACGTAACTTTCTGGTCCTGTATATTCTGTTGAATCTTTTACTTTCACTAACACAATAAAGCACAAATAATGCCACATATTGTGCTCTTCTTTAATGTGCTCTTCAAATGTGACTGTCTTGTTATCAAACTTATCTCTTTCCAAACCTACAAGAGTGACAAATATATAACCTTTAGTATTTACAAACTGGAACTAAGCAGATGAGCTCTAAGAACAAAACTAGTTTCTACAGTCTGCTGCACTTCTTAACAGCTGCAATCATTCTTAAATGAACGCTGGATAACAGGGATAAACTCTCTAACAAATGCCCCCAAGGTAGTCAGAAGAGGAAAGAAGGCATAGCAAGTACTGCTCACGCTCATTACACGTAACAGAAAACTTTTGGTTAAAAAAAGGTAGCTACCTTGTATGCAATCAGTTTGTCAGATTTCATAACGCGTCTCCTATTTTTAGGCAAAATGATAGCAAAAGCAACATTTGCTTTGCCGCAAACTTCCAAAGGTTACTTCTGTCAGTCTGTGCGTTATGCAACTTCTGCGTGGCCATGTCATTTAACCGCACCGGCTTCAAAGGCTCGGCAGCGTAATTCCCCATCTACTGATGGGAAAAACTTCCACAAGCACTACTCAGCACTCTGCACCCTTGGAAAAAAAACAACTGTTTGTAAAAATCTCTTCCTTTCCAATAGGAAACTATTCTTTGAAGCACAGGAGAAAACAGAACCCAAAGGTTCGAGGAAAAACGGCACACTGAGCATGCATTCCCCATCTCCTCCTGCTGCCAAGCTCCTCTGCACATGGTACCCAAGAATATCAACCAGCTGAGGAATGCAAGGTAGGAACAGCCGGTAATTCAAGACTTCTCTTTCCTGCGAGTTTGCAGCTATCTCTGACAGAGTAACCCCTTTTTCTTCAGTGTGTTTCTGTACTTACCACAAATAAAGCAAGTAGTTTTTAAAATTTCTTCTTTCTTCTGTTTTTCACTCCTTAAATCAGCAAAAGTGTCAATGATCACGCCAAAAATCAGGTTAAGGACAATAATGATGACCATGAAGAAGAATAACAGATCGTATATCACTCTAGCAGCGAAGAGAGGTTCCTGCAAGATACATATTTTAATTATTAACAACCCAAACACATGCAACTTCTAACTCTTAACGTGCCTTTCTAGCTCAGCAAGAGAGTACGCTGCCCCACAACCCCTCCCAGTCTCCATTTCTCATGCTCTCAGGCAGTAACTTACAACTGAAAACATTAAGTGAAACTAAAATGCAAGATTACTGAAAGAGAAGCCAAATTAGTCAGCTACCAGTATGCCACCGCTACAGTCGCTCTTTCTGCTTACGGTGGCCAAGTCTGTCCTCTTCTCTCACACACACTGAAATTTGTTCCCTCCTCACCCCTGCCCTGCAAGCCCATCCAAATTATATCCTTACACAAACCTGCCTATATATCAATATAGTATCAGTGTTGACCATAAAGTCTTTTAGTGGAATTTAATAGTATCGTGTTTCATTTACGCTAACCACCATGTATGTAGACATCAAGTTGGGCTCCCCAGCACCCATTTCATATCTATTGCAGCCCTGAACACACAGATACCCAAACTTCATTTTCAGAACGACCCTGCCAGTCAGGTGCCAAATTTTTATTAAGAATTATGTAACTTCGGAACTGTTGTAAGCTGAAAATAAGGCTAAATACTGGAAAACACTTTGAAATTGCAGATCATACAGAAAAGCATTCACTCTGACCTAGACTTGTCCTTTGGCCCCTAACGTGGTTGTGGGGAGCGACAGCCTGAGACTCAGACGGGCACAAACAGCCAAAGCAGCAGCTACGTGGGCAGCTTTGGGTATTATGAAAAATTCCTGCTGCTTTGACTGGTCCTTGCTCTCTGATGGTGGCTCCAAACAGCATCCTTACTCCCCTGCCCACAGTCCCAGCTCCAGCCCGTCTTGGTCCCTGTCCTCTCATCCATTCCCCGTTTTACACATCTTGCCTTTCCCTGGGGATGCTCCCCACAGAAACTCACACCACTACCACAGGATCAGCTGCCACTGCATTTTCATTCTGCTGCCTCATGCTACTCTTTCACTAGCTTGTACTTATTTCTTCAGATCCAGAACTCCCAAAGCAGGGGCTGTTGGCTGTCCCGTTTCTGTTCTTTTGGGCCCCATCCTGGACAGCCCTCAAGCTAAAAGCGCCCTAAACAAAGGATGGGCAGAAACTTGTTCGAGCTGCCTGTTCTTTAATCTGATACTACAGAGATTTAACTGTATTGCACAGAGAGAAAGAGGGGTCCCTTCCAGTTGCGGTGTATCCTACATCTGTTTCAAGGGAGTGTGTACACATGCTCCCCAGCAGAACTAGATCCCCAGCCCTACATGGTTATCACTCTTCCCGCCCCCATTCAGTGATAATTTACCTCTTTGGATGGTTTCCTGAGCACATCACCTACTCCACCCCCACTCCTGAGCCCATGACTCAGTACAGTAACAATGCACATCAGTAACGTCTCGCACGTATGCTCTTTATTCTCTTCCTCCATTTCTTCAGCAATCAGTTCTGTTAACACAGCAAGCAAAGACACGTTTCAAAGGCAAGAAGATCAGTTTTAAATAATTCTCTCCATTCTTTGCTGGTTATGCTCACTCTTCGCTTTGCAAAAACTGCCAGATTTCCAGCCAGCACTGCAAACCTCCTCAGCTCTTGCAAAGAGCCGACCATGGGAGCTGGTCTCTGCTCTGGCTCCAGCCTGCCCTCCTCTCCCCACCAGCACAGATCCCTCTTGTGCTTCAACTGCTGTCTTTGACTTGGTTAAATCTCTCTTTCCATTTCTGTTAGCATGCATCGCTCAGATCACCAGATGCCTGTTTATACAGAATCATAGCTTTTTGACAGCTCAGAGGACAAAGTGTTGCCTCTTACACTCTCCCTTGGTGCCTAACAGATTGCACAGCCTTTGGGCTGCACTCAAAATGGCAACTTCGACTTGTATTTTTCAAATGGCTAAAATATCACTGCTTATGGAAACGGCATTTTACTAAAAAAGTAACACACTTTTTTTGACCCTCTCTTCATTTGGCTGAAGCCTCCAACTTCACTGTTTCAGTTGCAGAACTGCTAGAATTAATTACCTAATCTTATATACTCTCCCTGTACCCATTAAAAGCCTCATGACTTTTATTTCATCATAAAAAAGCTCATGAGCACATCCCACCTTCCCACAGACAGCCTCAGAAACCCCAAATCCCCATGCAATCCAGAAATAGCCAAAACCCAAGATGGTAGAGAAATGGCCGAGGATTTGGGCATCATTAATATCCCTGGCCATGTAAGACCCTGATTCAGGTTGATTATTTACAGTATAAAACTATCTCTGGAGTTTTGCCTTCCGCAGCCAGAGTGTATAAAGACCAGGCAGCACACTCCTCCTAGAGCTGAATAAAACAGCTATTCTTGTATCAATGCTGAATCTTAGTTTATCAAAGAGGACACTTAAGCAAAACCGAGCCATCCATCTCCTCTTGCGAGCAGGGGCTGGTGGCCATTAATGACCTTTGAGACATTTGACCATGTAAGAGCTCCGCTTCTAAGAGAAATAGTGTGGTTCTGTCTGGCTCTCACAGCTAGCATCGTACATCTCCAAGAATTACATTATCTAGAAAATAAAACTGAAATATTTCAATACCCAATCTGAGGCTGGCGATTATGCTACAAGTAGTATCTCACATGCACTTTTTTGATCTCAAAACCCCCCCGAACCCACCCTGTCTGCTTGAATCCACTGAGTACTTCCTGCCATGATATTAAAAACAATTTCCCTAGTTAGCTAGATAGAATAATGCTGACAATAAACAATGTTCTGCTCCATATTTCACAGGGTATTATCCTCTGAGATCACACTTAATAGCCTAATGTTTTAAAATAATAAACTTTACAAAGAGGTAAACTGCATCACTTCCTTCTCAAATTGATGTAGAGCATTAAAGAATATGACAGTGTTTTATCAAAGTATGGTTTAGTTCTAAGTTTCTCCAGTTTAATCACTTCATGTAACAAATGTTATTTATGCCACTGGCCGAAATTAATCCTATTTTAGGTTTGACAATCTCACGATAGCTTTGTTCCCAAATTTATTACATAGGATTTTTTTAAGACGTTGTTATTTTTTTTAAATTTAAGGTGCTTAACTACAGAAAGCGTGGAAACTCAGGGTGCAAGTTACAAATTCAACAGCAGATACTTACGGTCTGAAGGAATGACTGAAGAACAGTTTTCACTGCTACCTGCTTTGCATACATCTGAATACAGAAACTCTCCGGTCATGGTCTCACCTGGTTCTGTGCGATCTAAAAACGGAAGGCGATGAATCAAACAGATAGTTTAACGTTACTTCTCAGATATTAAGGTACCCCATCCCATGCAGTGAGCAATTACTAGACAGATTTAGAATAGTATATTATCCTAGAGTTTAGAAGGGCACAGTACTTTCCGATTTACACATTCAGTGATTTTAAACTGAAGCATAAAATTCTTCTCATTTATATGAACTGGAGACCACAGTTGTGCATTTATTTTGCATCAGCTCCAAAGCTGAGAGTAATGGAAATTGTTCCAAAAACACTACGTTCTAGTGCACAGTCAATTTTCAAGGTGCCTTGAGAACTTGCCTTTCAATGCCTTGCAAGTATCAAAACAAACCTAGTGCCACACAGTAACATATTTTTGGCATTTCTCCAGCTGAATGGAAACGTGAAATAACAGGGTCAGTGAGTTTTGGGTCTCTCACAGGATCAGCAGGAAAATTAAGAAAAAAATAGTGGGAATGTCAAATAATACTTGTCTGAATAGCTCAAGTGTCAGAGGAAGAAAAAAAAAGAACAAGACAAAACCCAAACCTCTCCTCTAACAAATTTCTTTTCTGTGCTCCCCACTCATAGGGTTAGTTGCTTGATGCTGCAGGGGGGGGAACCCCCCCCCCCAGATTTTAACTTACAATAGGCAGCCTAAGGCCAGCACAGAGAAGTCTGCTGTGGGGTTCAAACTGTAGCAAGTATTTCAGGCAGGTTAATACAGTCTGTAACACCAGAGAGATAAACCTCTACTTCACAGAAGCATGTCTTTAATGTCCTTCATTTATATTCACTCTGTTACTTCAGGTAAAATATTGATTTTTTTAATGCTGAAGCTAACCCCTCCCCTTACAAGCCCATATAAGCATTCAGTATCTGGCAAACCAAGGCAGAACTGAATTCTCCCAGCACAGAGCCTTCTCCACGATGGCCTACCTACAGTCTGCTTGTAATTAACCTGGGGGAGGGAGTAGGTGTAGCTGAATTAGATATTCTCAACTGTTTCCGCAAACAGAGAGGGGAGAAATCTCAGCCGTGTGCAGAAGAGCCCAAGTGCCATCTCCAGGGGTTCCCTTCCCCATCCCTCTTCATGCTGCAGCATATTGAAGCGTTTCGTAAAAACGCTGGGGTACCCGTTTGCAGAAATCACTTTTGGTTTTTTTTTTTTGATTTTATTTTCTATTTCAATGTGTCCTTTCTAAGAAAGAAATTGTCAAACTGGAGAGGTGATCAGCATGTCTCGCAGCATGCCCCAGGGAGCAAAAGCCCATCACTTTCTTCAACAGAAACGGGCGAAATGAGTCGATGGCACTAACCTGGCAATAACGTTTCGTTAGGGAGCTTGTCTACTTCCAGGATAAAGTCGTCTTTGAAGAAGAGGTACCCCACTATGGAGAACAGGTAGACCAAGATGAGAGCAAGAACAGCAGTCAGGATGATGGAACGCCCGTTGCGAGTGACGCTCTTGATCACGTTCAGCAAGGTCTCTTCCCGGTACACCAAGTCAAAGAGCTGGGGGACAACGAACAACAGCAAAGGCTGCTTCTCACACGTACTGCCAACACCACTGGTGGCATCCACGCATTGGCATAACATGGGGCAGCGCGTTAACAATACCAATCTGATGTTCTGAAGAGCATTTAAAGCACTTTTTAAATTTTTTTCCCCTGCTTACAGTTATCCTAACGTATTAGCAAAGAAAAATATAGCAGGGGGCAGGGAGATGGGGTCCCTCACCCCCACTGCACCAGTCTGGTGCCACGCACTTTGAAAGATGAAGAATGGAGGCAGCTGCACCCTCCTCTTCATCTACACCTCACGGACGCCAGTCCTCAGCAGCAGCCTGGGAAGAAGCCCCTGCCTGGGGTGAGGGCAGGTATTCTTGCTTAAGTGCTACATATAGAGTGGGTGCTTCAAACACAAAGCTGCTAACGCGTACTGCTGTGTCTTTTTTGTAGTGCCAACTGCCCTGTCACAAGCTCAAAAGAGCTCATTTCAAAATGCAATTAGCTATTTTCTTTAAGTCTTAGTTTATTGAATGTATAATTAAATAAGCACTATTTTTTTTGCCCCAAATTCTTTGTTTAAATTTCTTTACAGATGTTTCCTTCATTTTTTACTCCTCTGGGGCTGTGACAATTCACCAGCACAGCCCGGGCAGGTTGCTGGCTGACAATGAGAGAACTGGTACTTGTTAAACTGGACCTACATGAACCCAGAAAATAACTAATGCAGGTACCAGAGGGTGTAGCAAGCATTGAACAAAGGGGCCAGAATAGAGCATTTTGAATTGGATTTAAGGTTTGCTTTAAAAATGACACATCTTCTCCGCCAACACTAGATACAATCCCTTCAGTGCTTATTCTTAGAAGCATTGTGCTGCACAAGATGAATTCCACCCCAAACAGTAAAAACACATATGCCAGCCATCGGCGTCAGTCAGGTGAAGTCTGGAGTCTAGCTACAGCTAAGGAGACAGCCCAAAGCTAACTGACTGCTCCAAAAGCACGGCCACTATGTTATAGTTACTGACAACAACAAGGTAAACCATCTTCAAAGACTGTGCGCCTCTTACTCACAGCATGGCAACTCCAAAAGTGCCCCCTGTTCGGCTAGCATTTCTATGACTAGACTTTTCCATTTTTATTTTTTTTTTTTTCTCTCATGTAAAAGCTTTTACGACCTTAAGGCTTAAACTTTCACCAGGTATTGGTATTACTTGGTCATGACATTTTAAATTGTTTTATTATCTTGGATGTCAGAGCAGGGTCATAGGTGATGCATCTAACCTAGAAAACATACACCTTCAAGTCTGAGAAGAGGACTAACATACATAGGGAAATGTTAAATACCTTCATTGCAACCACATACACATTTACTGTAATGAGCGATTTTAACTAAAGTTAACCTTAAAACACCTTAAGAACAAAAAAGTCTCTGTTTGTCCGTACGGAAGAAGAGATGTGGCGGGAGTCCCGGAGCCTCCCACCGCAGCATCTCCCAAGCAAAGCCTCCAGCGTGCAGCCCCTGGGTGCCTGCACAACACTCCCCCAGCAGCAAACCACAAAGCCAGCGGTGTGTGATGCATCTAGAAATGCCCGAGATGGGGCTTTACAAACACAGACAAAAAAAACGTTCTGAGGGCAAAGCAAATACCTACCAACAAACTATAAAAGAATTCATGTACGAAGAGCCCCAGAGCGCAAATCAGCAGGTACAGCAGGTGATAAAGAAACTCTACATCCATGATCATCGCCTTGTATCCTCTAGTGAAGGTTCCACAGTTACCCACGAAACTCATCAGAAAAATGATTTTGTTACAAACCTAAGGGAAGATGAACCATAAATTAGTTACAACATGTGGCTTTCAGGAAAAAAAAAGGCAATTTTTTCAAAGCTGGAGATAACTCGGCTCCATGATGGCATCAACGACCGTGCTGAATTGTCTTGTTACACGACAATGTTTTACACATCAGCCAAAACCTGCTTTGTTGTGTTTTCTGCACAGCGGAGACAGTGAGCCAAAACTAAAACTGCACGTGTCCCATACAGCGTGCGTGCTGCCTCCTGCCTCTCGTCGAAGGGCATTAAGACTCAGATTTAAAGAAGAAAGTAAAACCACTCCCTGGTGTGAGAGGTAAACCCTCCTAAAAACGCCCAGCCAAACTACCCCTGTTGTAAGCACGGCACTTGCTGCAGCCGAATAACTCTCCAGCCTACAGCAGCCCTTACGTTCCTGAAACGCTCCCTGCTGCAGCTTCCCCCAGCAACTCGCGCCGGGCTGGTGCCCCCAGTAGCCCTCCCGGGCAGCACCACCACCAGCGCCCAGGGAGAGCTGCCCTCAGCCGACCTGGCGCCTGCTCCATGCGACGAGTCCCACCAACACCCAGCACCGCCCGCGCAACGCCGCTCTGACTCCGCGGCACACGGACCGCAGCGGTATTTGAAGATGAGGAGTGCTATTAAATGATGCACTTGAAAGCTGGGCACTTTGTAACGAAGGCCAGGGCTTTGAGAAGGCACGTCCCCGCGCAGCGCCCGCTGACTCGGCCGGAGAAACCCCCCGGCTTGCTTGTCACAAGAGAGCACAAGCCCCGGCGCTGGAGCGCTAACGAAGCTCCCCGGCGGCTCGGCGTGCACGCTCGGTCCACGCATTACTGTAGCAAAACCGCTGAGCATCAGCTTTTGGCTGGCAGGTAGACTGCAGACAGGCATTTGGGCAATGCAGCGGTTAGCGGATCTTACACAACTCCGTAAACACTGCAGCTCAGCTGCTGAACGGGAGACGGGGTTTGAGTGACCAGCCGTGTACTTTAGGGTCACGGAGGCTGCTCTGCGTTGGTGGCGGGGTGGGAGCTGTTTCTGGCAAAACTGAGCGAAACCTTAGAGGTCTCCAGCCCGGGGAAGCGGGGTTAAATGAACAGCAGCAAAGCGCTTCTGCTAGAAACAATCCAAAGAGGGGATTACTCCTCCCACCAGCTCCACCACAGTCCCAGGCTATTTTTGCCTGACATCTTCACAAGCAGGTAAGAAACCCTTACATAAGCTGCAAGAGAACTTCAAAAAAGCCCACTCGATTCTTACATTGAATGCACCCAGAAGAAATAAAGTAGGTTGTAAACCAACTGAAAATATTAGTCGTAATATTGTAGAAGCGATTAAGGCTCGGATGCCGTGGGGCTTAGGAAGAGCTATAACGATGGCCAGAGAGATCAGCATAGCTGTCCACAGCAAGCCTGACAAGTGGGGCTCCAGTGTACCTAGGGTGGGGAGGAAAAAAGAAAACCCATTTCAATACTTTGTATAACCAAACAAAACAAAACCAAAAAAACCACCAAATAAATGCCATTTTATCTTATCTTTGGTGGAGCATCAGTAAGCCTTGTGCTCAGACGTTCCTGATTTCAAAGCCGTAAGTGGAATATCTGAGCCCAATGCCTTCAGCAGATTTTAATTACAAACTTGCTACTAAAGCATTATGTAAATGATAAGCGCCAGTGTTATAGAATTCTTTGTTTTAGTGTTCATTACTTACACACCTTGAATGCTGAAAAGGAGAGGCATTTTGCTAATGCATTCTGTAGAGGCACTGAATGGGTAGGTTGAAGACAGACAACCTACTCCTCCAGGTCCAGATTCACAGCAGATTCTCCTATCATGCTTTTGGTCAAAAACCTCGCACCAATTTTTTAATCTTTTGCTATTTCTGGTTCTATTCAGACTGTCCCATGAGACTGTCTGCTTACATAACACCAAGCCCATGTTGCTAAAAATACACTTCTCTGGAAGAGCCATAAAAAATATTCAGCTGAAAATATAATTTACCCTGAGTTTCTGCGGAATATAAAAACCATCTCTTTCTCAAAACTGAAATAAATTTTTGTTTTCCTTCAAGCAACTGGTTCCTCAACATCCAAAAAGGCAAGGCGCCCTCCCACCCCCCGCAATTTCCTAGCACTCCGCAGCCCTGCAAGCATGCACTCCCGAGGAATGTTGGGTCTTATTGGCAAGACGCTCACTGAGGGCTTTTTCCTGCCCCCGCCTAAATTCAGAAGGCTTAGGAAATATTACTCTCATCTGACTAGCACAAGCAGCCATTTAATTTTGTTCCAAATCACTGTAGATTAATAAAGACAGCAGAGGATAGATGGAAATTAAAACTTAATAAGCGTAAAGTTGAACAGATGTTTCCGCTGTCTGAAGGGAGTTTGGGATCCCAGAGCAGTGCTGCCACTGCTGCTTGAGCTGTCAAACAGCAAAAGGTGCAGAGCTCCAAAGAGAGGCACCCAAGTGGGAATGACAGACAGCACAGACAGGGGAGACAGGAAAATTGTGCAGAAGCTTATTTGGGAACGACTTGGGAATCGCCAAGAGAGGCAGATCCTGAAGGATCCTGCCTGCAGCTGCGCAGGTGTTTGAACATCCCAGCTATTACAAAGCCGTCCACGGCACATGAACGTATTTGCTTTCACAAGTTCCAGCAGTTCCCAGCAGGCCTGCAGATACAACTGGAGGTAATGAAGTTCTCAACCGCTGCCTGTAACACCCGCCTCAGAAAAGCCCGACCCCACGGGCTGCTCATCGGCACACGGAGCGCAATGCCGGGGCATAAAAAGTCCCCAGCGGGACCTGGGTTGGGAGAGCGCTCGCGGGAAAGAGCAGGGGCTCCAGGCACAGCTCATCTCTCCTTCCTGCGGATGGGGAGAGACTGGGAGCAGACTGGGAGTGGAGCCTTTGCCCTTGGCAAAGGAAGCTCACCGAGCCAGCGGTCACCTCGGCATTAACTGCCAGCACCCAGCCCAACGTCAGAGCCTCGCCGCAAGCACGTGGAGCCCATTACACCACTGCGGGCAGGAGGAACGTGTAACCAGGAGGGAAGCTCTCCCTGTCTCTGGAATTCTCACCATCCCAGTACCAAATTCCAGGCATCCAGTTTTATTTCTGCTCCTCAAGTCAGAAGTTTTACAGCTGCTGCTACAGTCAGAGGCTCATCAGCTACTAGGTTCATGTGTCTGAGCACTTCAAGACACAGCTTCCCCCAAATGGTCTGTTTTGAAGAATCATCTTTTTTTAAAGGCAAATATAAAATACACATGTATTCATTTATTTTTCACTTTTGACTGTAACTAGTAGAAGAAGAGATTTTATCAAAAACATTACTTGGTTAATTATTTCAAATACTTAGGGTAGGGCATCTTCAAAATGCCAAATGATCCCCTCCACAGTCCTGTAACTGGTAATCTCAATGAACTTACTTAATTACCAGCTTTCCTAGCAGCCATAAATACAGACCTTTAAATTTAAACTTATCATCTTCGAAACTAGGGACAGACAATGCAGTTGCTCTTTGTGCTTGTTACAACCCCTCAGCAGCTGCTGGCCAGGACGCGATGCGGGCAGCCCCGCGCTGCCACAGCCTGCGACGCAGAGCTGCAGCAGCAGAAACCACAGCCGGCTATTGCAGAAGGTAACTACGCTCTTCCCGCTTTCAGGAACACCGGATTTGCTATAAAATATCGTGTACCCTCTCACAGGCTTTATCAGGAGGCAGAACCTCTAAACGCAAGTTCTCCATGCCCGCTGTGACCAGAAGCTGCTATCAAACACTACTCGGATAAAACTACAGCTCTCCTCAATCTCAATTAACCGGTGAGCCACAAGAAAGGGCGAAGTGGCTTTTATGCCGCACACACAGAGCTCCGCCGATGACTGTGTTATGTGCAGGGTACTGCTGCCTTCGAGCCGCGTCGTCTCTGGGTTCTGTAGCTGGCGCTGAACGGGACAAAGATGCAGAGGGAAGTTCAGCAGGAAAAGATAAGCATCTAACTGGCCCTGTTGCGTGCTGAATCTCAAAGAAAGGGAAGCGAAGCTTTGAACATGAATCACCCTCTCCGGGAGGAGGTTTTATTGCTGGGTCCTTGTTTACTCCAGTTGACACAGATGTGGAAAAAGCTCCTTCCTTTACAGCAGCTTTGCAAGTGATAAACACGATAGAGGCATTCACAAGAAGATTTCTCCAGATTTCCCCGATTCTTGCTGACATGAGTCCACCCCTCGACCCGCCCTGGGGAGCATCCCTTGGGAGAGGCTGGATCTAAGGAAGAGCAGCTGAATCTCATCAGGACTCCACCGGGAGTATTTACTGAATTGGCTCTAAGAACCACCCCTGTCACACAAAGCCACTGTCTGTTTGGATCAAAAGCAGCTTCCATGAGACCTATTACAGTAAGATTGTGCAATCCCACATGAACTGCACATGTTAACCCATACGCTACGTTAGAAATGACAGCGAGCCCGGCTGCTAGCCGCTGATGGCAAGGACCTCGGAGCGGCAGGTCGCTCCCGAGCTGGGGGACACTGCTGGCACACTCCTCGCTCCCTGGGGCCACCTCCGCTCTCAGCGCTCGCAGGGGTAAGGCACCCCTACGAGAGGCAGTCACAGAGGAGAAACGGGCTCTTTTTCTGTATCCTCCATCAGTTTCTAATGGCACAGGGCAGTCACTCCACCCCGTACGCCTCTCCTGCCCGCAGCGGGTAATCTCACTCACCCCAATGCTTGGGGACCTCCTGAAGTGCTATGTAACCACCATAATTTTATAGAAAATGACATTAAGAAAATGCAAGCTCAAGGAAAACAACAAATTAACATTTCTCATATTTTTAGTTCAATACTTAATTATGGAACTTTAAAACAAAGTAGAACAGTCAAGTAATTAAAGGTAGATGTCTGTCTTTGGTAATTTTTTCCCCTAGGAAAAAGCATGGCTCTACTCTTTCCATATAAATGCCTCAAGAAAAAGTCAAAGCATAGCACAATTTAAATCAAGGCAATTAAAAAAAGCCAATTTCTGTTCTCCCATTCACACTGAAGTAAACAGGGATGCACAGACACAAGTGGGGGGGCAGAATTTGCCTCATTATACCTTATTTGTTCACATATTTTTGTACGTTAAATACTGGTACCTCCTCGAATTCCTTTGAATGGATAGAAAAAGGCTACAAGCAGGTTCATAAGGACAGCCAGGTTGAAGGAAATACTGCTCCAGAAGGACATGTTGCGAGCACACCAGTATAGGAAAGGCTGAGCTGCAAAAGAGAAAAATAATTCTTTTTAATGGAGCATTTTAAAAATAAGAGATTGATATAAAAAATTAATCTCCACCAAAACTTAATTAATCTTCAGTTTGCCCAAAAGCACAGCGTCAACAGTAGTAATATTCATGGCTTATTCTGATGTTTATTTGATTACTTTTTATATTTGGGTACTTCCAGTTTCCTAGATCGTGCTTTAAGGCAAAGGAGTCATGTTAAAGAGGAAAGTATTTTCAAATGTGATTTAGGGGCAGCATCAGAACGGGTTCAGAAATGCAGAGGCCAAGGACTTCAGGTTTCCCCTAATAATATACTTTGGACTCAAGAGTCACACGAAGAACAATTAGGAGGAAGAAAATCTGTACAAATCAGGACCGACGAGATTCAGCCCCATCTCTCTGAGTTATGCCGCTGCCAGCAGCTCACCTACGCGAGATGCTGCCCACCTTCGAACTTCTTTTCCGCTGCAGCAAGCCAGAAAAAAACCCGCAGTGAAGACAGGGCAAGGTGGGCAATTAAGACACAAAATGCAGCATAGCAATACAGCAGTAAAGCTAAAATGTTTAGGACTAGCTGCCAAGCAAGACTCTACTTCAAGCTGGGTAACAGACCAATACAGCCCCAGAACAATAATGGAGTTGAAGCTCGGCTGGCCCTCCCTCTGCCCCGTGGGCAAAGGACACCAGCATATCTGCACAGAGCTCAGTGTACAGCTAAACAGCTGCACATTTTAAATTCTTAATGTTACATACAAATACTTTTCAAAAAGACTCCTAATTTTAATAATCTCTGCAGCTAGAATCAAGAAGCACAGAAAGCAAAAAGATTCGTTTTCGGAAGTGGTCACAGACCAGAAGACAAGGACAGCTAAGAAGCTGCCTTACAGTAATTCCCTCCGCATCAAGGCAAAATCCTCCTGATTTTAGCTCCTGCAGGCTTATTCTACAGCACATTGTGTACTCCTGACACATAGAGTGGGGAGCAGGGGGAAAATAATCTATTAAAAATGCTCTCAAAGAAGGGAAGGAACTCATGTTTTCCCCTGTTGGAAGGATGCAACGTGTACAGATATCAGAGAGTGAAGGAACAGAAGCTCACAGTGAAATTTAGGGAAAAGATGAAAATACAGACTCTGGGGCTGAAGAGTAAATTAATGAATGCAGCAATTCTAAGCCTCACAGTAGCCACCACCTCGCTTCAGCAAATCACCTCTTCTAGCATCCTAAGCAAAAGAAAAATGAGTTAAAAGAATTACACAATGCCTCATTATACTGAGTTGAAATGCACATAAAAAGCAAATGTATTGAACAGCTGAATGCAAAGGGAAGGACTACAAAAAGGTACCCTGTCACTGAAAGAATACAAGCTCCATTGCACCTAATTAGCCAGGCACATGTTAAGCCTCACTGAAACGCGATGTAGCAATGTTTCGAATGTATAATACACTGATGTCTATATTATTTCTGTTCTCGGTTTCATTTTAACTGGAAGCATTTGTAAGCAGGTTGAATTCATTTGTATGAAATTGTTATACAAAGGGTCATTATCAAGTTCCAGGTTTTAATTTAAACCTTCCTTTGGGGATGGGCACAGACTACCAGCCCCGTGCAGCACTTCTGCCTGGTTTTGGCAGACTCATCTGAATTCTTAATTGAGATCTTGGGAGACTTAACGGTGCTTAGAGTATGGGCTAGCACCACCAGCTGAAGGGGGAAGTACCTGGGCTTTTATAAAGGCTTTTTAAAGAAGTCTTCCTCGGGTCTGAATGAACAGTAAGTGGTATCACACGAGCACGGCACAGAGCACTGCCAGCCGGTCACGTCTTAAAAACACAAACATGTATTTAAGATGTGAGAAACAATTGTATAAATCCAGAATATCACTTAGAGGCCAAACAAGACCAGAATATCAGGAGACAGACTAAATGATTCCAGCTTCATGAAGAAAAAAGAAATATTCTCCACTTCCACAGGTGGATTTTGATTGACGTTGGCCTGTTGTTAATTATGGATGTCTTCACAGCTTGCCTGGAGATACCCTCAAAGACAAGTAAAGTGACTGAAACAACAAAATCTAACAGAATACATAGATGCTGTCAAAGTTGCCCATTTGTTTAGGATATATATTCCCCTATTTCTTGTAGAGCTCTTAGAAGTCATTTTAGGAAGCAGCTTCCTGGGGATTTTGATGCTGCCAGAAGGACTAATCCATTGTTCAGTGGAAATAGCTCCACTCTGTTTAGTATTCATACACATGAAGAATAATTCAGTAGAGCTGACCAAGTTTCAGGTGGTCTTATCTATACCTGGCTTTGATAATTTTAAATAATACGATTACAATTGCCTTTCTCTGTTAAAAGACTTATTAATATATAAGTACACACACACACCCCCCAACAATCAGAAGCAAATATTGCATTGCCATCACCAAACGTGGAACGCATCATCAGCTCTAGTGTGAACTGTGCATATGCATCCTAAAAACAGACTGGGAAGAGCCCAGCCTCTTCTTGGGGGTGCACAGTGAAAGGGCAAAATGCAGTTGTCAGAGGCTGCAAAAAGGGAAACAATTTTATAAAAAATAATTTTCACAATGAGGAAGGTCAAGAGGTCCCCTCTCACCAAATTTTTTCCTACAATATGCAACGCTGACTGAGTACCAGCAAGGTCTCTGTCAGGGGGAAAACCCTTGCTAACCATGCTGGCGCAGACTGCCGGGCACAGCAGCAGGTCTGGCTGGCTGGCAGCAGCACGCAGCTCTGCGGCAGAAGTCCGCTCGCCCATTTGCTCTGGGAGGTGGCCCCAGACTAGTCTGTGCTCTTGCAGTAAAACCAGAGTTTAGCTGATTCAGGCATGGGCAACACCAGTGGTCTCAGATGGCAGATGTTGCCTTGAGCAGGAAATAACTGCTTCACCTCTCCCAGCTTCACCTCTCCCACTTCCGAGGGCTGTTGGTAAATTCCAACGCCTCATCACTGCCCACTGAAGCTGAGCCTCGAGCGCAACGTTTCTCCTTCAGCAAAACAAGAAATCAAATCTTTTTTAAAAAATAACTTTAAGCAAATGAGTTAGAAACTTTACTAGGGGAAGTGGTGGCACAGTATGAATTAAAATACAATTTAAAGTTTTCCTAGCTGCCAGTGGGACCCTCATAGGGAAAAGTAGTGCTTGAAAATGCTTGCTTTCAGGTATTTTAGCCAGGCTGGAAGGGACTTAACCAGCCCGTTTGCCAGCCTATTCCTTGCCCAAAGAAAGGACGAATTCTACTTTTACTATCACTGGAAAATGCACGTTTAACCTGTTCTTAGATACGTCCATTGCTGGAGATGCCATGAGTTCACGCTGCATTACCCAGCCCTAATCCTTCCGGCAATGCAAACGAACCGCTTCGTGCACCCCGTGCAGGGACGAAGAACAGATCGCGACTTTCTTCAGTCGTGTCCTCTCGAAACGAAAACTCTTGAAAGAGAGTGTCCTCTCTCTTTCTCCCTGCCACCAAATGCCTTCGCATTTAAGCTAAGCCTCCACAAATTTGTTCCTTCCTGTTGGATCTTAAAAAAGACGACCTGTGATCCCTCTTGCTGCTCTCCCCTGGATCCCCTCCAGTTGGTCCATATTGCTCTTGCATTAAGCTTGACTTCATTACAGCATATTGCCATCGTGCAGAGGAGCAGACTCTTTCAAACAATTATCAAGGTTGCTGCCACACTGGGGAACCATCTGCTACCGACCCAATGTTTCAAACTCCGAAAACCTGACCTCAGCGCTCTGCTGGTAACGCTCCACACAACCACACTGGCAACAGCCACCTACCTCGCAATTTCTTTTGCCAGTTCATCTCATTAAAGAGGTCTTCTGATTTCATGAAGAAATCATTGATCTTGCTGCCTTGCTCATCCCTCTCCGTGGTATAATAGATCCGCAGTTTGGACTCCTTCGTGAGGAATTCACAGATACTGGGCACGGGGAAGACTATTTGCTCCATGGTGCGGTCCGACCTGACAATCTGAAAGGCAGCCTTATTACAGTTCTTCCGAGCTCTTAAATGCTTTTATGTCTTGGTTTGTCTGCTTCCCCCACCCCCCCACCCCCCTTTCAAAGCAGCTGCACGTAGAAACTTGGACACATTTCCATAGAACAGCAGCTTGACAGAGACTTTACTTAATTTACCTTTTAAAGCAGGCCTACGTTTAGCTCCAGTACTGATAATTTCTATGCTGTGGTCTTATCCTGGCAATACTGTTCTCAGCTGGGATTTCCAAGGGGCCCAGTGAATCCCGCACCAAAGCTGTGCTGAATTTCAGAGCAATCTGGTTGCCCAATTCAAGAATCTTTGCAAATTTCAGCCACACATTGCATGGGCAAGCACGCAGGACAACAGTTATATTTATATTGCTTATTAGAGTTTTGTGAAATTCCCATATTTGTGTGTGTTTTACTTTCTAAAAGCATCTTAGATTGTACCTCAGGCCAAACTGTCATTTTAATACAGAAAGAATAGCAAAAGCTATCGGTAACTTTATGGATTCAGCAATAGTACCGGCCAAAATATAACAGAAGCGAAGTTACACTTCCTCCTGCCAACAGAGCTCTGCTCAGCTCCATCTTAAAGCCCACACATGACAGCTCAAAAATAGCTCCCCCCTCCCAGCGGCTGTCAAAAAATAAAATAAAAAAAATAAGTGCACATATATTCTCATGTCAAAGATGACAGTCCACACACAGGTAGTCAGTTCAATCAAAATATAATGCAACCAGTGTTTAACTCCACCGTTCCTCTTCCAGGCGGCTCTTTCCGCAGCAGATCATCTCCCCCCACACACCTCCCGGCAGCCACCGGTTTCCCCGTACCTCAATCTGTGCCGTGTGCTTGGCATAAAACTCCAGAGCCTCGTCTCCCTCTATCTGACCTCCCGGCTTCAGCATGTTCTGCAGCTCTTTGTTATGACGAGCCAACTAAAATAAAGGAATGAAAAGGGAGTGGGAGACACCAGATGTCTCTCTATGATATTAAATTTCTGATTTTTGGCATAAAATAAGAAATAGTATGCAGTCAGCTGCTAAGAAAGGGCAAAGTTGACAGAAGGCTTGTTCTATTCCAACCAGACACCCTGCAGCTCTATTTTGGGAGCAAGTCAGAATGATTCAAATATGTATTTTTTTAATATCCGTGTTGTAGTCCTCTTTTACCCATCCTCTCCCACCCTTTGCCTGACTTGGGAAACTTTTTGAACATTCACATTCAGTCTGTCCTTCTACACCCACCCTAACTCAAAGGTCTGCTAATCACACAAGTTCTTGACAGGGACGGAAGAGAAAATGTGCAGCCACTGAAAAGCAAATGCACAGAGCACTGCTCCAAACAGGCTTCTGGATGCTCTGAATTCATCTTACGGCACAAGTGATGGTCTTTCTTCTCAGATGCTAAAGGAGTAAGAAGTCTCTAGTGAAGTGATACATGTAGCACCAATATATTAAGTAGATCTAGATATATATATTTTCCCGCCCTTGGTCTTCTACCTTTCAAACACCACGTTGTATCAATACAACCAACCTGACTGGCTACAACATTAAGAGAATGTGGCATGAACTATAAAAGCAGAGGGAGATTTCTGCTTACAGTTTAATTGATCTGTGAGTAGAATTTCTTTGGGAGCATAAAGTAACCTTTGATACAGCTGAAAAATAATACATTGCTCCTCAGCCCTGCCAAGAACTTGAATCACATGTCTTCAGAAACTTGGTCAAGAGCCTGCCTGCTTCCCATTATAACAAAAAGCTCCAAAAATATTCTTGGTTTATAGAAATTTCTTTTCCGATTCTTTAAGGATTGGAATACGCTCTGATAAACAGAGAACGTGCCGTGAGCTTGTCTCAGAGGCCAGCCATTAAAATAATGTCAGGTTAAAGCAGACCTCTTGCTAGTCGCAGTTTATGACACTTGGTGCTGAGAAAGCGCTAGGTGGAAATGCTACCTGATGAGCTAATATATAAATGTTGTGTCCCACGTTCCTTGGAGATGCTGCAAGATCTTCCCCATTCTCTCCATCCTCAAATTCTACTTCTCCCTGCAGGTAAGCCTTCTTTATCACTTCCACCTAGAAAGAGAGACACAGGCCCATGAAGCGACAGCTCAGGCTGGGGGCTGAAGCCTGCTAAGGCCGGTGTACACTTGGCACTCTTACAGAGGCGAAAGGGAGCTGAGCACATGCAGTCAAGAGGAAGGTCAGCGGGCTTCTCAACATCCAGAATAAAACAGGAGACCTGAACTCAGCACTTTCAGTCCAGCTCTTTGACACAAGAAACAACTTCACGTTCCCCTATAGGTAATATATTCCAGGCCACTCTCGCTGCACGCTGCACCACGTTCTGACCTCTGGCCCCCGCCACAGCTACGTGCACCGAGACATGCCGACAGCATTTCAGCTGTACTTTGGATCTCCTGCTTTGTTTTCACCAGTTAATACATTAACCAGCCCAAAAGCCTGCTACAATCTACTGAACTGCTTTCAGGTCACAAGAAATTTTCATTTCTCTGTCTCTTGTGCAAATAACTTCTACATTTGGATCCCAAAGCATCACATGATGCTCCTTCCCTGCCTTACGCAGGATGCTGAATGCCTCCGTAGCATTGAGCATGGCTTCCCTAATTGTTTGCGCTGTCGGGGAACCAGACAGACCCATCCCCTGTGAATACTCCACTTGTTCACCCAAATCCTTGACAGGTCCCCCCACCTGTCATCAATCCACACACAGAGCCCCCGCAGCACCCCCAGGCTGGATACAGCCACTCCAGTATCCCCACCGTACTGGGCTCGAGGGGAGCTGGGAGTCTCGAAGTGACCCAGGGACTCACCAGCTCTTTGGGCCTCATGTTGTAGAGGATCCTCTCTGCGTTCTCGCTGTCATGCCTGCTCTCCATGATCGCCAAGAGGAGTTTTGAAGCATTGTTCTGAAGGGAGAGGAAAAAAAACCTGCAATTACTGCCAGGAGTCAAAAAATGAGAGTACCCAGCCTGAGCGCTACCATCCCTCCTGCCCAGAAGGGCTCGAGGTACCTGGTTTCTACAAACACGAGCTGTGGGCAAGGAAGATTTTTCCACCCAGCCCACTGCAGGACTCCTACAGCCTCACTCGTCAAGCACTCCCTCTCTCTTCTCATTACTGAGATATACAACTTAATAATATTTTTTACCAGTTTATTTTCCAAACCCTATTTATTGAGAGGTATCCCATTAACCTACATTAAGGTTTAGATTTCTAAAATGCTGATGTTTCAAGCTTGTATTATTTTGTTTGGTTTTAAAGATACTGCAGCATTACTACGAGCTCTCAGCTCCAAAATGGTGCAGCTCAGCTTTACTGAGGACACTGTTGATTAAATCAAAGGACAGCCAAGGCTGAAGACACAGACGTGCTTTGCTGCTTTTAACTGAAAATTACTCAGCAACCTGCTAATGCCAAGAAAGAGACGGAGGAAATGGGAAACTACCACAAGGCACCAGACTACTTTAATACAAACAATTAAGATTAAAATCCATCATGACTGACAATAAAAACCAATAAAAGTATTTAATTTTGAAGTATAATGCTAATTGAGTCTAAAAGCATTTTTTATTTAGAATAATAAAAAACCCACATTACCCATAATAATGGTGTGAGTCGGCAACGGAAAACAAGTAGACATTGCACTATAAGGCAGGACAGTAAGTCAGAAAGGAAATATTTCTAAAACATACACTGTGGCAGGAGTGCTCTGTGACTACTGCTGCTAGAGGACAACCTCCTAGTATATTTTGAAACCAGCGCCAGGGCTAATTATTTCAGCATTATTATGAACAGCCCTAAAAAATACTTGATGATTAAACAATAGCAATAAAGTATCAGGAAACTAGACGTAGCACGAGAAATTTTACTTCCATTGTACACGTAAAAGCTCACCAACAACAGAGAAGTTTTCATCAGCTTTAATTTTTTTAACAGAAAATCCTTTTAGGATTCCTCCGCATATCTTGACTGCCCGCATCCCCCCCACCTGAAAACTGGTGGGTCCACGTTGCCATTTAAAAGAAGAAATACCTGTGACAAACAATGTTTGGGCACTGCCTCCAGCTCGCTGATGCATGTAAATTTTTGGCACTTAAGAATATTGGGATATAATAAACACCCACATAATTCCAACAATAAAATTATGTTTCATCTTACTGTTAATGCGGACCGCACAAAGTATTCACTTGCCTTCAGTTCCAACACGAGGTCCATCCTCTTCTTTCCCAAAGGGTTGATGTCATTGAGAATTAATGCTGTGATGATGTCAATACCGTTGGATTCGTGAGTAGCAATGCAGTTCTGTCCAAAGAAAATTCATCAAATTTCACCAATTGTCTACACTAAAAACGCAGCCTAGGCTGGTGACCCATCCAGAACAGAGGAGTCACCTCTTTCATCACCTCGTAAGCTGTTTGAGATGGATAACTGAACAGAAAACTTCAGTCAGTGGAATAACAAAAGATTAAGGCATTTTGTTTCAAGCTTTTCCTATCATCAGCCATGGCATGTCCTACTGAAACCACCCAGCCGCAGGAAGCAGAAAGCAACTCAGTTGATAAACGAAGCGTTTAGATGCCAAAGCGTCCAGGCTGAACACAGAGCTAAGGAAGAGCACTGTTTTACTAAGATTAGGGAGAGTTTTCTTTATTTTAGATGTGCCAATCAACACCTACTTCAGTCCTGTCTAACTAAAGAATGTGAATTTCCGTAACCTCCTCGCTTACCCTTTAACCCTGCTTTTATAAAGGTCTAACTAAAACATACAAACCCACGGTAGCTTGCTGGCTTCAAAATCCAGAGCTTGGCTCTGTCACTGAGCTCCACTGCGAAGGTCCATACCTCTGTCTAAAGGTTGTTATTCTATCCGATCCATATAACGGAAAGAAACTGTCAGCGATGAATGGATGCATACAGCCTCATGCATCTTCTCGCATAGATACTGATTTCATAGTTCAGATTTCATCTGAGAATCAGTCACCCCCACCACGCTTTGTTTAGCTTTGCTGCAAATTGTTTGAGTGTGCAAAGAAAAGGCACTTTGAAGGACAGATAATCTTGAAGACCTTTTGAAAGTCGTATTTCAGTCCTTCCACACCATGCTATAGTTCAAATAGTATGCAAATGGAGAAAACAAGCAGATATCCATGTTTGCAAGTGCCTAAGTTTGTTTGTTAGGAGGGTGACACCCACCCTGGAACACAGGACATACCAGCTCATGCCAGCCCAGCGGGAAAGTGCTCTCTAACCCAGACGGTGAGCACATGCTATCTGCTGAGTCATTGCCACAGACCCGCCAGTTTGGAAACTATTTTGGGGTAGCTATCTCTTTCGTATGGTTTACTCTAGACTTTCAGACTGCATTTGACTCATTGAAACAGTTACAGCAAGAGTCACATTTAGACCAAAAGTAGAAGAAATGGGCCTTACTGGTGGTGATGCTCTAAAACACAGCTGTACAACCTGCAGGAAGGTGAAGTGGCAGAGCATGGCCCAGCAGGACAGCTGCCCTGCCCTCTGATCCTTCCCACTGGAGCAAACAGCAATTCTTGAGCACCTAAAAACTCCTGCTTAGGCAAACAAAGTATCTTCCCATATTCCTTGCCGATCATTCAACTTTCGAGGCACAGAGCTGACCAAGTCCATCTGTGGGTCACTAACTGCTTTATCCGACAGGATTATTGTCGTTATTCAGTTATGCCTTCCCTGTAACGTGATTACTTAAACCACCATGCTTGCTTTAAAACAGTTACTCCTGCTCGGAGCAGAACGTACCGCTGACAGTGAGCGTGGTTTGGGGGGAGCTGGACAGAGGCTGCCTCCCCAACGCCCAACCCGTCCCCATCGGGAACCACCATCACATCCCCGTGCAAGCACATGGATGGATGGCAGCGACACACACCTGGTTCTACACACAGGGCTACATCTGAAAAAAACCTCAACACGGTTATCACCTTCAGTAATGAAGCTACAGAGCTCAACTTTCTCCCTTCAGGCTGCGGGGGGGCACATTTCTGGCTTCATTTACAACAGGCAACATAGCTTGGTTTTAGCAACATTTTTACTATCGAGTTCAAAAATTCCCTACTCTCCCTGTCCGTCAAGTCTAATAAAACAACTGAAATCCTAGCAAAGCAGGAAAATCTCTACTGCTTTGAGTGGTTCAACTCCTCAGGAGGCCCCAAGAAAGAGAAGTTGATTATTATGAATTTATAAACAAAAAACCCCAAACAAACCAAAATCCCTTTGCAGGGCAAGTCAAGTGTGCAGCGCTGTAAGACAAACAAGTCTAGCAGAAGGAGCGCTGCGAGCACAGCGTACGCTGCGGGTGTAGGGGAAAGGGTGATGCTTTTTACAGCTACGGTGCATTACCTGGTTCTCGTGGCAAGGCCCCTGACAGTACTCGGTCAAACTTTCCAGCGTCTGGTTGATCAGTGCTACATTTTTCTCATTTATATACAGACCAAGAAGTCCAAGTCCACCGGTTGTGCTTCCACAGATACAGTCCAGAAACTGCAGCGTCTCGCACACCAAGTTGTAGTTTGTCTTGTTGTTCTGGCAGCGTAGGAAATTCTGCAAGAAGAGTGTCAAAGCCAGGAGGGAAGGGGGGAAAAAAAAAAACCCAAAGAAACATACCAACTGATGTTTGGATCATAATATTTTATTAAGTTCACCAATGCACAATTGCACTGTGTCGTATATTGCTCTAATTTCACTGGAGCCTCTACAAGCAATTGAAGCCTCTTTCAGGGCTTGCTTGCAACATGCCTCGAGAGAGAGAGAAAAGCCTGTGGGCTTCAAATTTTACAGAAGACAAGGAGCAATAAACAGAGTGCACCCACCAGAGCGCTGAAACCCAGCACGGAACAGGCTATTCACTGCAGAGCAGAAAGCTCTCCTGAGCCTGGAAGCTTTCCTTCTAGCCTACCTGCTACATCTCACCGCTAACCATCACCCAAGGTGCTCTCCTCCTGAGACCTTTCCCTGAGACAGAAGCGGCAGTTCCCTGGCTCTGGCTTCACAGCAGCACAACCTGCACAGTGGCGAGGAGGTACCTGACTGCATGCCTTGAAGGAAGGTGGCTTGAAATGCAATTCTCTCAATCGCATTTCTTCCCACATAATTATTGTAATCCCTGCTTGAAGCTGCTGATTAAGAGCAGCTCCTCTAATGAAACGCCAGATTTATCAGCATGGATTAAACATGTTTCTACTCTCCTGTATTCCAAATAAAAAAACAAAAACACCAACCCAAACCCAACCAAAACAAAGAAGGACAATTAATGAAAAACAATTTCCCAGTGACTCAGATGTTGTTTGTCCGCGTGTTCCCAGCAGCGTGCTGCAAAAACGGACAGCCACTACCACCTTCTTTTCCTCGAAGCTTCAGCAGGAGAGCTCCTAACCAGCTTAATTCTAGCAAGTTACAAAACACTTCAAAAGTGAAAAAAACCCTCAGATGAACAAGATGCATAGGACTATGGAACCAGCAAGGTATTTTCTGCCAGCCGGCAGAGAAGCACTGTTAAATGACTGCCTTTAGTGCCTGCGTCAGATTAATAAGTCTTTTAAGGCAAACAGACTGAGAAATTGCCAGATTCAATTGAAGGCTAAGCTAAAAAAGGAAAATGCTGTCTATGAATGCAGACTAAAGGTGACAGTGATTCAGCACATTTCAGCTGATTGCTCATTTAGCACCCTGACTTTTGATTAAGTTGTCAGAATGTAGAAAGGTTGATGCTACAGAAATTGGAGCTCGTGCCTTCCCTCCAGGAAAAAAAGCAAAAATAATGGATAATACCGAAAGTGATGAAACAAAACGCTCCCCGGCTGTGTTACAGCATTTATTCTGATTATAGCTAGGTTTATACCAGCCTTAGCTTCTTGATCCAAAGTCAATAAGCACAAAGGAAAAAGGAGGAATGAGGCACAGAGGGCAGAAGGACAACGTTAGATGGCTGAACAAGGGGAAGGAAAACACTGTAGAGAATAAGACCCCGCTGCACTGTGAGAAACTGCCCCAGGGAATGTCTATTGCCATCTCAGCCAGTAGAGATCAAGCTCTTAATTTTCCATCATCCAGAGCATCTCACAGGCTACAGAGTGGGAACACAACTCTTCAGTATCGAACACACCATCTTACTGCTCGCAGTGGGAACGAACCCGAGGTACGTACCGTCCCCTAGCTGAATTACTGAATCACTCTGCTGCAGCGGGCAGAGCTTTAGTGTTCTTGACTACCTTGGGTCTGTCTCCAGCAATTATGAATAAAAGAAACAGTCAGATCCCTGGAGACACAGCTTAGGTAATGTCCAATGTTAAAAGTTGTATCAACTCCTGGGTTTTTTGCACAAAATTAGTATTTAACCTACCAGCTTAGATCTTTAATCTGAGCGTGACTGGCCAGCACATTACTACAACATTTTATTTCACAGAAATAACACACTCGATAAGAATAAAAGAACTCGAGTATTATTTTTCCCATGAAGGCGGGATCTGTAAGCGTAAGGCTGAAGCTGCACGCTTGGCTGCGGTGCTGTGCCGGGCTGCTGTGTCCCACCTGGCCGGGCCCTGGCTCCGCGGGAGGGCACGGCTCCCTGCCCCGCTCCTCCAGCCAGCACGCTCTGCTCACAGCACCGCGTTCCCTGGATGCTCCACTCAGCTTGTCACAAGCTTCAGTTCTCGTGACTGATTCTGCACTACACAGGGACACCTTCATTCAGAAAAGAGACGGTACAGAAAGGAGCCCCTAAGGAAGCTGGTGGGGCCGTGGCATGGCCAAGCAGACCAGACAACAGGCTGGCTACAGCGGTCCGGAGCTGGGACAGCTTTGCTTCCAAGGCTCAGCTCTCGCCCAGAGCTGAGGGTCAGACCTAATGCAAGTTTAATAAGAATACCCAAGTATCTGTGTGCTAAGAGAGAAACAGAGTAACCTGCTGTAAAATTTGATGCATTCAGTCTGAAACAGGTAACAAAACACACTTCAGCATCCACCCGTCTGTCCCACTCCTTGCATCACTTGCATTGACGAAGATACGACGACTCCTGCCCCAGACCCACCGGGTAAGCCGGAGGGGGACAGCATCCTGAGCGCGTGCAGCGCTGAACAAACTGCAGTTTTATCTGCCAAGGGAATGACCGAGTGATGCAAAAAGCACAGTATTGCAACTCCCCAAGCCATTGCACAGACTTCCTCCTTGTCTAAAACAAATGTCAACGCTTACAGCCATGACTTGCATTTTCCTGTTTCTGCACAACATCAGGCTACTCACGATTGCTAATGGTTGTAAAATGCTTGGTTTGACAAACCTGCAACTGCACTGGGCAGGTGATCCCGATCCACTTTCAATTCAAATCTAACTTGTGCAGTTTTGGAGGACACACAGCTTCCAGAATAGGCCTTATTTATTCCTTTAAGCAGTCAGTCCGTTGGCAATATTGATAAGCAGCTCAGTTACAACATACTAGCCGCAGACACATAAATTTTGAAGCTTCAGGCACTCCTGCCTCCCCCTCAGGGCTGAGGGAGAAAGGCAAGCATCAAGGCGGGCAAGCATCAAGAGGATTTTTCTTGAAAAACTGTTCCTCCCACTTTTTTTTTTAAAAAAAAAAATCAAACACCAAAATCACAACCTTTTTCTCCCAGAGCTGAATGCAACTACCTGCTGTTTGGGAAACCTAATTGTTCAGGATGGCGAACAGCTCAGGCCAAGTTTCTGCACTGGCTTGAATTCAATTTTGCTCCTATAGCTTTCAGTGCCTAGCCAAAGACAGCAGCAGCAAAGGATCATGTGCGTGCGGTTTGGACTACTGCCACATAAAACTGCCATCCTACTTGTCTCCGACATTGCTAACGGCATGAAAATTGTTTGACAAAACAAAGATCAAATAGTTTTTTGAAAAAATTAGGAGAAACCCTGATGTATGTAACCTCGGCACCTATAAAATGCTAGAAGAATTACATGTTCCCAGCACAGAACCATTACCATACAGATCTGATTTCACATATTGCCAGCAGCAGGGCATTCCAGTTCAGCGGAAGTGATTTGGCAGGTCTGAAAAGCACTCACGCAGGGTCCTACACTGCTGGCGTACCATGTAACAATATGCAATCAAGGCAATTATTCCTCCTTTATGAGGGCATTTAGTACATTGTACTGCATCTCACTAGCTCCTCGCTTGCATTCAATTCTAATCCAGCAGCAGTGGTTACACCGAACAAAAATCATGTTAATTGCAGTCCATTTAGTAAGCAAAAATCTTATCGCTTGTGGAGGCACGCGCTAGATAAGATTACTAACGTACAAGTTCTGGGCTGGCTATTTAAAATTACACAAACACATCCCAGAGTGTCACAGGACAGCTGAGGTTGGCAGGACCTCTGGAAACTGTCTATTCCTACCCCCCCTCACCCTGCCCTGGGGCACCACTGAGCACAGCCTGGCTCCGTCCTCTCCACGTCCCCGTGTCAGGTATTTATACACATGGGTGAGACGTCCCAAGCCGCCTCCTCTCCAGCCTGGCCTCTCCCAGCTCCCTCTTCTTGCCTGTCAGATGCTCCAGTCCCTTTCATCTTTGAGACTCCCTGCTGGACTCCAGAGCCCAGGACGGGACCCAGCACTCCGGAGGGAGCCTGGGGCATCGCACAAGGCACCACGGACTTGTGCACGTCCAGCTTGTTTGAACGGTTCCTAACCCCATCCTCCTCCACCAAGGGTAAGGCTTCCTCGCTCCAGACCTCCGCTCAGCTCTCAGGGACCTAGGGTTTGTAAAGGATGGTCTTACCAGGCAAAAGCAAGGTGAAAGTGGCACTGAGCACCCTCGCCTTCGCCACGTCCTTTATCACCAGCACCTCTGGCCCGTTCAACACCAGATCCATGCTCTCCCTGGTCTCCTTCACTGTGGATACAACCTAGAGACCCTTCTTGTTGCCCTTCACGTCCCTCACCAGATTCAGCTCCAGCTGAGGCTTCCCCGATACCATCCCTATGCGTTCAACTCCATGCATGTGAACAGATCCATGAAAACCCAGGAGAACCTGTTCACTGGAAAGCCAGCATATACTTGAGGGCTGTTGGAACCGAAGTCCCAATGCTCTTTTTACTTTCCTACACGACCCTTTTTTTTTTCTTTCCTTTCCTTCCCCTCTCAAAAGTAGATCAGTAACTCCACAGCAGAACACTTGCTTGCTTTAAGGATATGCTTTTAAAAAGCCACATCAAGCGTTCATCCCAGCACCTTTTATAAAAATTGAAAAGATCACTGAACGCTGGACAACTGGACCTCCCTGTCTGTCCAACAAGGTATAAATACTTCTTTTGGATTATCTTCAAGGCCAAAAAAACCCAGATCGGTCACGTATCAATTTAAAACGGCATGGGATTAGTGAGACCGATGCGACAGCAGTGATGGCACGAGGCAACACGAGCACGCTGGCTCAGGAGGGAACCAGGCTCTACCTGCAAATCCCGATTGTGGTTTTCGCAGAGCAGCTGCAAGAACCGGAGGATGGGTTGCATTATTGAGATCACAGCGCTCATCTCCAGGTCATCTTTGTTCTTGTCTGCCGCAGACTGTGCTCCTTCTCCTGCTGAATAATGGTCGTCAGGATCAGCCTCCCTCCGGTAAGTGTTGTAAGCCTTCCTGGTAGCTGCAGAGGCCTCCAGCAACTGATCCCGGACCTCCTCGGTAATTTGGGTCATAGGCTCTCTCACTAAAACACACAAGAACAGATCTTCCTTAGGCAAACTGAATAAAGGGGACCAGAAAAATCTATTCACACCTTTCCCATTAGTTTCACACGCAGGCCAGCTACGCATCATCAGTTCCGTGGTAAGTACGTTTAGTGTGACAGGAGGGTCTGGAGTTTAGAAGGATATCATGTTATGCTCTTTGCACCTTTTATGCGAACCACATCGAGTTAAAAATTCTGGTATTAATTGGTTAGGGCACACACATCTAGCACTATCAGGAGTTACGAGAGGACCTGCTATCAAGGGAAATTAGGATTTCTCCACTTATTGTTAGAGAAGGCACTGACCACAACCCACTGTCCAGGGTCGTTACTACGGATCAGATTTGGGCAGCTTGTCACGATAGACAAGGCGGCAGAGTCTCATCTCAGAAATACTTTTCATCATTTCAATAGCACAATCTCACAAATGGATGAAGAGGGGATGAAGCTCTTGAAATCCTGAGCCAGGGCACCACTGATCTCTGAACTTTGCTCTGTGGGATCAGAGATCAGAGCATTATTGCATCAATTGAAATGAGTTCAAAACACAGCATTTTACTCCCTTGTCACTTCAGAAACGGAACAACTGGGGATTACCTCTTTTCCTGCTCGGTACATCTCTGTCTGAGTCTTCATCTTTCTTTTTATTGCCTAAGTCACTGGTGTTGACTGTGACAGTAGCCTTGATTTCTTGCTGTGCCACTTTCATGCGATCATAAAAAACCTTAAAGAACTTTTCAGATTTCTTATCTTCCGTCAGTCGGCAGAAAAACGAATGCTACAAGAGAAAAAGGAACACGATCTATACCTCCATACACAGGTTTGAATACAGATTATTTCACCTTTCTGCACTGCGTGATATCCTGAAGGACTGGGAGGTTAATTAGTTTTCAGTAAACCAAAACCTGGAGCAATGGGAACTCATACGTTATTGTTAAGGCAGCCCAAGTGTCTCAGCTACGTTAACTCCCTTGTTAACAACTTCCAAATGTATTTTCAAAGAAAAGTGAGTGCAGTAAATCACGCTAGCCCTAATACATTTAGGCAGCACGCTTCTCCTTCAGCAATGGAATTAAGGTAAGCACAATGAATTAAGGTAAGGTAAGGACAATGGAATTATCTATAATTTCATTCTTGGCTCAGAAACAAGACTAGTATGAGCAAAATACAGAGGAAAAAGAACTGTCCTGTTTTCCTGCCCTCAAATCAAAGGGACCGTGACTCATAACATGCAATAGTCAATGTTAATCACAGTCCAAAAACATACAAACAGGGCAACATGAGGAGGGACATTTTGTGCTGATTTTCCATTGCCCCGTCTGCAGCAGACTTCTTAAAACTCCTTTTAACCTCTACTCTAACATATCTTTAAGTGATACAAAAACTCAAAGCCCTGACTACTGTTAAGAAGGTTTATTAATGTTGTTCTGCCCATATGCGCACAGAGACAGAAAGTTCTTCCTAAAATCGAGGAGAATACAAATCATGTACAGGTCAAAAAGGAGCCAACACAGTGAGTGATCAGGCAATTCTTGATGAAACCAATATGCTGTTACATAAATCAGGACCAGAGCTTAAACATGACTGAAGGATGAACTTGTAAGTGGGTCACCTTATGCAGAGTATTATGAAATTAGTTAGCATTCTGCAGCAGCTCATGATCCAACAGCTTTACATGATGAATAGGAATGAAGCCTGATTTATTGAAAAAACAAATTAAAACGGGAATAGCAATATATCCTGCCCGCTTTTCTGCGAAGCAGAGCACACAAGGCCGTCTTTGGTAAGCCTGCCTTTGATCACTCCCAAGCAGCTGCAGTCAGAGCAGCGCTGAATGACTTTGAAACACTAATAAAGTTGCGTCTTTGATTACAGACAGAGGAGGAACACTACTATTTAAAGAAGCTGGTCAATATTCACATGAGATATCCCTCCCACCACTGCAATACCTTCTACCTGCCCAGAGCACCTCAGGTAAACTCTTACGAGTTCGTTCCCACTGCTAGTGATTAACAGAGAGGAGGGAAACAAGAAGCACCCAGCAGGGGCATCACACGTCCGCAAAGCCAGCTGCACTGGTACCTTCTCCTGACATCCACTCACACAGTCCAGTAAAGCAGACATGCCGGAGCACCACAACAGATGCCTTCTACCAAATGTCATTGCAACAGAAACTGTGCCGGGCTCTGTGACATGACACAAGATGATTCGGGTGCCCAACTCCTTTAATATTTGCAGAAGTATTCTCTAATCCTATTCTTTTTAATCAAGAATTTTAACATTTTCTCGTAATATACACACAAATAAAACCACCCTTTGTCTGAATGACACTTAAGAAGATTTTTGAAATTTATTTTATTCTGAACTGGCTCTTTGATCTGACCAGGCAGAATGCTGTCAAACTGCAATCATAACGCAGAGATGCCCTGACGTGGTCTCCCTGAGCTGCTGACCAGTAACCAAAGCCGGGGTGGGTTACCTAGCCAGCCAGCCCTCTGGAGCACGGTCTGCTGCTTGTCAGCTACAGGTACAGACAAAGGAAGAGTCTGCATCTAAGTTACACCTTGAAAATTTTCCTCTACCGGTATTACACCATGAGCATATCAATAATAATATTTTAGAGATGAACCAGGATAAATCATCGGTTCTAGAAAGGGTAACAGTTTTCTGACAAAGAACGTGATGTGCTCATCAGGCAAGCAATGGTTGTCACCTGGCTGCACATCTCAGGAGCCTGGACAGAAGGAGTTCCCCTGTGATGAAGGAAAAGCTTTTTTTTAATGAACCACACTGAAGAAATACCTTGTACGCGACTAATTATTACTTGCTGACAGGCTTGAGTTTTGTCGTCTTTTCAAGCTGCTTAACTGACTTTCCACTGCACTTCAGGGAAAAAAACCCAAATGAAACGAACATTTCCAGTAAAGCTTTCTTGTGCGTGCTGTGCATACATTCAATGGTTGTCACAAAATGATTGTTTCAGTTTAGGTCAGGATGCCTAACACCTTCACACATATGAATCAACCACATGCCAGCTATCAAAGATACTGTATTTTAAGAGGTGTGATCTTGCAAGTTGTGCTCAAGCAGGTAATTGGTGGTGATGATTATGACAGAAATCCTGAAATTTATTTGCAGACAGAGCCTCAAAGCAAAAACTGGAAAAATCTCTCTTTTTAAAATGGAAATAGAGAGGCCATTTTAGACTGCCGTATGGCAGGGTCCTGGCTCGCGCATAGACGATGTGCGACCACAAGCAAGGCTGCTGAAAGAACAAGTGTGCTAGGAGAGCAGCCTGAACAAAGAGAACAGCAAACCTCTACACTCGTGCATGTTTTTGGAAAAATGGTGCTTTTAACACACGACTGACACCGGAACATTTGACATCCCTAACAAAGCGATGCAAACCCAAAAGCGAAGCATCTTGCCAGCAAGACGGAGCGCTGCCCTCACGGCACACCGGGCAGAGGAGCCCAGGCTGGCTCCTCATCTCCCACGCAGCCCCTGCCGATTTAGCCACCACCAAGCTGGGACTCGTGATCTCCTCGAAACCTACTGCAGGGCAGAGAACTGTGACCTGTAACATAGCGGTACGTGGACTGCGTCTGGCTATCCCCGCACAAGGTACCAGAGGAAAAGCTACGTGAAAGGCAAGTGAAGATACGAGCTTCATCTTGTACCTGAGACGCCGGCAGTGGACCAGTTGCCTGCTCTTACAGACCACTACAACCATGCAGTAGGAAACTGTATTTTATTTCAACTGTGTTTTGTTAATGACTGTTAAGAGTCGCTGCCGCTAAACAAGAGACACCACATTATGCGCAGAAGATCATGAGGTTTGCTTTATGAATGCCAGGTTCAGCAAACAGCTTTGCAAGTACACGCACCTCAATGAAATGCAACACATTTCCAGAGCCCAGCATCCAGCTGATTCAGTGAACCAAGACTTCTCTGCTGTGAGAATATCAGAGATAATGTGATCGCAATTCATTACACAGCCACAGAATGAAAGAAACTCAAAAACATTCGCATATGACATGCACAAGCTCCTAACACAATAGCTATGCTCACCACGTGGAAGGACATCACGCAAAGACTTCTCAATCATTTTTAAAGACGGAAGCAACCACCACCTACACAAACTCATTCAAAACTAACTTGAAGTAATGGAAAGAGCTTTGTTAAGAAACACAAGGGGAAAAATCTTCCTGTGTAAAGGTTTGCAAGTTCAAAGTCTTGCAGGTGACTGGAGAACATATGTATTTTTGTGGTGCGCTGCTTCCACGCAGGTATGAAGTGTGAGGTGAGCAGCGGTACACTGCTTCTTTTACAGGCATATGATACATCAGGTGTTATGATAAGCCTCTATTTGTTTCAAGGGGATGGAAGAAGAAGAACCCAGCATGGCATCAGGCATCTGTAAAGCCAAGCTACACCGATTCCTTCTCCTGACACTCAAAGCAATCTATTAAAATTACAGAGCGTAAAACAACTAATACCAGGTACCAGGAAACCTGTGGAGTAACTTCTTTCTCCTTCCTTCTCCTCTCCACCACCCAACTCTGCTCAAGAAATCCAACCAGAAACCTCATGCACAGCACAGTATCCCTCTTTCACCTCTGCCCCTCCAGAATGCTGCATCTGAGCCAAAGGAAACACTGTCACCATACCACCTACGAGTTTATTTCCCTGTTTCATGCAAAGTATGTTGCAGAAGAAAAGCTGCAAACCCAGTGACTGATTTCACTAGAAAATAAATCAGGGTTTAAATTGCAGCGCATTGATCAGCCACAGCCTGGCCCACCCTTGAGCACCATCAGCCCTCCGCTCTTGCTCATTAACTGAGCCCAAAGTTGCGTTTAAGTATGCATCTTCTCAAGAAAAGCATCTTATCTTTCTTTAGAAGGCACTGGAGACGATGAACTATGTCTGTCTGTAGTCTGTTCCAGTGGTTAGTAACTGTTAGCAACACGTGATTAAGCTCCTTTTTATGTCACTAACTTCCAGTCACTGATTCTAAATTATTTACGTTTATGTCTCTTCTTCAGTTATTCCCCAGAACTTGGTATCCTCTCCCCTTCAAATTATTTACACATGCTGTTAAATGTTTACCTGCCTTCTTTGCTAAACTGAAAGTACTATTTTTGCTTGCTGGCTTTTTATTCAGAATTAGTATTGCTTTCAGTGGCAGTTATTTTTTGGCACGTTCTTAAATATTGCAGATCATTAACAACCTAGATCGTAGAATCACATCTAAAAAAAATAATCAGCAAAGAGAGGGGAAATTTCCTAGCATTACCACTTCACCTCTTCTCCCTTCCTGCCTTGCCTTACAAGACCTCTCACTATACAATGTACATAATATACGTAATTTCCAATGATGAGTGGCAGAGGAGCTCAGCTAACTCCCCAGCAGTGCCGGGGAGGGGGACTACAGAGGCAGGATAACCCCACTACACGGACAAGTGCTCCTTAACACATCTCACATACCAGCGATCACTAGCAACTGGTTTTTTAACCCACAGAGCTGACATATGCCTTTGGAGAGCGAAGCCATAAACCACAGCAGACGGACACCTTTGTATAAGGTGAACGGAATACAGACCCAGCTAATCAGTTATAAATCTAACTAATCCACAAGAAGTTTAACGATGAGCGAGCCTGTGCCCAGCGTAGGATTGTTACATGGGAGAGAAAAAACCCAGGAACCAGCTGAAGGCTGTTTATTTCCAGCTCTTGCCTTATCCAGCTTTGCCTGTGTGTGCTGTCACCTTTGCTGGGAACACCTTCCTCTACGCTGTCACCCGAGAGCTGCATCTGCCCCAGCGTCACAACCGTTTTGCCAGCTAAGCAAAGGAAGGACTGTCTGTTTGTTCTGCATCAAGCAGCTCAGCTTTCTGCCCCAGACTGTAGTTACAGGCTGGACTGTGCACGCTGTCCGAGTGATCCCGTTGTGAGATACGTAACGAAAACCTCTTTGCCAGCACTGGGTATAGGATGCATCTGCTCAGATGCGTGCTTCCTCCTGCAAGAAGGGTGGCCTGATTTTAGGCAAGCGTTTGGCTGCATTACCCACACAAAGACTGCCGTCACCTCGCAGAGGACACAGAATTTTCTGGACCACACCCTCTGTAATTCACAAAGCTGTTTCAACAGACCACAGCTGTTAAGCCCTGCCAGACCATCCAAACAGATCCCAAAGAATTCCCCAGGAAAACAAATATTTGATTACCAATAAATAAGGGAAAGCAAAGCCCCAGCAAACACCTCACAAATTAAAGCACCCTGTTGCCATCTCCCTCCCCAGTTCTCTAACGCCAGTGAGCAGAAAACACCCCATGAACTTGACTAGTCAGGGATATTTCAAAGAGGAAAGTCCCTCCAGATGCAAGAGAAAGATCAGCTATCTGGCTTCAGTTCAGGACATTTTATTCCAACACTAGAGAGAAATTATTACGGGGATGTTAACTTGCTTGGGTTATCTGGACAGGCTGCCAGCATGAACTAATGCAAAACTTCTGTGCTACTTGATGCTTGCAGAAAGAACTTGCCACCCCCGTACCGTTTCTTATAGCTGGACTACTTCAAAGCAGCCACATTTTAAGGGGAACTGCACTGCTAACATAAGCACTGAATACAGTACAAATGCCAACCCTTTACATTCTGCCTCAACATATTGCAAGGGCTTCCACTGCAGAAAATTCAAACCTAGCTTTGCTCTCTCTCCCCACCCCCATTTATTTATTTCGAATATCACCGATCCCTCTCTTTTCTAGAAATCTTTCATACGTCCTGGCTCGCTGAAGAACCACCACTCTGGGGCGTGAATGATAAGATATCATTAGTCTTGCATAGCTTAAGGAAATGGCAGCTAAAGTATTTCATGCTGAACATACTTCACAGTTTGAAATAAACCCATAAGGAAAATCTGCCAGAGCACCTCAATTGCCTGTTTATTTTGCAAACTGTAAAATAAACCTTGTCCTGAAAGCAGAAGGGGGACTTCCCAGCTCTATTTTCCACAAATAAAGCAAACTCTTTCTGCCATGGGCACTCGGACGCCATCCTGTGAGGCTCTGCTCTCAGCTGGAGACCCTGCCCCAGCTCACGGAGGATGCTTTCGGAGGGGTACCAGCGAACGCGGACCGACCGCGTGACGGCTCGTCTGCCCCAAGCAGCACAGACGAAGGCAGCAGCAGGGCTGCACCGCTTACGTCAGGAAGAGCCCTTATATGCTACACCTTCTCCTACTGCAACACCTCAAATCTCGATGCGATTTTAAAGTCATTTCACAAAGAGGAAAGTAAGAACAAACCTCACAGAGATACGGTCCCCTTGTGCCCTTCCAGAGGCAGTACAAACCCCCCGGGGCAGCGAGGGGACACGGGATGACCACCACAACGTGAAGGCACGCCGGGGGAAGGACAGGTAGAAACGTGGCTGTTGGGCTCGGGGTTTAAATCCCCCTGCAGACGGCGCAGATGGCCTCCGAAGCGTGGGAGACTCGGGGGCCTGACCCGCTTTCAGCACGGAGCCTTAT
>JAVJGI010000050.1:21743627-21797943 GCA_035590275.1 Ibycter americanus | reverse complement strand
CTCAAATCTCGATGCGATTTTAAAGTCATTTCACAAAGAGGAAAGTAAGAACAAACCTCACAGAGATACGGTCCCCTCGTGCCCTTCCAGAGGCAGTACAAACCCCCCGGAGATACGGTCCCCTCGTGCCCTTCCAGAGGCAGTACAAACCCCCCGGGGCAGCGAGGGGACACGGGATGACCACCACAAGGTGAAGGCACGCCGGGGGAAGGACAGGTAGAAATGTGGCTGTTGGGCTCGGGGTTTAAATTCCCCTGCAGACGGCGCAGATGGCCTCCGAAGCGTGGGAGACTCGGGGGCCTGACCCGCTTTCAGCACGGAGCCTTATTTGAGTTCCTCCTGCGTACATGTGGGAGCACGCACCCGCCGGGTCACTCAGCTAATCTCCGCCAGGCTCCTGCATGGCAGGAGCACGAATCCCACTTCCCTACCGAACCAGCGAGCTCTGTGTAGGTGTGAGAAACAAGGAAGTCTGCAGACTCCCCAAAAGAAAAAAAAAAGGGGGGGGGGGAAGTGTAAGATCTTCTTGAGAGACAGAGGAATTAAAGAAAACCATAGCAACAAGTCAGTCCACCTACCCAAACCACCCACCCACCACCAGTCTCATTTGCTGACGCACTTCAAAAACAAGCTGGCTCCTACCCGCTCTGGAAGGTGAGCAAGCCCTGAGAGCTCATTAAATTCCCTCCTCAGCTACTCTTGTATGCCTGCAGCTAGTGAGCGAGTGGGATATAAATAGAAGTTATATAACATCGCTTTGTTGATTCCTGTGCTTACCAAAAAAAAAAAAAAAAGGCAGCATGACCTTGTTTTTCTGAATAGCTTGCCTCTGCCTGCTTGTGGAGAACTTTAATCCTGCTAGGGATCATCTTAAAAGTTTATGTTGGACCTGGATCCCACGGAGAGGAACAGGGAGAACTAACGATTTATGTCCCTGCTCCTTACGGTCCCGGGCTCACAGCTGAATGCCAGGAGGATTGCCACACGAGCTCTGCTGTACCCAACAACCACCGACCACACAGGGCTGCCCAGACTGGGGGACAGGCAACGCAGCTGCACCCTGCTGCAGCACCTCTCCCTGTTTTCCCCACCTATATTGCTCAATCGCATAGGTGGGCACCTCAAAATTAAGCACAAAACCTCCCTTTGGGCAAAAAGACTGAAAGGTGCTATGGTAGAGGAGCACCGATGGCCCAAATGTACTTCAAACAATAGTAGCAGCTGCAGCTCAAGTGGGAAGAACACGTGGTATCGTTACAATCTCACCTCATCCACCCTTTTCTCAATCTCACCTATGCATCGCACTGCCCCAATAAAAATGAAATCATCTCTGCAAGAACGATTCCTCGCAGCTCTTGGCACTCTCTGTGCATTATTGGTAGGGCTTGCTTGTTTTTAACGTGGTGGTATCTAACAGCTAAGCGGGGCTGAGGCTTCGCTGTGCTAAATACATTAAAATACATGTGAAAGAGACAGGGTGCTCCTACGGGCTTGCCATCTTGAGTCTCCTCACGTGCTGTGGATCAACAGAGCATCAGGATGCAGATTTCCTCTGCGCTGAGTTAATTACTAGAGCAGGTTCCGTGCCTTGTTGTGAAGGTAACTGCGCCGTGAAGGAGGATCTGGATTTGCAGCGTGCTTTGTTTTGGAGAATTCTTCCACAAAAGGACAAGATCACTGCCCACAGCTGAATGCGATGGTTAATGCAGGTCCTTATCACATTTCCTTTTTTTTTTTTTAATGTCACATTCCAAAGTAACATAGTCAGAATGTGAAAAAAAAAAAGAAAAAGATTGTGTATTTTAGCTTGAGAAAAACTCATTAAAACGGTGAAAGACATAGGTAATTACTTAGTATGTGCTGACAGCTTGCTGGTTTTGCATTAGTTTCCCAAAGGGGTATTACTGACACTATGTAAAAAAAGATATAACATCCTGTATCAATGAATTCCGCTTGTTATAAACAGTAGAAATTTTAAGAGACTTCTTTTATCAATCGTCAAAAGTTCAAGTGCTATTTACAAAAGTTCAGCGATCCAAAGATATTCTTGCCTCTGAAGCATTTACCATCACTTACAGTTTTGTGTGCTTGCAGGTTATCTGTGCCTTGAAGATTTTATGAGTAGAAAATCTGGCTTAAGAAGCCCAAACCACAAACCCTAAAGCACCACTGTGCCACTAAATATACTTTTTATATCACCAATACTCTGTACCATTTTGTAGAATTTTCTCCCATCTTTAAGGGCAGTTGCAGTCACGGAGAAACAGAAACAAAGTGTTTTGGCAACCATATAGGACAGGACACATTCAGGCCAACAGGGAAAATGAAGAATAAAGCTGGCTGACTGGCTGGTTCCAGCTATTGCACTGTTGGTCTTTTTAGAGTTGCCTACTCTTCCATTTCTGTCACAGCCAAGGCTCCAGCAAGCTGAAGGACACAGATCCACTGCGTCCAACCCAAGGGAGACAGGCACAGCAGCGAGCCCCGTCTCCCCACCCTGGCTCACTCGGTTCTGCAGCTTTCCTATGTGCCAGAACACAAACAAGAATTGGAGAGCTCTGAATTAAATTCCTTTTGTGCATAAATTTTGCAATTATTTAATAACTATCGATCATCTCTGGACAGCCTGAGGCACTGAGCTCAGCAAAGGAGACCGCCGTTCACCGTGCTGGAGTCTCCTTACTGGTGGCAACACAGGAGGAGAGATGTTGATGAAGCCCAAGTCCATGTATGGTGCAAGATAGAGCTGGAGACAGATTTGTGTCAGTCCAGCATTTTACCCAAACCAGTATTTCCTGCTAAACCAAACTAATGCAGAGCTCACTGCTGTGGTTTCTGGTATCTCGCTTGTTCAGAGCCCCCTCCCGGCACTTCTGCAAGGGCTGCAGCCCCTAACCCTAACGAGCACTCAAATGAGGACACAAAATGCACGGCTCTTCTTTGCAGGCTGAACTGAAGAGCTCTCTCTGGAAGCAACTCGAAGCCACGTGGCTTTCCGTACAGTCACATCTCAAAGGAGCCTCATGCATACATGGCAAGCACCAAACCTTGGCTCAGCACAGCACTGATTCACTCTGGCTGTGCCGTGACAGAGGCACAACTCTCCGGTCCATCACCACAGGCTCCTCGGTGCTGTGTCACATTGTGGTGGCCCCTGGTCCTCATCCCATCCTCAGCTGCCAGGGGAAGGAGGGGTGGAGCAGATCCCATCACCATCCTCCGCGCAGGAGCAACCACTCTGCGCAGGTGCCTTAAAGCTAGGATCAGATCCCACTTCTTTCCTGAAAAACAATCACCTTTTCCTTGGGTGCTGACTCCCATCACCGCAGCCCACCTCGGGAATTGCTGTGGATGCAGGGGGGAAGGTGGCACCACCACACTTTGAAGCAGTAGCTCTCCACCACCTCACTCTGGGGTAGCACTTAAAAAATGCCTGAAACTAAATTGATGTCATCAACCTCATTTACCTTCCCTTGCTGAAAATACCAACATGTGCGTGTGGGTAATTTGTCACGCAATCTAACTTTTGAGAAGATCCCTAATTAAACGAGCAGCCCGAAGTCTCCATGGAGAGGCAGTTATGTAAGGGACTTTACTTGCCATTAACTTCCACCGACCAAGGAAAGCTGAAACTCTACGGAGGTGAGGCAGAGTAACGGCACATATAATTTTTATTTAGCAGATGAGACACCAGCATTGCAGGACAAGTCCTCAGTGATTTCCTCTGCTGTCATTCATTTGCCAGGGTTGCTTTAATGGAGGAAAACTCACCGCGTTGCAGTGTGTGCAAGGAGCAGACCAAACTCTCATGTCTCTTCCAGAGGAGATGCAGCTCCACATGCACCGTGCCTATGAGCAACAGCACCTGCTGCACAAGCTCTGGCAAAGCGCACCCAAGCCAGCACCCCGGGGGGACGGGTGCCACGTGCTGGCTGGCAGCACCCCGGACGCAGGGCACGCTCGCCCCTCGCCGTTTTGGAGGAGAGCGTGGGACCAGTGGGGCATCCCCTCCCAGGCTGCTCTGTGCAGAACTGCTGATGCCAGCTCTCTCTCGGTGGATGCTGAGGGTTATATAAATTAATAAAGGGGTTTATGTAATTTTCAGTTCAGTGAGCTGCAGCATTTGTCAAGTTAATTTGTTGTCCATTTTTGACCCTGCGGTTCCACCTCCGCTTCTGTCTCCTTACAAATGAGGGCAGGCTTCCCAGCGAAAACCAGAGCTCCTGCTGAGCGGGAGCTACAAGCTCACCGGACACAGCTACAACACCTTCATCACCAGCTCTGGTACCAAAGAACCTGACAGCATTTCTAAGTGAATTCAAAACTCTAAAAATAACCCAGAAAAGTTTCCTTCCAGAGAACCTGAAGCAGGCAAAAGACCTCTGTCTTTCTCCCAGAACAGTTAATTTATCACATCCTCATTCACCCCTACAGCAAACCCCAGAGCAGCGTGGGATTCAATGTGCCATACACTCACTACCAGCTTAGCCTCCTTCGGAAGGTAAACCAGGAATCTTTTTTCTTGTCCTGCTTCTCCCCCACATTAATTTTCTTAACAATACAATAAAAACCACTCCTGCCAATTATAATAAGGAACATTTCTAGATTTGCTTTTCTGCTAGAGTTGGCAACCACCTACTTTGCCTAGCCTTAATACTGGCCCTGCATGTATCTAATGAAACAGTAACACCTATTCCAGTTATCCCTTCTCAACATCATGGAGATCTGCTCTCCCACTGAAGAAGCTCATGGGAGTTACCTGGGAACTCCCATTATTAACCATATTACGATCATCATGTGCAAGTTCCTGTGTGTCAGTACAAACCTTTTGCTTAACTTCAGGCCAAATTCATTTCCCGTGTGAAAACCTGGAGTTAAGAAAATGCCATGCAGGGGTGACACATTTCTGACTTCGTTGCCAAAAAGCCTTTTTACATAACCTGTCCCTATCCCACCAGCTTCCTATTCTCAAAGGCCTCTAGATATAAGCAATCTCAGTTCAGTAAAAATTATTCAGACTGAACACAGGATGAACTTCTTCAGAATACTAGAAATCAAGAGCTGCTAATAACCACCAAAAAAATTGTGAAATGAAGATAAGCTGTGCTAGACCTTAAAGACAAAGCGGCTGTTCTGGCTAGGTCAACTTTCACAATGACAAATGTATCTGATGCAAAATGAACACAGTTATTAGTCCAGAGAGTGAAGATGACTCTTCCACTGGCAGTTACTGGAAATTGCCGCAGAAGTTGAGAAAATCCGCTCTGCAGGTTGCAAAGCCCTACCTACCTAATCTGCAATACTTAACAAAAGAACACAGGTTAGAGAAAGATCAGGATAAAAGACCATGGAAGTATTGGGTTTGTTTTTGTAACTGCATCTAGTTTCCGAAAGCAGACAATCTTTGCAGTGTACTATAAAAATGAAATCTTACTAAATAGGAGACCACCACATTGCTGCACTTGATAAATCTTTACTATGCTGTAGCGAAAGAGTGCTTTATAACACCCATCAGATTTGCAGCCGTGCAGACTCACGAGTGCCCCATGCAGCTCTCCTGCAAAGGCAGTGCTCCCCAGCAGCTGGGCTGCACCCAGGGCCGCCTCTGTTTTCTGGGAGAGCAGATCAGCTACTCTTCCTATGTGAAGAAAGAAAAGCTTGGTTATGTGAGTTTACAGTCGCAGGACACCAGTTTAACTTGGGACATCACTCAGCAATTCTTCTGGGAGATACAGACCTGAAATCGTGATTTTACTGAAGAGCAAACCTCCACTTTCGCTTTGATTCCCCAGCGCTGAGCCAGCTGTTGTCCCAGAAGTGAAGCTCTGCGGTTGGTGTTTTTTTCCATTAAAGTTTTACTTACTTGGCTTTCATGACTGAAATACTACTGAAAGACCAGAGCGCTGAGTACGTGCTGTTCTTGAGTGACACTGTAGTAGTCCCCACAGGCCCCGACTGGGCTAGAGCCAACGCACGTAAGGCAAGGCACCAGCAACCTCACTCCCTAGCACCAGATTAACCAAGACAGAGATGAATCAGGGGACGTCTTTGTGCACTGATCAACCCTCTTTTTTGCCTTCTGTGATCAGGCCACTGGATTGCTATAGCACAGAGCATCTACATTACAAAAGCTCCATAGGATATTTTCAATAAAGTCTCCTCTGTGCTTCGCATGCATGAGTTATGAGCTCCTGGGTGTGTCCCAGACCTCAGAGCTTACAGCATTAGCTGTAGGCATCACGTGTCATTTGGCTCCTAAAACATTCCGTACTTAAAAGCAGCCTATACCAGAGACCCCTCCTAGCCCTTCGCTGCTGCGTCAAGGCACGTACATGCATCAAGTAACTGCTGGCTGCACAGAACATTTTCTAAAGGTAAAGACAACCACCAAGCACTTACTTCTGAGTGGGAAAGGACGGAAAATAGTTACTCTGGTTTGCAGAAGTAACATCTATAAAGGCAAGAGTGCAACAGAAGCTGGCAGGACCATGAGGCGCGGATGTGAGAGCATTACGCCGTTTGCTATAAGCATCCTACACCAACAGCCTGTTCCTAACCGCACGGTTATTTTGCAGACTCCCAGCTCCCAGTTATAGATGGCAAATGCAAATGAAGGACTCTCTCTTTCTGGTGAAAAAGGTGTCTTTGGAGATGAATTACAGGTTTCCCTGTTTTGAGCTAAGGCATCTGCTTCCAACATCGATTTGCACACAGTGGGAAGTGACTTTCCTCAGCCTGTTAGTTCTGGGGTCCAGCACAAGCGAAGGATCTCTCCATGTCAGGCTGGTGCAGAACTTGTTTCTCCTTCCAGCATGACAGTGTAAGGTTACCTGAGGCACCCTAGAGCTGGGAAGATGAAAGCTCAGCTTCCTTTACAAGGGAGGAGAGCAGGAAATTTGAAGGAGTGCCTCTCCCCAGGGAATGTTAATCCTGCCACTGCAGTTTAAGGCAACATGGGATTTTAAATGCTCAATTCCCACTCCGCCGTTTGCAAAGAAGCTTCACTCTAGAGCATATATACAGGGGGAAAAAAGAGGGTACTGATTACAGAGACAGAGCGAAGGAGCCCAAAACCGTTCCTCCTCCTCTCAAGGGAAGCCTGCACGAATACAAGAGGTGCTGCTGTAGCAATCTAGGGCATGTTTTAACCATAACGATCAATCATAACCAGTCAGGATTCAGCTCCACGTTACGCTTAATGAAATCTCACCACGTACTGCTGCACAGAGGATACAGCTGCTCTTCCGCATACCTCTGGTCGGGTTTGAGCCATGGAATGAAATCTCTTTCCACTGGCTTTCCATCAGATCAGCCACTTAATTCAGCTCGCTCCACAGCTGTGCGAGCCGTACAAAGAGGGGACAAGCAGAGATAGCCAGGACAGGACAGGCCATGTTGGCAACAGCCCACAGTGAGATTAAATTAAGCACAACGTGGAGCGCTACCCTCGGTCTGGTCAAACATTTCTCCCCAGAGCTGCCATGAAGGTCTAGTTAGGAATAACACCCTAAACTCTGTCTTTTGGTAGTTTGGTTTGCAGGGCAGAAACAAAGGACTGTGGAGTGGTTATATGCTGCGTATATAAGGTTTTTTTAGTTCTCTTTGGCCAAGCTCTTCTGGAAGTGTTTTATCTGTAAGTACCTAAATAAGCGTTCCTCATTAGGATGCAGCACAAATGACATCAAATTATAAGCTTAAATCTGTATAAGTATCAAACATTTGGATGTATCGCTTCTCCAAGTGAAAGGAACAATCTGCGAAATTGACCTTCCTAAACAAATCACTGATTGTTTTGTTCAGACATGTGAAATGCATGGCAGTGGGGTAGGAAGGGGTAACACTCTCTGCAATAGCTATGCATAAAGCCCATCGACTAGGACTGAAACAGACTGTTTGCAAACAGAACGCATGCAAAGTCAAAAGAATAAGATTATTACACATTCAGTAATCTTTGTAAGCATGTTTTGCTGCAGTAAAGTTTTTTTTCCTGTTTGGAAGAATACTGTACAAGCTAGTTGGTGTACTTTTCATTGCAATTGTTTGTAATTGCTCATTACAATCCACACCAGGCACAATTTCCATCTAGGGAAATCAAATCCTTGTTTAAAACACAGAAACAAAAGACAGCAAGATTACAGGAGAAGGGTGGTGGTGTGGAGTTTACCCTACACTGTTACGTTAAACTCCAGTCTGAAATCTATCAGCTAGTTGTACAAGTCTCAGAGCACATTGCGGTTGCTTCAGCTTACTCTTAAAAGTAGTCATGTGAGCTTATGCTACAAAGCTAGTTTTTTATACATTCCTCTATATTGCCCTGGGAAATACCTCAGTCACCCAATGCCCCTGCAAACATTCAATAAGTTAACTTCTGCACGGTAGACAGTAGTATTTCCCTTAATTACAGGTCAAAGATCATTTAGTCATTTCCTCTCCCATCTCCTTAACCTCCTCAGGTTTCCTGGATTTCATAAAAACATTTCCCTTCCCGACATGTTTTAGTTATAAGCTTGAAGTTTGCCATTTCCCTACCTGTATTGTAGTGTTCCCACCTTCCAGAAGGGCAATGGCTAGCAGGATGCTCTCGTGGAAGACTCTGTCACTGGTGGCATTCATGATGAGATCTATGACCAGGTTGGATGCACCTTCTTTATCCAGATGACACTGGACATCTGCCAAACTCATCTCACCTCGGCTCACTGAACTCGATCCAGAGCTTCCTCCTGTAAAGGTGACCACGAGAAACAGGTTGAGATTCAAACCCAGCCACCCTGCGGTGAGGACAACTCTCCTCTGGTTTAAATTATTAACCTATCGTGAACAATGCACACGCATTTATTAGTGGTGATGAACTCTGCTCCTAGCATTTCAGCAAGGAAGAGTTTATAACTTAAAGCACATACTGGGCATGCCGTAAGATGGGCACTTAACACGGCTTCCACATGTGCACGCCTGCGGGAGGTGGTGTCCTAAAGGAGAACAGCCTGGGCTGGCAGTGGGAATGGTTACTGCTGCCGCTCCCTTCGGAGGCAGCAGAAGGTGGGGATGGTGTACTGCAAGGGGATTCTGGAAACAGCATGGATTCAGGGATACAAAGAGAGGCAGAGGCTCTGCAGAACCAGCGAGGGGATGGAGAAAAGGCAAGACAAATTCCAGTGGATGGCAAAGCCAATGCTCTAGACAGTGGAAAAGTATGGCAGCAGGCAGCACAACACAGGGACAAGTGAAATACGTATCAATTTCAGAAAACAGGGAGGAAATAGGGGTTTTTTTTTGAGGTTTTTGTTGTTGTTTGTCTCTGACCAGGGCTGCTTTCAACAGGATTACCACTGTCTTTATTTTGAAGAGGCAACACCCACTGAACAGTGTTTTGACAAAGTGTGCTTGACATTGCTGACTTTTTTTGGCAATGGTCTCAAATTAAATAACCTGCACTTTATAACTGACTTTGAACCAAATTTTTGCTCATCCTACCCTGCAATCTCTCTGTATACAATGAAATGGTTTTGTTTCAGGTATGGTTAATAATCTGACATCCTTATGAGCACATTTCCCAAATATTATGGCAAATATTGAATTAATCAGGTTTACTAAGTACATTCATTCCAAGCAAAGTTACAAAATTCAAGCCAACCCAAAACAGTCTCTGGAAAGTATAAAAAACTCTGCCTGCTTAATTTTAAAGTACTTTCTGAAAGGAGAAAAGTACTCTCTCATCTGCATGGGGAAAATGCAGGTGACACTATGAGAGACAAGAGAGGGATGCTCTGCTCAGCCTGAAGCGGAATCTCTCAAGGAGAGTTAAAAAAACACGCTGGAGTTTCTAAATCCAGGAGTGACATGCAAGCAGGGCTTCTTCCCCATCCATGTGGATCGTTCCTTCTCTTTGGGGATTTCGCAGAACATAATAGTAGTGGGAGAACCCCCCCCCGCTATTTCACCGGTAAGACACTGATTTGTCAGGCAGACACAGACATGCAGCACCTGGCAGGGCAGCCCACACGAACCGCTGACGAGCAGGAGCACATCCTACCTCCTGCTCCGGCTTTGCCGGCACCTCCGGCAGACAAGGGGCCGTTGCCGAAGGTGGTGAGGCTCTCGCGCCGTCCCGCCGGTCTCACATTGCCATAGTAACGGTTGACCAAAACTTGCCTGAGTGCCTCACCCTTGATTCAAAGAGGATAACAAAATCATGATGTGAGCTTAATGAATAAACAAACTACTTATATTCATTAGCAAGGAGACTGCTGTTATCATTAGCCTACTTTGTAGTGAGGGAGGGGGAACAGAAACCCTGGAGATTTGGAAAAATCCACTGAGCATCTCCCGATGTGCTAAGGCAGGCTGGGACACCGGGGGGGTCTCAGGGGGCTTCAAATAAGATTACGGGTTCCCAGCACCAGGAACAGCTACTGTTCAGTTTTTGTGTAAAGCTTTCTAGACAGATTTTATTCTCAAAGGGTTTAGGGTTGTTTTGTTTAATTAAGATCTATTGTCTCAGTCTTAAACGTAAAAAAGTCGCGTCTGTATAGCACCAACACAAAATGAAGAGGACTGGAGAAAGAGTAACATTACAAACGGTTTTGTGAGCGAGCAATCCCGTCTTCTCAAACCCATCCTATTTTGCTGTTTCACCAATGTTACAGGGACACGCTCTTTTCTCCCCTCCATCAGCAACTGATGCGATCTAACGCTGTCAGCTGCCGAGCGGAAACCCGAGCGATCCCCGCTGCATCCCAGCTCTTTGTTCCCCGCGTCCCTGCTGGCAGCTGCCCGAGCCGCCCGGTCACGCCAGCAGTCAGCATCTGAGCACATGAGCCCACGGACACTGCGGGGCACCGGTCCTCAGATAACCCCGACGTCCCGGCCCCGGGGATAACGGCAGGCACGTCCCTGCACAGCACGCGCCGCTGCCGTCAGCGGGGACCGGGCGAGACCAAGCCACGTCCCGGGCTGAACGCTAACCTGCGGGCCCTGCACTGCGCTCCCTTAAGTCTTCACAGGAATTCCCAGGAATTCAGAGAGCCGTACAAAAGCTGGTGGTACTGCCAGCAACGGGCAGACACACAAATGCCACAGTTGGATTAACAGATTTTTGTAAGGTCTTTGTGCAAAAAGGAGAACTGGTGATTATTTTGACTGGGAGCTACTGCTCTGCTAATGGCAGCATGCTGTGGGTACAGCGGTACCACCCTGAGACAGTGTTTGAGAGTGGGGAGGCAGGGGGTTTTCTGGGGATTAAAAAAAAAAATTAAACTAAAAAAAAAAATAAATTTGATCTAGCCAAGAATAATTTCATGTTAAAAATCTGCCAGGATTAATTGAAGTATCTCAATCTCTATTCACAAAACAAGTGCTTGACACTGATTTTCAGTTGTATTTCAAACGAAATGTTGTCTGACTATAGATTTAAAACATCATTAACCACGAGATTTAATACATTAGCTGTCACACAAGTGAAGCTTTACTACTTAAACTTTCACAGGAGGTCTTTAAAACACCAATAAGTAAATGGAACAACATAAATGTGCATTAATTGGCTCATAAAAAACTCCAGCACTGCCGCAGCCACGCTGCTTTTGATACCAAGCTGGCACTCGCAACAGGTAGCTGAGAGAAATCCTTATACCCCAATGCACTGGAAAGACAAAAAACTGTCTGGAAATTAACAGTCATTTACAAAATTCCAGCCCTCAGTTCCCAAGGGAGAAGCCCAACACATGCCTGCAGCAGCCAGGGATCACTGCCCTCCCAAGGCTGGGGCTCACGTCAGGGCTCCCACCGTCCGCTTGTCACTGCAATGTGGCAGATTAAAAATTGTGCCTGTAGATTATTAGCATGAAAGCTGCAGCACAGGAGCTAAACTTTATAGAATCAGATGGGGACGGGGGAAGCAGCAGGGAGAGAAGATGTAAAATAAACATGAGGAGAGCCTTCCAACCAGCTGCTTCCAGAAGGCCCCCAAAAAAAGAAAAAAAAGAAAAAAAAAGGCAAGTTACTTTGGAAGCAATAGCAGAAGCAGAGGAGCACTTTTCCAAGGGGCATACGCTTCCTATCACCGCTTGGACCAAATAGTGAACATGTAGGAGAGGCATGAGACTCGATTCAAAAGCTCAAGCAAATTCTTATCCTAGAGAAGCTACTTTGACTGACAGCGACATGAGAGTGTTTAGTACATGATGTAGTATTTTAACCATCTTTCTGCTCTCAGTCTGGCAGGTAAGGCAGTCTACATGACAGAACAAGGCCAAGCCAGACAAAAAAAAACCCCTTAACTACATCTTCCTTCTACATGTGTACCGGTTAGAAAGGCAACTTGACACCCATGTAAGCCTTATGCCAAAAATGAAGTTACAATGGAGTTCTCACATTACCTTTCTCCTCTTCTGTTACACTAATTGGCAGTCCTCATATCAACTGGCATTTAAAACCAGTAATTTTTACTACTTACTACAAAGGTAACAACACGCATCCAGCCACAGGAACTACTGTTCAGTAAACTCCACCTCCTCCTGAATTCAGGAGGGTAACTGAAGCTCCTGGAGTGGTCTCAGGATTTTCCTTCTGGCCCGCTGTGGAGCAGAAGGCAACTTCTGTTCCATGATGGAAAGCTGGGGTGAGTGGAGACACCTCAGCGGGGGCTGCTGCTCTCAGGACAGACCTGCAGCACCGCTGCTGTCTATAGAAGTCACGTATCCAAAACAGGACAGGTAACCAAAAAAGACAAGTGGGAACACGGAGCGAGCATTTGCTGCTCCTGGTCTGAGAGTGTGCTGACCCACGGTTTCAGAGGAGAGGTTTGGCAATGCCTGTTCACCAGCATTTTGAATCCTAACCGGGAAGAAAAACTTTTGTTTCCTATAAAATCATTCAAACCCACTGCGTTACCTAACAAGTATATGAGTATGTGATCAAAGTAGAGGGGAGGAAAAAAAAAAAAGTGGTATTTAAGAAATGTTATAATTAATTCAGCTACAACGCTTGGCTCCAGAACAGTTCTTTAACCATCATGTTACTGTTGTACACCACTTTGATGCGTACAGTATGCAAACAAATATCAGATGTTTGGCGGCAATAAGAAAAATCAAATATGCTACCTAGAAAAAAAAACCCAACAGCATTCAGTTTCATCTGCATTCACCATCAAGGTAAAGTAACAGTAAGTAGTATACAAACATTACTGTACACTTATCAGTAAAGCAGATGCAATAGACAAGCTCAGTTTAAGTGATATCAAAAACCTGTTATAATATTTAAAACAGAGAATATTTAATGATATTTAAGAGTGAAGCAGTTGTAAGTTGCTGCTGTTGTGCTCCCAGCTACAAGAGCAGAAGGCATTAAGAACTGTATTAACGACACTGATTTTGGAGCTTGGCTGTTTCCGAAGGGGGAGACGTGGCCAAAGCAGGCAAGCTCCACAAGCACTGGTCAATCTCCCTTCACAATTGCGTGATCAGCACCAAAGGGGAGTGCTTTGAAAGTGTGAACAGACTAGACCAGGCTCCGAGGTTTAATTCCGGGCAGCCAAGCACTTCCCCTTCCATTTAACACAAGAGGAGGTGCTCCAGCACCCCGTTTGGAAATCATGGCTGATCAGTTTAGGTTTTCCAAGAGACCAAGAGCAAGCAGTTAACCACAGAAGTTTCTTACACAACTTAACGTGTCACTGTTTAAAAGGAAAAGGTAGAAGATTAGGTCTGAACGTGCTTGACTGCTGTACATACCCTTCTATGATCCTCCAGTTGCCTCTGTGGTAGACTTTGATCAAGCTCCTGCTGTGCATGCAGAAATTTCATTTTAAAGCAGAACAACACTAAAGAGACACTAACATCTTTGCACTCATGGAAAATATTAAGGGAAGTCACAGCTGGAAGCAGGGGGGGAGATGAGGAAGACCGACTGACAAGCTATCGAAACAGAACATCTGCCCTCAATTAGCTCTGGCAGTACGTAGCCAGCCTGCTCTGCCACCCTCCACAGACCACCATGGCATGCACGTATGCCAACACATTCTCGGGGATTTAAAGAAAACACACAGTCTGTCTAATTTTACAGTTACCAGTAACACAGAGGAGTTTTTAAGAACTCAAACCATGCATGCCCGTGCATACATATACACAGATACACACACACAAACACCCCCTCCCACCATACGCACACTTCTGGAGGAAGTGTAGGTACTCAGCGCATCTGAGTGTGGTCAGTGAAGCTCGTTTGAGACTGCGGAGGGCCTCTGAGCAAACCTCTGGGATTGCTGTTCCAGTGCCGTGGGCTTCAGTGGGGTTTCACGGAACAAAGTCCCTTGGAACATGCATGTTTCCAGATCAAATCTCTCTTATTGCAGATACTAATTTTCAGGAATGGAATTTCCACTTCGTAAACCCGAAGTATGTAGAGTTTTTGCTGCTTTAATGCATTCTGAAAATGGGTAGGATGGACCACTCTATGCAGGGACCCAGCTTAAACCAGCAGCCATCTCCCAAACATCTCAAAGTCATTCTGTGACCACTCAGAGTTTCAGTTTACATTTAAACACTACTCCACAAAAACTACAAATACAAAGGTCTAAACCACCGCATCTTTTTTTCTTCATGATTTCAAAATGTAATTATAATCCTCATATTTATATAGCTCAGAGAATCGACCCTGTCCCAGATTTAGACTTCCATGTTGTTTCACCTAGATTTGCACTGATATAGCACCCAGTTGTACAAGCTACCAATGCCATCTCTGGATGTCCGATTAATTTCAAAAGAATTTGAGATTTCATAAATTCTTATGTCTTCATTTTGGCAAATCTGTCTTTATGCGAACTGATGCTGGGGTATCTCATAAAGGAAACATGCCTACACAGCCAATTCACTACAGAGCTAGTAATGTTGGAGGTGTGAAGTGACCATTAGCTGTTTCACTGTGGCATTTTAAATGGGACACCCAGTTGCTCTGGGATTATGAGGCTTCCACTAACAACTTGTGACACCTCCCTTTCCTTATCAAAGTTTTTAAATATGTGAAACAAAGGGAAACCCAAATCCTGTATTAGGAGCCAGAGAAACGAAGTCTCATTTTGCTGCAAGGGAATTTGAGAGGAGACTTTTCACAGTGCCTCCCTTAAAAGTCTAAGGAAAATGGCTGAAAGCAACAAAGCTTTGGGACAGGTTTACTCCGGTTTGGGGTTTGGGTTTTTTTTTTAAATATATTTTCAGACTGTCACACTGATGCTGTATTTGATTAAACCACTCCAACAAATCTACTTATTTTTCACCATCTAACACCACGCAGGAACACACATTTCACAGGTTTGGGGTTTGGTTTTTTTTTTTTACCAACAAGACACTCCACCAGGACTACTTCAAAACACCAATATTTGTCTGTTGTACAAATATAGGTGGGTGACACACCTCTACAGAGCTTTCCGTTTCTGCAGGCTGCGGCAGCTAGTTGAAAGTAAAATGCAGAAAAATTAGTCATTCTTCAAGAATCTTTCATCCCAACAGAAATCTAGTGGTCAGCGCTTAGGGGAAGGGAGCTAGCAAAGCACTTCAGCGGAATCATCACAAATAAATTATAGCCATAATTACTGTTTACACCCTCCCACCCACCCAGCTCCTAAAACAGCTACATTTTGAAAATTTAGCAGGTATCCTTTGAACATCCCAAACTACTTTGCATGAACACAGAGGCACAAGCAAAAAGCTTCAGTTGCAGGTGCACACGGGTCTGTGATGCAGAAATGCACTTTTGGGCAGCCCGCTTGGACCGCACACCCAGGACCTGCCAGTCGCTGAGGGCGAAGGCAGCACGCCCACCCCCAGCTGCGAGGAGGAAGAGGAGGAGGAGGAAGCTGGGGCTGCATGTCACAGAAAGGCAGCAGCCTTACAATGTTAGTTTAAAAAAAATATGCTTTCAGTGGATTCGCATCTGTAAACATACTTTTCTTGAGATAAAAGATATGTGATACAGCACCATACACAAGCAATGAAGAGGCTTAACGGTGACAGCTGATCATCACATTGAAACAGATGAAGACGAGCAACTTTCATCTAGTAGAGCTTAGACATACAACAGAGACCTAAACATTCAAATGAAACTGCCTACTTAATCGTGGGTAAATTGATTTAGCTTCTCAGGAACAGACACTAAGAAATAAGACGACGACAACACAGCAATACCAAATTAAGTCCGCCACTCGGTGTCCATGTCTGCCTAAGGGCACACGAACTAGACAGACAAATCAAGCATAGGCTGGGAGAGCCGCCGCGGTATTTTAGCCTAATATCTGCTGCAGCCTAGGAAATGCACAGCAAAGGGAGAGGAAGGCCATGAAATCCAGAAGTCAGCACATGGAGAGACTCTGCTTCCCAGGAAGGAGGCAGAGGAGAGAGCACTCCCCCGCGGTGCTCCGTGGGCAGGGGCTGCTTGGCCAGGAAGGACCCTTCTCCATTCTTCTCCTAACGGACCTTCCTCCTGGCTAGTTCACACGGCCTTTGGTACACCATTTCCTTGCATTGTCACCACTCTTGGAAACTTCACAAGCATGCAAACCATTTCTCTCCTGGTCAATTCAAAGCAGGGAGTATGTAAGCCCAGGGGCCAAAACTGAACAGGAAGAACCTCATTTATGCAGGGGAACACACAGTTCCCGCGCAGCCCGCTTTGTACACCCGCGCTGCTTGTAGCTGGACACTGGAAACGCCGTATCAAGTCATTAGGGAGTCTGGGCACATTGTTTTGATTGCAGACACCGTCTGCACAACTTGCTTCAGAGCACAGCAGAAAACTCCTCCTTTCTGAAGTAGTCAACAGCAGCAAGGAAATTGTGCATATTCCCCTGTAAGGGAAACCAGGTACCTTCCTTCCAGGGGAGGGGAGGCTCAAGCCGGCAGGTCAGGTGGACGTGACTGCCACAAGATAACGCACTACACTCTGGATTCCAAACGAAAGCTTCCATATTCCCGGGCTTTATACCACAACCCCATTTTAATCAAACATACGTGTACATTTCGGGGCTGTAAACCAGCACAGATGAAGAATCAGCATGAAATTAGTTTGATCTTTCCAATTTAATTGGAGGAGGAAAAAGTACATACTCTAACTAGCAAATTCCTGTGCCTTCCCACTGTAGCACAGGCAGCATGTTAGAACCAGCCCCACAAACTCATCTGCAAGCAAAAGCTACTGCCCTTGGCAATGCTCGGATGGATCATTCCGAATAAGCACAGCCTTAAGCAATCTTTCCATAAGAATATAAACTCCAAATACTGAAATTATTATTCTTTCAATCAAACCGGGTTAAACCAGCAAAGAATTACTGAGCTATAGCTACTGTGCTACACTTTGCACTATCCTGTGTGCTGCAATGGCAAAGTACCAGCTTATGCTTTACAAGAAGGACTGCATAGGGCAGGAGAGCAGACTGACATTGTCATTTCGCTAGATTTCTTGTGCCTCCATAGATGTCAGTTCTCCACCTAGGAGAGAAGTTACTGTTTGGGAGGCAGGGGCAAGTCTGTGGAATACCAAACAGTGGCCAGCTTTTCAACTGGAACGTAGTGGGTGGCAGGGCCAGAGAAGAGTACTTCATCTTTCGTTCTCGCTAACAGTAGCTAAAATTCCTTTCAACTTGCTGTGCAAGAAACCCCTCTTCCTCTGAAGTTTCCGCTCCTGCAAGGCTGGCAAATAAACCAGTCATCACCAGCCGTAACAGGAAAAATTGCAATTTCTTTGACCTGTTGGTGACTGTAGTGCTTCTAGCATCCATTTCCCCAACACAGACTACGTCTGTTTCCCAGAATGGTCTTTATCTGACTCAACAGGGATGTATCCACCTCAAAAACCACCAAAGCAAGTGACAGCTCAAGTGTGAACTCACTACATCTCAACTTACGAGATATGGAAGAGGTTTCAGTCCTTTTCCTTTATGGTTTCGAGGAAGGTATGAAAGTTTTATTTTCACTTGCTTTCAAAATAACAATCAAGATGAAAGTTGTCTAATCCTGTCTTTCACAGAAAATTCAAACAACTAGCAACATGGATAAAAAAACTGGAAATGGTTTGAGGAAATGCAGAAAGATTTTCATTCAGGTTTAAAGCCTCAGGATTGCTTTTCTCAATAGCTTTTTTAAACTCAACTATGTAGTAAACAGCCTGAACACTGAGAGCTGAAAAGGCTTGAAATTCATTTGAAAGGCAGGTGGAGATTCCAGTTCACAGACTGGGTCTGCTCCCGATAGTGGTTTCAGCAAAACAGGATGGAAAACATGTCATATTGTAATGTTACAAATGGGTGGGAAATAAACTTATCAGAAAAACATGCATGTTTGTGTGAGCACACACACATACGAACACTTTCAAAAACCTGATCCTTTTCTCTTCAACCTCACCAAACCTGGAAATTTTGACAAAGTAATAGACAAAGCAGCACACTCACAAGCACAAACCTCCTCTGCTTCAGGCCACCTCAGAGTTCAACGCATCGAGAGGTGACAAGCCTCAGACTGCTTAACCTCCACAGGCTGGTGCCATTTCCAACCTACCACACATCGCCTTTAGCTCTTTTTCCAAACGTCCCTCTAAATCTGATAGGAAGGTGACTAGCTGGTGCAAGGCAACAGTGAACCGAGACCTGTCCTGGGAGGTCTTTGAGACCAACACTGAGCATTTTCAAGGAGCTTAGTTAGTTTGCTAGGTTTGGCTCCGCAGAGAAGCAACGGCAAGAAGCGAGATGCCCTGTGCTGTGCAGAAAGTTGGGTTCAATTACTGAGCGGTCCCTTCTGGTCCTGAAATCTGTGAATTCAGGAACCAACCCAACTCCATGCATATGGCATCTAATTATCGGGGTGGCAAGGAGAGAGATTTGGCATAGAGGAAATAAAAAGGGGAAAAACACAACTACAGAGTCAGTCAGCCAAATATTACATTAAGCTTTTGATAACTAGGCTGCGTGTCCGGATGCAAAGAACTGGAGTGAAGATCTCAGATACACCTCATCCTGAAGCCATTGCCCTCTACCTCGGTCCTTGCATTGCTGTCTCCTGTATCAGCTGGAGTTCCAGTGGGAATGGCTGTTTGGATAGAGTGCTGGAAGTCGCCTTCCACTTCTTCCTCACTTTTCTGAATTGCTCATCTTTTCTCTTTGAAATACATTCAGTGTAGTTCTTACTTGAAAGACACACAGCAAAAGCACCACCTAGGCTGATTCATGACAAGAGACCAGCACACAAATTTTGCTGCTGTCCTTCAGAACTCCTCAACAACATCAGAAAACTCCACGTAGGTTACCTGCTTGCCAAGTCTCCTTTGTAAGGCCAGTACTGCTACCTTGCAGAACTGAGACAAAATTCGGATAGGAAATTTCTAGCTCCTGCAGATGGTATCTAGGTGTTTTCCAAACATGCATTTGACTGGCTATGGGTAAGTTTGAGGGCAGAGGGGAATAACTGAGAACGAAGAGCAGCACTGAAGTGCTTTGGCAAACTCCCCACGTCACAGTTCACCATTGTACCAGACCTGCGAAGTTACCACACGGTGCATTTTTACTGATGGAGGATCTCACACCTACATAAATTAAGAGGTGGTGGGAGATGTGGAGCAGCACCTTGTCCTGGCACAGGTCCCCCAAGCCCTACAGGTCTCCCAGTCCTCGCAGAAGACATTTGGGATTTACGGGGGGCAGAGGCAGCCCCTGGCTCCCACTGGCATGTGATGGATCAGCAACCACACGCTTACACACCCTTGCCTTGCCGCTGCGGCACGTACTCAGGTTGGGAACATGGCTAAATGTTTATTCCCCCCCACCTTATCTCAGAATTTGCAGAGACTTTGTGCGCTGCCAGACAACGAGGTGGGAAATTTGGCATAAGGGCTGTCAGTGCCTGCACCGAAAGGTCACCAAGATCTGTCTACAGGAATGCCTTCTCTCATTTTCCAGAGTTTTCAGTTGAGAAAGCATGTTTTACTTGGGCTGGGGCTTCCCTGGCGTTAAGAGACCTCAGTCTCTGATATGCTACTGACCTTCAATGGGTGTGCAATCACTTGCTCCTCTTTAAATCCTCAAGCTTGCAGGCTTTTTTTACAATAACTCAATATAGTAAGAACTACTTTCACTATACATTTTAGATTAGCAGTTTTAATTAAATAGTAAAATGGTATAACCATTTTTTTTTTGTTATAAATAACTATAAGAAATGTTCCAGTCTCCTTTTCCAAAGAGCTCACCAGTTCCAGTTCGTTCAATAAATACGGTCCAAAGATTGCAGGATTTCTGAAGGAAAAAAAATATAAGGCAGCCCACAAAAATTTATGAGAGCCTGCATTTCCTCTGCTTGAGACATAACAAGTGAAGCACTGTCTAAGTGCAAAATACACAAGAGAAATGACTGTGGAGTAAGTTCTCTCTACAAGGAAAATAATTTGTAAGTGCATCTCTCCAGCACTTAAGAGGTTAACAAATTTTCCAACTCCAATGAGAAGATGCATAAAATAGCACACACTTTGCACCTTACTCAGCCATCATAGTTTTAGTTTATCATTGATAAAGAGCACTTAGAAGGTTAATTCAGTCAGCCCCTTTGAACCAGGATTTTCAGTTCCCTTTTCACCTACTTAAAACATCAAGACCAAAGCGAAGCGGTGAAAAAAAAAAAAACCACCCAAAACCTATGTTGAGTGTGTCTGCAGGTGTATTTTGCTGGATACCATTTTATCAGCTGCATAAAGAAGTGTCATTACTGAATAAAAGTAAAAAAAACCCCAACAACAAAAAAACCCCAGGGTTTTACTTAAATCAGTTTTTAAACTTCAAATCCTAAAAAGGACTACATAATTACCAGGGAAACGCTGGGTGCCTATTGAGTTTTTCTGGATTTGGTCGTTTTAGTGTTTGCCAGCCCCTGCCCCAGCCCTGCAGGGGTGGGGGGGAAGCAGCAGAGCACCCCTTTTTCACCCTGAGAAATAAAACAGAGATCCCAGAGTCTGGGAGCGGCGGCCAGGGGAAGCGGCAGCAGCCCCATAGCACACAGCTACCGGCGCGGGCTCAGGGGCTGGCGGCGGCCCGCAGTGACTGTAAACATCTCCACTGCGTTTATTGGCAATTACCGCTGAAGGTCACACATCAGCAGCGGGCCTAAATTCCAGGAAAAAAAGCTGTTCTTATGTAACTGCTGCCTGAATGTTGGCAGGTGCCCAGCGGAGCAGCTCGCTGCAATGTGGCTGGGAGGGGGGGGGGGAGGAAAAAAAAATAAAGGGGGGGAAAAAAAGTAAAAAAAAAAAACTAGGACATCTCCCAGGCACATTCAGCATCCTGAGCATGCCACCTGCAGGTCAGCACCAACACTTCTCTCCTTTTTAGTCCATAAAATATTAATGTGTTTCTCTAGGACGTATGCACTTTAGTGCCCAAGACTCGCACTGCAGGTGGAAACTGGGCCACGGTGTCCCCAGCCGCTGATCCGGACCGGGGAGAGCGGATGGGAGCGTCGTGCTGCAAACAGAAATGCCTCGATGGGGAGGGAGCTGTGCTGCCGGAGCTGCCCTGGACCACAGGGAACCCACGGTGGAGCTCACCATCTCAACTGGAGTTGTGAAACACTGCAAAAATCTGCATTTGTATCATGCCTGGACTTTATAGTGGGTTGAGGATTGAATTAAAAGTAAATTGAGCCATTGTGTCTAATTACAACCAGAGTTTTGTTATCACTGTTGTGCAGAGATTCACGCTTGATGGCACTTGAGAAAGATTTACCTTGGCCCTGAACCTCTTCTCCAGGAGACCAGCATAGTCAACAGGTCCACCAAGAACAGGATTCCAGCGGTTCCAGCCCAGCAAGGAGTCGATCAAGAGAGACTCAGCCCGAGGGCTTTTATAGACAACACGCCAGTGCCCTGCCGTGGGGATTTCTACTGTCCTTATTAGTCGAGACACCTGCACAGAGGCAATGTTAAGACCACCCTACCTAGCTCTGCAGTCCAAGTCAGACCCCTTCAGCTCCTAATGCCCACCCGATGCTCCGGGAGAGCCCACGGAGCCAGAGAACCAGGAGAGGAGCCCCGACACAAACCAAAAAGACAGGCTCTGAGGACCCAGCTCCCCAAGATCAGGACAAAACCAACACAACCATGCTGCAAGCAAGGTGTGAAATGGTTTACAGTTTCCGATGGTTTTGGGTTTCTATCAAACCAATTTGTGCTTTTCATCCATCTTTCAAGATGCCTCTTCTGCCCTGTATTTTAAAACCGGTCTTACGCAGCCCCTATCCCAAAGGTCTGTGCACTTCTACAAGTTTACAGGAACCTGAATGTTTTGGAAATGCTGCAAGATGACTCTCATTCTTAGTATATCTGAATTTCTGTCCCCAGAAGAAAAACCTTTCACAGGAATCGTGCCACAACAGCGGATGCTGCAGAGTTCAAAATACACGTACAAGAACTTAAAGATGCTATCGCCATATTTCTGCTAGACCAGACCTTGGTCCTCAGACTAGAGTAACAGATGTTGGAAACAAACACCACACTCTTCTCCTGGGAAAACTCCAGTTCCTTCCTGTCCCTCATTTCCAACAAAAAGGGAATTCCAGATAAACCCCTCAATAGAAAGCATGTGAACTCGGCCAACGGCATTAAACCATACTACCCGTCTCCTTCCCTTCCCCAACGCCTCTCCCACACTGCAGCCGCTCCAGCCACCCCGGCATTTGCAGGGGCTGCTGCCGACCTTGCGCTCAGGTTGCAGCGTTCACCATCCTTCCTGTTCAGCGGGGGATTTCCTACCGCCGAGGTGAATTCCAGCATTATTCACCCACTGAAACAGTCACTCCCTTTCTTCACTCACAAAAACGTTAAGGGGGACTGCAACGCCAATTTTGTACCACGACTTTCAGTAACAAACGCATGGAGCTCCTGGTGTTTTTAGTATCTTTTATATTTTGGACCCACCGCTCATCGAAATTACCCTGCAGTAAGCAACTAAGACATACAAATCAACCTATGCCTACAGTCACATAAATACTATGAAATCATGCCATTAAACAGTTACTTGAATAGAGTTTTTCCCTGAGGAAATAAGGAGCATTTCAGCCCATCAGAAAAACTAAGTTGTGCACAGTTCAACAGAAAAGGAAGTTAATAATTTCACTAATAATGGAGGTTTCTGTATTCTTTGCCCTAAATGTTTATGATTTCCAGGGTTGACAAGGGGAAAAAAATCCCAGGATTTCCTTTGAGACTTGTCAGGGGTTCAAGCCCTGTCCGAATCCCTGTCTGTAAGCAGCCAGTGCTCATTGCCGATGGTTATAAACACACCTGCTTCCTCCCCGCAGTTGCTCCATCGAGGAGCAATAAAGTTCCTCCTTTGCAGCCTCCAGACCAAATCCTAAATTGCTCTGCACGCTCTGGCTGATTTATTGCAGGCAAAGACAGGACGCTATAGCCAGAAACTGAAGGGAAAAGAGTTCTGCATTATGACTTAATTTGCAATTAAACAATTCAAGTTTCTGTCTGAAGTTTCTCCAAGATACAATTACACATATACGTGCTATTCTGGGAAGCTGCAGCACCACAATCTAAGGGGTCCAGTGCCTGATGGAAATGTTCATGTGCTACAGATTAACTTTTCAAAAACAAAGCAGGCTGCTGGTGTCTGCTCCCTAAATAAGGGGAAAAAAAATCCTGGTTTATAAAAAACAGAAAAATAATTACACCAGAGGTTAGACACGACAGCACCTGCGTAACGATGGAACACCAGAAGTTTGGTGTGAAGCTTGCACTTGCACCTGGGATGTCTCCTACTAGCACAGGTCAGAGGCGACAGCAGTAAACAGACCTGTGCCACGCAAAACGCCATCCTTCGGTCCAAACCCTGACTCTTGCTCTCCACGTACATCCTACCCAACAGCCACCTCCTGCGCACAGGAACGGGAAGGGCACACTGAGAACACTGCCACCGACAGACAGCAGGGTGATGCTCTGGGAAGCCCCAGAGGAGGATCTTCTGATAAAGCGAGCTTTTCCTTGAAGCTGAAACTGGTGATGGGAGACCTGTAAAATTTTTCTTAGGAAAGGTACCTCAGACCCTGGCTGACCTTCTACTCCAGCCTGGAGAGGGGACCACAGCACATGCCGGGGTGACGGTGATGGCACTGATCTGCAGGGCACAGCAGGGCCTGAGCATCCTGACCAGAGGCCAGGTTAAAATCCAACCAAAAAAGCCACAACTCCGGTTTGCTCTTGCAAGGAATTCTGCTCCTTCCCTCCTCTAAAAGCCCTGCTGAACAGAAAAGAACCTCCAATGCAACCCTAGGCTACGTGTACACTTTTTGGTCTAATTTTGTGACAAACAGTTTGTATTTCAAAGCCGGCAAGGTCCCTAAATACTATTTTGTTTTCAGAATGAAGTTTACCCAGTGAATTCAACTGAACAACATCAAAATTAACAGGCTCTACAGAAAGCCATTTATGGCATACTTCATTACCTACTCTATCAAATCAACAGCAGGAACATTTTAAGCGTTTTAAGTGGTTGAATTTTGTTCCAAATACAAGGTTGGCTTGGGAGAGAATGCAGGAAACAAAGCACAGAGAGGAAATATTTTTTTTTTTTCCTAGTAATTCAGTAAAATAAGGTGCTAGTCAATCACTTTCTCAGTATTATACATTTATGCAAAAAGAATCTCAATTTTAGCACCCACACATGGGGTTTTTTTGAGCTGGATGAGGAAGTTGCAGCAGCAGAGACAGCTCAGCTCCCTCTCTCCACCCCATGCACCAATGCTCAAACCAGACATGCCACTTTTAAAAGTCCTTAGAAAGCTTAATTTCAGTTAAACTGAAAGTTCTCACTCAAATATGGCTTTTCCACCCGTAAAACAGCTACATACATCATAAACACAGCCCGGGCTGTCGCACTGCCAACTGAAGGCATGTTTTTGATGGTAGGAAGCTTTTCACACTGAAATAGCTTCAGAAGTCAGTAATTTTCATAGGGTTACACCACACCGCTTTCACAACACATCCGAACGTTTTACATGACTTTAAACACCAAACCTGACTAAGAAGCAACAGGAAGGACAGCGAGATGCTTTGATGAATTGCATGACTGTCACCTTTTTCGGTAAAACCAGCACTAGGGTTTCTGCCCAAGGACCCAGCTGCCCGCAGCCCTGCCTGCAGCCCACGGCGCCGTGCCCTGGGACGCAAGTACTGGCTCTCGATGGTCAGCAGGAGACACCTCATTCAGGGTCTTCTCCAGCTGCCTTTTGGCAGGTTCTTCCAACTTCTGCACCAACGCCATCAAACCTCAGTATTTCGTTTTCCAAAGAAAGAGCTTGTTTGCTGACGACATGGTAATGGGAGCTGACTGCTAAATGCTGATGTTTTAATGGTGCTTGCGGGAGTTGATCCTCCAAAGGTGCTCAGATCTGGTCCTAAACTCCCTGGGATCTACTATGGCACCAGATGACTGCTGGCAGCCAGGAATCATAACTGCATTTGGACTAATACCCTGAGTAATGACATACGGAATTAGTTATGGTAACTATTCCCAACGTAGACACAACGGCAGACTGAAAACTCAACTATTTCACTGACACAGGCATACAAACTGGAAAGCTCAGTACTGAAGAGACAACAGGACAGATCACAGGGCTACTCATAAAACAAACACCATAGAAACAACACTGTAGAAAATAAATAAAATTAAAACCTCAGCATTATCCAATTCAATGGTAATCTGCCGGAAGAGAAAGAAGGGGAAGAATTGAAAGCAAGCATTAGTAAGAGAAATTACAAATAAATTTCATGTTAGGATCTTATAAATCATTTAACACTTTAATGCTGCAATCCAACATCATATTTTACAGTGGGCATGAGTAACATTTGCAAGCGCCGGGATGTGGTGCGTTAGGGAACCGGCACTGCTGGAAGCGCTGTGCCAGGGAGCGTCGGAGGCAGGATGCGCCCTGGCTTTGTTCCTGTGCCAAGTGACAAATCACGCGGGCTGGCTGACCGAGATCCAAGAACTTCACCCTTGGGCATAAGAGTCATCACCAGCATGAGCTGTGAGCAGCAGTAGGAGTGCAGAGGCTGGATTTCCAGTTTGGGAAGACAAATGGAGCTTTAAAATGTAAGTCCTGCAGAACTGAGGCTAATCATCTGCTAGGCACCCACAAAGACGTGTATGAATGACATGTTTCAGCAGAGTAAAAAACTTGGGTCTAGCCTACACTGTCAACGTAGTAAAGTTTTCTGCCTATTAAATATACCACAGTATGCTACCCATCACTGAGCGAACCTGAGCGTGTGCCAAGATGAGGAGTCTTTAGCAATATGTAAAACTTCGAGCCTTCCCACAAGCTTCTGTACATCTGTGTTCTCACCACGGTTTTTGCATGCTGCAGAGGAATCCCAGCTGTTTAATGAAGGCCTTTGCTAATGGGAGCGGACAGCACTGCATTCTCATTACGTTTCCCACCTACAGAAGGGACAAGCGCATGGGCCAGGAGGGTGTGCCATTTTTATTTTTTGGGCTGGAAGACTAAGCGTGAGAGGAGCAGTACTACCTTTTAATACATCAGATTGTTCCAGCCAGCACCACATGGTATTACAGGAAAATCACACGCTGTGCCAAAACTTCCATGGCACTCGGCTGCTGAACACTACCTTGAAGCGGCTGCTGTCAATTCTCTGAACACCTGACCTACAAGCACTATCGCTTGCGTGATCAATATGCTGGTCACGAGAATAAGTTTTGCCACCTTTACATATGTAGGGACTCCTGTATTTAGAATGGGTGCATAAGTTTTTTCTTCCCTCTCTTTATTTTATTTTTACACTCCAGAATGATTTTAAAAACAAAAGGTATTGCCTTTTAAGTGGTGACTAAATACAGTTATATGAGTCACAAGGGAGAATAAATACGATTGCACTTCTCACAGCCAGACAGTAAAAGCTGTTCTACTACTACTAGCAGTCTATCTGTAAGCAATCAGCTGCTTTTTCGTATTCTGAAATCCACTTCACAGGCAAGCGTATTCTTGTCTTGTATTATGTAACTGATCTACTGTTTCAGAAACTAATCCATTTTCTACACTTTGAAGATTTTTAGAGTCTTGTGGGATTCTCCATGGTCTGAATGGATCAAGTAATCTTAACTATCTTCTAGAACTACTGCTTCACCCAAGTTGGCCAAATAAAGTCTAAGGAATTCCTGTAAATTAATTTCCATTTGAAAAAATTGGAGTGGCATATTGCATTTAAAAGAAAAAACCCTCAAAGCTCTCATTTAGGGTTTGCTGGAGTACAGTATATATAGTAAATATCATCCACCCTTTCTACTACTGAAGGTAACCTTGGACAGTCTCTTGGCTGTTTTTAACAGGGGAACGTACACTGATGTGCTAACAGTGTAGAACTAAATCTATGATTACACTTAAGTGTCAGGCAAGGGGAAGCATCAGCGCTCTATACTCGTTGAAGAGCATCACCTAGCCCGACTCCCTTTTGCAGGAGCAGACTAATTTCTGCAGGCTACAACCGGTCCCCTTCCAGATCAGACTTGCACTGTATCGCAGATGTCTTAGCAAACGGACCTTGAGGAGAAGACAGAAGGTCTCCACAGGGCTTCATCTTGTGCTGTTAGAACCCAGCACACGATCTGGCCACTTCAGTAGAAGAGGACAATGAGCTGAAGGGTAAGAAACCTACAGTTCTTGCCCTTTCCTAGCTGCCCTGCTCCCCTTCTCATCCTACACCTATATACTTCTCTCTTGCAGTAGGATTAGGGCATTCCCCCAAAGTCAATGAGTTTATTCAAACATACTGCTACTGCAAAGTGAAAAAAAAAAAAATAAATATCTCTATGTAGGCCTGCAGGTGTAGGGCACAGCAGCAGCAGGAGCCAGGAGGTGGGCTGGACCTCCGTCAGCCAAGAGGCAGCGGCAGCATGTGAGGAACATGTTCCCTGACAGGGCAGGGAGCACAGTACCGGCCATCCCTGCCCTTTGGGCATTTTCCTGGGAGTCTCCCGCTCACTCACGGCACTGCCATGTGCTCAGCTGGGTGTGCTCGGTAACAGCCCACACGCGGGCACCTGCACACCCACATGCACACCGCCTCCTCGCTCGCTTGCTCTCCCTCCTCCGGGTCCCTGCGCTCTGCTGTGCCAGCGCCTGCCTCTTGCTGGTCTGTGCTCTCCTCCAGCGTCCCCCTCGTTTCCAGCTAGGCTAGGCAAAGAGGAGGTCGTGTGCAACATCCCGGCTGGCCAGTCAGCCTAGTGATGCTACGAGTTCCTCTGCCTTCAGAGCATCTCCCTCCCTTGTGGCTGCAGCTATAGCTACAGCTATAAACTGCTATTATTATTATGAAACTGTCCAACCCCTAAAGTTTTTGCCTTTTTGTGCTGCGAATCTAGCACTCTGCAACAGCTTTAAGCCCTACTGCAAGTGAGAACTGAACATGAGCCACCATCTGCTCCTGGGCACAGCCTCCCAGTTGCAGCGAGCATCCTCCCACACCCCTGCTTCCCCCAGCCCCAACTGCCCATTCCCAGTTGCTCACCAGCACACTCACTGGGAGGGTATCTTGCTCTGTGCACCTACCGTGTGGCACGGTAATGAGCCAGGTTGCTTAGAAATGCATGAGATACCTTCGACTAGGATTTTGAGACTGACTGTAGGAATGTTTAGATACACAAACATATGGGCATATACACTTCTGATGCAAGTAGAGAATAGGGTCTGTACCTACAGAAAAATGTTCTTCTCAACAGGACAAAGGAGTTTTATGTAGGAAAGGGAAAGAAAAAAACCACCACAGGCGGGTGTACAGACAGTTTCCATCTATAATTCACAAGATGACGACTCAGATGTATATAAATTAAACTACAAAATACCCTTTTGTTGCAAGATTACATGACCTGATGAAGAGTCACCTAGACCCAGAAAGCAGATAAAGCAGTTATATCCTTCATAAAATGGTAATGAAATTAGATATTTTTACAGTGCCAGCTATTGCAGTAATTAGACTTAAACTTGCAAGTCTAAAGTAGAAAAAGCAATGGAAACAAGCTCACCTTCCAAATTACATTTGAAGTGATTAGTTGACTAAAAATGTTTTGTTCCTGATCCAGCACAGAAGCGCTTACATGTACAAAACACAGCTCGAAAGAGTGAGAATTTTATTTTCCTTTACTGAATAATGAAGACAGGGTTTAACACAGCATGATGAACTATAAATTACATTACCTTTTCTCCATAGCCTCTATCTTTGGTCATCATTTCCCTGAGCGTCTGTAATACTTTAATACATAGCTTCTCCTCATTCTCCTCTAGCAGCTGTTTAGTATGCTTTATTAACCTGAAAAGACCAATCAATCACAGCTTGTTTTAGTACTAATATTCTAAAAATAGGGTAAGATATACGTGGCTATCGTACTTAATTGGTTTAAGCTGCAAACAAGTTTTATTATCATACCATTATACAACCATCTTGGGAACATTCTCTCAAGAGTAACATTTAACCAGCTACCATGGGCTTTAGTGAAGTCGCGAAGGAACTGCGGTCCCCCAGGCAGGAGGACAGCCAGGTAAGACCCTCTGACCACAGGAGAAAGGAATCAGGGGAAGGGGCAGTGGGCTTTCAGACCTGACAGTCCTCCAGAGCAAGCACTTAACAGTAAGAAAGAAAACTACTCCACATACTACTTCAGTAAAAAACATACTGAGGGTCCTGGATAGTGCAATTAGAAATCCATCCTACCCAGCATTTGTTACTTGCACCGGTACCTAGTTTCCATAACCTGTATATAATCCACCCCCCTCCAGGAGGTGATCAGAGAAGCTGTTCTGAATTGCCCTCTAAATGACCTTGTAATCTTTCCTTTTCCTTCCCTCTAAATGTGGGCAGCGTCTGCATTAGATGATGCATGTGATAACTGATTCTGACATACTTCCCCAGCACTAAGCGCTACAAGACCAAGACCTGCAAACATTACCAGGGTTGAAGGCAGGTATCAAATAACAGGGACCAGCTGAAAATTTTTTACTCATTCATACTACCATTGTTCATAGCATTTGCATCCTGCAGCAAATGCAGAAATTTTTAAGCATTAGCTGTGAGAGCATATCAAGCAGTCTTTCCCCATCCCCAAGGGCAGGGTTTTTTTCCCCTCCAAGGACAAACTCCATTTACCATATTATGAAATACTCTGTTTTACAAGTATGTCAAAGCATATCAAGTATTTACCAAGCTGGGTAAGAGCACACCGCTCCATAGGGCATTTGAAAATTGGGAAAAAGCAAAACATAACAAAAACCCTCCCAACAAGCCAGACTTGGAGACAAGACTTACTTGCAAATGAAACCTCCGCTTTCACATTTCCTCCTTGCATCCGTGTTTTCCGGGAAGAGCAGTTCAGGCCTGTGAAGCACATCTACCAGTACTGACAGCTCTGCCTGGACAAGAGGACGTAGGCGATCCTCTAAAGCTGATACTATGTCCTAGAATACAATCGTATTGAGATTTTAAACAAACATAAAATACATATACATTTATAGGCAAATTAATTTTACAGATGGCAAAAGAGGGACAGGACACTTAGGTCTGTCCTGCCTGAACAAACTAGATTAAAGACCTCAGAGTTTGGTCAGATCAGACTTTCAGCTTTATTGTTTAATAGTTCTCTTTAAAAAGGGTAGCCCTGATTCCCAGCAGTCCCCCAGACTACTTAGCTCCCCTACCCTCCACATCTTTGTTGGTGCTTTTGTTGATATACAAGATAGATTCATAGCTGCACTGAAACTTTGTGATAATGATCAGGCTGTTTGTGCTTACAAGAACTGATTAAAAGTATTACTATTAAAATTATGCAAAAATAAAATTATCTCCTTTTTCCTCAGTGTTTGTAAAGTTGTAATTACCTTAAAAAATGAAAACACGTTTATCCTGATACTTAAGCAGAAAATACAGAGATACCTGTACCTCTCTGTACCTCAGAGAGGAAGTTTAATAAAATTGAAATGGACAAATAGGGAGAAGCTCTTTCAAGGAGACTGGGTTGGGCAGTGGTTTTACATTACATAATATATGTTTACATAAAGCTGGAACTGTTTGCCAGAAAAAGCTTTTGACCAGAGAATGAATCTTCAAAGGATAAAGGCATCATTCAAGACGATTAATTTCATTTGGTATAAAAAAAGGCCTTATTGGACTGTCTTCAGATCTGAACATCGAATATAGGTGTAACACATCAATCCTTATTTCTAACATGAAACATCATGTTTAAATAGTCTTTTTAGCAAAACTAGTATGGGAATGCACACACTTTGTTTCAGGGAATGACTGTGGCTACAACTGGTTCACTAGGAACCGAGAAATCTATTTACTTCAAGCTCTGCAGTGGTTTCCAGGCAGAGTGTGGTATCTTCCTTTGTACGGACAGTTTTAGTGTAAAAAGAGCAAAGCGCTGGAGCAGTTTGGAGGGCTGTGATGACGAGAAAAGTCTTGTTTTATCAAAGAAATATTACTAATGGTGGAACAAGAATACTTCAAGTACCACTAGCTTTAAATATCAACATCTTCTAGGGCAAGTACTTCTATACCCATTAGCCATGCATGTTCAATCACCTGTCTTGATACAAAGGTTTACTTAATTTTATATACAGTATTACAGTAGCATTCAGCATCAGCTAAGTTGATTACCATGTGGCATTTTTGACTAGTTAATTCCCAGATGTCTTTCTACTTAGTAAATGCCTCCTTTTGTGTAGGCATGCAAGTAAATGCTTATCAAAGGAGGAAGGGGTGCTGAGTAGTCACCTGCAATCTTTCAATTATGTTTCGATAATCCCTGGAGGCAGCGAGCACCGAATCTCTGCGGGCAGCATTCCTTGCAGTCATTCGCCAGTTCATTGCAGTCTTCTGTACAATGTTATGAGATTTCAGAAAGAGATTGTTGACCTGACTGTCCAAGTCTACAGGAATTGCAATTGCTCGGCTTTTTGCTGCAACAAGCAAAAGTTAGTGAGACTTGACTCCCTGAGCCCATGCATTACAGCCAATGCAAGAACCAGACAACCTCTACTTGCAATTCCTTCTATAGTCTCCTTCGCGTACATTTCACACAACATGATGCTCAGTCCCTGCATAATGGGTCAGACCTCAGTGTGGCGTTACATTTAAAGGCTTTCATGCCTCAGAGCTGTTTACTGTCTATGAAGTGCGGGAGCAGGAATCCATCCTTACTCTCAACAACTCACGCTAACACACATGTACACCTGCCTAACAGAATCTGGCCTCATATCCAGTACAAGTTAATCTTCTTGCTATTACAAGTGGAGCAAATTACTAGGAGGAGTGGCACAAAACTATTTTCCTGCTGCAGATCAACAGGACTGCAGAGAGTTTTGAGGTTAAATGGAGAAAGCACTTCAGGTTACAGTGACAACACCTATTGCTCAACCATGACAATACATTCACATAACTCTGGATTTGTACTATGCCTTGGCTCCGAGTTATCTGCAAGTGGCACTTGTGGAAAGTAAATCACACTTTCTTTTTGGAAGGATGACATGTAAGCAGCAAATACTGGATGACTATGTTTGCAGCAGTTAGCCCTGCTTGCACCCATTTCTTACCTACATCTGAGAGGACCCGAATGCAGCTTTCCACCGATGCCTTTTGGCTTGGCATTAACCAGTTACAGTGGTACACTCTGAACACGCCTTGCAGCAACTGTACAAACACAGGCTGGCGAGTCTAGAACACAAGGTTAAAGGAAAGGATATCAAACTCATCGCACCGTACTGAGATACATCAGCATCACCCTGAGGTAATACTGGTTACCAGCTTCAGCCATGAGTCTTTGCACACCAGTCACTTCTAACTGGTCTGCATCCACTTGTTAGGCAACTTCGTGTTGTAGGCAGCACATCTACCGCACAATCAGCAACTGAATGGCAAGGGTGGGAACAAACGCTGGAAGGGAAGCATTAAATAGATAGCTTCTAAAGCATAAAGCCTTAGTAATTGAAGCTTGACTAAGCAGAGGAAATAAGCAGTCATCTTCATCTGTGTAATCAGAGTTATCAGCAAACCTGGCATACAGAGACTCTTAGCTCTGACCAGTAGCTGACTCAATAGTCCACAGGTAAATGGGACTTTGCTCTTGGCTAAACAACAGCACAGCTCCAGAGTTGAAAACTCATCATTTCGAGTATTATTAGCTGGTATCTAATTTACTGAAGAAACCAGCTGTGTGTTTGTTATTTCCAACACAGGTAGTAGTTAGTGGTAAACGCGACAGCTGCTATGGATCAGCCAAAATTAAGGCATGGGTTTTAGCCCTGTATTTCACACTATTATCTTCCACTATAGATAGGTGAGCTACTCGAACACACATGCACGAGCTCTGTTCTTTCATCTTTGCAACATCCCAACGATAGTGACCAAAACTCCCTCTTTGGTTTTGTACAGTAATTACTTTGTAGAACAACTCACGTATTTCACCTTTAGAGGAAGGCGTATTTTAAATATTTCAAATGAACCTACATTGAGAGGGAATACCCCGCGTCCCTGTGCCTGCTAGCTTACGTAATGTTTCTATCAGCTAAGTGAACTACACCACAGTGCAAAGCCCATCAGACTTAGGAACCAGTGAAAAAATACCTCTTGTATTCTGGTCAAGATTAATGCCTGTTTGTAAGAAAAAAGTGGAGTTAGAGTAAAAAGTCAGATCTATTCTACCAATTCATCAAATAACACTGTTACAAAATGTAGAAAAGGAGAATCAAAGTTCAAGAACCAAAAATTACTAAGAGGCAAATACCTATTATCCTTTCTAGAAATAAGCCAAACACCAAAAACACGGCAGACTGTATTCTCCGAGGGCACTGAAAATACCTGCACTTTCGGATTTAAGCCACCCACATATTCCTTTCAGTTCACATTTAAAGACTTTTCAGTCTTGAAAAGCTTCAGAGAAGTTTCATTTGCGTAAACTAGGTCAATAAATCAAGTAAGAAATTTACCTCATGTCCTCCAACTACACTTGTGAAGGAAAGCCTTGGGCGGCAGCACCCTTAGGAGGCAAACAGGCTAAGCAGTACTTGTTAAGGAGGGGAAGTTTTGGACAGCTGTTCTTTGAAAAGACGTATTTACGTTCTCCTAATTTTATATTATTTGAACTGCATGACAGATGTACAAGGTGTTCCTTGAACAAGCAAGGCCAGCCCCGACTCCAAGGAGGCACAATTTGAGTTGAACAAGCCATAACATGAACGAGCACGAGACAAGAGGCGGCTCGCATGGGAAGAAGCGAGATGACAGGGTGCTGCAGAAAGGACAGGGAGTGACTGAATCCAAAGGCAACGCAAAGCAAAGTGGCAACAGTCAGTCGCCTATGGAGACAACGTCATCAGATCAGGCGGCAGCGGCTACAGACTGTCCTGCAGCATCTCAGATGGGAGGGAAAAATCCCACCCAGAGGAGCGATGTACGCCAGCCAGGTGGTGCAACGGGCTGTACTCCTCAGATGGGAGAGCCCCCAGTTATGTGCAAGAGCCCTGATCGGTAGAAAAAGGAACAAAAGCAGAAGTTTTAACTTAAGAGATGCAGAAGGAAGATAAATCTAGGATAAGACAGAGACACAGCTATCAGCTGAGATGGTAACAGAGAGGTGAGATAAGTTACTTCAACCTGCTAGACAGAGGGAGAGATCGAGAAACTAAAGAAAAACTGCTGACAAAATTAACAGATGGCTAAAATACGACAGTAAGGAAGTGTATTCAAATGCTGTACACTCAGAGATACAATTAAAAGCATGACAGCCAAGGTACACAGTACAGAGGGAAAAGAGAAGGGCAGAGCCCAGGGGACAATGCTAACTTGATCTCAATTTCTCTTGATCAAGTTTTGACAAACTAGCATAGAGGCTGATACTGCAATAACAGCTGACATTTTAAAGTCACATGAGGAGCAAAGCAACCGCTGGACTGCTCACGCTCAGACTTGCACGAGCCCAAACACAGCCGCTGCAGCTCTCCGCGCCCCCACAGGTGATGCCCACTGTTTGGCAATTTAAGGGTATTTGAGCCCATCTCAAACACAGTTCTGCTGCTGTCAGTGTGCCTATCTCCATGCCTGAGTAAGGAGGGCTGTCTAACCAAATAGTTGGTTAGATCAGGCTGGCCACTGGTCATCCAGACACGGGTTGAGTACACATCCTGACTCCAGGAGGGCAGATACAGGTAATCAATAAGGCAAAAGCAGGAACACTGTCGCTCACGCTGAGCAGAAAGAAGCCTTTACCTGATGCACAGTCACGCAGCAGTTTTATGTACACTTCCCTGGAGCACCGCACTCACCATGATCCAAAGGGCTAGCACAAATTCTTTGATGAGGGACTGACACATCAAATTGCCAGACGCCCTTTATGGCCTCTTTTGGGAACCAGGTGCCAGTCACATTCAGTTATAAACCTGGAGTCTGTACTGTGAACCACTGCCTCTGGCACAATGAGGTTGCATCAAGTTTCAACAACTACCATACTTAAACTTCTGACAGACTTGCCAGGCACCTGACCACTCCACCCACACTCCTCCCAAAAAGTTATTTATGAATAAAAGAATGATGTTATCTTTGTGCTGCAATACAAATATTAGGGCAATGTCCTGACACTGCTGTTCTGCAGCGGAAATCTTTACCTTCTGTCACTTTACAAATGTTCCAAGCTTCTCCATATTTCCCCAACTTCTGAACAACAGAAAAAAACTACCCAGCTTAATGAAACATACTAGAGCTTTGGGAAATGTTTTGGTTTTGCAATGTTTTTGTTTTTAAAGGAAATTAGAACCTTCCTATAAAAACGTGTTTTCCTTAAACAATCAGGTCTGCAGCCTCTGTAATGTAACACCTTCCTCCTGGCTGGAAAGCCTGCCAGCAAAGCTTTATCTTCCTTCTTCATGGCACTCTAGAGAACACCTTGATGCCGTGCTACTGCTTCACCGCTGCTAGACAGCTGGCATGCCAAACTATCACTGAGCAAAACTGCTTGTCTGTTCTGCACCTGCCCACATCATCTTATCCAACTGCACTCTGATCTATCGCCGCAAAGAGGATGACCAGAGCCCTGAGGTGCAACTGCAATACAAACAGGGACAAATCCTTCATTTCCCCACTTGCAGTGTGATTTTCTCACCCAGAACCTGACAGTGACACACAGAAACTCTCTTCAAAAGACCTGTGTGTTCTCGGTGGTAGCACAGAGTTGAATCGACTAATGAAGTAATGTGACACTTCAGCTTCTCTAGAAAAATGGTTGTACTCTGATCTACAAATCTTTCCACTTCTACAGCAAAAGAAACATCCTGGTCACAAAGGATCCGTATTTGCTCCACCATTACAAACACATGTGTTTCTTTTTAACTGGTAAATGGAACCCAAATGGAATGAACATAATTGCACTGGCGGCATATTTCCACTTTTCTGCCTTTCTACATTTTCCTACCTGCAAAGTAGTGCTCTGATCAGAGAACGGGGAACTGAAGAAAGTGGTGACTATACTCATCACGATTTCTGTAACGTACTTCTCCAATATGGAGTCAGCGTGCTTTCTGTCGCTGGTGTTGTTACAAGCCTGCAAGACAATTCATCCTTAGGTCAGAGGCAGCTCAACCCAATTAGACAAACAAGTGTTACCGACCGGAATTCTTGATTTTGCATTGTTCTAGTCACAGCAATGCCCTGCCACAACGATATTTATGACACTTGGATCTCTGGATTTCCAGCACACACAAAAGCAGAAGCCCAACGCTTACTGTTCTAATGCGCTGGCATATAGCATGTTTAGGAAAGAGGGGAAAAAAAACCCCATAGAGCGCCTTAGAGGAAAGAAAGTAGTAGGGTAGGGAGGATTGAGGTGTAATGCTTTCGTATGGGGAAATACTTGGAATCCCAGGCAAAAAGCCATAAGGCCCAACAAATGCCAAGCTTGGAAAAAATTTGTCCTGACCTGCCAAAAAACGTTGACTATTGCTTGGGAACGAGCTCACTTATCCTGGCCAGAATAAGCAAGCCAGGTGGCAGAACAGAAAAAGGCATTAGACAAAGGAGCAGGGTGTGGGGCTTTTCTGAGGTTTGGTTTGGGTTTGTTTTTTTTTTTTTCTTTTTGAAAGGAAAATACTAATATGTTCCATGGAATATGACTAATGAAATCCACAGGCATAAGGAAAAGAAGGCACATAAATTTGAAGGAACACAGTATTCAGGGTACTTACTGCCTTGATGCACTGTTATGTCTTATTCTTACTGCTCTATACTAAATAGGTTCATTTAAGCTTTTTGAATTCTGTTCCTAGATACAGAAATCATTACCCGACAGATGTCAACTAGGAAGTTCTCAAATAGCTTCCACATATGATTACTGGTGTAAATCTCTTTCATTTCTACTTCTGTGTCCACATAACAATGATTCAAGAAGTTGATGTACGCAATTTTGACCTAGAAATATAGAAAAAAAAATTACCATTAAAAACCAAAAACCTGATTGGTATTATGAATTACTATAACGTCACATTAAAACTGCTATATAAATAATTTGTAATTCTACTTCCTCCTTTTATTTAAGCACTGGTGAAATTTAATGCCATGAATAGCAAGACATCATCCAATAAAAAAAAACATCAGGATTATTGCAGACCAAAACGTCAGCGTAATAATAATTTCCAGTTCTGCAGAACCATCTGTTCAAGGTTAGCAGCATACTCCATAAACCTCTCTGCCTCAAGAACCCTATAAAAAAAACCAAGTACAGCATCATATCCCCATTTTAAGAGCAAGGAAACAAGTATAAAAGGATTTAACTTAACTATCCAGATTGACTGGGGTTGCCGATTGCAGAACCAGGGAAGGAATCCTGTTTCCCAGCTCACAGCTTACTGTCCACCTGCACCACCACCCTCCCCAGGCCAGACCCAGCAGTATCAAATCTCCCTCACCCAAAGTCAGCACGTTCCAAACACATACAGGCCAGTGCCTCACACAGCCCTCACCTCAGGGATGCAATCCTCATGTGTTACTACCCTAACAATGTCATCCAAAGGAAGAAGGGAGTTGCATTTTATTTCTGTGTAGACATTTTTGCCTTCTGTGCACACAGCGAGCAGTTCTACTAAGTGGATGTGGTACATCAGTGGGCTGTTTTCATCCATCCGATCCCTCTCAGATCTCATCATTTGCACCAAAGTCTGGAAGGAGGCTCTGTCATTGTAAAACACTAGGACGTCTTCTCCTGCATTCACCAGCTACCGAGAAAGAAAAATATTCCATTGGCAGATCAAAACCCGTACATGTCCCCGCAGCATCCTCTCCTAATCTGTGGGCTGACTGTTACAGTGCAAATCCCAATTAGCTATTCTTTAGACACTTAAAAGGAGTGCAGCCCACCAAGTCAGCTGGGCATTCCTCTTGCGCTGCCTTCATGGGACAGAGGGCTCGAGTATGACATTTTCTCTTAAAGAATTTACCACTTCTGAACTGCTGAAGAACTTCAAAGTCAGTCCAACTGACTGCTTAGACAGAAGCTGTGCCAAGAAGCTTGTGACTTTCCATTGTGCTTTTTTATTTCACATATATTGCCTCAGCTGACTTTTTAATACAGCTAGCTGTAGACATGCTGTTTTGGTCAGAGGAACGCCCCAGGGGCATGCCGGATGGGAGGACTGCAGGGCTCAGTAATTCCACCCTTCTGAACAAACATCATCAATTTTCCAAGGCTAGCGAGTGACACGTTAAGTCACACACTGAAGATTTCTATCAGCTTCGCGTTTGAGACCCGGATGGCCACATTTTCAGACCTCCCGTAACACCACGAAGGGAAGGAGAACAAGCAAACCGAGACCTGCATGAGGCTGGGCACTTCTGAGCACGCAGCTGGGGTTTGTGGCAAACAGCTAGATAGCATGCAGAAGGCAACTCTTAAGGTAACCCCCTTTTCTCAGCAGCCACTGACCCCCGTGGAAGCTGATTGCTGAGCACCTCGCCAACTCGACTCCGTGTTGAGAAGCTCATGAAACCATTCTTGAACAGAATGACAGAATGTGGAAGACCTTCGATCAATCTAGTCAGATTGATTCAAGAAAGTAAGAGCTTGACAAATCTGATCCTTGGGCTCCCCCTGCTGAGGAGGCCAATAAAAAATCCTGCCAGATGGGTGAATACGCTGTCAAACAGATCACGTCCAATATCCAACTTAAAGGGATTTATTCACTCTTCTCTTACACCTTTCCCTTCTATCATGACACCCCAATTTCCCAGTTACCTACACACCTGAATTTCTGAAGACCCTCAGACTTTTCCCCCTTCAGCACTGAAACAGCTGATTATGTACATCTCTGTAAGAAAAGAAATTCCCAACAAAATGCTATCATGGGGAAATTTTCCTTCGGCATTAGTGATCTTGAAATTAAGCTATTTCTCTTCTAGCCAGTTTTGCTAGGGAAATGCACCCTTGCTTCATAAGCCTACCTATACGCTGCTGTGTAGAGACCCGGAAGGTAATTTGCAAGTATCATTAATAACCAACCACTCATTACAGCTATGGGTGAAGAGCTCAGAAAGCGTTTGGTCACAAAAAACCCTGTGCTTTCTGGTAGCTGCATGCTCTTTTTGCATTGTGAGAGCTAACTGTCAGCTTCTTGGCAGTCCCAGAAGCGAGAGGATCAATTTGTCACTTTTCACCAAATGGTATGTGAAAACTTCTGTTCAGACCTCGCAAATCTCTGCAGCTCTCACCTCAGCCATTACCATATCTTGGCATTTCTTAATGAATTTTCCTTCCGCCTTGACAATTGTCTGCAGGAACTTTATGTACTGAACATTTCTGCCATGTGTTTCGATACAGTGGACAAAGTGTTGAACAACGCGTTCATTAATCTCACTGCAAAGCTGGAAGTTGTTCATGAAAATGTGCTGCATTGTTACTGCTTCCAGAATCTAATGGATGAAAGAAAAAGAAATTAGAAAATCAACAAACCACCAAACCCCCATAGAGGTCAGGATACAGTCAGCACTCCTGCAGGTTGCAGGACTGAAAAGAACATTTCTGAGGACCTAATCTTTCAACCCAACAGGTCGTATCTATGCCTGTTTTTCAGTCCACCTCAGCCTCTTGAACTTTCTACACTAAAGCGGTCCTAAGCAAACAGATCTTGCCAACTTTTGAGGCTGCAGAATGAAAACAAAATGTGACCCCCTTCAACCAATCTTGCACCAGAACAGGCCCAGAAGCGATCACAAAAGACAATCCATTCTCTTTTCTTGCTAGAAAAAAGAAATAAAAAATCATGGCATGAGGTTATTCTTACCCCTGGGTTAAGGAACAGGTTTATGTGCTTGTGCAGCAATGCCTGGTTCTGTTGGTTCCCAGCACAAAAGTTCTGTAAAAACTCATGTGCAAGCTTCATTATCTCCTGCATCCTCGTGTCTTCAGCCTGTGATTGCATGACAAATAAGATGGGGTTAAAAAGAATCTAAAGGTTCACCTTCAGGTGAGTACTGGATGAGCCGCAGCTCCAGCTCTGCAAGGGAACTGTCACGTCTCTCTCACACTCCAAAGAAAAACAAACCTCCACCCAGTTCACAGACATTAGGGATGAGTTTGGCCTGCTTCACAGTTTTAAAGATCATCAAAAATAAAGACCATAATAGAAATTACAGTAGTTTATTCTCTAAAATTGCATACTCCACAGCCAAGCCTGCCAGCAACGTGCTTTAGTCACTTTTACACTTCTGAACATACCAGTACGTTGGCCAAACCACACATCACCACCTTGGGGCTACACAGGAAAATTGCCATGTTCCACTGAAATGCATTTCAGCAGCGACAAATAGGTAGTTCGTGGCAAAGAAGAGATGGAAAGTTATTGCTGCAACAGTTAAGCCCGATTTATATTTACTGGAATCGGCACACTACTTGCATGCTTCCAAGTACAGTTCAGGAATCAGTGCCTTTCCTCTGACATCAGTACGGATTACCAGTCCGCTGATGGTATAAAATGCAGTTTGGAAAATTAGTGTCTGCTTTTATTTTTAAGGAGTTTCATATATTTCTAAGGGTGAAACACCTTCCACGCTGCCTGTCCAATACGCACCCACATGTATGGGACAGACAGGTGGCAAGAAGTGCTGGAAGGTGTTATGCTGCTGACTTTTTCACAAAATATGAAGCAAGACAGCATGAGATCTAGCCTAACATTAATCAAAGCAACTGTCTAGAATTACTGGTTCTCACAAACCTGTACAGTTTGGAACAGAGGACAGCAGAGTGACCAGGAAAATCTGAAAAGCTCCCTCACCTATGCAATGATAAGTACCTGTCACCCGTGACTAATGGGCCGGCAACGCGATGGACTTGGGGTGTGCTTCATCAGCACAACACAGTGCTGGGCAAGCTCAACCCGTACAGCAACCCAGTCAAAGTGGGCTTCCAACCGCACTGCTGCCCTGACATGACCCGCTGTGAACAGCAGACCTCACCGGGAGAGCCAGCTGGTATTTATTCATCTCTAAGGGGGAATTTGGGACTCTACAACTAGGGGGGTCTGTGTCTAACTGGGCAGACCTGCTGATAAATCCCACGGGGGACCACGCATCCCCATTTCCCTTAGTGTTCCCAGGACGGCTGTGACATAGCTGCCTCGCAGCAGTAACATGGGTCTTGCCTGCACCGATACAGCTTAACTTCAAGGCAGCACAAACCCCTAGTGAAAAGCTGAGAGTTGAGCTTTGGTCTTCTCTGAGCTACGATTGACAAATACCTCTTCAGGAAATAGCACATAACCCACTATATTCAAAAGACTTTGAATAAAGCTAATATAAGCTCCCTGTTATTTTTGAAGCATGGATATTTCCTGGACTATGACGCTTGGTAAAACAGGCTCTGTGAATCCAATATAAAGGTAGAAGGCTTAGGAAGATTCAGAGAAGGTAATAAAAGCCCGTCAACATGACATGAAGCAAGGTGACAGCCGTACAGAAACTCAACCTTTTCGTAAGGGATCTGCAGCAGCTCCAGCACAACCGCGTGAGCTCCCATGTTCCTCAGAAGTCGCTGCTGCTGCTTACGGCTTTTCCTGACCGAGGCACTTTCCTGAACACAGAGCTTGCTGAGCCGCAGCAGGATCTGGAGAAGAGACTTGCTTTAGAGCTGAAACTCTGGGTTTTATTTCAGAGCATGCCAGGTGGCTGCCAGAGAGCAGCAACAGTGCAAAACACATCTGCATGGACCGGACCAGGCAGCAACATCAGGTTTTGGGGTCTCGAGGCGAGGAGCTAAGGCCTGGTTGCTCCTGCAACATCAGCAGAAGTGCAGAAGGACCAAGCTGGAACCAAGAGCCACGGGGAAACGTAGGGGTAGAAGGCAGAGATGGTGTGTCTGCTGCCCTCTTGACATCCCTCGCCACCCCCCCGGGGACACAGCAGCCAGTGCCAACTTGCACTGCTCGGCACAGGCAAGGGAAGCGGTTTACTGGCCGGGCACCAGCCGTGGCACCCCTGACTAGGGCTGGTCCTGCAGAATTCAGCCGTGTCAAGTGAACCTGGCATCAGGCTCTGCCATACAGAACCACTGAAAGATCATTAGCTCGCACCACACTGGCGCCAATGCACGCTCTTTGTCTGGTATTTTTTAAATTAAACTTCAACAGCATGGTGGTTTTGAGTGCGAGGTACTCGGGTCAGGGCAAATTAAACAGCTTCTCCACTTGCTTACTTCCTTTGAAGCCTTTAACAATAATAATATTGTGTTACCATTGAAACAGCAGCAAAATGTCATGTTTCTTGCTAATCCATTCTTAAGGAAAGAATACACGTCGTGTTTATTATATTCCTGGCTTCTCATTCAAGTTGGGATATGTTATGACTCAGCAAATAGTTTCCACAATAGAAGAGTGACTCAGACTTTCCTGGGTGCTTCCCTCTTACTGCAGCTCTCCAGAGCTCTGTTACTCATTTACACTTCCATCTAACTACCAAGAAGCAAAGTTTTACCTCTTTTACTACACGGTAGTTGTAGCTGCTAGTACTTTCAGGCTTTTGGGACTTGCTGTGACCTTCCTGAGGATAAAAATCAGACAATTTATTAGTAGCTTATACTATTGTCTTCACGAAGGCTAGAATTACTGTTCTAGGACAGTACCCCCTCTTTCCCTGGAAAGGAGCATCATCCAGTTTTCTGACAGTCTTAGAAAAATACATGTAATTATCCTGTCAAGTCACATTGACCTCTATAACATAAAATAAGGTGAGGGTGGGATGATTTTTAGAGACAGCAACCTCCTGTCCTTTCCTTCGCTTGTCATACTCTCCCTGTAATCAAGTCTCTCCCAAAAAAACCCTTCTTACCTTCTCTCCCTCTCTACTATTATTGAACTGTCATTGCATGGATACCAAGAGACGCCTCACAATAATACGGATGAGGAAAGCAACAAGTAAATAATTTTTGTTTACTTCCAACAATAAGTGTTCAGAACCCAGGGACTATTTCTTAAACTCCCTCACCCAGTCTTTTTCTATTTGATTGCAAATTATATGGAGCAAGAACTGTTCAATTAGTTCTAAGCCAGATGTGCATGCCAGGAAAGTCCTATATTATCAGGTACAGACAAAGCACCGTTCTCTTCTGTCACGTGCTCACAGTGCCACGATTCAAAATACACCACTTGAACAGCTCACAGCTCTGCCCTTACATTATTTGAGGTACCTTTGACCATACAAAACCCATGCAGTCTGTCAGTGCTGAAAGGACACAGCTCAGGAGGCAGAGCAAACCCAAACCAACCGCTCTGTTACAGCCTAAAGATGACACTTCAGTGGCTGCCAGTCCTGAGCAGTTTCTGCTGGAGACTAATTGGCACCAACTAGCTCAAGCTCTCCTCTTATCCTGCCTTAATCTAAAAGCAACACAGATAGCCTCAGCAGGCCATATGGTGTGTAGGAAAGATGGGTTTTGGTCACATTTCTGGAAACAGTTCCTTCATCGCAAAACGTTAACACATAAATTTGTGCAAACATAACCTAATTACCTCTTTTTTCTTGTGTTCGTTTTCACCTTGCACTCCATCCATAGTCTCATCAGGACCCTGGCCTTTGTATACCCAGAGCTCTGATTTTTCCACAATAGACCTCAGCTGGTCCAAATCTTGTTTTATCTGCTTGTAGTTGTCAACATCTTGGCTGGTAACAAGCAGTTGAACCTTACATGAATGCAATACATTAGTTGCACAGAAGGATTGGTTTTAGCTGCAATACACACATTCAGATGAGAAACAACACTCTTAATGTACACACATACCTGCTTAAAAGCTTGAAGGACTTCTTGTCTCTGACTGAAGTGCCGGAAGAGTAGCTGAAGTGCTCCAGACACCAGAGGAGGATAATCGTGCATTGTTAAATGCAACAAAACTCTGAGAAACGTTCTGCCGCCATGATCATCCAAATCCAGTGGTGTATTCTCCTCACTGAAAACAGAGCGTAGGAGTTACCTAGCATATGGGACTGATGTCCCCGCAGGTCCTTAAGTCCAGTCGGCAGTGGCAGAAAATCTGTTCTCTTACTTTTAAATAAAGGGGAAATTTATCACATCAAGTGCTATCTTAAGACACACAGGGTTTTTTGGTGTACTGCTTAATAGAGAGGCTATTCCAGAATCTCATTAATCATGGCTCACTAAGCTTACATTAACCAATTTACATTTTTCAGGATCATACTATACCAAAATATCTGTCCCTATGTCAGCCTCACCCTACTGCTCAAATAGTTCTTGCCCATTCCTGGCACTAACCTTCCTCGCCATTTATGAAATAAAATGCTCAGTACCCAGGCTGCAATGCTAATTATGTCAAGCACTTGAAATCCTCCTCTTCCCTCTCTTTCCCCTGTACCTCTTTTCTGAGCATGAGAAATTCATGTTGTGGTTTGTTGGTGGGGTTTTTTTTCCTCTGCGAGCTCCTCCTGAATCTTTTCCATATTCTGCTTTCAACCTCCATTAAAAATTCTGGTTATTAATTCTGTAAGCAAATCTCACTCTCCCTTTCTGCCTTCATTTAAGAAATCAGTTATCTTAGGTTTACAGAAAACAACTGCAGCTCTGAGCAGCTTAAGGACAAGCTCAAGTACTTGGAGGCTGCCAATGACTTGCTGTCTTGTGATTTAAGAAAGGATATAAGCTGCTCCGAAGGAAGGCAAGTAAGGGAAGTACAATTTGCTTTGCTCTGTCACGTATACAACCTGAAAGGAGACTGTAGCAGGCGTCAGTATCCTCTCCCAAGTAACAAGTGACAGGACAAGAGGAAACAGCCTCAAGTTGCACAAGAGGAGGTTTACACTGGGTATTAGGAAAAATTTCTTCACCAAAAGGGTGGTCAAGCACTGGAACAGGCTGCCCAGGGAAGCTGTGGGGTCACCATCCCTGCGGGTATTTAAAGGATGTGTAGACGTGGCGCTTAGGGACATGGCTTAGTGATGGGCTTGGCAGCGCTGGGTTAATGGTTGGACCTGATCTTAAAAGGTCTTTTCCAATCTAAGCAATTCTATGATTCTGTGTGCAGTTCAATGCTGCACTATACAAAAAAAGATGGCTAAATATACATGTATCTCAGCAGAAGTCCCAATCCTTGCCTACATGAACTTTTCCACCTAAGATTTTACTGCAGCATTCCACTTGGGATGCGCTAATCCTCCAGCATGGCTTTCACCCACACACGTGAAGCCCTCCCATGAAGATCCTTCTGCCTGAAGGATGTCTGTGTCCCTTATCTGGGGCTTTAAAATCAAATGGACACTACTTTGAGCTGCGTGAAAGGCACTTCAAGAAAACGAAGCCTAGGTAACTGTGGCAGCTGTTTCCAACCTTTTCCCAGTTACCACCTCACTTTCAACTGCAATCCCCACTCCTTGGGAGCCCGGAGACCTGCAGCCTGGGAACTCCTGAGATACTCCTTGATTAGCACTAGTGAAGAGGTACTTTCCTTCCGCCAAAGATCCCCTCGGCTTGTTCTTCAATATGTTCAAAGTCTAGGGCTCCTGAGAAAATAAACAAGACACATACATGATGTCAGAGTTGCACCAAAGATGGTTTTGCAGCCTAAAAACTTTTTAAACAGCAAGTGGTGATGTAGGTGTGAGCAAGGGGGTCATAACAAGCTGAAAGGAATGCTGAGAGATTACTGAAGCAACCTGCTAACATAACACATTAAATTAACCTGTTCTCAGCTCACATATTAAACTCCATGATAATTTCAGCAACATCCAGGCCTTTTCCTCTTCTGCCTATTTTCAGATCGCAGCAGCATCACTCCAGGACACTGATGGGACCTGGTGTCATTCAGAGGGGCCATCCACAAGAAATGCCAAATTTCATCCTTGGGAAGTTCTAACTCAATTCAGCAATGACAGCAATACCCCTGTGGCTCAACAGACAAAAAAGTCTTTGCATTTTTCAGTATAAGGTACATATTATCACATAGGCAATGACCAATATTCTGAAGTCAGCAAAATGGTAAAACAGACTTGGAGCTCTCAATGTTTCACAAAGATCTGCAAAGGGAAATGGAAAGAGAGCACGGAGATTTTACATCCTTGCAAAAAATGTTTACCCCTTCTTCCGAAGTTCAGCTCTCAGAAAGAGCTCATGCTCTCCCCACCAGCCCAGCTTCGAAGGCTGTGGCACCTCGGGGGGCTACCGGACAGGCAGCCCAAGAAAAAAGTAAATGCATCTCCTTTGAAGTGAGATCAAAAGAAACAGTCTCCTCCCTTTGAAGACTTCACATCTAAACCACATTTTCCTTATCTTTCTCCGTTGCATCTAGTGATACAGTCCTCAAACTGTGGAAGAAAAACTGTTTGATGTCTAATAAGCCCACTTTTAAAAGCCACCCGTTATTCCTAAACGGTATGGGTCCTAACTACAGGATACGTTTTCCCCTGGAAAGTGATACAGCAACTGACAACACCCCATCTACCCAGCCCGCTACTTATCCTGCTTTCAGTTAAGAACACTGGACATGACAAGCTCCTCAATGACAATGACATGACAAGCTTACTTTCATAGCCCTGTCTAGCAGCACCGAGATACAGACACCTCCAGATGTCTTGCCTTCCTACAATGCCTTTGGAAAAGAGAAATTTGAGTGGGTAGAGGCATCAGGCTTGGGGGAAGGGACGAAGGAAATCAGGTTACTTTGGAGACCCTGTTCCTTCACCCAGAAATATTAATAGAAAAGATTTAATTTGAGGTTGATAACAGATCACACAATAGTGTTTTTTTCAAGTTTTCTTTAAAGGAAGCATCTCAGGCTCTTGGTCACACTTAACACATGGAAACAAGTAGGAGAGAGTACAAATAAATCCTGGGATTTCTTTGGAGTACACAGAAGTGCTTCCTACTCCGTTATTCCCACTGCTTGCAGAGTACTCTGCTTCAGTGGGGCCATTCACATGCCAAAGCAAGAACTGAATCAGTTACCCAATTAGCACCTCTAAGATTAAAGAGTCTTCTCAAACCCACACAAACTCATTCTTTGCAAAATTACTAACCTGGTACGTTAGCTGGCATTTCTTGACTACTGCTTCCAGTGGGTGATTCAGACATCTGGGCATTGCTTTCATCAAATTCATGTTTAAATATACAAAGTAGGCAGGAGATTCTGTAGTCCAATCTCACATTCAAAATAAACTGATGATAGAGAAGGAGTGAAAATGTTGAAATAACCTGCCTATTTCCAGCTCATGTACAATTTACACATAATGCAGTGCTACAGACATGCAAGACCAACATAGTAAAGATGTGGATTTAACATGGCGAAGAGGTACAAAAATGTTTTCTTAAAAATCCCCAGAATTCAATAATTTTTTTCAGTGATTTCAACGTGCATACGAGCACACACAGAGTAATAAGTACTTATGAGTAAAAGATTTTGGCAGAGTTTTGATCCCTCATTACTGCCCAATGCAGGCATCCTCACACCACCTCCCAGGAAAGGAAAGCAGCACTTCTATCCGCATTCTGAAATCAGCAGGAATCTAACAGATCAGTGCTGCTGCCCCCCCGGCGCCGCCTCCCAGGGCCCTGTGGCAGAGGAAGCCACGAGCGCAGCATCGCAGCTGCCATACAACAGCTACTGGGTCAGGTGGCTGCATCAGCCAGTGCCAGCAAGACCTCCGGCGCAGCAGAGACCACCTTCTCGGTGGTCTTCCTCCCTCTTGAAGAAAGAAGTACAATGCAAAGAGCACTTGCAGTTCTCTCAGATTTAGGGGAAAATGTTTAATGCCAGTTTGAATAGACCACGGTAACAGGGGCAATACTGGCACACTAAAATATCCCGTTGCACATGCCAGGCCACAAGAGAAGTTCTGGCTTTAACTAAAATTAGCAATGGTGAAAGGAAGTGAATCAAGCCTCCCCTACGTGCTGCATCTGCTGCTGAGGGGAAGGGCACAACCTCAACCCCAGCTATGTGCGAAGCCTCCCACGGGGGCACGGGGAAGGTACACTGTGGCTTTCCTGCTGCTTCACATACTTTCGCCCACAAGGCTGTTGCAGCATTCTGGCCTCCGTGAACTTGCCCGTGAAGCTACCAAACAGAAAAAGGACTCCTGCACAGAGGGAGGGACGATGGATTTCAATGCGGTAATTCAGCAGTAACACCTAGATCAAGGCAGAGCTGTGGGAATGGGAAAAGGCTTTTCTCTTTGTGCCCCAGAGACTTAGGAGTGGACAAGAGAGAAAAGCCAGAGATGGAAAAGACAGGAAGGCTGGCAAATGTGCATGCTTAAAAAATATTTCAGGCTGATGGCTGTACGAAGAGGAGTCTCAAGTATCTCCCCCTTCCTTGGGGCACTTAACAAGATGGTCCTGCAGACTCGGAGAAATTACTAAGAGAGTAAGGTAGAAAATGAGTGCTCCACTTCAGCAAGTCAGCTACTTACAAATCACTGTTAAACATGCAGCTGTCTACCACAAACTCATTTCTTTTAGATTGTTTCAGTAATGGCATAATATTGTCATACACAAGTTGAGTGCCGCATGCCTGAAAAAGTCATCCTTGTAGCACTTTACCAGTTCAAGAAGCACACAGGAGACAGAAATTAATTAAAAGGCAGCACAGCACTATATTAATGCTTAGATTAAAGCCAGCACATGATGCTACATTAATTTGTGTTGCTAGTACCTGAAGTATTTCAATGATCTTCAGCTTTGTATCCATGACCAGGATGTCCTCCTTCTCTGGTTCGCTCTGCTTGACATTACCCTCAGGAGCAGCAGCAAGTGGAGTCATGGGCAAGAACCCACCGCCTCTGAGCACCACCTGGGTCATCAGCTCACCGACTCCGTGGATTGATCTCATCACATTGCTCCCTTCAGAGAGGTAGGTAAACAGGTAAGGTTATGATGGTGTGATGGGACTGCATTAACAGGGCAAGGACCCTTCACCTCCTACGAAGAGAAATTGTCTCAACACTAAACAAGGCCAGGTGGACATCTAAATCCCTGGAACAGATGGAAGCCAACAGAAGCACTTGCAGTACTTTCAGAACCCCCCCACCCTCTCCCTGTCATCGTAGGCACGACTCAGCTTTACAACCAAGCCATGGACAGAAAGAATAAGATTTCAAACCCACACTGATACTCTGAGATGAAGTAGAAACTACCGAAGAGCGACCTATTTTGCCAATCATTTTTCGGCCTTACCTTTACTTTCCTCGCCTTTTGCCATCTTGGTAATAGGGAAGATGGTAGTGATGTGCACACAGTCTAATATAGCAAGGAGGATTTTGGTTAGTCTGAGGAGGTCACAGAAGTTGTAGAAACCAAAATATATCAGATTTCTGGCTAAGTTAACAACCTACCAAAATAATAATAATAAAAAGCCTGATTAATACTAAACATTTTGCTACCACAATCAAGTTGTCTTAACACAGTGAAAAATTCAAGAACCTGGCTGTGAGTCATATTCTTATCGTAATACCCTGTAATTCCATAAGACTGTATAGTTCTGCATTTTATCAGAAAGTCTTCTACTTGCCTACAAATACTGCAATGCTTGGAGTTAACAGTCAGCATCTGCAATTTGTATTCTATAGCTACCAATTATACCATTTTTATCTCATTACAGAGAAGGTAAGATAGGTCAAAACTAAAGGGAATGTACAGATGCTTTTTATGGCTTTATCTTAACCAAAAAAAAAAAAAAAATCACACATATAAAGTTTAATGCTACCAAGTTATAAAGTTTCACCACTAGTCCTCCACATGCACTGCTTCAAGATCCACACATAACAATTTCACATATAATGCAAATATTTAATGTAGACCCATTATCTGAAGAATATTCCCTCAAATACCTTGTGGGTTTTTTTTAAAGAAGTATCACATTTTTCTTACATTAATGGTTATTTGGGGAATACTGTTGCATAGATTTGCTACATTTTACTTGCACAGACAGACCACTTTAACAGGTCAGTAAGTCACAAGACACTGTACCATTCTCTTCGTGAGTAATACTGTAAGCTCTAGAGACTATCTGTGCATGCAGACATAGCATTTAGTTTTCGAGACTATTTATTCCAGTAAAGCTTGACTTTGCAATAACACTCAGAGCACAAAAAGTAAACAAGGCTGCTGCAAATCTAAGACATAAGCTCACATTCAATAACTATATTTCAAGAACCATCACTGCAAACTAACAGACTTCAGTGGGGTCGCTTGCACAAGGAGAAAGGACTACGGTGGGAAGGAGGAGCCTGCTGAGGCTCAGCACTCACTAAATACTTGTCAATCTACCTGGTGTTGAAAAAAGTACCAACATTCCACAAAAAAAAAAATAAAATAAAAGGATAAAATCAGAACCGGATAACTACCTCAAAAGTGAGCTTATTTTTCTCTTTATCAGAGAAAGGGAACCTCTGACACACCACATCTCTTAAATATTCCTCTACAAATTCCATTGTTTGTGCAAATCTCTCCTTAATTTCATCTTTGGAAGTTCCACTGCTATCATAGCTGAAGAGGAAAAAAAACAAAACAAAAAACAAAACAAAACACAAAACTTAGCATGCAAATACACAGGGCTCTTTTCCCCCAATAAAATTTTTCATTGGTTTGTCAAAATCTAAGAAAAGTTACAGGCTGTTAAATAATTTATCCAAACGAGGGAGTCAGGAAGCTGACACCATAATTTCCTGGCTTCTGCCATTTTATCCCATATGCTCATTTTGCACTATTTAAAAATGTCTGAGGAAAACAAAAAAGAGAATTTTGTCCCAATAAATAAAAAAAGAAACCCTTATTATTTTAGTGGAAACAATGACAAGCTATGTACAGCATTAAGGAGAATGGATGTGGCCAACAGATGCTGACTGCAGATGCTATTTTTCCTCCAAATAAAAACAATATATATGCAAAGTAGACATTAATTTTTCTTAACATAAATTCTGTTAGTTTCTCAGCTTGTGCAGAGAGCATTTAAAAAAGACAGTTCCCACCACCTTCCACTAACTACTTTTGTTTTCCTGTTTGATCACGTATCACTGTTTAGCCTCTGCCAGAGCTGGAGCCATTTGTTTTTCTATTTTGGCATATGAAGTTGAATATGATCTACTGCATCTCTCTCAGCAAAGAAAACTAGGCTAGCAAGGAGGAAAGGGAGGGGAAAAACAAGAACACACTAAACATCAGTACTAATACAAGACTCAAATTCCTAACATTTAACACCCATTTTAAGTGCGCATTTTCTCCAACTGAACAAATTGAGTTCTGAGCAGTGAAGCACTATAAATCTTAAGTAATTTGTACTGTAAAGAGTTAATACAAGCCTACGGTCAAGGAATCACGCCCCCAGTCTAGCTGTGGTTTTGTATAGGTTTTTCACCACTATATCAAAGTATTTTCTACTGGAGATTAAGGAATGTTACCGTATCCAGTGCATTACTTTTTGCAGCGTCTTTCCCCTTGTTTTTGCTTTTGACTGTGCAAGCTACCATATGGACAATCTGCCCTGCAGAGTCAATACTCTAATCAAATAAGGCAGGAGAAAAAATTAAATAGTCCTCCCTTGCTTTCACTCCCCAGGGCTAGGTCACTTGTCACATCACCCAAATCAGAGACAGACCATCACTGTGATCACTCTGCGTTTTGGAGATAAACCCCACTGCCTCACAGCTTACACCACGCACACGCAGGAAGGTTATTTTGTTCTCAGGAAGGTTCTCTCCAGCAAACAGTACAGGCATGAAACTACGGGTTTGAATACATTATGGTTGGGGATTTTTAAACAGAAACAGTCTAAATAATGCACGAGTTTAGGATTGATCTGGTTTTGTTTTAATAATCAAAAGTGATGTAATTTCCTTTCCCACACCATTCCAGCAAGTACTTACTCATCAATAGCAATTTCAGAAGGTATTTCAGACCACAGACGAGCATACTTCACTGGTGTTACTTGTTCTTGGGGGTCACGATCAACGTGCATATGAAGCATTAGCCGGCAGAACGATGCTCTCAGATCATATGGCAAGTTTTCATCAGACATGCAACGGAGAATGAGGTCCACATCCAGCTGGCCAGATATTTCATTTATGGCCAAGTACTGTCGATCAAGGCACATTCTAGCAAAGAGGTTTAGCTGGTATCTTCAGGGGAAAAAAATAAAATAAAACACATAAAGAGCTTACACTTTGATTTTCAGAAATGTCCACTGGCTATAGTACTGATATACTCTTATGTATTAACAGAATGATTCTTATATTTTCCAGTAATATAGCTAATACTTATTATGGGAAGAATAAAGTACTTATCAAACACTACTAAAAGGTGACAATGGAAAAACAGAATTAAAGGAGTCATCATATTTTCCTGAAAGTTATAGAATTAAGTAATGCTGTTTACGAAAGCTACAGAAGGATCCAAAGAACACTTAAGGCAACTCAGCTTACATACTGTAGAAGACCAAACAATTTTTACTGATGCTGAAGCCACAATTGTTCACTGAGACAACAACATAGATGGACTACAGAACCATTAAAAATTAGGTACCTGATCAAACAACTGCTGAGCTCTGCTCCCTTCAGTGCAAGAATTGGTAGAGAAAAACTAAACTTTTTAGTTTAAAAAAACTCCTAAACTTTTCAGTCCATAAACTCAAAGCAAGCAACTGGCATTTAAGTCATGCACATCCAACAGACTGACGATCAACCTTTAGTCACAAAGCACATGTCCAACATTCATGAGCACTCACACAGGCTTGTGTTGAATAGTGTCAACTTGAGGCTTCCTAAAGAAATGAACATTTAATTGAAAGCAGGTTCCTTTTCATTCTCAGCACTCCTCATGGGAATTTGACCTAATTGTATCCTAAACTCTTGTTCTAAGCATGTTCACAAGTCTATAATGAAGACTAAAAATAATTAATGCTATCAATTTTATTTAAAAACAAGTGCAAGAAAAATCTATTTTGAAAGCATATACGATTTTTTAAAATATATACAAGAGGTCTCCTTTTGAGCTCAGCCCTACAATAAGCTCAAATAAAAATATGTATTAAGTCTACCGCAAGAACCATTTCAATGGAAGAGGTAGTGCAAAATATGATAGCTATTAAAAAAAAATATCTAGTTGTACTTTCTGTATCACCACAACTGAGTCCATCAAACTACTCGCAGAAGTTTATAACCCAGACACAGGAATTTGGTCTGGGCTGAAACCTGATCTTACGCTATGCCAAGAACTTGGTGTCTTGTCAAGTCATCTGGAAACATCGCTTCACATTAGAAACTGCTAAAAGCATAGCTTAAGCTGTACAAAAGAGCACTGCACATCAATCAAACCGTTTTCATAACTTCATACATTGTCCTGCTGAGAACTACAGGATCACTAAAGGCTTTCAGCTTAGAGAGCAATTTAGAAGGCAGAGAGAACAACAGTGACCTCTTTAAAATCAAAAGCAAAGCTATCTGCACAGTCAAATCCTGTTCTTCCTGCAAGCAGCTGTTCACCCCAACTACCATCTGAATACAGGTAACCTAAAGGGTTAACATACAGGCTCCCCCAGAACACACACATGGGGAACCACAGCAGAAATGCAGGGGTTAAGTGCTGTGCAAATTCGAGGCACTCTTAAGGCTCAACTACATTTTTTCTTTTTAATCAGTTTAAACTTGCTCATGCTGGTAACAGCACCCTGGCTGGTGGCCAAAGCAGTGTGGCCAGCGGGAGCAGGGCAGCGCCCGTCCCCCTGCGCTGGGCGCTGGTGCGGCCGCCCCTGGGAGCCTGGGCTCA
>JAVJGI010000050.1:21673526-21743495 GCA_035590275.1 Ibycter americanus | reverse complement strand
GGGGCTGATCGCTCTCTGCATCTGCCTGAAAGTGGAGCGGGGGGTAGGTGTGGGTGTGTGGTCTCTTCTCCCAGGTGACAAGTGACAGGACAAGAGGAAACAGCCTCAAGTTACTCTTGGGAGGTTGTGATTAGATATTAGGAAAAATTTCTTCACCAAGAGGGTGGTCAAGCACTGGCACAGGCTGTCCAGGGAGGTGGTGGGGTCACCAACCCTGGGGGTATTTAAAAAGACATGTAGATGTGGTGCTTAGGGACATGGGTTAGCAGTGGTCTTTGGCAGTGCTGGGTTAATGCTTGGACTCAATGATCTGAAAGGTCTTTACCAACCTAAACAATCCTACATTTCTATAACTGGACTTCTCACCACAAATAACTTTGTGCTTTTAGCTCTCACTTCAAAGGGACTTCATCCAAGACTCCAATGGCTATTTTGTCCACGAAACCAGCATCCTTTCCCCCAGACCAACTACAGCCTATATACCAAAGGCTTCCCCAGGCAGCCTTGATGGGCTTTGCTAGCCAACTACTGCACATGCTGTTAACCTGTAGTAGCTGAGCACGTCCCGATCTTCCTTCTGCCCTTCCTTAGCATCTTGAGCCAACTCTCTGATACTCTTACTGCGGATCTCCTTGTTACTGTCTCTCCAGAACAGCCACACTTCTTCCTCATCTTCTCCAACTTCCAAGGCATTTTCTCCACTTGCCACTTCTTCAAACTCAAATCGAGAGAGGACCAGCCTGCCAGAAGGAAGTTAGGTTAGATTACAAACTGCCAAGACCCACGCAGATCTTTTAGAGCATTTCTTTTAAGACACTTGCTGAAATGTACTGGTGATACAAAAGTAAATAATTTTATGATCTCATCTGCATTCAGAAAACACAAATTTTAATCTGCAACTCTGCAAAGTAAAAGCAGAGTACCTTACTCTTTCAGCAATAGCAGTCTACTACAAAAGATTTTTGTGTTTTGATAATAAAAGCATTAGGTCAGAATGAATTTAGATTATAAGCTTTCCATTCAGCCTTTAAAAAAGCCAGTATTTCAGCTCCATTCAATTGATTATGATAAAGAAACAAGGAAGTTAAAGGCATGTCTAACTGACTTTCAAAAACATCTTTACAGGAGAACTGGTTCAAAGACCTTTCAACAGACTAAGAAAGGATTTGATAAAGCAAAAATATCTCAAAATCAATTAGTTCTGTTTCCCATAAAATGCCAGTTGGATCAGAATTTTTTTTTTTTATTATGTGCCAAAATAACTAGAAACAAATCAGCTACTGAAACTAAAAAGGCTTTGGAGACTTCTAGCTTTTCGGGAAAAAAAAGATCGTACATATGAAAAAAAGATAAATTAAATACACCAGAATAACAACAAATAAGTGATGTAGCAACTTTAAGTGCTGGTGGAAATAAACACAGTTTTACGATTTCATGAGGAGAATTAAATGTGCAAGAAAACTCTCTTCCATTTGTGTTTTAAATACCACCTGACTAAGATCTGCTTCCCGTTTACAGTATCTTGTTAATGGTAACTATGCCATATTCTTCATATCAAATAAACCCATCTTTATGATAGACAGTTGGGATTTGGTGCCTGCTACAGGTACCCACAATGGCAGGTCAGTGCTGAGAGCTGGGGACCAGACTCCTCACCGCAGCGGCAGCAACGGGCGAGCATCAGCTCCTGCCGTGCCACAGGCTGAGCTGGGCAGGCACACAGCCAGGAAGCCTGCGCTCGCTTCAGGCAGCTGATGGAGGAAAGCCTGAAGCCCAGAGCAGGATCAGGCCCACGGGACCCTGCGCACCTTCCTGCAGTCTGTCTACTTTGATCAAGCGTGAGATATCTTGAAAGATTCCTCTGGCTGCAGGACTGAGGATGCATATGGCAGGCGTCTGCTGTCACCAATACCCATTTCCTGTGTATCTGAAGAGGACCCCACACATACTTAACTGCTTTCTCTAGACGTGCCAGCAGTGCTCTCAGCTTTGAATCACCTTCCTTCTGTTTCACACTAGGAAAACCATCTTTAAAGGCATTAACTTACTTGGTTTCAATGAGAATGTCTGCATTTGCTGGATTCAGCACGGCTTTACAAATCAGCTCCTGTGTCACTGGAATAGACTTGTTCATGGAAACGCACAGATCCGAGAGGTAATCCAAAAACCTGTTGGAAAACGTGAGCCAAAAGGGTATCAATCATTGTTGAGATCTAGACTGAAGCAATCTACATCTCAGAAAGAAAACATTCAGAGCTCCATTTTAACATTGCAGAGCGAGACGGTTGCCTGAGGGGGAAGCTATAGCGAGTGCCAAAATAGAAGTGAACTAGCTGTGCTTCCTTACTAGCAAGTTGGCAGGTACAGATTTTTCTCAGAAGGTTAAGAGGAAAAGGGTAATCATACACTCAAAAAATGCAGATCTCACCTGGGCTCCCTATTTTTCCTCACAAGACTAACAAACGTGTCGATCTCAGCAGCTGTGATGTGCTTCTCCAAGAGCTTGCGATTGTTATGGAGCAGTGCTGTAATAGTGTCCTCGGCCAAGACATCGTAGCCAATTTGCTTCTGCATGAAGCCAAACTGCTTCGCAATGTATTCCTTCAAAACATAGAGGGAAGAAGGAAGGTGTTGCAATTAATTCGCAGAATTTAAGAGAATGATTGATAACAGAAAACAGTAAGATGTTTGTCAATATCAACATCCCAAGAAGAAAACTCCATTAGATTCAAATTGTTCTTTTGAAAGAAAGCAAGCGATGACACAACCTTAACCTCCCGCCCTCCTGGGCTAGACACCACACCAAGGCATTTATCCTTATCTGATAAGAGTTTGTTTTTAATAAATGGCAACAAAACCCGAACAGCCTTAATTCACAGGCCAACTTTCAGTGGAGCTTGTAGTGTGCAAGAGTGAAGAAAGTCTTCTAATTCACCTGGATTTGACAGTTAGCAATTCCACAGTTTTCTTAAATTCTCCTTAGAACTGGTACCAATTACAGTGCATATAGTGTCTGACAGAGATGAAAAATACCAGATAGAGCAAAACTGAGCAATCCAAAAGTCTCTTGCTGACTGCACAACCACAGCACAGCAGAATTTAATTAATGGGATACAGCTTTTATTTTTGGGGAGCACAGGAACAATGTTAGTGCCATTGAAATCTACAGACGTATTTCAAACCTGATTCTTTCTGTAATCCTGCTGAGAGTGTCTCAGGACTCGATAGCAAAGCCGACATATGTGTCTGAAAGGAGCATGACGCTGGTCTCCAAGCTCCTCCAGCCGCAACATTGGGCCATCGCCACTGTCTGTAAACGGTGCCTGCAACAACTTGAAAATCTATAGATTTATTAAAAAACAAAGACAAAATCCCATGAGACACTGCCTTCACCTGATTAAAGTAAGTGTAAAAGCACTGTATCGGTGTCTTTAAATTTCTAAAAGGTGCATCAGAAATACAATATAGTTACCAAGTTTCTTGGCCACAAAGTAGGCTGGACAGAAGATATCGTTGATCACCTTCATTCAACACCACATTCTGCAATTTTTTCTTCTAGCAATGTAATGCCTACAGTCTACCACCAATAGCCTTCTGAAAGCTAGAAACTCAAAGGATCTTTTGGTCCCAATAATTTGGCCAGGTTCTCTTTTTCTCACAACCCTTCCTGTAGGCAGAGTTTAGAAAAAAATGCACCCTACCTGCTTTAGAATATTCTGTTCTCTCATCAGTTTTTGCCGTTCTCTATTAGGTTTAGAAAATACCACTTCAAGGACGTCTTGGCCAGAATTAGTTCCACCAGTAACAAAGTAGACCAAATCCTCCAACAATTTGGTAACAGATCTATAGTAAAGCCAAAGATTGTTAATACAAGAATACAAATTCTATCTGTTAAAAGAACAATGACAGTGGAAGTTTACAAAGATTTCAAAAAGCTAAGTGAAAAAAAAAAAATCAATTAGAGACTGACTCAGATGCTCAATAAAGCACAAAGGTTTGTACAGAACTCAAAATTAGGAACTAATGCTCCCTATTGCTGTAGCCTCACCATCTAATAGCTAAAACATAGCAGCAGTATGACAATGATATCACTTTATGGCAACTGTACACTTGCCAAGTTCTATTTGGCAGCTCTTTAAATTGCCAGAAAAAATAAGTCAGGTGATAATCTCTCCCAAGACCAGATAAAATACATCGGCTATAGAAGCACATGGACCCTTACACTGTCTTACACAGCCGACTCCACACTCTTATTGTGTGGCCACGTACTTTTCACGGACATTGTCAGAGGATTTGCAAGAAGTCATATGCTCAGTCTTCACAAGATGGATTATAAATTCCCACACTCAATTTGCAAAGCCCATCAAGAAAGGTATGCTGTGGATTATTCCTCCAAGTTCACAACAACAGTTCTCATGCTCTCACTTCACAGAGCAACAGCGAGGGCTTGACAGAACAGGCTTGAGAACCTCTACTAAGGACATGTCAACAATAAAGCTATCAGCTTTTTTTTTTTTTTAAATCTCATCAAGGAGGAAACAAAATCCCTCTTCTGAAGATAGCATACATTGATAAAATTTTCAAAGAAACAGTTACTGAGTAAAGGAAACAACCTTATCTGAACCAAATTCTTGTTTCCTTACCTTCTTTCATTCTGGGTTATTGTTCCCTTTTCCAACTTGCCAGCAATGGAACCTAAAACCTTACTTGCATCATTTGCAAAATCCAAGTCCCGAACCTCTGCAGGGGAAACTGGTACTATAGCAAAAGCTTCTTTGTCCTCTTTCACTGGAGAGGTACCAATCTGAAACCCAGAGAAGTTTTATCACCAAATCTATAGGCAGAAAACAAAGTAGTGATTCATATACTCAGCAATAACAAAACAGAAGAAAAGCCATGCTCCACTTTGTATGAGTCTACTGATGAAGCCAAACTCTGAGAACAGTACCACTCTGTGCAAGCTCAAAGCTGCTCCTAAATCCAGAGCAACATCAGGTAAGATTGCAAAATGTTGCTGTAAACAGGGGGAAAAAAAAGTCCTCCTCATGATGACTGTGATAGAAAGTGAACAGCACAACTGGTAGAGACTAGGTTTTCACGGTAGTTTAAGATAAAATATTTTGCATAGGCACTATTCATTACTGTTACACTGCTTGACAAATCCAGTAGTCTGAAGGGACTGGCGTTCTCCTGGCAACACCACTTCTGTGGAAGTCCAGAAACCAAAGGATGTGCTCACACGAAGTGAAAGAACTTACTTTAAGCATCACAGGCTTCTCCTCTTCTTTATCAATAGGGATATTGGTACTATGAACCCAGGTGTTAGTGCAAAGGTGTCTAAGCCTGACATAAGAGTTCCTGAAAGAAAGTAAAAAGTTTCAAAGCATGAGTCAGTTTCCCAGACGGGAAATGTTCACATTGTTCAAATTGCAAGATGTTGGCAGGAGCAAGTGGGAAAAAAAGTGTCATCTTTATCCATGCTGCATACCATAACAGGAATAAGACTCTCCTTATTTCATTCTATAAATTCACCTTAGGAAGTCATCTTATATAACGAAATAGATTCTGCTGTAAAACAGAACTATGTCTATATTTTGTTGCTGCAACTCAGCCACTGCTCAGTAACAAATTAAGCCTCTTCAAGTCCTCACATTTCCACATACTATACTGTATCGGAGCTGTCAGCTTCCTCCCTTACCTTTCTGTTTTTCAACCTGTAACTCCCTGATACCTATTGTATTTCCTAAACTGAGATTTTTTTTTTGACTCTTCATACAGCTAGTCAATGTTGTACAAACAATAAAGGTCCATTAAGATACCAGAACAGGAGACCAGTATGCAACAACTTTCTCTAGCAGAACTCCTACAGGGACAGCCGTCCCCAGACTGTCTTCTCAGGTATTTCAGGCAATGACACTATTTTGCATGGACCAGGTCTTTGATAAAACATGTCAAGCCAAAGTCCAATGAGCATCTTAGTCTAGGCTAAGAAACAGCCTCTCAGATGCAGCACAACCCCCCCTTGCCACACAACCATGGCAGCCCAAAGGACAGGAGAGGCAGCCAGGACGGCTGTTTTTAGTGGCCACATTAACTTGTGCTAACTTACAAGTATCTGATGATTTAGAGAGTTGCTTAAAGTAGATGAAACAAATATGCCATGGTTTCTTGGTGGGAACAGACAGCAAAGAGCCTGCATGCAGACTGTGTATCATTGAAGGGTTCAGCATGTTTCAAGTATCAAGAAGTACCATAGGAACAGTACAGGACATGTAAACAACAGAAAACACAATGCTAAATACTTGACGTTACATCCTAGCTAAGATAATACAGACAGATCATGGGATTGCCTTGATTGGACAGTCAAGGCTTTTAGTCCCAGGCTGTTCACTGGGAAGGCATTCACTTCATCTCAATTTTCCCATCCGTAAAACTGTGTTACTTATAGCTCAGTTGTAAAGTACTTAAGTGAAGCTTCAAGCACTTGTGAAGTAATTTCTACATTAACTTGAGGAAGAAACTTGATTCCAAAATATAAAAGAAAAATAGTGGGAGACAGCTTTACCTTAAAAAAAAAATATTAAAAAAAATCAAACTCCAAAGCAGACAGTCAGTTCTAACAGTATGCTTAGCTGTACCTGGGGACAAGGCTGTCTCCTCCTCGCAAGGTGGTAGGGTCCAACTCAAATATGGAGGAGATATCATTCCCTTCAGGCACAGACACCAGAGAGTAAGCCATCTTCTCCTGAGCACTGCGCAAGCCTCTTCTGGAGGCATCCTGCTCAGGGTCCAGCTGTGGAAGGAGTCCCATCACACACAGTCAGACCAAGCCCCGCAGACCCACCTGCCTAGTGTTACATAGATGTGTCCTCTAATGCACGGACATGACTCTGAACCACTCCAAGTACCAGCTAAGACAGCTGGGCTTTAGGACGCCAGTAAAACTGACAAGTAGCTGCTCCTGCCAACCATTTCTTCGCTTTCCCTGGTGTTAGTAACTTCTGAGTATTTCTGGATCACAAACACAACAAATCCTAAGCCACAGAGGTTATGTCTTGCAGACAGCATCAGAAGAGACTCAGAATCCCCCAGCCATTCACCCCTCAGCACACGAGGAACTCTGACAAGTTTCAGATAACCCATGCTTGCTAAGATCCCCACCCCTGACGCTACTAGCTCTTGAAATGTATTTGACATATTGCAATTATCACCCTAATAAAGTAGTTATGTGAGCTGCAAATGTGAAAATCAGCAACGCTGTGAACCAACAGTCTTGCTCGGAAATAATCAACTTCAGCAGCAAAAATGGGATCCGCATCTATCAATCACAGCCAAACAAAACAAAAAGCTAATCAAGAAGTTAGAAGTCCTGCTGTTCATGCTAGAGCTTACGATGCACTCAAACACATGTTCAAAGGCCATAGCATCGGAAGTATCTTTCTTTCCAAGGTGATAGCAAATTACCAGCCTCCTTTAGTGAAGTAAAGATACTAACAACAACTGAGTAAAACCCTGAAGTTTCAGATGAAAGGACAAAAGGGTAGAAAAAAAAAATACACTAGGAAAAAGGAGCAGCAACTTTCTCTAAAACCTTTCCTACTGAACTACCAGTTATCACTAGTCAATGAAAAAGTGGCTGTCTGACACAACACAGGAACCAGCTGTCCATGTATAAACATCTAAATCCGAGAGGTAATCTTCAGAGCAATCAAGCAACCAATTTACCAGCTTCTGTGTGATCGTGGCACCAGTGGAAGGCAGGCACCCAAAGCAGTCAGCACTCAAGTACCTGTTTTTCAAAGTCCTGGTGTAAGTCATTGCAATTCTTAAACATATGGCAACGGTATGTACTGCTGCTTGTGCCTTAGGATACTCTGTAGTTAGCACATTTGTAGTCAATGAACTTGGCTGTAAAGTTGTGAATTTAAGGTCTGACTTTGCGCATGGGAACAGGCAGGCAGGTGTATGGAACAGAAATACACGTTGGGAGTGCGCTTTCAAGATTAAGGAGGAACTATACACTGAGAGTCCATCTGGAAGCTTTATACCAGGAGAAATTTGCTCACATGGAAAGAATTCTCCAAATTTCAGCTGTCTCCTTCATCCCCACAGTAAGGCAGCGGCTCTGTATTCACAATTTGTAGTTCAGGAGACAACAGGTCAGTTATTGAAACTGTGGCAAAGCGGAAAATGAGTAGTAAATCAGAAAGTAGGAAATGGGGCAATTTAGGGAGAACTAAAACTTCAACCCTGAAGCTGACAACAGTGGTCCCCTTTAACTTTGAAAGGTACTAGCTGGCATCTCACCCATGCCCATTTAAATCCCGTTCTTGTATGGCTCACCGAGGCATAAGGAAACAACAACAAAACACAGAGCTGTGCAAGGAAACCTGCCGTCTTGCAGACAGCTCACATTTGGATCAAGTTGGAGTTTGGATAAAGTTGGGTAAAGCAGCCTACACCATCCTGTCACTAGTGAATGTTAAACGATGCAGTAATTTTGTGTCAGAAATGAATTATGTGCTCCTGATCCTATTCTTTATGGTCTATTTTTGCCACCTAGTGGTAAAGAGGCAGAGCAAGGAAAGTCAGTACAACTCTGAAGCCAGTGCATTATCATTATTACTGCACTTACCAGGAGACCTCAGCATATCACCAGTAGGATGGATGTCTACTTAAGACCTCAACACTGATCAACTTCCAAAAAGTTAAGCCAACAAAATAGTTCAATGTTGGGTTCCCCTTCCCCAAACAATAGCTTTGTGGGATTTTTTTTGTTCATTTTTTCAGGATGTTTACTGAAGTCAAGCTGTCAGAAGATCAGTGTTTGCTGCCAAATACCACCAACAACTAATCAGGATAACAGCTCAATATCTGGGGGCAAGGGTAAGCATTTAATGGCCAGGCTATAATGAAAAATCCTTTTAGGAGGAAAAATCTACCCTGCAGGACTTCAAAGCATCACTGTGCATTCATCTTTTCAAAATTGAAGTAGTAGTACTTTTTCATATCCAAATGGAACAAATCTTCCATAATACAGCATAAATGACCAAGAAAGCTGCATAAGCCTACAATCAAATCCAAATGAAAAAATATAACGCACAATGGAAAGTGCTGTTCCAGTTTTATCTGTTTTCAAGTACGGAAGCAATGCTGCTTCCCTTCGACACCAAAGAGAAGCTTCTATTAATACAAAGGATCAGTACACTCAATCTTTGACACAACAACATTTACCGAAAACCACACAGACTGGCTTTCACAGGAAAAATCAGAAGAATGGCACTGAAATAATTCTCACCCTGCCATTCTTGCTCTCTAGACCCTTTATCCTGGCTTTCCTGTGACAAGCTAAAAGAAGAAAGGGAATTAATTTCTTAAACAGGGAGGTCAGATGACTGACTGGCATAGCACCACATGAGCATCCCATTAGGAACACTGGCCATCTGGTGTCACCTTGAACAACTTGCTTTTCAGACTTATTCAAGAGCATGCTTCAAGGAAGTAAAGGTTTAAGAAACAGGAAGACAGAAAAAGAGATGCTACAAAGGGGGGAGGCGAGGGGGTCCAGGTAATGTGCAAGTTTGGTTCCAAGTGCATTGCTCGTCTGTAAAGCCTAATCCAGTTTCCAACACCCACTCCTTGGGACAGGCCTTAAAAGCCTTCACATCATTCTCAGTTTTTGAGTTTCTTCACTAGCAACAAAGCCTGGACCATCTATGCACTGGCCAGGTAACCACCCGGGCCTGTGTCAAGCCCTCCTCATTTAGGGGCAAGATCATACTCTTGCCTATACTTACTGAGGATTGACACTCCAGGTCATCTTCCTCATAGTCAGGGTTTACCTGATGAAACAGAATCACAGGCACGTCAAAACTCTAACAGAGCTGGAAGTGGGAAAAAAACCTCAGCATGGTCTAAATTTACTCGGTAAAAAAAAATAAAAAAAAAAGTACTCTACTGCTACAGCACTACCAGGCATGCAGAACAAATATACTGTGCAAACCGATTCATTTCTAATCAGGCATCTGTCTGTCCATGAATTAAGCAGTTAAGTAACCTGCAAACAGGCAGAGAGATTTATCTTATTTAGGATAATCACTAAAGGAGCAAGAGGGATAAAGAGTTAAAAAGTTACAGCTGTTTTGGGGTTTTGGGGTTTTTTTTTGTTGTTTTTTTGTTTTGGGGTTTTTTTTTGTTTTTTTTGTTTTTTTTTTTACAAATCCCAAGTGGAATTTCCAACTAGAAATTACTGGCTCGGCAGAAATCTTTTAGAACAAACACTATTCTAACCATGGGTCAGGTTAGCAATCTCCTCTGGTATATTTTCACATGATGTAAGACCATGTTTTGGTTTTGGCTGATTAGCAAACCCAAGATTTACTGGAAAAGCTCTATACTGAATCACTACTGAAAAGGATTTGCAAATGTGCATGTGACAAAATGCTGCTGTTTGTCCAATCTGCTTATTAGAAGAATATAAAATGGGATATTTATATATCTGGATATCTGGACTTTTCCCACTGAAGCTCTGAGGTCAATATCATGGGCTGAGACAGCCCTTCTGCCCTGCTACGCACTCTTAGATCCAGGACAGCTTTTACTTATTGAGGTTTGTGTACTGGCATGTTGATATATCCATGCTATCAAGTAAATAGAAGTCATTTTAATAAGCATTTACAAGTATTAAGCAGCAAAACTCACAAAATTATAACCCCTAGACATTTTTATAACTATTTTATTTTTTTACTAAAACATCTTGAAATCTTATTTCAACAGGGGAAAGATGTCCACTATGGAGAGAGAAAAAGACTTATTTATTTTGTGCTTGGGCAGTTAAGCATTATCTGCAGTTCTTACTAGAGTGGTCTAAAGTCTAACTGCATTTTCATTTCATACTCAGTTCTACAATTCCACTCAGAAATCAGTGATTCAAGAGAAACTAACAACAGCTGAATTCATTTTCCCCTGAAGGCTCTCAGCCATTTACAATTTATTCATCTATGAATAAATTCATCTTAATTCTACTGCCCACATGACAGGATACTATTTAGTGTATTCTTTGCAGGAGAAGAGTTACTGCCTCTAGAAGTCATACAGAAAGTGACATAAGCTGAAGATTACCCCTGTACCGTGGCATCCTTTCAAGTCTCTCTCATCTTGTTTTCTGTATTTAGCATCTACTTTGGTATTAATACTAAGGACCCAAACACCACTCTCCTCCCCTCCCCTGTATCTATTTTTAGGGCAGGAAATGAAAGATTATCAGAAGGTGCAAAAGGAAGAAAATAATGTGGAAGGAAAAGCAGAGCTCCTCAGCAAGCCCCAACACCTACCTCTGCTGCTAGGTAGTGTCCGGTCGCAAGGTGTTTGAACCTGAAAAGGCTATTCCAGTACCCTGCGCCACCACGACAAGGATCATGCTGCACCACCTACAAGGAAAGGGAAACCACATTTATACCGTACATCAGTGACCTCCCTTTCAAACACAGCATGTACCCTATTTCACGTACAGGTAAGAGGAAACGGAACGAGATGCTCCAGAAAAGATGAAACAACCTTTCCTGCGTGAGCAACACACGGTACGGTAAATATTTTGAGCTGGCTACAATTAGTTCACTTCAACGGTTTCTGAACGATGGCAGGAAGAGTATGGTCCAAGCCGGTAGAGCAGTAATTAAAGAAGGTGCTCTAGATGTGCATGTGTTCTTAGGTCTTGAAATAAACTTCCTAAAGAAATGCAACAAACCCTTTACCTTTTTGGTATAACTAATTTCTGACCTTCTTAAAGTGTAGGAGGGAAGACACCTGGAAATACTTCAAATGCAATGGTGCTGCACAGAAGAACAAGACTGTTGTTCTATTTACTCTCTAACTTCTCCCGTGGCACACAGAGCCTCTGATGATCTGTTACTTCCTACCAGCTACTCTGTGGGTACAACTGCTTCCGTAGGGAAAGCTCAGTACAGCTGACCTGTGCCTTTCAGGGAAGGGCTATCTTACCCCTGCCTCGCACCTACCAGCCAGTAACAGCATACACATGGACAGTTACCACAGAAGCTACTGTTATCTAGTAACATCTCAAAGTAATGTTAATTACAGGCAGGCTTTCAATGCAAATATGGGAGAAGCTGTATATCAAAGCAGGTACTTCTGGAAAGAGAATATGAAAAACGACTATTACAATTAATTTTATGACTCTCACATGCAGTTTGCATGACATACACTTAAAATCACAAAACAGCTCTAATAATACCAGTAGATGAAGGATATTTTAAGAAGCCAGTGATGGCCAAGGTGTTACTCTATATAAAAGCCAAGTAAAGGAAAAGAAAAATAGTTCAGACAAGCAACGCACAGAGACCAGTGAAGGGTTGCAATCTCCTGTCAAATGAGGATATGCATAATCATGTTATTCCACACCAAAAATAGAGTGTTCAGTACACTCAGCAGGACAGCTGAAATTATTAGCTGGTGTTAAACTTTAGTAATTGGTAAGAAAATGACTTCATAGATGCTCCTCTGTCCCCTTTTTCGAATTATCAAGAACCTGAACTTGAAAGCTATCTCCTGCACCATTAGGTATCAGAACTCCGTTTTGATTCTGCACAAAAAGCACAGTAAGTAAAGGCATTTTAAGATTAAACTTCTAATACCAGGAAGACTTTTACCTAAAAAAAGAAATCCACGTACACTGTTTTTAAACAGAAACAGTAACCGTTCCTACAAAGCCACCCCCAGCCTGGGTTACAATTCTTACCTCTACTTCCCACAGGGCTTTTGAACTGGTTGCAGATGTGGCTGACTGCCTCCCTGTCGTTCTCAGGAAGACATGCTGCTTCTTCCTATGCTCATCGCAAGTCAGAAACTTCTCCTGTTCTGCATGAAAGAGTCTCACCACATCCCCCTGTCAAAGCCCAGACAGCATGATCAGTGCAGACATTACCCATCAGTGAACCAGTTACAAGCAAGTGGAGTTTGGGTTTTGAGTCTTACCCCTTTGAGAATATCATCTTTGTTATCACTCCATTTCATGAAGAGGACTATTTTCCAGCTTGTATTGCAATTCACAGAGTTGACCTAAAAGGAGAACTAAAACCATTAGTCCCACTGTCTTGTGCCTGCACAAGACACTACCATGAACTACAGCCTTACTTTTTAGGGAATTTTCAACATAATACTGCGATCCCTCTTGCATTACTCTAGAGAAGGAAGGCCCTTTCTGTATTTACTCCAGAACAACTACAGAGCTGACTTGCTAGGAAGTTACTTGCTACACATCGCTGTGCCACTACTTTTGATTTTCAAGGAAAACTTTGGTTTTAGCCATTCGAGTAAAAGAGATCAAATTCAAACCTTCGTCCAGTGCCCAACAGACATGAGAAAAGCCTGCTAGCTCTATTAAGTTGCTGATTAACAAGATAACCATTCTTAAACAATGCCACAGATACCAACCAGCTTGTTGATTTTCACTGAAATAAGTCCAAGCAGCTAGGCTGAAACATACAGAGGGGTTTGTACAGCTGCTCCAGCTGTGTCAGTCTGCCCTCACCTCGTTGCATCCCGGATTATCAACAAGCTGATGACTACTGGCGTGGAGAGGCTGGCCAGCGTTGACAGGATTCAGGACTACTTTGTCTCCGATGACAACCTGTAGGTAAGTGCAGCATCAGACAGAAATCTGCATTCTGAGAAAGCTTTTTTGCCTTCTTTTTTTCAATGGGAATAATGGGAGGAAATCACCTTCTTGCAGTTCAGAGAGATGCCAGTGAGTATGAAAAACAGGATTCTGTTTGCTTCAGAATTTAGCTCACCGTACTCAGTCACTCAGGCAGAAAAAAACCCAACACCCTGTACTATTGGACTCAGAGGCTTGCAGAAGAAACACAGCCTGCAATTCTGGTAGCTAACCTATCTGCTGCTTTCCATGAAGTTGTTTCACTGGTTAACATTTAACAAATAATTCCTGTAGCAAAAAGGTCAGCCAAAAATCCTCCTCCTCCAAAGATGCACTTTCATTTGTAATATCAGATTCTTGACCAGGCTGGCAAGACAAATGCACTTTATTATGGACAGTAAAGGTCCTGTTCTTCCCTTCTTCTAGGGCAGTCTTAAACTAAAATGCCTTTTCGGTATTGTTTAGAACTATTCTTAGTGATAAATTGAGAATTGGTGCAATTAAAAAGCACTTAATGGCCACTAAGACTGCACTACCCTGTGCTTTGGCTTTACTTTATGTGTGTGCCTGTATAAAAGGAACAGTCACATCAGAACACATGGGGCTAGTCTACAGCATAAATTATTCCTACTTGATAAAGTCTGCTGTGTTTAGGTGCCAAATATATACCTGGACTGTACCACGGAGCACACTGAAGCTTATTACCTCCTGGTTTTAGGCAGATAGTATACCCAGGTGACTCAGATTTTGTAAAAAAGAGATTAAGAGATTAAAATGCTAATGCATTTAATTCAGAACCAATTATTTCCCAGATCTCCCATGAATGGGACCATTTAATCTCATAACAACCTCATTCCTCATATGCAAAATGATGATGAATTTTGATTCCAAACTGACAACATTGAAAACCAAGATGCTAATTATTTGTTCCAAATCTACTGAAGGAACTCAACATTTCCTACCATTTTGAATTGGACAGCAATTGTGAAAGGCTAGCGTAATTAGGTCCCTTATTCCCTCCAACGTTAAATCACTGCATGTTTCCAAAATACAAGTTACCATAGCAAATTTTCCTCCCCCTCATGACAGCATAGGAAAAAGGTTGTTCATGCGTCATCACGCACTAAAAGATCTGTGCATTTCATTAATTGCAAAACAGGCTTCCTGAAACAACCTTTGCCAAGCTGTGCACAAAGCAGTACGTGAAGATATTCCTTAGGACTTACACTGTCTCCAATGGAACGCAGTTTGTAGAAGGGCTGTATGTAGAACCAGGAACCTTCATTTCCAGCTTCATCCAACGTCACCCTCATAGCATTCTTCTCTAGCAGAGCTGGAAGCCTCTTATTTACTGTTAAGTATTTGTTACTTTTTAAGTGAAGCAGCTAGAATAAGAATTAGAGTTCAGTTCTAAGAATGCTCATTTTTCCTCCCCTCAATAAATAGCCAGCGTGCACAAGATAACCACAGTACTACACAGGAATTATAGTAACAACTAAATTATATAAAGATACTGATGAATCCAGGCACAGCGTCACTTACTCTTCTTTCAGTATAGATACAATCCTACAGCACTAAACATCTCCAGGTAATCCAACTGGCCGCTTCTCCAGCTAATGATAGACACTTAGAAATGCCCTCGTCAAAAACCCAGGATCAAAAGTTGTAAAATGCTGAGGACTAAGTTGCTTTCCCTGGTGAGAAGGGGGTGGTGAGAAGTAAAGCTGCTCCTGTCTTGCTTTGCTCTGTCTCATTTAACAGCAAACGTGACTGCCTCTCTGAAGACTCTGCTCAAAAAGTCCCATTCTTCAGCCCTCCGCTGCGTACCGCCTCACAGACTGCACACCATCAGCAGGAACGTGTGAGCTGCAGCAGGTCATATGCCAGCTCCCAACCTACCAGCTCCAACCAGTTGTTGTTAAGTTTCCAGTAAATTTAGCAGACAAGTACTTTTGTACAGAAAGTCACTTTTTGACGCCTTTTAACTACCACAAATACTCATAGAACAGATGGGAGTTACAGGAAAATATGGGCAAAAACTTCTCGCTGCTTTTACTAGTGTTGATATTTGTAGTACAATCAAAAATGGGTATTATTCCTCTTCTTTCCTGATTAAAAGTAGATATTTTTTTTTTAATGCCTCAAGCACTCAGACCAATAGCACACTCAATTCAACCAAGACAAACACATCCCTTCCCTTCTTCCATCAGGTTGCTCCAAATCCTGCAACTGCTTGCAAGGGCAGCCAAACCATTCCTCCTTGCAACACGAAAGTCCAGCCTGCCGGTGCTGCTAGCCACCCCTCTGCTGCCTGGTACTGCATCAGCAGAATAAAATAAAAATCATCGGTACAGAGATTTCTTAATCTAAGGCTCAAAATGCTTAGGCAACTAGCCCTATTTCTGAAGTGCTGAGGCATTCTACTTAGTGGAAGTAGGTATGCTTTGGTTTCAGGGTGAACCCACACCTGCTGCATATTGTGTTCCCCATTTATTAAAGACTTGCCATTTTTAATTATGCAGTTATTGTACTTTCCATTTTTCTTGGGTTTGATGCACGATTTTTTTTTTTCTCTTTTCATTCCCTAGGACCTAGCATATCCTTTGCTTCAATGGACTGCAATTACTTATATGGCTTGATTTTCCTTCTCTGGATTAGTTTACTATTTGATGTGTCAACATTTGATTGTGAGAGACCCTATTTGGCATTGTACAGTGCCTGTGCCATCTTCCAAATGGCCAACTCTAATGAACATTTTAAGAAGTATTTCTGAAGAAAGTCATCATATGGTGACCTCAAAAAAAAAAAAAAGCACAATTAACCCATAATAAGAAAGTGACTACATCATAGCTATACGTCCAGTTCTTGCTTCATAGGATCTCACTTCAGGACACTCTCATGCCTTGCAAAACTACAGACCCTTCTCCATGAATTCCAGAAATTCAAAGTCACACTGAGCAGGAGAGTTTGAGCAAAATCCTATACAGCTTGCAAAGATGCTCACAGCCTACCTGGATAACATTGCCATACTGGATGACTGTTCCCAGCAGCTTTCTGTTTTCAGTTTCGTTCTGTTTCTTTTCCAAATCTGCCGCATGCTGAAATTAAAGGAGAACAATTCAATTGCTGAGTGTGTTATAAAAAGAGCAGCCAAACACCCAAGGTTCTTTAAGGGTATTTCAAAGAACTGGAAAAACAGCGAGCATCTGAAACAGCGTAGTTTCCTCTTTCCAACTTTCAACAGCATAATTTCCAATTAATTTTCTCAGTTTTTTAGGAAGATAGACACACCCCAAGTAAGCAACCCATAACTTCGGTAAAACACGACAGAGTTTTGGAACAAAACATAAGGTGAAAAGCTCAGACAAGATAGAAGAGAAGCCATGAGAAGACAATACCACACCTGTGGGGGGACGGTGAAAAGGGATGGGTGACAACACAAGCCAGGAAGCCTATATTCCTTTCTACTGACTTCTATACAAACTGAGTTGACCTCCCCTTTGGTTCTTTATTTCACTTTGCCAATACAGGCCCCAACCCTTCTACAGCCTTTTTATGGTGACTCAATCATCTTCACCGCACAGCAGGATTATTTAGAAGACACTTAAAAATGCCCACTGCAGCTCTGAATACGTGAGTTCCCAACCTCCCAGCACCACAGAGCCTACACTCTGTGGGGCTGAAGGATACTCCTCCAGCTGTGAAAATGCAGCTGCACATTTCTGTATCACACTAACATGGTAATAAAAGGGAAAGCACTTGCAAAATTGAATGATCATAGGGATACATTGTTCTATTTAATAATTTATAACTAGTCCCTTGCACTTTGTTTTGTTTTAAAAGAAATGAGCTATTTTGCCCAGGCTGGTTTTAAACTATTTCATTTGGTGAAGAAATTCTCCCTCACTTTACATGAAAGATCCCCCCACAACCCCCTTTAAAAAAAAATAAAAAATCTCTGCTTGCTTTAACTGATACCTGGTGGTAGAGAGTAATTTAAAACTAGACTTTTTAGAAGGCTAAGCAGCAAGGTTTACGGTTTGGTACTCAGATCTCAAGGACTATGGTAGGTCCAGTTTTCTCTTGGAGGAGAAGAAAAATGCCCACAGTTCCTAACTGTAGTAAGGTGAAGTACTTGTAACAGAGGGCAAAGCTTAAGTACTGCAAAGGAAGGGCTATCTGTACACTGTTATAAAATTTCATCATCTTCAGCTTACAAAAAAAGTGCTATTTTTAGAAGTTGCATTAGGTATGATAGCTGGCTCTTGCTCCAGGAGAACCCGGAATACAGCTGCTCATTCAAACTCAAAAATATATTCAGGAATACAATGCAGCATAATTTTCTCTGTATTATTGAAAGACAACTTTTTTCGCTTGATTTCAAAGTGTTCTGTTGAGAAACGATTTCTTCAAGACACTCAGGCCCTCTCAACTATCAACGGCAATCACAGAAGACAGGACTTCTCTACCTGCACTGGATTGGATGCTCCATTTATTATAAACAAAGAAAACAGTGTATTCTGTGAAAATATGATAAGACTTTGGATGCATTTCAAAAGCATGCACCAAAACTGACAATCATTCAAGAAGAAAGAATCATTTTCTCTGGCCACTAGATGTCAGCTTCTCAACCAGTGCTGACTCTTGATACCAAAGAAAGACAAGTGTCCCAGATTTTAAATCCCTTAAATGGCATTAACTTAAAATAACCTGACCTCAGCATTGAGTGCTCCACAGCAGACAATAAATTCCATCAGCAGACAAACAGAAGCCAAAAAAGGCAAGTGATGATGAATATACCTTGCATCACCAATTTCATTAGAAATTATATGCACTGATAAAGAAATCTAATCACGGGCAGAGCTAACAGTTGTATGCACATGTTTCAGGGCACAGCCCCCCAATACACATCATGCAAAATGCAGGGTTTTACAGTGTATTCCATGTGCCAACAAATGGAAAAGATGACACATGTAGCCATATGACTGGCAGAAAAAGAAGTTTTGACATATGAGTGATGTACATGGGACCAAATTATTTTAAAGCCATGAATCAGCCTCAGGTCACTCAATCCTAATTTGGCACATGCTGCATAAAGGATTAGCCTTTATGTCAAAGTGATGTATATTAATGAATCTCCAATAAAATTGTAAAGTACTCAAATCCTTTCACCAAATTAAGCGAGCAGTTCATGCATGGTGGTACACTTCTGTACAAACGTCACTCCGCTGGGGCTAAATACTGGAAAAATCTAATCCTGTATTTCCATAGGGACCCCAGCAGAAAATGGTAAAGTGTCAGATGAATAGGAACAGGTCCCAAACACCTGAACTGGCGTGTACTGAGGAAAGAGAAGACAACTTTAAATGACATAGTAATCTAGGGCAATTACAAACTATTTTTCCTTCTACGTGACGCAGTACTTAGACCATATTTTCTCTTAAAATCCATGAACTCACACACATAACCTGTGGGCAGAAGCTCTCCCCTTCCCTTGTACACCAGAAAAACAAAACCCAGAAATCCCCATTACTTAAAGCTCGCTGGCACAGTCTACTGTCTACCTATCACTAAAGGGGCAGCAGAAAGGTGGCACAAGTGAGGAGGGACCTTTGTGCTCCAGCCAGTACCAAAATAGCTTTCTCCTTGCCAAGTTAATACTTCTAGGTTATAAAATTATGTTTTCAGAAGCAAAATGAGTCAAACAGTCAGCCTTTGTGAAACGCAGGAGCAAGGCAGCCATATGGCAATCAGCAAATGACACTCTCCTACAGGGCCATTTTGTATTTCAGTCTACAATGAGCTTAATATAGGCTTAAAGAAACTAAAAATATTTAGAATTGTAATTTTGACATGAAGTACTCCAGCTATGTAATTTTAACATAAACATGGAGTTTATTTAACTCTAAAGTCAACAGATGGTATTTAAGTTGGCTTTTTTTTTTTTTACATAAGAACTCTAAAAACAGCAATCAACTGCCTTACTGGGTTTTCAGCTGCTGAATGTCAACATTTTTCTTAGAAATTATTAAATACTGCAAGCTAATAAGGAAGGAGAGGCCGCCTGGCCTTATAATTACTCATAATTACCCATCAACCTTTAATGTATTAACAGCAGCTATGTTTGCTTGAGGAATCCCATTAGATTTATCAGACCAGTAGCTCAGATGGCACCTACCAGCACAGCTAATGCCCATGACTTCTCACATTAGGTTGCGATGCCTGAGACTCCTCTACTCTGCGTAGCTGTTTGAAAGGTCCCATTTTTATGCTGTTACCACCCAAAATGCCCACGTACAGCACTGCTACAGTTAGCGTGGGTTAATGACAAAAGCTTAAACGGCTACCATAACTCTAACCCAGTATCATACATGCTGGTACTGGGACACCCAAACCTTGAACAGCACGTTGTCAAAAATCAGAGGATGTTTAACAAGTCAGATCTCAGTGAATGTCTCAAAAGGAGTCTTGTATACCAATTTCTATCTACTTTCTCAGTGTCTCCTGGTTAACTGTGTCAAATTGATTGGAAATACTGATTTAAAGCAGTATGGATGGGTGTTGATGATCAAAAGAAGCCTAAACACAAATACTTACATGTAATTTATTGAGTAGCACTGCATCTGTCGTGCTGTTAGCTCCTGGCTTTGCTGCTTTCCAGAACTGCTTTTGAGCAGAGTACCGGTTCATGGGACATAGTTTGAACAGGCAATCTATAAAAACAGAATAAACAGAAAGATTGCTTCAACCATTCGTAATTATCTGGATTTTTGCTGCTAACATTGTCCAAATATTCCAGCAGCAAGGAAAGGTTTATAAACAAATTCCAAAAAGCTCTTGATCAGACAAATGCTTTTTTGAGCACCAAGAATGCTGCCCCATGAAAGATAAAAAGTAACTGTTGCTGCCAAACATCTGATGCAAGACCAGAAAATTTATAACTTGTCCCAGTCAAATACGCTACCATACTAAAATGGTAACACGTTTCAGTGCTTTCCCAGGCAGACAGACTCGTTTTACACACTCTCAGCCTCTGGTTTTTCTGCTTTAGCAGGTATGCTACTTCACACAACTAATGTTAGGTTGGGGGGTTTGGGGTTGTTTTTTGTTCAGGTTTTAAATCAAATCTCTTCTATTGCCAGGGAAAATGAGGCACAAAGAATTACAGAAACTCACCTAACAAACAGCAGCAGCATAATATACCCCCAAACAACAGCAAACACAAGCACAGACATTCAAAGCATAGCTGGAGGTAACAGTAAACCCCCTCAGGGTATCAGGTTCTTTACCCACTCCATCAACAGTTTGTTTAACATTCTGCCTGGCAAAACCCAGGAATTACAGCTCATTATTCTTATTAAAAATACATTTTGTATATTAAAGAGAGGCTAACTTATCAGTAATAAAATCAAATTAGCTGTGTTTACTATTTTTCCTCTTCTCTGTTGCTAAGCAACTGAACACCCCCCCAAAAAAAAATTAAAGCTATTCAAAGACAATGCCTAAAGTAGCAGCTTAGAAGTTTAAACAAAGTGCCAAAAAAGCCAGAAGGCTGTTCCCAGGGCCTCTTTGGCAATGGCATGGATGCAAGATTTCAGGTTTGTAACTCTCATGGTATTTCTAAAGGCTGCTGGTGTACCCTCGCAGGCGAGCACTGCCGTGAGGGATGCAGTAAGCTGCGGAGCGACCTGCTTGGAGGGGTTTTATCTTCACTGTCCAAAAAGCAGAGCTCCTTACAGGCTACTTTGCTAACAGACACATTGGAGGCATGTCAACCAAAAGGGAAAAACCCCACACTGAAGACAACTTGTTTCAGCTCTGCCAGAGGTTAAAGCTGCTGAAGGGGCTGAGCCCCGCTAGAGACAGACCTCGACAATTTTACCTTGGGATGCCATTTGAGATGGACGCCTTCACTCTTCTCCATGCCTTTCCTCAAGAAAAGACCCATTTGATGTCACTCTGCCTGCCTGTCTAATCCATCCTCCGAGCACTGTTACAGCACACCAGGCAGTATCAAACGCCGGAAGGGTAAAGGTCTGTCTTCTAAACTAAATCACCTTCGAACGGGGTGAAGCACCAGTGGCAGATTGTCTTTTCAGCTCAGTGAGCCACTAGCTGCCAAATGGGCTGGTCAACATGTGTCAAACAGCCATAGCAGTCCATGCAGCCTGCTGAGCTGGTGCCCCGTACACCAGCAACAGATACAGTGGGAGCTGGCTAGGGCACTGGGGACCTTTAATGGAGTGACACATACTGGGGAAGGAGAGAAAAGAGCTGAGGGTTTATGGAAGGAAATGTAACTGCATCTATCCAGAAACACTCACCTCCACTTCGACACTACCAGCTTACAGCTTCTGAACAAACAAGGAAAGTGGAAGGAAAGTAGAACAAAAAGTGCAAACCACTCTTTCCAGGTTTGCTCTCTTCAACGTATTTTTAATTTACATAAAGATGATTCACAGAGATTGACAGCACCGAATAGATTCAAAAAGCCACTGCAGGCTGGCACTTTCAGGCTAAGACTATGCATTGTAAGCAACACACCAGTTATAAAATTTTCTATTTTTGCTTAAACCATCAGTTCACACAATGACAGCAATTAACACACAGAACTGCATAGAAGAATTAATTGTATGCTAGATTTAGTCACAGTGCAAGTGTACTTTCTTCCATCCTTTTCAGTAAAGAAAGTTGTCAAGTTAGGCTTAACTTCTAAATTGTTAACTGCAAGCAACCCCCTCTCTCCCCTGCAGCACAGGGGAGGGGTCTACAAGCATTCGACCTTGTCCAGTGCAAGAAGGGCATAACGTGTTTCTATTAGGTTTTCATGCTAGTTACAAAGCTCCATATCTAAAACAAACAATGAGAAGTACCCAACATTTTTTTTTCTTAGTATTTGTTCTATGAAATCTATTTCTTAAGTGGTTGAGGAATTAAACTTAGCCTTATTCACCTTAACATCACCACCAGAGGCTGGCTAGTACCGAATGTATTTTGCCATGGGTCAAGCTACATGAACTTTATGGCCAGAAGACTTTTAGATCTCCAGAGGGCTTCTATGTTTACAAAAATCAACATGCATGGATGGGCTAGCTGAGTATCATCACGGTCAGCAATGTGCAACCCACAGCAGCGATGACTGTGTAAGACAAACTAACTACTTGTCAGACGCTATGCTTATGGAGGTTACGTCTATTTCTAACAGATCCAAAATGAAGCCAATGCAGCTGAAACAATCAGCTCTGATCATGGACTCAAGCAGCTTCAGCCGCATCGGAAAGGTGATAAAGCTATTACTGCAACGTAATTACATCTTATTATACACTGTTGAATATTAACCATGAAGGAATACATTTTCTTTTCAGATCTTGATGATAGAGTGAAAAATGGCAGAATCGCACACTAAGTATAAAAATAAAATACTACGTAACTGCTGATGAAATGATGAGACATCAAGCCTGAACACTGAACAAAGGTCCTGCAGGAAAAAGTGATTGCATAATTGTGTACCTCCCCATCACGCACACAGATGATGAATGATTGTTACATGGACATGTATCAAATGTGCATTTCAACGCTTCCAAGCTAAATCCTGTTCTTCCGTCAGCAATTGCTTTGCATCTAATAAAGTGGACTGAGTAAGACCATAATTGCACCATGTGATACATTAACGCTCTCACTGTTTGGACATTTAGATCCCCACATGGGCCTCTGCCACCTGCAGCTCACAGAAATACTGTCAGTAATGTTTGGTTATCCTCTGCATGTACCATCCTCACAGAGCAATAGCCAAAATCAAGGACACTGGAAACACTCGGAAATTCCATGTTCCAAAGTATTCTGGTGTTCAATGAAGAGAGAAACCTGCCAGCAACATTACTCCATCCGCAATTCCTTCCACCCCATTCTTCTCATTTTCTCTTCTCCTTTTTCCATTCCCTTCTCTTGTACTAGACCTTGCTCCTCTCCTACCCAGTCACAGCCTCCAAAATTCCAACCCTTCCTGCCAGTCCAAGCCCAGCCAGTCAGATTCTCTGCTTCTACCCTGCTTACATCCCCCCCAACAACTGATTAATCCAACGTACAGGTCTCCACCCAATACTTGAGGAGGGATTGCCCAGACAATCCTCATCTCCCAAGGTTTCCCAGCTTCCTCACCCAAATCACCTTACACTCCCGAAGCATAAGGAACCAGAACTTTATAAAGAAAAGGATGGGCTTTTTGCCTGAACCGTCAACCTAGTATTATGCCAATCACTTTTGAGTAATGCAGATCTTTCTTTAAAAAGATCTAGGAGAAGCACGTGGCAAAAAAAAAAAAAAAAAAAAAAAAAAAAAAAAAAAAAATTAGCCAGAACAGCAAAACTTAAAAACATCAGGCTGGAAAATGCATCCCCTAATGAAAACTTTCAGCCAACCTTGAGCCTCTGTAGTGCTTCCACAGTGAACAAGAACTGCATTGCGCAGGGGCAAGTGGCAATCACATGGTCAGTCCCTCGAAAGGGCTAGCAGCATCTGGGCTCACAGATGCAGGACCCGATTTAAGAAATGGACCATCACTGTTTCACATACCACCACCCTTTCAGCAAGCTCCCTCTGGTGCTGCCCCATGACGGCCAGCTCGCTGGCTAACCCAGTCCTGTTCAATTCTATCGAGTACACACCGTTTTTGCCTTCATAGCAAAATGAAAAACCTGAGCAGACTGATTTTTTTTCTTCTTTCCTCTTTTTTTTTTTTTTTTTTTAAAGTGGACTCTGCTGCATAGGAATTTAAAGTAGCATTTAGATAATATGTTAGTAAGATTATTATAAAATATAATGCAAGAGTTATCCAAAATTGCAAATACCTGCTAACTTCAGAGGGGCTGGAATGATTTGGAGAAGTGAGCAGAGTATTTCAGAGCCCACCCAAGACAGAGTCACCTTCTTTCACATCAAGCTGCCCAGAAATACACAACTCAAACATACCTATGCAATTCCACTCTTCCCTTCAGAGGGTTTCCCCACCACTTGGGGCATTAAGTGATCTTATTATGTTAATTCATTCTACCCTCGGTACACGAAGACAGCTCAGAAAGTAGCTAAACCAACACTGCCACATCCAAAGCTCTCAGGGGTGCCTTTGCTGGCTGACAGCTGGACACCAGCCATTATTAACACTTCCCCACTTTGCTACTTTCAGAGATCAGCTCAGAGCTGTTTTGAGTTGCAGCGCTCAATTTTTTCTCATTCTGCTGTTCTCTAGCATGCTCGTTTCTAAATGATCTGGAAGTACTTCTAGCTTCAGCCAGGCTGGTTGTGTAATACACCAGTCATCATTTTTTCCAAATCTCCCCTGGCTATTTTAAGCATTTAGTAGAAGGTCTTCACCAACTTTTCTGCAGTTAGAGAAAGGCATCAAATATTTTGTTGGCAACAGAAAGGTGTGTCGGTATTTCATTTCTTTAAACACTGAGCCAGACGTTACAAAATGCCAACTACAGAAAGGTAAGAGCAGAGAAAAAAAAAATATTCCCTCTCTCATAAATCATACTTCAGAGTACTTTCAGATGAGGGAAATCTATAAAAATGAAGATATTTAAATAAGTCACTTACAAAACCCACTGAATATTTAACACCAACACAGCTGTGTCTTCGTTACTTGAAAAAAAACCACCAAACTCCTTTTTGCGCAGCAATACTAAAATTAAAAGAAAATTAGCAATTCCCTGTTGAAATTTAGCAGTTTCTTTTCAGACTCTTCTATACTTAGATACCTGATATATCCCCAAGGCCAAAGCCTGCTCACAGTAGAGAATAAATATAAGGATAGTATTTTTTTTTTAAAATTTTAAATATAAAAAAATAGCAGCAAAGAAGATGAAGCAGTAGCATAGCTGGCAATGATGGAAATATTGCAAACCGAAGTTCTCAAGTTTGTAATTATGGAAGTTGCACAGCTTTAATATACTCACAAGGATGGTAACACTCCACAGGATGAAGAGATTATTTATTTAAAGACAGAATGAAGACCTCTTTTGTGCTTAAGTGAAATATTTTCACGCAAGAGGCATATAGAATAATACAAAATGCATATATTCAATCACAGGCAAGTTTCACCTCCTCAGAAGCCCTTTGATAACTACATTGTCTATTTCTATACTTGTTCCTTCTCAGGTTTAAAATTAATAGATGACAGCCTAAGAGGTTCAAAGAATGTAGAACAAAAGCAGCTACAGAAATGTGTTGATTATTAATCATTCCCGCATTTCCATAAAGAGGGAGAAAAAAAGAACCTGATCCTACTGAAATTACTGTCTTTGTGATGAGAAGACATCCTTTCATTTTCAATTTGCAGGGCACAAGCTTTGCTGGGAGCACAGCAACTGATTTCAAAATACCTACTTTGTCAGGACGCACTAACTGTGACCTGCTGTCCCGGCGGAGCCCCCTCCACGCACAGCTCCAGCAAGGCGAGCAGGAAAACAAACCCCAACTGTGCACATTTAGCATTTAGCCCAGTGGAAGGCAATGACCAATGTCAAATCTCATGTTGCCAACAGTTCTGCCATGCCGCAAGTGGGGAAAACTTAAGCGCAGGTGAGAAGGGCGTTTGTATTCCAAGCTCAAAGATCTTTTCACATTCACACATGCAACCCAACCATTCAGGACTCAAACATTGAACTAATTACATGACAAAATATATTAGAGGGTTTCTGCTGCTGTGAAGTCTGTTACCTCCCCTTCTGCATCTTGCCTGTTTCAAGGGCTTTCAATGCTTTTCTTTTTAAAGCAGAATAAAGGAGGAAAATCACCCTTGCAACCAACATTTTAAATGGAGAGCCTACATGATTTAGTATCTAAATATATTCTAATTTTTATGTTAAAATAACCACCCTCAGTTCATATCTGCAAGACATGAGGGTAACCACCCTCTTGCCATTGTACTCATTTATGCACAGTTCTACCAATGGAAATCGCTACTTCGTTTTTTCAAGCTGTAACAACATAGGAAATAATGTAATTCTTATCAACTTAGAGCTCATGTATCAAACCAAAGGGAGAAGACTGCAACAGTGATTTGAAAGTGAAAAATTATATACCTGAGAGCTGGACACTGAATTTCAATGCCTACTACATCAACAGTATTCATTAACACAACATTAATTAAAAAGCAATGGCTTTTTGAATGCATGTATTAGCATATGACTCCACACAACATTGTTAATAACTTTACAATAATAAACGCAGCATTTTAGATGTACTGAAATTTACTGTGGGATAAGGCAATGAAAACTGGGCAAGATAACCTTATTCCAACGAGAAAGAGCAAACACATGGCTCCTCACCTGCAGGGAAAATTACCTCTTGAGGCTCTGGACACACTGCCATGTCTCAGGGTGAATTAGGAACCAAAGCCCAGACAACTCACAACACTGCAAGCAAACACCCTCTAAAGCCCTCAAGATTGTAATGGTAGCAAAGTGCCCAAAAAACTACCAAAAGACTAGAATGAGAAATGCACCTTTGAGTAAACATCTTAGGTACCGAAATGTTCAGAATACATCAGTGTTTGTTTTATATCTACATGTAACCTCTTTGGTCTCCTTCAGAAATAAAACTGCTACTCGAAAAGAGAGAAATATTTAGACACTGGATATACAGGCAGTTCCAAAAAGAAACATTTGCAGGAAAGACCAGATGCGTTTTTCTATCTCTGGTACAAGCAGCGCTGAGTGAAGATGCTTTGTGAAAACATACAAACCAGAAGGGAGAACAACACATGTAGAAAGAAAAATAACACTGATGCATTTATCTAAAACATATCCCATTTGACATCTAGGGTGTCAGGTTAAAGAATACAGGAAAACTGGCAGCCTCCTTGTCGCTGAGCGGCATCACGATGGATAACGTGTCCCTGGATGGGCGATACACATGATTGCAAGAGATTTAGGAAGACAAAAAACATGCTGTGTTGCCTCAGAGAAAGCTGTTAAGGACAGCGAGTGAACGCGCCAGGTATCCTTGAAAGTGTTAAGGAACACGTCTGATTTATGGACACAAAGGATAACTTAGACCAAGAGAAGCTACTTAAACATAATCTCAGGAACATTTAGAAGTCATGGCTCCTGGCTAGTAACAAATACAAGCCATAAAAAGCCTCTGAATGTTGAGGAGAGGGGAAAGAGAAGAAAAAACCCAACCTTCAAGGGAAGAGAATTCAGTAAAAAAATATGCATAAGAGTTGCAGAAGAATTTTTAAGTAAACTGTTGTGGGGCTTTAGCCTTTGTTGCAGCCTTGAGAGCTGTATTCTTAACTCAGGAAGCCATCCCCTATCTCCCTTCTAATAGTTTCCATGATAAATCTCCCTGCGAGGCACTAAAACACAAGTTTCAGAACATAAACCCTGGGATATTCCTCCTCAAAATCTTCAGGTCTTTTCAGTCTACCTCTGTAGCATTTTACCCTGGCAGTAAACCAAAGTGTATTCATCTGCTGGCCACATTTCACTTTATTTTGACCGCTCGCCCCTTGGATTTCATTTTCACATTTGCTTCTTCACTTGTTTCTGCTTTTCCGGAATGAAGTTCCTGCTCAGAACAGGTCAGGAAGTGGGGGCAGGAGGCTGGGAACACTCGGACAGTCCGAGCACGGGAAGAACAAGAAAGATCAAATTTCAAACACCCTCGGAAAGCGTCAATGTTGAGCAGTATGGAAAGAATAGGGTTGTGCTGTTAGGCAGAGCTGACACGACTGAACAGCATAATAAAAGCCATTTCTATTTAAGAACGTTTTACGTGCATGTGATAAGAAACGAGCCACCACCGCATCACGCAAAACAAAAGGCAAATTTTTCATCTGTTCAATGAAGTAACTAAATTTTCAGCTTTTAAATGCACTTGATTTAAAGAAAACCCACATTGCCAAAAAAAAAAGATATAGGGAGGTTAAATACCTGATAATATTACTGAAGTCTAGGTTGGGAGAACTGAAGAAATAACAAAACCAAATTCAGTGCTTTAATTTTTCTTACACCAATCAAGCACTTGGCATGCCTTGCCTGAAATGCTTATTTGTTTCTTCCCTTGTGCACTGAGTGCCGTCATCCCAAACTCTGGCCCTGCTGCCTTCTGCAGAATTGCCAGTGCTGCAGGTTCACAGGACTGGCAGACCCTTAGCAAGCTTACTTAGCTCATCCCTCCCTTCCAGTGGCAGAATTAACTATGCCGGCTCCATTCCTGACATAACTCCTGAAGTCATCTATTCCGGCACTCCACTATTTCTGTACCTAACCTATTTATTTTTACAATTTAAGCCCATGACTTGTTTCCCTCTCTACACGGGCATGCAGAACAGAACTTCTCCCTCTTCCCACAGTACCCGCAGGCTCCTCTGTCCCTGTCCCACAGCTACTGAGAGGCAAGACTAATTGGTCTTGTTCCTGACCATTACCCTGCTCTGGATTTTCTCTAGTTGGCTCATATCTTTCTGGAAGTATGAGGTGCAGTGCTAAACAAGATACTTCGCTTGAGGCTCTGCCAGGAAGTAAAATTGGAAAAAATAATTACTATGCCTTTTGGCAATGCTTCTTTTTATATATTCCAAGGCAGCAATTGCACTTTTTGTAACAGCACAGCACCAACGACTCCTATTCAAACTGTGATTCCTGCAGTCCCCGGATTTCTTCCTACCGCACTGCCGCATATGCCCATCCTCTGCCTCCCAGGACGCAGCCAACTGAAGTGCAGTCTTTGACATATGCCCCCACTGAACTGTGATGCCGTTTCTTAGGTCGTTTCTTCAGTTTTCAAGGTAATTCTGAGCAAATTCCCGAGAAGCCTTCTTGCCTGCAGAGGACAGCCAGCTGTGAAAAACACAGCAGCAGCGTGGGAACAGACACCCAGTGTCACACTGGCAGCAGCAGACAGCATCTATAAGGCATGTGCTGCCACAGATGTTCAGACTTCCAGTAAACCGGCTATAGATGGACTTGAACAGCACTACTGGAAGACCTTAGCAAAGCAAAGATAATTGCAGAAAAAACCAGACCTGTCTCAATTATAGGAAATACCACCCTGGAGTTGAACAGAGCAGAGTCATGCTGCTGAACTGTGCTGTGCTCCCAGGCAAACCGAGTAAAGCACCAGCATCCACATCTGTTTTCTGAGTCTGAAAGCTTTATTCCTTGCTTTCTGTTCCTAGGCTTGGCTCGAGTCTTTCACCTCACTTACTGAGGCCCTCTCCCTACTTTAAACAGTCACCATCCTTTTGGCTGGGGACCAGAGATGCTCTTGCTGAAGCCTATCAAATGATGCTACTCAATCTGTCCAAGTTCACTCCGTCGCTGTACGCCACTTCCCCTCTCAGGAACAGCGCACAGAAGACTCCAACAAATCATGCAGCTAATTAAAATTTGGCTGAGTCCTCCATAACGCAGTCTTAGCACTGAAGATCACACTCTGGTTATCATTTTAAGAAGCAGATTATGCTGACAAGGTATATATATGTGCTGTAAACACAAGTGCTGCCATATATTGCCTCTGCTGAGATTGTCTGCAGCAGCACGCCAGTGTGCTACAGCAGGGAATAAAACACTTCACGCGTTTCTAAAAAGCACAATATTCCAGTTTGACAGCACTGAAGAGTTAAGCTATGCCAGCACTGCTGCTGAAACACAATCTATAGCTTTACAGATCAAAAAATAAAGTGGAAAATAGTCCCTAAACTAGTAAAACAGCCCCTTCCAGGAACAGCTTAAGAGCACTGCTTTACCAAATAAGGCAAGTGAGAGCTGGAAGCCAAGGCAGCAAAGCCCCGCTGTATTAAAAAAGCCAGACAGCTGGATAATAGAAATGTGAATAAGCCAGCTTCACTAGACCGGATTGCAAATGGGAAGAACAAATGTTCAGCGACCATGAGCGGAAGCAGAGCCTGCCAGGAGAGGCCTGAAGGCATTTATCCCAGCCGGCAGGAGCCGACAGCACATTCTTACTGGAGTTTGGGGTTGGTTGGTTTTTTTTTTTTTTGCAATGCAATGCCATCATTCTAAATAGGCAACAGAATCACCATATATTATGTCTGGAAGGAGATGCTGGTGGGGCACTTACCAACACCTGAAGTACTCGGCGCCCAAGTGCAGTGAGCATGCAGAAACAAAAATCCAGATCCTAAAAATGCACTGTGGATGCTGGATTGACATGTTTCACCCTGCCATACAAAGCTTTCAGTGTGCTACTAGATGAGGACAAGCACAACAGTGGAGTTGCTAAAGAAAATACTGTTTATTTTTCAAAAGAAAGTGAGTTTTTTCTTTTCTTTTTTTCTTTTTAGAAAGGACACATGGATGTAATTCAATTTATTTTAGCCTGTTCTACTACTTCATTATATTCCAGAGAAGTAGAACATGCTATCATTCATCTCTAAGGGATGTTTCATACAGGCTCCAAGAGTAAGCCTCTTGCAGAAATAAACACTCTGTGTTAACTCGGTGTCTATTTTCCAATGGACATAGCAGCTTCTAGGACTCCTCGGTTTACCACAACTGATTCTGTCTCTGGAGAATAAATTGTAAGAGCCTGTGACAGGAACACCAAAACTTCATACAATAAATCAAGGAGTTAAAACATACCTGTAAAGGAAACCATCGGTTTCATTTCTTTAATTTCTTGCCCAAGTGTTAAAAAAACACACCAAGAAGTTTGTTTATAGGCGCTGTAATGTCACATGACAATGCCTGCCTTCTTTCCCTGAAATCCTTGAGACAAAAAGCAATCAAAAAAACCCTGTTATGCTGATACCACAGTAAGAACATGCAAGCAATGGACCTCGAGGCTTCTTATGTCTCCATCAGAGCTGCTGCACCAGCCAAAGCAGGAGTTCCCCTGCCCCACACTCTCAGGTGCTCTGCTTTTGCAGCACTTGGCTTTGCATTTGCACCCCCTCCCCACAGCAGTCACACCAGCACTCTACCAAGCAAGGAGCATCCACCTGCACCTTCAATCCTGAATGGCACTTGCTTCCTAAGCCAATTTACCTTCAAGAACACAATATTCACCAGCCACTGAATTTCAAAGCCTATTAACTGTTGCCTTCTCACAGTGTACATGAATCAACAGATCCATTCATTTCAGTCCCCTCTCCTGCCAGCTGCAAAAGATGAGCAAATCTGTACATCAGTGTGGCATTTGACAGTCACAGCTGGGAGGCCTTCACAGTAATGCATAATCAAGGGGAAAAAAGTGATGCTTAAACCTTTACCTAGCTATCACTACAGCACTAATCAAGTTCTTCCTTAACACTCAGACTCATCCATGTTGCCAGCCTTTAATTGATCCTTGTGAAGGAACTGTAACAAAGCCCTGGGACTGCAACAACACACCAAGGCATTCGCATTGCCAATGGAAGCACCAAGAAGGCCCATGCATTACCATCTCGCCCTCAAGGCATGACCATTGCCACCACAACACACATCCCTACCTGTATTTGTTTCTGAAAAATCTAGAGAAAATATATGTATTCAAACCACCTAGTGCTACATGCATTTTTAAAGTTTCCTTTTCCAAAAAAGAACAATAATTGGGTATTTTCCATGTTTTAAGCCATCTTTCAAGATGTCTAATTGACATAATGATAATACATCAATCAGTGTGGAAGAAAGCTGGATTCAAAAGTGACGGATGGGCTGGTGAGAGCTATTAAATAACACCAGCTGCATCACTGTCTGAACACATCCTCCACTCATATCCGTACAGAACCAGAAAAGACAGTGGTCTCAGATCACAAATACCACCTTTGCATTGCCTGCTCCTGTCCCTTCTCTTCCTTCGTTTCAATCACTGTCTTTTTTTCCCAATTATTATTTGTATCATAATTGTATTAGAACTGTTTTCTGGTTGCATCAGGTGGTCCACCCTCTACTTTCAGATCTACGTCAGGTTTATGCCCTGATTTTCAGGATTCAGATTAATTTAATCAGGTTTCAGATTAATTTTCCTTTTCTACAGAAGATCTTGGCATTCAGAAACAGCAGAAGCAACTAAAAAAAACCTGATTATATCCAATAGATTTGATAATATCAATTTGCAACTGTTGGTTTGCAGAGCGGAACGGAGGCACGGTGCGGGCAGATGAAACCCTTTGTTGGGGAGATGCTGGGACAGCTTGAAATGGTGATTCACGGCCAAGGCAGCCCCATTCACCAAATAACACTTCAGAGGCAGGACCTAAACCCACTGGTTTCACAGACATGATTGAGTGTTTTAAAAATTATTGCAGCCCTCCCCTGCTCCACCATAAATTTAACAGAAAAACGACATCAACGGTGACATCTGAACAGTGTCATTCACCTCTTACGGTGTCAGTCGCTGTTTCCAACCAGTAATCAATGGCCCTTGGCACCAACAGCTACAAGAGCACTCAATGCATCGCCCCATGCCAGCTCTCCCGCGGAGCAGCTCTGTAACAATGCTTTCTAGATTTACGACTTCAGAGGAAAATTGCCATAGTAAGAGGCAGCACTTGACTATGTTACTCATCTGTAGACCCCAGGGCTAATTTTTACCCGCAACGATTTTAACACCTGACTCTCATATGATAAACTAGACAAGTCATGAAAGATGGACTGCAAGTATTCTTGGTATTACAGATACTAAAAAAATGGATTCTGCCTGGGTGTTCAGAAATACAGACTACTGCAGCACATCTTAAATGAAACCCAGACACTGATGCTATCCAAAGGCTTAATCACAGACAGTGCCAACTGTACTGATTAAATACCTGGACCTTATTCAAAGATAACTGATACAAGCAGAACAAAAACTCCCCTCAGAACACCTGAGGATACGTACATGATGCGAAAGTGACAAAGATGTGGAAAGTCGATTATCTGTAATTTCCTGAGCTTTTAGATCTGGATGAGCACTTGGGACTTTCCTCATTGACTTTCAATTTTACTAAGTCACTCACAGTATGAAAAGGAAGTCACTAGAAGCAGTGGTTTAAATTTAGCTGTCTGCCGTGTGTCTGGATTTTTAAAAGGTGAAAATCAAGATACCAAGCATGCCTTTCACCTCCGACAATATTAAAAAAGCCTGCTACTTTTCCATTCAAATACACAAACTGCACATTAGATATTTTCAGGCTCAAATCCATTATTTTCTTACTAAAGATCAGAGTACTAACAATAATATACATTAAGTTAAATGAAAAACTTTTTTAAGAAAGAAGGATTATGAGACTTAACCAAAAGATATTGGTTTGCAGTGAATTATATTTCCATGATCTTTGACTGTCATAGAAACAGAGCACTATTAAAGACCTTAAGTGGTCATTAGTGCCTTGCATTCTGCCGTGGTATGGCAGCACAGGAGTGCTTCCACGATGCAGTTTTCCCCTCCTGGTCATTCAAAAAGCTTTGAAGGCTTTTACAAGGTGAAGCCATTTAAAGTAAAGTTAAAAACATTACAAAGCCTCAATATTTGAAGAGAAACAGATGAGCTGCTCAAGGAAAGTGTCAGAGAATCGTGCACTGTATAGCAGCAAGTTTCTGAGCCAAAACGCTTCTATGACATTGAGAGAGTAATCACATTTTTTTAAAAGGAAATACTGAGGCTGGAAGCCTGATGGTAGATCACAGCACACGTGCTGCCAGAGTAAGGATATAACAGAGGGGGTTTTTATTCCATCCCTGAACTTGCACTACTACAAATGTTGCCAAATATTATAATTTTCATGCATATTATCTCCACTTCTTTACAATAACACGTCTTGAAAACTGTCATCAGATAGCCCACACTCTCAGACAGCCCACATTTGGGGACACAAATGACCGCTAAAATCAAAGCTTTCAGCCTTCACTTGAGAGCTGCTTTGTGGAATACGAATTAACTTCATAAACCCCAACCTTATTCCAGAGAACAAGTTTTTCTTGTCAAACATCCCCACGTGGTACTTTTACTAATAAATACATCCAAATAACTGCTGAGTAGAAGCCTTAAGCCATATGTTTGTTATGTACACAAATCTTTCTTTTTTTTAACTAAAAAGATTTAAACTGAGGCTGCTGATATGCCCACTGTGATGTAGCGAGGATGGCTCTTTTCAGTTCAACAACAGAACACCCTTTCTCTCTATTCTAATGAAATGATGGAAGAAGTCATCCCGGCAGTCTCTTTTTTTAAAGTCTAATAGTTCTATGACGAAAACATTTCAGAAAACATTGGAAAACAGTAACAAAAATGGGTCAAAATGATTGCAACACTGACAGAGATGCCAAGCATGTAAAAAGAATGATTACGCTACCTTCCTTTGTGTCTTGGTACTCCGGATTTCTGCTTCCTAACACATGGGAACAGTTGAGAAGCACTTCTTTTACCAAATCTGTACTCCGTCATGCCCACGACTGACCACTGCGTTACATTTACAAGAAGATGATATGAACAGAAGGAAGGAGAAGGGGTTTTCCAGTTGCAATAATGGTACCTCGTGTCATTGCACCATGACATCCAGTCCTGCACTGCCGATTTGCTGCTTGGGGATATGACCACCAGGAAAAGGCTCCCAATGCTATGGTAAATCTTAGCCTCCAACAGCATGCAGCTACCCAAAGCAAACTGCAGGAACACCTGACCTCATGAGAAGAGACAAACAAATGTTAATACCGACATGCAAAAAAACCATCTGGCCTGCTCACAAGCACATTCCAGCTAAAGGAGCGTTACTTAATTATCAGCAAACTTACTGTGCTGGCTAGATTAAAAATTTGCAGAGCACTTTAAAAAAGGTAATAAAGTTGTACTGCACATGCTTGAAGGACCACATCATTAAAAAGCAGTACTTGTTTAAACAATCCATAAAGGCACAAAAGATTGTCAAGGGACTCTTGACTGAAAACAAAGGCCCATGAAGTCCACCACGCATGTTAGCCCTGTAACCTCTTCCCTCCCAGGCAGCATAGAGAAAGCCCATTTCCTCTCTTTAAAAGACCCACCCTTCCCTACCTGCCTTCAAAGCTCTTCCGTAACAAATGCACACAACACCTGAGAGCAAGAAGTTCCTAGGATTGTTCGCAAGAGCAGACTTCATGCATTATCCTCCCCCAGTCTTCCTCCCAGCGTGGCCCTAAAGCAGCTGGTTCCTGCCTACTCCCACCCCACGCTCTCCTCCATGGCAACACTTCTGTGTACCAACAGGGAAACACAGAGAAAAATGAATAAGAGATTATTTCTGTGTCCTCAGATCTAGCACCAGCATGATGCTAGTAATCAAGAATCATTGCAAAGCAAGATGTCCACTTCAGCAATTCAGTCAGTTGCATACATTTTAATCAAGAGGTTGGACTAGCTCCATATGAGTCTAAAAAGCCCAATCTGACAGCTGGTTGTGCGATAGACTTGCAAGCACAGGAAACCCACACAGGATGCTGCCTGCTGAAGCTCAATCTCAGGCCATTGAAGAAGTCATCCTGTCAATCACCGCATCTTATGGAAAGGTTATTTGATTAAACACCTTTTCTAAATCATCACAAATATCTGGTCACCATCACCTATTCCTCCTACCACCCTCAAGCTTCTGTCCACCAAACAAGGACAAAAATGTATATTGCAGCCTTGCCACACACAGGTTTTGCTCAAAAATTCCCTTCGTATTTAGAAACATCTCCCACCAGGCCACCCAACTGATTTTGCAAGAGCTCTGTCCAGAACCAACTCTCTCCAAGCCACCCACACCATTCCCAAGCACAGAGCTTGAGGACGTGAAACACAGAACGAGGCAGGACTTGTCCTCAAGATCACCTAGCACAGTACAGAGGACCACAGAAAAATTTATCTGAGGACACAACCAGAAAGACAAGACATTGTCTTGTTATTGATGCATGTGAGGATGTCCCTGGACCATCCTGAAGGAGCTGTCTGACCAGCACAGAGGTCTGCAGAAGCCAAAGCTCTGTAGGAAGAGCTGTTCATTTCTTCAAGTTAACTGACGCAATGCAAAAAATATCCAAGGAACGTTTTTCAGTCCTTCTGAAGAGATGGGCATGGTCCAGAGCTATACTGCAATAAACATCAGGCAGCACTGTTTCTGGAGCAGTCACTTTCAAATGTGTGTGTGTGTGTGTGTGTGTGAAATCTATATAAATTTACCTTTGCATTTGCAAAATAATAAATATTTATAAACAAATGTTCTCCTTTCTACTTACCAATATCAGGGTACTATGCCTTTACACTTCTTTAAAAATCTAAATATTTAAAGTATGTTTAAAATTAGCATAGGGCAAAAGATACTGCCAATAAAGTATCCACCAATAAAAACTGTCTTTGGAGGTGGGAGAAAATCTTAGGGCTTCTAACATGAGCCACATGCTAACGGAGCAGATATTCAAAGTAGCTGAGTCATTGTGGTTTTCTGAAATGAGCCTTTAACCACGACTCGAAGGAAGGAACATTAAGTGACAGGCACTTCAAAATCTCTGAAGGATAGAAGTTTTTCTTATAAAGTTTTTTCTTTTAAAATTACCGAATTATGTCTAAGGCTGCAACTCATTTTCCTGACACTGTTTTTTCCCTTTTTTTGAGTACTTTGATGTCTAGTTCCCAACACAATGTTTAACTTTAATCCTCTATTAGCCATAATTTAAACCCTGCGCAAGTATCACATTGCTCTTCAGAGTAGTTTGCTGTTTGGGATCTCAGACTGCACTGTCTCAGACTCAACTGACTCAACACACTTGCACACGTGGCAAGCAAAACTGTCTGTGGCAATGGACTTCTGTGACTAATGTGAAGTTTTAGTAAAACCTCAAGGTCTTCCCCCCACCCCACCCCCGTCCAAACTCTGCAGTTAGCACCCCCTCCCCACTACTTCCAATCATGGTTTTACAGCTATGGTAGCAGCAGGGCTGTCAAAGCAATGACCAGGGTCACTATACTTACAAAAACACTGAGCAGACAAACAAATCCAGTAATCTTTGCACAGCAAAGGTACAATAGGAAAGCAGATAATGTAAATATTGGGAATACCTGAAGGGAAAATAAGGTTCAGCAAGACGGAATTAATTTTGCAGGAGAAAGACAGCTCCATTCGATCTCTTCCCCAGTTACCACCAGCTACATTTTAGGCAAGAACAAACCTCAGCAAAGGATCACAAAGATCCTCAATACAGCACAAATGTATGCAAGCTATTGGTTATGAAAGCTTTAACACAGAAAGCTGAAAGAAAGAAGTTTCTGCAAACAGAAATCCTCTCCCCCTGAAAGTATCTGAAAAGAACCACCACTTTTTCTGAAGTTTTTTTCCCAAGAACTTTTAGTTTTCTCCATGGTTTTGGTTAGGGTTTGTTTTTTCTTTTGCATTTCAGAAAACAAAAAACTTCTATGTTTTCATGTTCCTTTCAAAAGGACTCCTGGAGGTGTTACAAGAATAAAATATTTTCTCCAGTTTTATTCCGTACATTCAGTTACTCTCACCAACATAAAGAGTAAGAATTCCATACGAACTGGCCATCTTCTCAAAAGCCTGCAAAGGGCTCTCCTCTCTCCCTTGTGCTCGCCCCCATCCCCCCTGCTTCCAATCTAATGGATGCTGGCTGGGGGTGCAGAGGCAGCACAAGCGAACTGCAGCACCCCTCTGTAACACACACTGAAATGAGTTTAGCCTCAACACAGCTGCAGGATTTCCCCTCGATCAAACATGTCATAGAGGCAAAGCATTCATTACATTTGCTCGCTTTATGGCTTTCTCTGTTACCCATGTGCCTTCAAGGTCCTGAAAACTACTGTGTAGCACCCAGGATGGTGAAGACTGAAACACTAAAAAAAGGTGATGGCTGCTGACCTTTCAAGGTGACTTCAGCTAAACACTCAAAACAAACACAAACATACCCTCTCTATTTTTTGCATCAGGTAAAAATTAGAAATTAAATGCCTATCATAATATTAAAAGAAGGTGATATGAAATATTAGTGCATATTCATAACAACCCACTACAATTAAATACAAAATCACCTATGCATAGTGTACTACCTTCTCTTGCAATTTTTATTTGTGTATATATATACACGTGTGTGCGCAAACCTGTAAGGAGATTGTAAGACAAATAAGCTGCTAAAGCCTGAAGAGTTCTCTGCAGAGAGATTCTGAACTCAGTGCAGAATTATCATGTCAAGTTTCCCAGATCTTCACAAAACAGAAACTTTAGGCACATGACTGACTGCATATGGAAAAAAAATATATTTGGAATTAAATCTTGTAGATCATGAAGAATCTTCTCCTCATTGTCATTCTCCATGACCAAGGCCATCTGCCTGACAAGGAGTGGGAGGATATAAATTCTTAGCTTATTTTAAAACTTGTCAATGATAACCACGAATTATCTGCAAAATCTATATTGCCTTCAGACTTTACCATCCAATCCCTAAGACATTAGCTCACAGGGTGCTGCCATTGCTGTTTAGAGAATATGTACTTTGCAGCAGGGAAAGGTTATTCTCCCGTGTATTGCTCAGTGCCGAGCACACGCAGGACACGCAGTCACCGTCGCATTTCCAGAGCCAAATGCTCCTACAGCAACCAGCAAAGATACAATTTTCGTTTCCCAGGAAAACATGGTAACTGAGTTATTCTTATAGTACAGTACCTCCAATTCTTATCAGCTTTTGAGATGACATGAATATGGGATACATTATTTGCTTTTTAATCAGCATGGAAAATGTGCTTTTGAAGGACAGAACTAAGTCAACACAACCCCCAGAAAAGTTGCATGCATGTGTACGCGCCAGAAGTGCCTTTGCTTAATATTCATGTTAAGAGATGACCGAGAAGCCAAAGGCACCGGGATGCTTTTGACAAGAACATCTAGTTAAATTAGTTAAATTAACATAAACCCGCTGTAGTTGAGAAAGCCATCCCTGTCTGTGCTGAAGCCATTTGTGACCAAGCAAAATCACAAATTCACCACTCGGTTCTTCAGCCTTTCTTGGAAGCCTTTGGTGCCGATTAACCCAAACTTCCAGGCTGGACTGATGGAGCATTTGCCAGATCAGTACTGCAACCTTTGCTTTTGGGAAACACTACAGTAACCATCCCCGCTCGGTCCTCCCTCTGGTCACATTCAGTACCCAGCACTACCAGCCTCTAACAATTTCGCTACAGAGGTTTGCAGAGTGGGGACTAAACTTTTCCTCTTTCTATATAGGTACCGGTTACATTCTAATAATACCGAGATTTATTCTTGTTTCTTCAAAAATAAAATGCAGGTTTAGGGCATAAGGAGCAGCTGCGGACTGGAACACCCAACACAAACCAAACCTTTTGTATCAAGCCCCCAGCCTGGTCCCAGAGGCTGCCGGGCCACCATCAGCCTGAACCGCTGCCTTCTGGGGCTGTTTAAAGTTAACTGGTGCTGGCTAGAGATCATGTGCTGCTCTGAAGAGGAGGAAAGGATTTTTGTAGATACAGCTAAGATTTTCTCCTTTTCAGGAGGGCTGCTCCCTCATCCAGCTCTCTCACTTCCTCATGCCTACAAGTTCTGTGTTTATTTTTTCCTTGTATAATTTTTAACCTCGATGAATAAAAGGGCTGACATTCACTAAATAACAAGGTCTAAGCACTACCAGATTGCTTTTGCATAGCAAGGTTTTCTGTATCCTTAATAAATCTGACCGGGAGATAATTTTTTCTAGTTAAAGCAGGAGAGGATCCTGTAGCGCTCCTTCCTAGCAACGTCACAGTTCCTCTGCTGCCAGTAGAGCTTGGAGGTGATTTCTTATGCTGCAAATATGACAGAGCTACAAGAGAGTCTTCAACCAAAATACAAGGAGTTCCCTTTTCATTGAACTTCTGTATATCATATAATCAAAACAGATGAAATTGCCAACACTGAGAACTCGGCACTGATTATTTTCACAAATTAGGTATGAAGGAAGTGTTAGTCCTAACACATAAGTAACTCTCTTACTTGACTGAATAATAAGTTGTTCATTAGAATAACATTTTCAAGGCACACTGCATTTAGCGTCAGTCAATCTGTAATGGCTATTCTAGCATTTGAAACATTCACATGAGACATGCCAACCTAAATGCTTTGACTTTCACAGCAAGGTAACAGTATTTATTAAGAGCTACCGAGCTCAGGTTTCTCAGCATCTCTGCCAGGCTGCATCCAGACCAGCTGAAGGCAGAGGCACAAATGGCTCCGTTACCAGTTACCAACTGGCAGAAAGCCTCCACCTGAGCTTCCACAAAATTACATCGAACACAACATGCATTTTGACCTTTGCTACAACCACAGAGTCAGAAGTGTAAGAGACAAGCGCAGTGCACAAGGAACAGCCCCCTACATATGGCAATATTTTGGGTTTTTTAAGCAAGTAAGTCAGCATATGGATGTTTACAAACAATACTTTTTCTAGGTGAGAAATGCAAGGCTTCCTTATATTGGTTGCATTTGTTAGGGACCAACTAAATGCTCATCTGAGATTTTTGCGGCTCCCTGCCCCAGCCAGTCAGCTGTCCAGCAAGGAAGCAAACTGGTATTTTCCAGTTAATTCCTAAATAACCAGTAGGTGCTTTTCAAGACTGACCTCAAAGCAGCAAATGCCTTTCTGGATTGCAGAAAATGCAATGCAGTGTTCAGAATCAAGAACCTTCACCAACAACTCACCTGTATCCAGCATTTGGATCACAACAAACTTTAAAGTACTGCAGGAAAGACTGGAGATTTTTGTACAGACAGGTCCCAAATCACAAGGAACTGGACAGATTAGCACTGGCACCTTGATCTCCACCCAGCAATGTGAAGAACTCAGCTGGAGGTGCTATTAATGCATCAATAATTGAAGAAGAGAAATCACACTCAGGTGTTGACACATTAAGTACTACATCTTGAAAGATGAATCCAAATTCTGCAACGAGGAGACAGGGTATTCAATTTCCAGCAGCAATGTGGGAATGGAGGAAGATGAGAGTGTCACAGCCTGCTCACTGCAGGCAAGTGGCAAGGTCTGCCTCTCATAACAGCACATTTTTATGGCTGGCTGTGCTGACAGCCTCACCATCTTAATTCCGACTGCTCTCAAACAGAAGTACTTACAGCAGTACCTCCCTGAGCTTATAGCTGGGGAGATACCACGACTTTAGTCAGGTCTCTTGCTCAGTGAAGAGCAGGCTACCCAGAAAATGAGAAGTGAAATGATTTAACTTCTGGGTTGAAGCTGGGTTCCTCTTTGACTAATAACTTCATGTGGCACTTGCACACAGTACCTGTAATACCTCCTCAGTATGGGTATTTAGCACATTCATCTCTTGTCTTAAGTAAATAATGTAAACTGAACATATTTTTTGAACTGTATGTCCTTTCAAAGCATAAAGCCTTATTTTTTAGGTAAAATAATTGAAGCTTTTAGTATAACTTACTGCTACTGCAAGCAGCACAAAACTTCACTCTGTCCTAAAAGCAACGCAGAAGTGAGATTCTATAGAACAGACACTCTGAAGAGTTCAACAGACAAAGTCCTCAGGAGTGTCACAAGGCACTCGTCTGCTCCCTTTGAAAAATCAAACACATTGTGATCAAACCAAATCAAGGGGTAAGAGGAAAGCAAATCTGGTCACAGAAAAATGAAAAAAAGTGGAGAATATCCTTCATACCTCTGCCAAAGTAAAAGCTAGGTATGGTTTCCTGTAGTTTACTGGGGAAGGCAGCTGGGTTTACAAAGCAGAAAAATGGGAACCCTGAAGCATGAACATGCTAATCGAAATCTGAATTGGAAGACCCAAGAATATAGATCACACCTTCCTGTGACTGTGCGCTGTATCAGAAATCATAAACTACATGCCGCAGAAGCAAAACCCAGAGAGCCAAGAGGATCTGCTTGACAGCTCAGCTACGCAAGTGTCAGCACATTAAAGGAGAAAAACGTTTTCCTGTATCAAACTCCACTGCATTTGTCACCAAACGTTTGGGCTTCTACACATCCAGGACAGTCCAAAGCTAAGTCTTGAGAAATTCATTAAGTGAATTACAGCTGGTTTTGACTAATTACAGGCACTTTTAACCTTAACTGCAAAGCACTGTCAGAAAGGTTGACGATTCATTTGGCTACCAAATAACAAAAGCCATCACCAAACCCGTAAGCACGATTCAGATGCTTTAGATGCTCCTTGTCTGAATCATCCTTCCAGGTGTTTGGTCTCTCTCAAGCACCAAGCAGTAAGGGAACAGTGCTCATCACCACATGATACAGCAGGCAAGTTGGGATGGAGAGCTGCATGACAAAGGCTCTAGTCTCTGTACTGCCAACAAGACACCAGCAAAGCTGTGTTTCATTAGCACGATCCTGTATGTCAGACTTGCAGAAACAGCAGTCCAGCTTCCTGAGCTGCAAACTACCATTCAAGACCTACAGTAAGAAAAAATCAGCATGTTGGTGACTCCAGAAAGCTACATGGGCAATACAGTTCAGCCAGTCAGAAACATTGAGCAGGCCGAATGAGAACTTAAAATTTCAAACAGCAGTGGATAACAGACAGCTCACCTAGCCTCCTGCCCCAAATTTGCATATTACACATTTTTCTTATATTAATACCAAAATAACCAACCTGCACAGAAAAAAAAGTGGTAATTTATCACAGTCCCCATATTGCCAAGAAACAATCTTTGACTCTGCGTTACCACAGTTTGATAAAACCTCACCCACTGCTAGGTCAGCAAGCCTCAGGCGTAACAAATGAACTTGGCAAGTCAGATGTTCTGGACTGACAGCAGTATTTTACACACCAGGCCTTACCAACCAGTCTCTCTCTGAATCTCGCCCTTAAGTTTCTCAACACTTCAGACCACTGGTAAAAAGCTGAAGATGTCTAGTACCCAATACCTGTGAGACTGCTTCCCTCACACACAGGTTGTTTTTCCCAACAAACTTCATGACTTATCCATCTGCTTCAGTATTTGCATCCTTCTATACAAGTAAGACTCCTTCATCTGCAAAGCAGTCAGGCTGTGCTAACAAAAAGCACGACACTAGCTCCGAAGTTTATTTGAAGGTCCTCTGCAAGTACTGAGTATTGATGAGACTCACTAGCATCTCCGTCTTCCTAGCTTACAGAACAGACTCTGAGAGCTTTTAAAAGGAACAGAGCAAAGTAGATTGAATGCACAGAAGAACACAACAGTTGAACTACCCTAAATATTAAGCAAGCCACAAATTTTAATAACTTTGCTATATTAAAAGATATGCACCAATGTCACTCCACCCCCACAATTCATCAAGGCATTTCACTCCCTTGGGCTCTTCTGACTAAGTATAATATTTCATTAAATATCCTGTTCATACTGGCTTATGTACTAGGGAACACACTAATTTTAGAAAACTGATTAGCTAGTTCTTTCTAACCGAATGTTATTGTAGCTAAGGTCAGATTTTGCACTGAAACTATGGCAACAAAGCCACAGTATTCTTTTGTCTACAAGGTTGGGGCTAGGTTTATTAACAGTACTGTTCTACTTAATAGCTAAGCACTGCTTTTTGGCAATCCCTCGATTTGGCGATCCTACCTGAAATACCCTGAACCTTTCACAGCAAAAAAGCTCAGACCTGCGAGAGCTGGTCAGAAGGAATGAACATTCAAACCAGCCCTTTGCTTATTTTTTTCATTTTTAGGACACTGTCACTGCACTGGTGCAATTTCCCTGTCGTCCCGCACAGAACGTCTCATCAGTACAGAACTGCTAACCACATTTTTCAGATGGGCAAACAAAGTGCACAGACCATGAAACTTCACACTAGGAGTTCAATTAAATCCCCCCTCATTCCTCTGCGGTACCTTAACCAACAGATTGTGCTTTTCATAGAGTGTTCCAGTTATGCATATTAATAGCCACTTTCCTTTTCAAAGGGGCTTAGCTCTGCCTTCATCTAGATGCAAAACACCTAAGATGAAAGCACTTTAAAACCAGAAGTTGGCAGACAGCTGTTTGACCACAGTACTCTCAGTACAGACCAGCAGGCAAAAGCAATCCAGCCAATCTTCACAGCCTGTGCCTTGTATTCCAAACAGACCCAGCTCCTCCTCCTCTTCGGCATCCACAACTTTTTCACACCAAGTTAAACAGACCCTCTTGTAATCCGTGGCATACAGACATCTCCCGTTACCGTCTTGGTACCCTATCTCTAGGGCATGGGAAAAACACATGCTAAACCACCTCAATTAAACCAATAATTACTCAGCCAGTCACTGATTCACTACTTCAGCAAAGCACATCGGCATCACGGAGTTAGGATGTCCTGGTGCTTCAGCACACATAGCTACCAACTGGACTATAACTTGTCTTATTTAACAGGCCAGTAAGGAACCACGCAGCAGTATATATAGCAGACTAAATAAAAACAGCTTTCCAATTCACTCTCCGCGACAAAAAAAAAGCACTTCCCTTTGATTCCTGCACCCAATCACTATTGGAGTTCAAAGCAATGCAAGCTACTTTTGCTTCTTTAAATACATTACAGGACACAGCAGCTACACAAGTTATACTCTAACACCTATTCCCTAGCTGTGCTCCTAACAGCAAAGCTCCACTACCTCCTCTGCTTGCTAATACAGCAAGCCATTTAAGTAATTACCATTGATGAGCCTGGCACCACCACAAAACCTGTGGTTAAAAACAGCTGGCGATGAGGTGTTCACGATGTTACTCTGAAGTCACCAAGGGCTAGCAGGGAAGGCAGCGCACATTGCCTACCGCCTGACGCGCGGAGAGGAAGGAGGCATCGGTGGGCTCACCTAAGTGGTACATCAGCTCTTGGTTGGAATCACAGAATCGTTTAGGTTGGAAAAGACCTTTAAGATGACTCCCCCTCTCACTGGGTTTTCCAAGCTTTAGCAGATACAAAGCACATTTGTCTGTACAAAACCACAACACTTCTGACTTTTCAGGTTTTCTGAGATACCTAAATGCCACAGTGACAATTGTCTCTAACATCTGCTTGTATGTAGGATGCAGTGGGCTAAAGATTTACATTTTAGCGACAGTGCTCAGTATTTCTTCATCATATAAAGGGCATCAAATTCAAATGCATACTAGCAGTTGGCAGTTTTCTAGCACAGTTCTATAAATACTGAGATTCATACTAAAGGATTCCTCATCAAGGCAGTGAAAATGTATTTTAGATTTTTTTAACTACATACTAATTCAGCAAGATTGAAAGATTTTTCCCAATCAAAACAAGCAATGCTTCAATTTTAAATAAAAAAAAGTATAGGCATTAGACTGGATTTTATCATTTTTCTCTTTCATCATACCAACCCAGAAGTTTTTGAATTTACACTAAATCATCATATAGTACTCTTTCTGAAAAGGGGCTAAGCAGTCTGGTTTTTTTTTTTTCCTTTCATGGTTTTTGGCCATAAAACAGAAAAGTTAGTTGAGTACGTATTTACTATTGTTGCCCCGATTCCTACTTTAGGTATTCAGCACGTGCATGTTAATCTGTCTTAGAAACCTCAAAACCTGAAAAGGAGTCACTTTTCTAGTGCAATGTATTTCTTTCCAAGACCACCGTGCTAAGCTTTCAACTTAGCACTCAGCTACTCTCAAAAGTTCTGCCTCCTACATGAAAAATGAATCCTGCTATTTTATCCACTAATATATGGTTATCAGGGTGAAAAAAAGCCATATTTAGACATTAGTTTAAACATTCCTTAAGGAAATCTAGGCACCTTAATAATTAATATACCCAAACATGTCAGCAGCACTAGATACCCCATGTTCAAAGAGACAATGGAGCCTACACTTGGCCATGCAGCCCAGGTCTATCACCCCTCCTTCTCACTATCATTCCAAGAATATGCCCTCAGCCCTCTGCAAAACACCCACTCAAACTCATCTAACATATGCAGAAAGTCATACAATTCAGACTATTTCACATCACAGTTTAACAAGCAATCTAAGCCAATATAATCGCTTTCACCAGGGTAGATTTGAAGAAGTGTGCAGGGAGAGCATACAGAGAGCAGCAGAATTTGACGCTACACACTTATCTGAAGCTGAACACATGAAACCTAAAGGCTTATACCGCAAACAGTTCTTATTGATGAATACAGGGGATGGCACTGAACTATTTTACTACCTAGAAAGTGCACTTTTATATGCTCCTAATAGATTTCCAAAACTAACAGGCAGAGGGATCTGGGTATTTGTTTTAGTTTGTTTTTTAATATGCTGAAGTGTTTGGGAAAACTATGTATGTGACCCTTCAGCTGAAAATTCCCTTTATCTCAGTTCTAATGCCAAACTATAAACAAGCTTGCATTAGCTAAATAAGCCTAAATAATCCCGTATGCATGCAACATAACTCCATAGCCTCTATCAGTATTGCATATGGTTTTCTTCATATTAAACAGAGCAGTAGCGTATAGGCTTCAGGTCATCAACGGCAAAGCTATGAAAGACAAAACACAACTCAAAACATTTCTGTAATAGAGAAGCATACTGACTTTCATCAATGTCGAGCACAGTGCAAATTTAAGAGAAATCCATCAAAAGAACTGGGGTGTGCATCTATATATTTTTTTTAATACATGCGTATTTATATATTAGAGCTTTGTTTTAGTGCCCAGGTCATTTCTTCTACTGAAGATGAACTTGTAGTTCAGAGGCTGAGCCCCTCAGTGCCAGCCCCTACCACCACCGGATGAGCCTGACCAGATGCTCTGCAAAGGCAATATTCAGAAAGAGCATACAGTATGGATCAGGATCAAAAGAACAAACAGAATTTGAACTACTCATCTTCTGCTTCACCATGAGGGTATTTTAAGTCTAAGATATGGGTTCATTCCTTGAACATCTTGCCAAAAAAAGAGTGTTGCCCAGCAACTACTAAAACAATGTTCTGGAAGGCGGTAGCTGCTGGACAAATTAACCCAGTAAGTGCCCTCTCTCCCTGCGCTTCATGCAGCTATTGCAAAGCTTCTGGATCCCTGGCAGCCAGATCTGCATCCCAAATAAAGAGCTGTAAGGAATTTCCCTGAGAAGGCTGTCAGCCTGTTTTGGTGTAGTAGCAGTGTCTTGCATTAAGCAAACACATTTGGCTTAGCTCAGCCCTATGTTCCAATACTAAATGAACCCAAATAAAACCTCCGAAAAAGCATATACCAACTAATAGAGCACAGAAGCAGCAGCTAAAGCACTAAATTACCAGCCTTGGGCTCTGCTTCAGCTTTGCCACTATTGCTAAGTCTGACTTTAATTTGCAAAACAACTATCCATCTCTGTGCATTTAAGTAGGAATGATTTCTAACGAAGCACTGGTGCTTTTAGCCTAGCTAGAGGGTCAGCTGTAGTTCATACTTTCCACATAAAACCATGCATATTAAAAGGATGTTCATTTATAGCCACTATTCAGAAGCACAGTCATAGTCAAAGACAGCAATTAGAGCAGTGATTCCTGCTTTATAAAATACGTAAAACGTCTTTTTTTGTTCAAAGCAGTGCAGATAACCAAGGAACTGTCACACTCTTTCTTTTTTTGGAGACTCGTACAACTAGGATTTTTTCCAGGAATCTCATCTGTACACAGTATATTCAGACCAGTTAAGTAAAATACTCTTCCGCAAGAATTTTCGTATTTAACATTTTTAAAAAGAAACACTCTAATGAACGTACTCTTAAGCATTTATGTTTTGCAAGGCAATTTTAGAGGGCTTTTGAATTACTTGGAGCTGAAAACACGAAGGGCCAGAGAAACATTGTATTTGGAAAACAAAAAACCACCCCCCCAAACTACCATATTTAAAGTGGATTCAGAAAGCCAGAACAAAATAAAATTAAAAAAAAAATACACTGAAATCTCACAGACCATAATTACCATCCAACCTCAGACTACTAACTTCAGGTGCTATCCACTTCTGATTGGGATGGGAAAAACGGAAAAAAAACCCCAACCCAGCCTTCATATCTTCAAGCAATCAAACCATTATTTTAAGGACCTAGAGGCACCACAGCATTTAATATGTGAAATAAAATCACTCATAGTAACTATGAGGGTGCTCAATGAATACCTTCCTTTAGAGCTCTTTCCAACTCTGGCACTTCAGTTTTTTCCATCTAACACACCTTCTGATTTTTGTTTGGTTTTGTGGTTTTTTTTTCTTAATGTCTCATTCATAATTTCACGCCACACTCCAAATCTTACCTGAACACTATCCCATCTTACTCTCAGCTTCCTCTCGCATTTCATCCCTTTCAGGGCTCTACCACCACCAGATTAATCTGTCAGCCTACTTTTTCCACAACTATTGTCAACAAAGCAAGCCCTCGTGTCCTCAGGATACCTCTGTACGTTCTCCTCCAGGCAGACTGAAAGGCTCTATCGCTCCCATCTCCAACTCCAGTCGTGCTGCTGCAAATCATCCTGCTCAGCCCAGTTCATCCAAACACACATCAAGCTCCCCTCACTGAATTTTCCTTAGGACAACCTGAAGCCAACATTTTGAAAAGGAGTGACTTACTAGCACCAAAACCCACCTCCGTTTCAGCTACAAAGTTCTTGCTTTTAGAAATGCATTCCTCAGGCAGGGACTATTTTCTCACCACAAGCAGGTTATCAGCATTTAGTGACAGCATATACTCACAGCTAAGTATTACTGTCAACTGCCTTTCATATGAGAGGGGCTCTCTCCAGGAAGGACGGTGCATACACACCACCACTTTGTGCACAGCAGCTCTGCTGTATTTCAAGGGTCTAAAGTAGAGAGCAAAGAAAAACCACCACCCTCTAGACCAGGGTCTGGCTGCTGCCACGAGATGCAACTGATTAAGGGTAGCCTAGGCAACAGGACTTTTTAAAACCTGCAACACCCATAGCTAAGAAAAAAGCAGGATCGATTAATTCTGCCACTGGATATATATGCTTTACTTTCACACTGAATTTTCTTGGAATCACGTATGCATATCTAAGTAGTGAATCTTGCTTCTAGATATCTCTCACCACTTTGATTAAGCATGAAAATTTTATTTACAACTGTTTTACATCTGCCCACAGAAGACAGATCTGCTCAGAGAAGCTTACAATTACATTTCTTAAAAATGCTACCCAAAGTGAGATCTGCAAAACTGGCCACAAAGTCACATTCCGTGCTCCTCCAGAAGGCGACTTCAGATTTAACTGACCTGCATCTGGACACCTTAAAGAATAGCTCTTTTGAAAGATGGTTCGCACACAGATTATAAAACAAGTTATAGCACAGAGGTGTTTTTCCAGTACTGTGTAGAACTATCATGTAAGTCACTTACATATGATTAATTTTGGTCCTGCTCTAATGAGATTTTCAAAAGTTACTTCTCAGTTACCAGTGCCAGTGTTCTGCATGTATTCGAATTCAAACCAAGATCACACTTCTCAGGCCTCAAACCGCAGAGATCCCATCAAGCTGCCATGACTAGTATGGACTATATGAAATCAATGAACAAACGTGGGCACCACCTATAATGTTTACTGGCTACTAGAACATTTTCACAGCATTTCCCACCTCATGCTGCTACTGTACTAAAGTGATCTTGTGCTACTGATCTGCTCTACCTGCGACACTGCCCACGGCAATGAAGACTAAATCTCATGCATAACAAATCTAAATACTGGGACTACTGAATTACACTCACCAGATGCCCATAGTTGCTTTACATCCCAGATGTATATTATGTTGTTTGGATAAATGCACCTTAGGGAAGACCTTGTGTTCCATTTGCAAGGGAGGTATTTTTGCAAGGTGTCATAAAAACCCCAAGTAAGACTGCAGAGACAGGGCTGTAGTTCCTGACCTTGCCAGAGACTTCCCCCGTGCAACACCCCAGATGAGCCTCTGGGTGCCTTTGCTTCATCATAAAAAGGGGTATTTTCCACGTGTGTTGAAGATTGTACTTCATCATTACTTCTGAACATATTTATTGTGGAAAGCATTTTATCTTAGACTACGCTCATAAAGCATGTGTATAAAATGCCTGCTAAAGTTTTCTGACTTTTGTTGCCATTTACCACCAGGCATAAACTTCCCCATAAAACCTTCAGTGAAGCAACTACAAAGGTTGGAATAGGTTCACACCATTCTTTTGCCATGTATAAATTATAAGTAATATGAGAACATTTACAATGTCTAACCACAATGTTTTATGTCAGACAAATGTCTCTCTGTACTTGCAGTTCCTAAACTGTACTAGCAAGAATTGCCTTTTTCTCATTCTTTTCTCATGCCCACCCCGCCCCCCTCCTTCTACATCCGCAGTCTCAGTCAAATCTGGCTTTATTATTTTTTTATAATTTCAGCATCAATAAATGCCTAGAGTCAGGGCTCTAGTTCACATAACACCATTGTTCTTTTTCTGGAGAGCTTAACATTGAATGCAAAAACTTCCCCAGGTTGCCTCTTCCGTATTTGAATCATCAGCTATTTAGTTTTCCAGTGAAAAGGGAGAAAAACCAACAAGAACTCACAGACTTAAACAATATCCTAAAAAGCGAGTTTCATTATATGAGACATCTTCATGTCACGGCAAAAAAAAAAAAAAAACAAAACAACAAAAAACCAAAAACCCAACAAACAGCAAAGAAAACTGGCAATACAGAAGGTATATGATTTTGAAGGGCAAACCTCTGCGGTTCTGGCCAAACCTAAACAGAATTATGGTAATTCTGAGCCCCTGATAAAGGCAAAGCACAACCAAGGAAACAAGACTCATCCAACAAAGAAACAAGACAAACAGTTCCTGCTACATCCAAGAACAGCAATAAAAGGTAGACTAAATTTTTAGAATATTCTGCTGTGCTATCCCTTCAGTGAAAGATGCAAACAGGGGTAAAAAAAAAAAAATTAAAGGTTTTTCCAAGCAAAATTCCAGTTAGCACTTCTCTTCCTGTTTGAGATTTTTCTTAAACAAGTCAGCTCTAGCCAAACTGTGCAAAATAGGCATTAATTGCTTATCACTAAGCATAGGTTTCCTGGCAGAATGAAAGCAAAGTCAAGCGTAATTAGTATCAAATGACGTCAAATAACAACAGCTGTTACAAACATTTGCTCCTTTTCATTTTCCTCTGAGACAGGTTTGGTAGTGAGCAACTAAATGGCATGTATGACAGCATGGAGAAAAAGAAATGAAACTTACAGGGACCCTGTGAGTTTGGACAGATCTGAAAGCCAACCTCAACTGGCAGCCCCATCTCCAGCCCCCGCCCAAAGCATTCTTTTGAAGTCCCACAACCCACTTCACACAGACATTCACACTCACATATTTACTTCTCTCCTTGCGAGCTGCCCTTCATGGAAGAAGATGACATTAAAATATTCTACAGAAAGCATGGAGGTCAAAAATAGTTACACAATTGCACAAAATGAAGGACGACTTCTAACCAGAAGGGTAATGAGCTGCCTAATAAACTTACCTCTGAATTTTTTGGGTGGGTTGTTAAGATCACCTGCTTCTGGCTGTACAACACACCGATCATCCACAAGGCTACAAAGAAATGAGAAGTAAAGTGAGATTCTATTCCCTTGCAATTGCTTACATCCTTGTTAGCAAAATCAAAGTCATTTATTTGCAATATTTAATCCGAGTGGCCACTTCAGCAGAAGACATTCCCCAAATGCCAACTTATGCCAAATCTTTCTAAGAAGCATGCAGCTAATTTTTAGTGTTGCCCAGAGCTATGCTCCTGGATAGGTGGGACAATAAATAAGTCATTGCTCCTGTATACTGCATCATCTTTATGTCCCCTCCTTGAGGTGCAGACAGAACAGCCCATATTCTAGTTAGGTGAGAGACAGCCTTAGAACAATTATTGCCTCTTGGACAGATTTAAATAACATTGCAAATGTGTTTATATGAAGGGTAGAGAACAGGAACATATGACAACTATGCAAACTGGACACTGACCCTATGACCCCTCAAGTATTAAGAAAAGGAAGAAATAATAACTACCACAATAAAAATTGACTCCCAGGAGAAAGGAAGGCATAAATATACCCTCCTGCTCACCAGTCACAAACACAAGCTAAGTCGAGGAATCGAACTAACCTCCTCCTGTTCTACCAGGAAGGAGGTGAAATGGGCAAGTGAACCCAAGAGATTTCAATAGGGAATGCCAGGACAGAGCTTCCTGTGAATACACATTGACAAAAACCCCACAGGGTCCATTCAAATCCAACAGAATAAAGAAAATAGTTGAGATGCACCTGTCACCACTGCTCTGATCTTAGCACGCTTTGGATCAACAGGGAACTGCACTTTCACCAAACACTCTTTCCAAATTGTGAAAATGCAACTGTAACCAAATACTTCTAGTTTCTGATTTGATCCTAAATGACTCAATTTGGCCCCTTAACGCCAATCTGTCAAAGAGGCTCTCTACACAAAAGTAGAAAGTCAAACTCCAAGGTCTTAAAGGTTTGAGAGGTCCATTCTCATGCAGAATCAACTTGAGAAAGACTGAGACCTAGAATATGAGAGTTGTTCCTTGCAGAGGCTGGTTGCATGCAGGGAGCATCTTGAGACAACAATTACGGAAAATAATGAAGTGCATAAAAAATTAAGAGATCAGAGAGACTAAGTGGACTCAACAGTTCTATGCATCTAAAAATCTGCATATGCAAACATTCAAAGTAAATTGCTTTTTCCCCATGGATTTTTCTCCCTATTAAGTATTATATATACATACATGTGCTCATACCAGAATGGTAGGTTTAGTATTCGAGGTGACTTAAAAGACCTGCTTCTAGTGAACAAAGGGCCAAAAAATATCAAGTCAAATGGGTTACTCTGATCATCCCACACAGAGATAATCTCAGTGCAATATATCCCTCTCATCCTGAGATTAAATTGCAAATAAAGAGGAACTTCCCAAACTACTAAGAAAAAAATTTTACAGGGTAAAAAACACAAAAGAGGATATATTGTACACCGGTAATCATAATGATGACAGCACTGAGTTTGGGAAACAGCAAGAGTAAAGTCTTGATTAAGCAACAGTCATGTCATAGGAATATTAAATGGGAACACTCTTCAAAAGATTTAGAACGACATTAGAATGTATAGTGGTATCTGTTTCTCAACCTTCATTAACCACAAGAACAAGTCATTACACATTGTTATGACATAAGACTGTCAAAACTCCACATATAGAGTATAATGTATAGAGTACAATTACACTGAATCTTTCCTTTGCTTCTTTAATTTTCTCCAGGACAAAGACTAAATTAAATATGGGACAAAACTAATTTGATTGTAAAGGCTTATTAAGATGATAATGCATTTCATGTTTCACATTGCAATTGGGATTTCTGGCTTAAATTAGGCTCAGAAGATGTGTGGCCATTATATAATGCAGTTACCTTAAAACAGTACTAACCAAATCAAAGAGGATGCTTGTAACACTAGGGGAGCTTTAGACCTGCCATGAGAACATCTCATCAAGCCTAGAAAAAGATGTGCTTAGGGCCTGTGATGTCTGAAAGGACTACCCATGGTGAAAAACATCTGCTCAGCAATGCCATCAAAAGCCACAGCCACTGCATCATGTTCATCATGCACTGTATGGGAATAAACATAACATAACAACTTTCTACTTGTTCTGGAATTATTTACTGCCAAACTTGCTTCAATACTAGGAAGAAATAAATAGCCAAATGTATAGTATCGCTTGATTCATTTTGCCAGTTTTCAGCAGATAGTATTTGGCCAGTTACACAGCTGATCGAATACTGCAGAGCGTACATGTCATATTTGACGAGTACCTGGGAAATTTGTCAAATACATTCGCCAAATACTATTCAATCAACCCTACTTACTACATCCCTTGCTTTTATCATACCTTCTTTCCCTTCTGGCAGCATCCCATATTTTCTTCTCTTTCCTATAATAGATCATGGTGCATCTTCAGTGTCTGCTTCCTTCTCTGCCCCCTTATTTTCCAGAATCCTAATAGCTAGAGGACTAAACCTACAAGTTAGTTTGGAGTCACTCAGATGAGATTCCAGCCCATCGTTTCCTGCCGAGAGACTTACCAGGATGCTGTCTTTGTACCCTGCTTGGGAGCTCCATTTATCAGATGCATCTGGACAGTAGGCATCAAAAAATTTGCTGTCACTGTACCCACCCTGAGGCCCTTACGGCTACTGGAAATGAGAAAGAGCATGTTGTGTGCGTGCCCACTCACCATATCATGAAGCTTCCTGGTTGCTTCTTTGCTACTCATTCAGTATTGAAGTACCACAGCAATGTGTCATGCATGCTATTTCCCTCCCTCTAATTTCTCACTGCTTTGAAACAACGTGGCAGATGTGCTCTTTGAGCTTCTCATCCAGCCTCTTGCAAGGTCTTCCAAATCAGTACACAGCTCCTCTGCCAGCTTCTGATGTTCAGAGAGATTTCTCCTCAGCAGCAGTTGAGCAGAATAAAACATACCCTGTCACTCTTCAGAGCTGTATTGCAATTCCACATCTTTTCTCTGCAAACTCTTCCTTTTCCTGTGTGAATGGCTACTTTTTGTTTAATGAAGTAGCACACACTTACTGCTTAAGAGGCACTCTCCTACAGAGCACCTACTCTGATGTCTTTGCAGAAGAAAGCACAAAGGAGCTCTGTGGGGAAGCACGCCGGGGGCAGGAGCTGGCAAGGCACGGCTCCCACCGCAGCTCCGGGGTGCTGGCCATTGGCAAAGCTGAAGATTCAAAACATGTTCTCCTTTGACTGGAGAAGAACAATTTTGTTTGTATGAGAAACCTCAAATACTGTAAGACAAAACTAGTCACAGTGGTAAGTTAGTGGTATAGAAACGGTTTGGCCCGGGGCTTCTTTTTTTTTAATATATGTATTTTTTTTTTACTTTTTTTTTTTTAAATCTACTTACATTGCCTATGCTACATCCTTTTTTCCAATCAGCAGATTGCACTCAGGCCTATTCATTCCTGTCTGGGTGGGGGGGTGGGGCGGGACAGGACGGGACACACGGATGGACACGGGACAGACAACAACATGAAAATCATTTGCTTGCATTCGTTCCCCCTACCCACACCTTAACTTGGCAAAATTCTTCCTCCCCGCCAAGGGCATCAAAACCACACCATAGTCATTGATACGCTCTCCATCCTCCCAAGATCTAGCTTGCCATATTAGCTTGAAGCCATTTTTAAATTTAGGGTCAAACCTGTATATAAAGCTAACTTGCTTTACTCAGTATTTCCTGGGAGCCAGGCTCAGGATAGCTAGCTGAGTTCTGCTAGTCCTTCTTACGGATGTTTTTAGTACAAGAGAACAGCTGTTCTTACCCCAAAGTGCTAATAAATCCATTTGTTGAGCCCTCTGCATAGAGAGAACAAATATCTCCAATATGAAGGAAGCTCGACATCTTGTCAGTCATCTCTGGCTTACTGCCCCTAGAAGAATAAAGCACACTGTTACTATTTGTCAGGCAGAATTTCTCGGTATAAGCCCCTGGAGGTTACAACAACAGGAACCTTTGCTTGTTTGTTCATTTGTTTGAAAAACTGAACAAGTTCTTGCACTGGAATGTCAGGTATCAAAGAAAACACAGCATGTCAAAATGCTTGCTTAGAAAAATAAACTAAGGAAGAACAAGCAACTACCGGCATCCCATTCAGTGTGGGACTGTGTTATGGGTAGCCGCATTCATCCCAGCAGATGCTCACAGCTATTTCAGTCCAGGTGTACAGAGCCATTTCATCCCACCTGTGAGAGGGAAAGGAGGAAGAAGAGTGGGCGGCCTCTGCTTAAGACATATTATTTGTACCACCTAAATCACAACACTTTTTTTTGCCAGCTTCTTTATCAGAATCAAAGGTAGGTTTGAGCATATTTCAAAGGTTCTCTGATGTGCTGGAGTGGTGCTCCTGGGAATTGTCATGTAAAATATTGACATGCTTCTTCTCAATATTTTTTGGTTATGTCAAAATACTGACATGACCAATACTGAAAGAGCCACCCACTTACGGCTGCGGTCCCACCGACAGCATTAGGTGAAGACCCACTGAATATGCCTGACAACAGATTTTGCATGTAAAAACAAAGATTAAGGTTTTCCAGAGGCAAATACTTTAAGCTATGTATGTATCAGGAAGCCAAATCCCTGCGATATCAGCAATACTTCAATCCTGTTTTCAAAACAGATTGCCTAAACGTAACTCTGAGGAGACAGCCACTTAGTGTTGTCAACTTCCACAGTATTAAGAACTATCCTTATTTTCTTTAGAGCCCCAAATCCTGGATGGAATGATATAGGACCTATCAGTCAGTTAAATAAATCCAGAAAAGCAAGTTTCTATCTGTCACAGCAACAAAGAGACAAGCAACATGAGCCTGGATAAAAAGCAGCCCAACTGAATAGATTTTTCAAAGGCATCTTTTCCAAGACCGTTTACTGGTTTCTTGGAGATCCTCCTAAGCCATGCTTTTTCATCACCGAGTTAAAAATGCTGAAAGAGTTTCCTGTGCTTGAGGTTTGAAACTGCAGGCAGCAACACAGCTCTTCCAGGCTGCTCCTTCCCACCAGCTGGTGGCTTGCAGCAAGGCAGCCCTGCTAGTGAACACTGCCCAGGACCAGACTCCCAGATTTCAGGGGAAATAATTGAAAATGCTTTCACCCTCTCCAACATCACACCCAAATCAGTTTTAAATTGTCCACCACCAGGAGAACTAAGCAGCAGGAAATTATGCTTATTATAGAGCACAACCCTGACATTGTACAGGGGACAAATATTCCCTTTCACTGAACATTATCTTGTTTACCAAAAGTGTAAGGATCAAGTTTATTAAGCAAGGCTGCAGCTCAACAAGGACAGATTCATGGAGATTTAAAAGCTGATGGTGATAATGCACTGCAGATGTCAAAGTGCAAACAAAAAGCTGGAGCTGCGCTTTTTTGCTGCAAAGCTGCACACAGCTGTCCCTCCCTCCTCACTGCCTCACCCCCGAAGTGGTGGTGGTGGTGGTAATAGAAACAACTTTCATCACTATTAAGTCAAAGCACATTGGAGACATCCACATGCCTGTAAATCCCTGGGTCATTTGCACAATTAAAAACAAATTCATGAAAACCCAAAGGTAACAGGCCAAGTTCTTATACTGGGTGCAGAAGCCTCAGCTCCTCCAAATCAAATCCTTGTCCACAGAGAAGCAAACCATTTGGCTTCAGGTTGCTCGCTCAACGCCAAGTCCTTCAGCCACTGCATGTTACACAGTCCATTCCCATTCTCTCTTGATAAGTGGACAGAAAAACATCGCTACCTATTTTATGCCACAAAATGTACAGAAATATGCTGAGTGACTGAATTAGCAACACTAGAAATGCAGCTTTCCTCATTTCCTGGCTTGGATGTTGACTATGAACTTCAGGCCAAAAAACTTACAATTAAGGTCAGCCCTAAATTAATACAGCCCAAAGCAAAAGGTATCTAAGTCAACAAGAAACGCAGATACTTCCAAACGGCCCCTTTTTACAGTGGCATTTGAGGTATCCCATTCAGTTTATGAGGGCCATTACTTTACTGGACTATGTCATTTTTCCTCTGGAAGAGGCAGATGTTCACCACAGCTGTTCCCAAGGGAATGTGAAGGTCAAAGTTACTGACTTCCATTAGAGAAGAATTTCTCCTTGGCCAAAAAAAAAATTACCTCAGAACATTGACCAAAAACCAGGCCCAAGGATGGACAATAGAACTTCTGCATTACTTTCCAGAATACAACCTCAATTTTCCTGTGTTTTCTTTACTGAGGAAGATGCTGACATACCATGTCATGCACCATGATATTGAAACCCCACCATATTGTGATAGTATAAACTTCTAAAAAGTCCTTTTGCCATTTATTAACGTTTCCATTAATAAAATGTTTAGCAACCTTACCTATAGTCATTATATGGTTATGGATAACAGAAAGGTAGTTTTAAGTCCAGAGGTAGTTCAGGGTCACAGCATGATTGAATTTGATTGCTGGTGTGTTCACGGGATCCTTTATACATTTTTCTGGGCAGGCTTGCAAAGCCATCGGTACAAAGTCAGGTTCTGCCTCTGGGCTCCTCAGGGTATAAACCGCCTGCGGCGCCCCTGAACCCCAGCCTCCCGTTCCCAGCCTCATGCTCCTCATGCTTCCTGCTGGTCCTCAGCTTTGCTGGAGGCAAGACTTACAAAGGGTCGATCTAGCTACAATAACCTTATTTTTTAAGGCTCTTCTTAAGCACACTGTATTTAGCATGCAAGTCTTCATTCACTTTTTTCTTGTATTCATTCTGAATGCTGTTTTACCACCATCAGCGTGATGTTATCTCCGACGCAGCAGGAGATACTCGGATGGAGCGTGCCTCCACCACTCTGGCAAAGCATGCCGCCAATTCCAAGCAGGGTGAGCCTCTTTGTAAAACACCTATTTATCCTAAGGCTTACCCACAATCAAAAGGGGTATGATGAACACCATCTACTCCTCTTACAGTCTTTAATAACTGAATACCCAAAGTCAGTCCACTTGACATTTATCTTCAAACACGCTGTTTCTGAGGTTGGCCGGTGCTCAGGAACATGCTGAACTGGCAGATGGAGCGAGGGACTAAACGACCCACCAGGCCTCCCTACAGGCAAGATTTACAAGAGAATCATTTCTAAACTGATTTAGCTTGCTTCAAAGCTGCTTTCATAGTCTCCTCACAAGGCACACATGACACCTAACAAAATTACTTCACTAATTGATCAATTATTTGCATTAAACACTAAATGATCGGCTACCACAAACTGAGTATTTTCCACCTTTGATGAGAAGGACAACTGGGATATCTGAGACAAAAAAGTAGAAGCAGAAGGCTTTGAAAAGCAAAGTTTCCAGGTACCTGGTTTGAAAACCTTTTAAAAACAGTTCTGTCAGCATCAGCTGACCATGCTAATCCCCCCGAAATCAGACCTCTATGGGAATCTTCAGCCGGAGAACCCAGAAGTTGAGGCACCAAAAATCTCTCAACCTTGGCAAACTTATCCCAAGTTCACAGCACAGGTGGACCACAGGGACTTCAAAGAACAGGTCCCCTCCTGGACACATCAGTCAAAGCACCCGTGCGCACCCCCTTGGCCAGGGAGGGGATGCTCCCCTTCCCGCACAGCGCTGGCCAAAGACATGAGATGCCCACCAGAAGCCCCCTGGAAGCACAGGGCAGGAGGATCCTCACATCCACTCTCAGTACCCAGCTCTTACAGCTAAAAGCACAATCACGCTGCTCAAAAAGCCATTGTGATCAGTAAACAAATACAACCATTACTCCACAATTTATTTATTTTAGATATACCAGCGCCAAGAGCCATCAATTAACATTAGAGGAGGGGACGGCCCTGAGAGAACATTTGCAGTTATTGCTATGCACGCTCCCAGTTTTAATGTCTCACAAGAGGCAGGAGTCCTGCAAGAAACCCATCACGTTCCAGCCATAACCTGGCAGTCTCCCGGCTGTGGAGCCTTGTCATCCTCTTCCACTTCAACACCAGGGGAAAATAAGACTCCTGCTAGGCAAACTTACTTGACAAATTGAAACTAAAGTACTCTGATAGGGAAATGATAACAGCATGACAATACTAGCACACAAATCTAGCAAGAGTCAGGTTTCTCCAAACAAATATCACAAGGCTTAACTCAGGTGGCAGCAATGCCAACAGCAGCAACGCAAGCTTTTAAAATAATGTTCTTTTCCCACTAAGCTGAAGATCCCAATTTTGACAGACAGAAAGACAGACTTAATTTTTAAGATGAGAAGTGAAACGTGAACTAATAGTGGACTGTATGTTGAGAAGCAGACTGTATCTACCCATAGACATCAAAAAATACCTGAGAGATTAGCACTTTCTACAGTATTTTTTTAAGCCTTGACAGCCTGAATTTAATTTTGTGATGACTTCCTCATGTATATTATCTATATAAAAGTTAGTGTGTGTTTGTTTATGTTTTAGATACATTGTATCTGCACAGGAAAATAAAATAAAGTCTCTGTTTAAGAAACTACCCCTAAAAAAATAAATATAGACACCTGCTGAATTTCATGTAAATTGCAAGGTACTGCTTTCCAAGTCATTTTGCCAGTCTATAGCTTTGCTCTATGGGACTGGATGTGAAAATGCATTAGCTAAATCCAGGCACCGAATTAAATCCAGGAAAACTTTCTGTTCACCTCAAGAGTTTCAGGACTTGCCTTTCCCCTACTACTCCATACTGCTTTGGTGAACACAAATCTGTATCACAAGACTGCCAGTTTGGTCTTCTGACTGAACAGAAAGTGCCGTAATTACGGGCTTCATTTTTCATTTTCTTACTTCTAGATTATCTTGTGCATATCCTCAAAACAAGCTGCATTTCATACAGCAAAAGCCAATGAAAAGAACCAATTCTGAAATGCAAACTAAGCACTTTGACAGGGTTTGTACAAAGCCCTTTACCACCGGCACTACCACTCCTCTCTGAACCAAAGGGGACGTTCTGCAGACCCCCGCTCCTAACTCTTTCCACTGGCTTTCGGGACTCATATTTTAGGGCACAAGTAGATCATATGCTTAGCCTGATGGCCTTGAGTAAGCCAGTGTAAGTCTGATATAGCCACTGAAATTCAAGTCTGAGGCACTTCAACCCATTTTCTCATGAAAATACATTTCATAATGGCAGTTAAAGCAGAATTAGCAGTGAAAACACTTAGAAATCAAACTGACTGTTAAATATCAAATACCTTAATGAGACAGCTGCTTTCTGGAGATCTCAGAATAGGAAATGCAACTGCTTTGTAAACATTTCACACTAATTTCTCCCATCACTCATCTAGATCTTGATGCCGAGTTAGAAAATACAGGCTTCAGAGCAACACTGAAAGTTTGCTTTCCTTGAATAGAGGAGTCAAGGCCCCTTTTGAAGTCCCTCCTTACAGGGACTATTTGTAACAAGATTTCAGCAGTATGCTATTCCTCATCTCAAGCAATTTAATGCTGAAAGGCTTTTCACAGAATCTGAAGCTATTTTGCTGATACCATGTCTCACATGTCTGCTTTGTGTGGGATTTTAATTCTTTAACCTATGACTGCAAATCCTATTTGTAAAATAAACGAGACCAAATATGTCTTATTGCCGACTGTTTGATTTCCAGCAACTGGCATACAAATTAGTTAATCTTTTTAAGATGGTTCTAATGATGTTTGTTTTGAGCAAAAAAGCTCCTTGCTGTGCCTTGCAGTCCCATGATGTACTCAGTTCTCTATTATCTTATTTTCACTGTGGTTTAGTGCTCAATTAAATAGAGACTGGCAATTTTATATGTACCATTACAGAAACTGGAGCAGCACTTTTGATAGTCTTTTTCACTATTTAGGTTGTTGAGGTAGGAACAGAATCTCAAACCATACTTAACTGCTTCAACTTCATTCCTGCAGACCGGAAACTCTACAGCTAAAGTTTAATTTCGCTTCAGCTCTTAACAGAAAAAAGACCAGAATTTAAGAGTAGAGACACAATAAAAAAGCAGACATAAAGGACTGCTTAATGGCATAAGCTATTGGCATGCATGTGAAGAATCATCCATAAATTAACAGCTGTTGGCAACATCACATCAAGACTTGAACAACTGAGAACCCACAAGCCCAGGTAAATCAGTGTGTTTGAATCAAATGGAACAGAGTCCTTAATATTTGTAAATTAGGCCAAGCAAGCTAACATTTTTTCAAATGCACCCAAAGACTGACTCCCTAGATTTAAGTGAAGGTCCAGTGCTTAAATAATTTGGTAAATGCAAACTGTACAAGAGGATCACCTGGCTGAAAATTTGGCCCTACAGGCTTGATCCGATGTTTCTCCTAACACTTCTCTGAAGATTTCCGTGTTTTTTTGGATAACCCAGCATTTTGTATCTATTTTTACAGGTACAGCTAACTTCCTAAGAACTCAAACCAAAACCTGATGTTTCCCGTTCTTAGCTCAATAAAAATGAAGGTTTCCTCCCTGAGGGCTGTGAGAAAGATTCGTAAGAATCCCATTAACGCAGCCAAAGCAAGGCGGAAGTGCTCTATTTAAAAGATCATCTAGTGAATAATCACTCTTCTGGGGCGGCAGGACAAAGCACTGTCATTTGCAAAGCTTCTGACTTAGCAAATCTAAAAGGAGCTCTTCGCACACACCAGGGAAAGACAAATACAATGGATTTTGGGTAGCACAGGCAGCTGGGATAAGTGCCACGCACCGAGCGGGCCATCTCAGGGAAGTTCATTCACTCCTCAGCTGAGGACCCAGCCAAGAGCTGAGTAAAATCCTGCAGTTTCTCAACCACCAATGCTGTTCATAGCACGTGGGAAATGACACCACCACGGCGGACCCATAGCCACACCATCTCGAACGTCAGGATCCTCACCCTCACACGCTTGCAGTGGGAGGCAGCTCAGAAATCATGTTAGGTTTTGAGAGAGTTTAGCACTGTTAATTTTATGCACATGTAGTTAAATTTTAGAGATTACACATTAAAAACAAGTATCAGCATGGTACGTTTATCTACCACATGATCTTGTTTTCCATTTAACTGCAGCCTTTCATGTTCAGGAGCCTGCTATCTGCAAACAAATTGTCGTTTGATGAACCGTTAGATTGAAGAGGAGAAATGCCCTTTCTCTGAGAAAGTATTTTTCCTCCTAATGCTTATAATGCAGCAGATTTTTCTATAGTTTGCAGTCTGAACAGGCAAGATGGAGAGCGTGGAAGAGGGGAAGGAGGGAGCAGCACAGCACTGTGACTTTCTCAAGGACACGCAGCAGGTCAGACTCAGAGCCCAGATTCAAATCCAGATCTCCTGAATCCCCATCCACCAGTCCTCACCACCCCTCTTCTCCCAGGAGGAAAATCAATCTCATTGCACATCTAATCAAGCATATGTTTCCCCCTTTTCTTGAAGCAAGTTGGAAGAGGCATGTAAATTCATACAGCAAAATGATGCCCAAGTTAATTACGTTCTATTCATAATATCTGCCATCCCACAGATAAATTTTTAATTGTGCCTTTTTTACTGTATCAATGGCAAAGATATCAAAAAAATCCACTATTTCATATGTGCAACAAAACAGTTTAAGAAAAAGGGAGAAACAGATAAAGTAACTCATTTTGTTAACTTGAACCTCAATAAATCTTCAATACAGCAAAGCAAACATGCACAATGTCCTTTTCTCCTCAGAAAGGGCACCTGCATTTTTTTTTCATTTGCCCAGTGACACCAGACAAGCTAGTTACAGAAAATTCAGGTCGAAAGTAACACACTCCTAACAATGTGCTAGGCAGAAGTTACACTTTGACAGCACTATCTTATGCAGCAGCCATCAGACTGATGTAAGAAACACGACTGACAGATCCTATTGACAGGCATCTGCAGAAAGCTGAAAAAAGAAAATCTATTAGAGATACACTGTCGGGGGGAAAAAATCATTTTTTGTTTCAAACCAAATATGACCTGACAGCATCTTTTTAATTCCATTAAAATTAAGAAGCACTTACTGAAGTTGATACTTACTGAAGTTCATACTTACTGGCTCTAACCCTGATGGGAGAAGGCAGCTTAGACGTCAGCCTCTGGACGAGGCCCCTACAAGCACACAATGTTTTCCAGCATATTTCTATTAGAAGGAGAGAGTTGGAACAGGCCAAAAGAACCAGGGCAACCAATGTCATGGGGAAAAAGAGCAAGCTTGGTTTATAACACCAACTGGAGTTCAGCCAAGGAAGAAAAATGGCCAGGGAAGAAGAGGGTACAGAACAGTCCCAATTTCATTGTGCATGGTCATATATCTACCGAGGCTTCACCACAGAACGGGCTGTCTCTTACAGCTTCCATCCTCGCATTAAGCCTCCACACTTCCCTCCTCACAAGATACATACTCTTTAGCAAATGCAATATTCCCTAAATTTACCGAAGTATTTTCCTTGTCTGTCCACCTCACTAACTTCCATCCGCCTGCATCTGCTCACCTCCTTCTGACCCCACCTGCCCAGCCCTTTCACCCTTCCCTACACCTCCCACTTCTCCCTTCGCCAGTACTGCACCTTGGCGGGGGTTCTGTGGCTTCCATGGTGGCACTGCTGTTGTCTTCCACGGCTGGGCTTTGCTGGATGTCTCCTGGTAGCCTTGGGTCCCCGCTGGCGATAAAGTTAACGCTCTTCTTCCACTAGCAAGTCTCTCCTATTGAAGGCTTGAAAGTCTTCTCTCGTCTTCCAGATGCAGCAACCCTTACAAGGGTAGGCTTGCTGCTCTTCCCTCCTAGACACCTCAGCAGGCACCCAGGTCTGCAGACTAAAATCTAAGTGCCTGTGATGAGCAGTCGAAGAGGAGGAGCCACTACCAGCACATGATTAGCACGTGTGGAGAACCACTGGTGGCCAGGGGACCTACTTTGAGCCCTGCTGATCTAAAAAGACTCGATGGGCTGGACTCCTTTGCAGATGAAGGCTCCGCTTCCTGGGTTGACTTGGACATGTTGGCCATCCAAGAGTAATTTTCTAGAATGCAAGCATGAGTCATTCTTCTGAAGCAAAGGTTCAAAATACTGTACCACCTTATCTCATAAAAAGCATTAGCAACCACATCTGCGTAACCTTTACAGATGGAGGAGGGGTCAAGGATTGCAGTTATTTTAATCATACGTTTTCAATTAATCCTTTAGATTAAGCATCATCAGCCGACTCAGATACATATCCACCTTTGCGTCCACGCATCTTGTCTCAGAGTGGGATGAGACAGGATGTTATCTGGGATGCAAGCAAAGCTTTTTTCTTCAGAACTTCTTGGCAGATTTCTGAATTTCTGAAATATCACATAGGCTGGGCCAAGGCACAAAAGAATGTAAAAGTTTCATGCTAAACTGCTGCTAAACAATCCTGATAATTTTTTTAAAAAAAAAAGCCACAGCCTTTTGGCAGTAGCCATTTTTTGGCCTACTGTCATCAGAAATTTCTTACATTTATATGCACAGAGATTACAATCTTCTGACTACAAACATCACGCACATGGTGAGGCTGAGGAGAGGATAAACTCTTTGTGTACATCATGACATTTGGATCCAGTATCCAAGCCTCTTTTCTTACAGCTTAGTATCAGATTATTCCAAAAGCAGAAATGTTACCTAACATCCTAACCAAGAAATTTGCTTCCCCTGGCATTCAGTTCTCTCAGAGCTATTCACCACCCTTTGATAACCTGTTCAGCTGAACAATCGGTGAGATACGAACACTCAGCTTGCTGCAACACTCCTCATGTTGGCATTCTAGCACGCGAGGATGCAGTTACACTGCCACAAGCCATAAATGAGCAAAATAACACATACTTCCATGCACATTTCTAACACGTTTTTATTTCTAGAAGGTTAACTTGCTCAGATCTGAAGTGACATTTTATTCTCCATAATAACATTGTTAGGAAGGAAAAATAAGTTCTGATCTAAGTTTTGATAAGCTTAACGAAGACCACAACTATGAAAATGAAACTTCTGAGTTCAGAATCCACAGCTGAGTTTTGCAGCTTTCCTTGTCTGAATTACTGTTCCTGTAGTTTTCATTCTATCCTAACTTTTTTTCCCCCAAAGGAATTTGGTCCCATAAAACACAACAGCTCTGAAGACTTGGAAATGTACTATCTCAGCAGGTACAGAACAAGCAAGAAGAACACACGCTTCCTACAGCTGCCTCTGCCAACCTCATGAGCAGTTGCAGCACCCTGGAAAGAGGGTTCTGCATCCACACCCAGCCACTGCCCGCCTGCGCCAAGACGGAGAACCAGGCAATAATTGCTGTAGTGCTTTTGTAGTGTCTGTTAGGAGCAGAAATCAGAAAGAAATATTGAGCCAGATCAAAGCTCATGCTGTTTGGCATCCTGCCTCCCGCAGCAGCCTCTGGGAGATGCACGGCGGAAGAGCACAGGAATAATTTTGAACAGCTATGGACACAGATAGGATATGGTTTAGCAGCACAGAGATACTGTCCGCTAGCTTTTCAAGTCTTCTCCTTTACGGCACCCAGTAAAGCAGCACCTGTCCGTTCCCAGCATACGCCACTAGATGAAACTGCCCAGTGGCTTAACTCATCTTCTGTACTATCACACACACACACAAGAAAAAAAGAAAAAAGGCAGAGAAAAGGCTTTAGGCTACTGAAGCAACAGAAACTAGTGAAGGTACTATCTCAGCAGCAGCAGAAACTGATTTGGACTGTACCATAAAGCAGATTTTTACAAAACTGGATTAATACCACAGTCTCATTGTGACAAAAATGTTACATTTACATAACTTTCTAGCAGCGCATCATTTTCTACCTCTAAACCTCTCTGGTCTCCATAAGCTGCTTTGGTGAAGCTGCCTTCCCTCACACTCACCCACAGACGAGCAAGCAGCTCGTCTACCAGCTACTACAGAGCCACTACCCTCATCCCACCTCCCACAGGATCTTCAGATTCCTCCTGTCTTTCAAACATAATCCTACAACTACAACTATCTTATATTTATGGGGTAATAATGTCTCAAAGACTCCCAGTACACTTTGCAGCTTGACACATCAGATACTGCTAAGGAGTACTCTATGCACTAAAGAATTACCATGCACAGCATCACGGGGGAACAGTATGGTCAACAAAACAACCAGAACAAGCTACAACTGCTCTTCCAACTGCTTCACTGAAGGGCACATACAAGACAAGGGCTCAGCAGATCTGCAAGTGGTTTCAAGCCTGCTTTATAGCACTGAAAAAGAAGTTCCACCTCAATACTGCCCATTTCAGCAATTTACCAGGAGATACCAGCTCATCTTACAGGAAGCAGCTGAAAGCAGCATCTTCCACAACGGACTTCTGGACCACAGTGGCCAATATTTGAACAGTCACTGGGATTGTTACCTTTCCTCTGGCACGTGTACACAGAGTACTGGAGGAGCTGGAACTTTGCTTCCACATTTCATCCAAAATCTGCCACCCTTGCAGGTGACTGGCCATCTCCTCACACTGCCACGTTGCAATGCTCATTCAGCATTGCCCTTACAAGAAGAATTACTATAAAATTAGACCAAGACCTCATACCACACAACAGCAAGACACCATGGTTTGCAAGTCTCGCTCTACTTTGCAATGGCACTTGTAAGCTGCCAGAACTTGAGATTTCTTCACTTGAACTGGGTTTTTCTACCTTCTAGCCTACATCACAACAACATGGATTTGTTGAGGTGATGCAAGAAGGCTGACGGTGCCATGAATAAGACTGCTTTATGCCCCTAGTTTATAACCAGAGACCACAACTGTCATTTACACCACCCTCCACTCTGTTAACAGTCCTAGTAGACCTCCTTCACCCAGCCGTTCTTACCCAGAGTCGCAGCCTCAACAATGGTCACCGATGAAACATACCGACCAAGTGCTCACCCCTACAGCGTTCTTCACTAGGGCCTCTTCCACCCTCCAACCACGGTGTTCAGGAAAATACACTATTTCCCACAGTTAAGCTCCACCCCACGATTGCAAAGGCAAACCAAAGTTACTCTTGCTGTTTACTTCCTAATTTATGAGCCCCTGTAAGAGGAAACCAGAACACTCCCTATTTCAAGGCATAATCAATGCTGCAAAACAAGCAGATAGGGAAAAAAAAAAGTCATCTAAGCAACCACTTTAATCTCAGGGTGGAACAAGGTATTTTAACAGGAAAAAAATTCTTATTGACAAACAAAAGACAGCTTAAAGAACACATTAGAAATCTTTAGCTCAGCAAACAGCTTACTTAACAGCACTCCTGTAACAGCTTGTTTTGAAAAACACTGGAGCTGTGGTTTTTATTTCCACAGTGACTCCTTTTTTGGTTTACACACACTGACCACTACACATTCGCACTGTTTCAAGTTGTTGTTTTCCACAGCAGTCAACTTTCACGTCTGTTTTGTCAAGTGTCCTGTTACACCAGAACTTCTGGCTTTATCAATGTCACCAGTCTTCTCCAGTCACTGAGCAACCAGTGTTGGACAACCAACACTTTGCTACAGCCACAACACCATGCACCACTGTTATCGTTTCAGGCACTGATCTTATACCAGCAAAACCACTAAGTGTTTAGAATCTGGAATATTTGCCATGCAAGGAAACTGGCTTAAAGTAGAGGTTCAGAAAATAAACAAAAAAATCCAGTGTCTGTTAGTCTGTTAACTTAGACACAGAGAAAGCACCAAGGGAAAGACACGGATACTGGCTTTGCATCGCATCCCACACTCGTGCAGCTGAACCCTGTGAGGAAAGCAATTCAGATGTGGGCCTTTGGACTGGGCTCTGAGTCAGAGAGCCTTTTGGCTCAACACATTTGGAAGTCCTGGGATACCAAGCAAATTTCCGAGCACAGGAAAAGAAACTCATAACAGAACACACACTTAAGAAATAAAACACATGCACAGGTACCGGCCCTCATCAATAAATAAAGCAAACAACCACTACACACGCACACTTCATGCACGATATCGAGTCATTGAACCCTCATAAGGCAAGGATCTGGATTGTATTAGCCACGTTTTCTCTTCCTGATTTGCGAGTAGCAACACCACAGCCTAATCCATCTGCAGCTGAGTGGGCACACGCGAACCGCTGCACGGTGCGTAACGTGATGGATGTGATGCAGTTATTCAAACCGTTCACCTGTTGGGAGCTTTTTCTTTTTTTATATACAAACTACTGTGAGCAGGACTGAACCCGCACAGGGCAAAGAGGTTTTATACTAGAGGGGAAAGCCTGGCTGAGCCCAAGCCATCGTGGGTGCATCCAGCCCACTGCCGCCTGCAGCTCTGCAGCTGAGCCCCCTGCACCCAGGGGGGCACGATGAGGGTCTGCGGAGCAACAGGCGCACACAGCCCCTCTGCACAGGCGGAGGGGCCACGGGGCGGCCCCCAGCCCCAAACCAGCAATAACTGAGCTTTCAGCACAAAGCCATGAACCCGCTCAGATCTGTGGCACATCCCACGTACCCGGGGAAGGCACATGTGCCCCCTCCCCCGCGCTGAGGGCCAGTTCTGGTAGCCCAGGAGACAGCTAAATATTTGGCCCTGGAGCAGTCACCAGGACCCTCGGAAACATCCACCCGCGGCTGCCCAGCTTTTGACCATTTAAGAGCACGATCGCCCACAGCCAAGTCCCCACCGGCGCTGGCAAGTGTTTACATAACGCCAAACACCTCCTGCAACTGCGCCGCAACTCCGAGAGGGAAAACCCCACCGAGAACCGGGGGGAAAGTTGGAGCGGCCGCGCTGGCGCAGCGGCGAGGCCCCG
>JAVJGI010000050.1:21622741-21666911 GCA_035590275.1 Ibycter americanus | reverse complement strand
CGGCCTCCGCGGGCCGGGCCGGGCCTGGGGCCTTCCCGGCGGTGCTGGGTGAAGCGGGGACTCCTGCCGTGCTCGGGGTGTTGGCGGAGGGCCCCGGCGAGCGGGTTTCTGTGGAGAAACGCAAGTTAAAGCCGCGTCGCGGCCCGCTTGGGCCTCGCTCCTGAGAACCTGGGCCCGGGCACGGGTGCTTCGGCTGGTCCCGTCTCGCTTTTCCCGCCCGGAGAGCCCAAGCGTCTCCCGGGCCCTTTGGGTGCTCCCAGAGATGGAGCGAGGCCTGGGCAGTGGTGCCCATCTCCCAGTGGCCTTCCCCTGTCCTCACTTGTGCCTGCCCTGGCCGTGCCTCCTTGCGCAGGGCTGAGGTGTGACAAACCAAGGCCGGCTGTGCCTCTCGGCTGCTGGCTTTGGCAGGCCTGCCCATGCCTTTAACCGTCCCACAGCAGCCATGTGTGTGCCAGAGGACTGGCCGGAGCTGGGCAGGCTGTTGCTGTACAGCCAGGGCAGGTGTAGCTCTGAGGGGAGTCCCTTGCTGTGTATCAATACTGCTATGGCTCTGATTACACACACACACGTATCTCTTTTAGGTCTCTGTTGGTATCAATGCCATTGAAACACCAGCAACTGCCGTGTCATGTCTCCTTTGTATATTTCAGCAAAACCATCATTTATGTATCCATCTCTAGATACCCTGTCACGTTCTCTTCAAGGGAAAGTCTCTGTAATTGCTTATTTCCTTCTATTGCTGTTGCTGCTCGTCTGAAAGATGCCATCCAGAGCGGCATGTGCCTTCCTTATGAAGGCAGTGTTTAAAGTGGGTTCATGTGCCATGGTGGTGCCTACTGCAAAGGGGTGCTGAGACTTTTTGCATCATTGCTGTCCGAATGCCTCACTGGATGAGATATCTTCAGCTATTAGCAATGGGATTGCCATTTCATTTCATGAAAGGTGCTAGTAAGCTTTGGCAGACAAAATTATATTGCAGCAGACTTGGATCTTGTTCTTGCACGAGGTGGCTCATGCATAGTGAAAATGTGAGGGGCTGCCTCTAATTGCTTCTTGGTGTCGTAACACTGGGAAGCTGCATCAGCTTGGAAAAAGCCTGCGTCACACAGCCAGTGGGGAAACTACCAAGGGAAGGATGCCTAGTGGTAGTTATGCCTTTACTATTTTAGGCTGCACTTGAGAATATTTAAAGAGTATGAATTAAATAATCCATATTGCACTTGGGCTTTACATTACTAATATACGTTTTGTGTAATAAGTTTCAGCATTTCACTGTGGGCCTTACTGTAGAGTGAAAAAAATTAAATTTGACTCTTACTTCATGCAAGGCAGCTGGCAACTTCAACACTAGGTAATGAAAACTAATTACTGCTCGTTTTTGAGCTATGTTCACAACCTAACTTGATTATGCTTAGCTAGAAAACATTTTTATCAAAAGGGAATTTAGGGAGGAATTAGCCTCTACCTCAACCACAAATGAGATTACTTATTTCCTCTACATTTTTAGAACTGGGGAGCTAGTATTTTAGTGGATGCACTCTACATTAGCGTAATACTTTCAACATAAGTATAATCATAGGCAATGTGGTCTCTGTTGTTGAAGTTGAGCTTCAAAGACAATGAACTGCAGGTGCTAGCTAATTAATACTGTGAAGATACAGGCAATTAGTGTTGCTCACACTACCTAATACAGTAAACAACATCTCTGTCAGCCTCTGCTGTTGGATTTCTGCCTCCATAGTTCAACTTTGATATTTCTTAGAGATTAGTTCCTTGGTGTTAGCTACCTGTATTTTAAAACTAGATGTTAAAGCTGCTTCATTAGCTATACAAATGTGGCTTCTGGCTGTGGTGTCTGTGCAGGAAATCTGTTCTTCATGTAGTGCTGTATTCCTGTGGTCTCAGCTGAAGAGCGCTGTCAGACATCTGAGCCTTGCAGCCTGTGATGTGGCGTTATCAAAAAGTTGGCTGTCAAAGGCAGGTCCTATTTCCAAACAGGAGGTGGAGCTCTGAAATGAGCCACCTTAGTGGGGGAGGATGATCCTGTGCAATCAATACTTGGTTATCAGTTGGACACAACATTGGTGGACATGCAGAAGTCTCAGCTGTCACTGTGCGAGAGGGCTGGAAAAGCAGCAGGTCCAGAAGGAAGCCTTTGGGTGTTTCTAGCTGAATGTACACTGGCAATCTATAGAGATTTTTCAGGTTTTGAAAATGAATGCTAGGCTGTAAAGCAAGAGTTAATTTTTCACATGCTTTTAGACAGCAGTTCACTAGTAAGCTCTGAATCTTGCTTTGAAGACTGCTTCAAGGAGTTGTTTTAGCTACAGCGGGTTGGAAAGAGATTGGAAGGAAGGGAGCGGTGCAACTTTGTACCATGTAGTCATCCCTTAAGTCCTAAAAAATGTAAGCAAATTTATCCTGAAGCCCTTTTATGGATTTGGTTAAAGACAATCTGTAAGTGCTCAGATTCTTTTTAGTGAATAAAAAGTTACAAGGACGCAGCTAGCTTCAAATGTTGTTAGTTCAAAGGAAAAAGTATTTGTAGCGCTTCTACAGGCGTGTTGCAAGTTGCATGAATTCTGAGTGTTGCTGGGAGACGCCCAAGCAAAAGAAGAGATGTATAGTGAAGAAGAAACAGTAGTTTTTTATCAAATAATTCAGCTTCCCTTAAGAATAGGGAGAGGTGCTGGATAGCTGATGTGAACGTACCGATCATTTGGTATGCTAGTGGTGTTGTAACTACGTAAGTAACAGTAAACCCCACAACCTGGAAGGTAACTAATTACTTTTTTTGTCTTCCTGGTGAGTCATTATGAGCATCCAAATAAACTGTTTTGGTGAAAGCATCTAACTTTATGAAAAGAATCTTGTAAAGTAAGGAAAAAAAAAACCCCTCCAAAAATCCAACTATGGAAGAATCAAGGTCTTATAATCTAGGCTGTGCATCAGAATGGTCCAGAGTTCACATTTGGTTCTGTGAACCTGCCTTGTCATTTAAATAAAGTTACATCGGTTCACATTTCTTACAACCCTATCTCTGCAGTTTTGATACTCTTAATAGACATGTTGCATACTGCATACTGTGTCATTCCACTACATGCGTACGGAATTTTGTTTCAACTCTTGTACGTTTAAAACCCGGGCTTCTTGTTCTGTCAGAAATTGAGCTAAACTTCTGGAGTTGTGTTAGAAGTGTGCTAGTCTGGAAACTTCTCTCTCAGTGAATATTTTTGTTATTAGACTTAAATTTCCTGCATACCAAACATTGGGATCTTGCAAAAAAAAATGCTGCTGTCTCTTAGAACTGGCTTTGCTCATTTTAGGTTCTGTCACTGGTCCGCCTGCTTGAATTCCTTTGTAAGAGTAGTGTGATCACAGATTGCTGCCAGGGTATGTTCTGGTGCAATATGTTATGCCAGATTGTTTTCCACAGTGGATGCCTATGGTGGTGCTGGATGGCTTTCTTGGGGCTCATTCACTCACAAGCCTCTGACCATTGCCAGAGGAGGAGGTGGCTGAATTCAGTGTGAGTTAGGGGGTGGAAGTAGGTCAGGAATACTGAAAAGAAAGGAGTGGGAGTTTTCTTCCCTAATTCTTTTATCTGTTTATGATGAGTTGGGTAAATTCTTGGCATGTTAGCTCTTGGGTAGTCGGCCCTTGAAACGTCACCTGGCCATTGGGAAGATTTTACGCAGCCTGAGCTGTCATTCTTCCTTCCAGCACGAGCTTCTGAGCAGGGATCCTGGATTGTCTTGTTCTTTGGACAAGCAGTGCATTGCTCAGTGCCTGGTCTTTAGAGGGCTCTTGGGAAACATCTGGTGAGGTGTGACGACCTCTGGAGCCTTTGTCTTCCTGCAAAGAGCCCACTAAAGCTGAGGGGAAATGTGGGGCTTTTTTTCTCTGGAAGCCAGCTGAGGCCTTAAAGGGAAAGCACCTTATTGAAGTAGTGAAAATGTTATTCTGTCACTTGTCCCTTTATTTCTGAAGCTTGAGGCTCTTGCACAAGGCCAGTCTGCCAGAGGAGTGGGGTATAGTTTGTCTTGTCTCTGGCGCACGGAGCTGCAGGTGCTGTGTCTACCTGGCAGTTTGCAGCACGGATGGTAACAAAATGCTGTACGTGCCTGTTATTAAATGAAAAACCACGTGTAGTTAGCATGCAAACAGGCATAGGCTTGTCCCCAAAGGAGTACTTGACAGTTTCACAATCTCCAGATTCTTCATTGATGCATCAAGGCTTCCTAGGAATACAGTGAAATGCCAAAATTCCTCATCTAAAAATGAGTAGAAAGGACTCTGGTTTGTTTCTTGGCTCTTGGGTAAAGTAGGGGAACATGATGCTCATTAGAGCATAAGCATTACCCTCAGTAGAAGTTCTGAATTACCCAGACTTCATGTAGAAAGAGCTGCAAATGGGGGTTTTGTTCACAGTTTAAGTCCTGCTTGCTATTTCTTCCAAACAGGTGGTAATCAAGATGCCACTGTTGCTGTTGAGCTGTTTTTGTCAGTGAAATGCTGCTTAAAGCAAAAGCACCTACAAAGATGAGGTGGAGGAGAAGTAAGACCAATACCAGACTTTTCAGTCTTTCATTTTCATAATCTTTTGGGTGGTGTTTTCTCTGCAGATGGTCGCTATTCCAGGAGGAGTGTTCACAATGGGCACTGATGAGCCTGAAATACAGCAAGATGGAGAGTGGCCTGCTAGAAAAGTCCACGTTAACAGTTTCTACATGGATCAGTATGAGGTCAGCAATGAGGAATTTGAGAGATTTGTGAATTCTACAGGCTACATTACTGAGGTAAGGCAGAAGGGTATGCAGGCTTCTGTCATCTTTCCTTGTGTTGGCAAAATTCCCGTTAAAAACTTAAGTCTTTTCTTTTTTGAAGGATGTCACAATACTTGCTTGGGATTTGTGTGCTAGAATATTTCTGATGTAAGTAGTGTAGAGATGAAATTGTCTTGCCTTGCTGCCCAGGGGTCTGAATGGGCGTTTAGATGTGTACTGTTACATTTAGTAAGCATCTTGATATCTGAACTAGTACCTTCCCTGCATTATGACTGAGGCAACCGGGGTGAAGCAAACAGGTGGCTGAATATGTCTATGCAAGGTTTCTTGGGCTTTTTGTTTGGGATTTGTTGACCTTCAGGTCCTAGGACATCTTTGTACTAGTAAACTATGTTGTTAGATTTTCCTTATTTTAGAGGAACGGGGAGAAGGGATTAAAAAAACTGCAGTAGCTGAGGACCCTGCAGGCTAGTTCAGAGCAGCTACTTGCTAACAAGCTGAGCGATAGAAAGCCTTGCTGTCTGAAGAAGATATAATAGCAAGTGTAATAATAGTTTTGTGCATGTTACTGGGAACAATGGACTAAGAAATAATACGTTAAGGTTCTTCCAAGAAAGAAGCTACCTGTGCATGAGGCTCTGATCTTTCCTGACAGTTAACTGTTCCTACGCAACTTTTATAAATTCCTGACAGGCCTTTTAGGCAAATAAAAGCCTCTGTAATAATCAGGTCTCAAAGGAGGCACTTCACTGAATTCACTTGATTAAACTGGTTCTCATTTGGAAGATACAATCCTTCTGGTTGGATGAAGGGCTTCTTTTATCTGCGGCACTATTTCTGTTTTTAAGTTCTTAGCTCAATAATTATGAAAAAAGGTTGCTTAACAATTTTGAGATTGAACAGGGCTTGTTGCAAACAGCTTCCGGAATGAGCACATGTGCAGTGGTATTTAAATGTAGCACGGCATCGGATGGAGCCTGTTTCAGACAGCACTTTGCGGCTCAGCTAGTGTAGTTGGGTGCTCCGCTTATCCTTTCTCCCTTCCTCCTGATGTGGGGCCCCCTTTTACACTGGATTTGGAAAAATAAACTTGGAGTTAAACAGCACTGATTCTGCAGGGGTTTTCTGGGATGCAGCTGAGCATGGTTTTGTGTATTTAAATAATGTCCACATTACTTACTGTGGGTAAACAGAGCCAACCTACTTCTTGGTTTTCTTCTATTAAGGACTAGATTGAACTCCAGTGGCAGATGAAACCTGAAAGTAAATAGAAAGCTGAAGAAGAAAAAAAATCTCCAGATGTACAGCTATCTGGTTGAACCAAAAGTATTTTTTAAGAAACTTAAAAAAAGCCCTTGATAGAGGCTGTCATACTGAAATCTGGGGTCCCTTTGGTGATAAACCTGTTTGCCTCTCTTTGGGTTATTCAGATTGGGCAAATGAGAGAGAGATTGGGTTTTTTCTTCTCTTTCCTTTCTGAAACTGAATATATAAAGATTACAGTCATAGACTTAAACTTCTTGCAATTTGGGTGGTGAATGGGTGTTGTGGTTTAACCCCAGCTGGCAACTAAGTACTACACAGCTGCTCACTCCCTCCCTTCCCTGCCCTGGTGGGATGGGGAGGAGAATCAAAAAAAGTTAAAACTCGTGGGTTGAGATAAGAATTTAATAATTGAAATAAAATATAATAATAATAATTGTGATGAAAAGGAGAGAGAAAGAGAGAGGAATAAAACACAAGGGGCGGGGGGCAAACAAAAGAAACTAAAAAATCGGAGTGGTGCACAATACAGTTACTTGCCACCCACTGACCGATGCCCAGCCAGTCCCTGAGCAGCAATCAGCAGGCCCCGGCCAACTTCCCCCAGCTTATACACCAAACATGATGTTCTAGGGTATGGAATATCCCTTTGGCTAGTTTGGGTCAGCTGTCCTGGCTCTGCTCTCTCCTGGCTTCTTGTATACCTGCTCGCTGGCAGAGCATGGGAAACTGGAAAGTCCTTAATTTAGAGTAAGCAACAACTAAGACATCTCTGTGTTATCAACATTATTTTCATACTAAATCCAAAACACAGAATTGTATGGACTACTAAGAAGAAAATTAACTCTCTATCCCAGCCAAAACCAGCACAATGGGATCTTTCTTTCAAACTGTGCTGCTTGAAGAGTTCTGAGTGTGCAGAAGCAACTCATGGCAATCAGTCTCAGTCTCTGGATGCCTATAATAAAAGGAAGAAATTGAGAAGGGCAAATGTGTTGAATTTTGATGTTTTGATTTCCCTACTATATCAGTTCTCTTAGTTTACCAAGGGAAAAAAATCCTATGTTGGTATCATGTACTGCGATCCATTGAAATTATTTATATTTTTTGGTTTCTTTTGGGTTTATATAATGCTAGACATAATGACTGAGTTACTCTTAACTCTCCTATTATTGTTGTAACGGCACTTTTAATACATGGTGCTAGTGATGATGGAGCAGTAAGTGACAAGGCTTAAGTCTTTTATTGTGATTCCCAAAGGAAAATGAAGAGAAATGAAACCTGCCTCTGAATGTTAGATCATTGACTGCAGCATTTTAAAACAGTTGGGACAATTGGAACTGCATTTTTAATTAATAAAAGTAAAAACATTTGCAGAAGCTCTGTGAGCTGCCATCTGGCCAGTGGCTGTTGAAGAACAGTGACATCCAGAGGTAAAATGCCTTCTCTTCTGTTCCAAAATAGCTTCCTTGAAAGAGAAATCAAAATTACTATTAGAATTTCCTTATCCTTGATAAAATAAAGCTGTAAATGTGAGTGGTGTTTTAAAAATAACATTCCTTTGATAATATGGTTGAATTTTTTTTAATTTTTTTTTTCTAGGCAGAGAAATTTGGCGATTCCTTTGTGTTTGAGGGAATGCTGAGTGAAGAAGTAAAGGCTGACATCCACCAAGCAGTGAGTAACACAGCAGAGCAAAACTTACTTAGCAGTCGCTGGGGTAGATGTGTTAGCAGTTATGGCAGTAATATCGAAATCGTGTGGTGTTCCCAAAGCCATGTATAAATGGGGACTATGGAGTGGTGTTTGGCCTAGAAGATTAGGTGCCCTCAAGTGTGGAAGATTTACAGTCTATTCTCTGTTCTCTTTTTGTAAACAATTAAAAAAAAAATCTGCTCCTGATTAGCAGAAGTGAGTATCAGCCTCCTCTTGTCTTTTTTTTTTTCCCTTCTAAATGAGAGATATTTAGGGCTGTAGTAAGTGGTGCAGATAGAAGCCTGTTTATTTGTATTACATGTGACAGCGTGATGCTTCAGAAATTCCAGTGTCAGTAGCATGTGCTGAGTGATGTGCTGTGTAGGCAAAGAACAGGAGTGCTTCTGACTCCAAGAGCATATGTAAACATGACTGGCAGGCTCTGCCAATGCAGTCTTGCGTCCAAGCAAAGTGGGCAAATCCCAGATCCTACCAATTTAAGAAAATGAGGATAATATATGCATCTGATATGATAGTGATGCTTGCATGAGTGCTTTTTCTACATTAACTAGAGGTAAATATTCCAAAGAAGTGCCATTTCTATGGCAGACCTGAGTGTGTAAGACTCATTATGTTGTGAATGGCTTAAGTTGTGCTTCCTCCATCTCTGTAGAAAATCCTGTGTGCCTTGGTGCTTTTTTCAGTTCCCTTCATCTTACTAGGGCAACATAGTGATCCTGGTAGGTGCTGTGCTGATGGTCAGCTGGAGCTGATACACTTTTCCTGTTGAGTAGAAGTGAATACTGGTTTTAAAAAAAAATGTTGGTAGCAAAGCTTCCCTGCCCCCCTTCCTCTTTTTCTGTTGTGAATGTGTTGCTGAGCCTTTCTTAGGCTTCATTTACCTCCTCCTTAACAAGTTACATAACCTTTACAGCTCCCAGTAGTAAGCAGATTATGTATTGTCGTCATCTGGAAGAATTTATCTGCTTTGAGCAGAAGTTTGGACAAGATGACCTCCTGAGGCCTCTTCCTGACAGAATTATCCTCAGATCTGATGGACACACTGCATTTCCAGGTCTCTTGTCCCATGCCTTTAAAAAGCCCTTAGAAATGAAGCATTCTGATGTGCATAGTGTGGCAGTTTTAGGGGGTGGGGGTGGCTTCAGGTTGAATTTACTCTGCATGGGAATTTCTTCTGCTTTTTTGGTTAATTTTCCTTTATCTCAGCAAAGCTAACTTGGCTTATTCTGCAGCTGCTTGAGGCAACACAGGGAAGCAGGATGTACACAGGGCAGGGATAAGGTAGTAGCAGGACTGAAACTCCATCTTTTGGCAATATTTCAGTTAGACATAAGTGTTCAGTGAAGCTGCACCTATAGAGGAGCACAAGTTGCCACCTTTTGCGCCTCCTGATACTAGATGAGCAAAGAGGGAGAGAGGTGGGACAATCTGAGATGACATTATGTCTTTTAGTTAGTAGCAGAGTTTTCATTATGCACGTCAGTTGATCCAAGGTACAACCTCGAGAGTGCAGAGAATTGTTATTTACTATGGCAAACAACTGAGAATACCTGGGACTTTTGGAGAAAAATCAAGCTACTAAATACTAGATTTATCACACAAAGAATTTTTCTTCTATGTGCATGGTGCCATAACTCAGAGTAGTGGATATTAATTGTTCTATATAAATGATGCTCTTGGTTGAGGGGGAAGGTCTGTAGTCTGATTTTTATCCCCAAGGGGCAGACTGATAGATGGAGGTTTCATGAAGCCCCATGTGAATGTGTGCTGTGAATGACTGGCAAAAAAGGTGGGGTTTTGTTTCCTACTGCAAGGAAAGGAAGATTACAAGAATATTTTATCTTTTAATTCAGGAATAACATTTGTGTGCTGTGAGATATAGGAAGACTAAATTGGACTTCCCAAGTACTAGCATAATGATGTTGAAGGTAGGATAAATCCAAATGGGCTCATCCCATCTTCACAACGGTTGGTATTAGAGAAATTCTTTTTCCTGCCCTAGTTCTATGATGCAGAAATCCCTAAATCACGCTCTCTGTTCTAAAACAAACAAACCCTAAGAATGCTGGTGTAAGCTCAGTCTTGGCTATTTGTGTAAACACACACAGGGTGTTGGGAGCCACTTTCCTGGGTGTGTCAGCCAAATTTTAGTGTTGGCTGTAATATGAAGAGAACGAGTATTATGCCAGACAGCTGGAATGGAGCCCAAACTGGTCTTTTTGGCTGCTTGATGAAGGTTTTCTGTATTTGTTTGAAGTAAACTTTAGGAGACTGTCCTTTTGCCGTGTTTTCAGTATTTAGTATTGGGTCATTTTGCGAGTTGCTAGAATGCAGCGCATTGTCAAAATATACACAGAGAAAGATTGTACTAAATATTTTGGTAAGGTGATCTGGAGAACAGTGACTGCCTGCCTTGTAGTTTGGCACTTCTAAACTTCATGCTGATGCTGTGGGCAAACTTACGTTGTAAAATGTGGTAATATTGTCAGGAGGTGAAAAAGAATCTAGAAGCTGCTTTTGTTCCTCCTGTCTGCCTACCCCCTCACCAGCTACATACCATGAAATCCTACTTCTAGAAAGTAACTTCATCTGCAAGGAGAAGGTGTCAGAAAGCAGCTCAGCAATAGAGCTGGAAAGATAACTCTAATGTCTGAAAGTACAGCTTAGAATTTTATCTGTGTGTGCTTCTGCCTCTCAAAACTGTGTCTAGTATGCATGTTCTGTGAGGGGTTATAAATGTTGAGAGTGCTGTGCAGACCTTAGTTGTTTTGAGGGTTGCTGGTTTCTGTGGCAGTGCAATCTGTAGGCTAGAACAAGCAAGCATCTTTCAGTTGCAGGGAAGGGAACCATGAGCCATGGCGTGTGGTGTTAGAATATAACGTAGTGAGACTGCTGCTCAGGCAACCAAATTCTGTGTAGGCCACGCTTGTCCTGGCTCATTGAAACCAATAAAATGTATTAGCAGTTTTCTATAGATAATGCTTTCAAGAAACAAGTTTCTGTAGACAACTTGCAAGAAACTTCTTATTGTAAAATGCAGAAGCACCCCAACTATGGGGTAGGGACTTTAAGGGTTCTGTAAAAGCAAATTCTTGCTAAGGACCTGTAAGCTTAAGTGAAACAATAGGAAATAGGTGAGGGGGGAAGAAAATTGCCCAAAATGTTTAAAATCTGCTAGTGTCTGCTAGGGAAAAAATGGTGAAAGAAATGTAATGCTATTCAATTACTTTAATAAAAAAAATAAAAATGAATGCACTTTAAAACTTGGCTACTGCAGCATAACCACTCAAATGTAATCAGAAAAAGTGTAAATTGTGTGAAGTTTGTTTGCATCAGCAGATTGTAATGATCAGCAATAGGCTTTTTAAAGGCTTTTTTCTCAATGTATATCTTAGTCCACTAATATTTTAGCTTGTGGTATGTGTCTTCTTGAATCATAACTATTGCTGTGAAAAGCAGAAATAAAATATAAACACTGGTGTGTTACTGGTACTGAAAATCCCTCCACCAAATCGATGGGAGAAAGGACTATATTTTTACTTCGCCTTAGTGTCTCAGACAAATTTTGATAAGACTTTTCTCTGGCTGAAGCACAGAGGTGCTAAATGCAATTGTGACTATAGGGGAAGAGCTACAGGAATGTGTATTTTGGAATTAGTATTTCATACGCAGTGAAAGAATTGGGGAGAGGTGGAAGTGAAGATATTGAACTAAATGGTTTGTAAGAGTTCCTATAAATAGTGAGGTGCATGTGTCTGTTGGGGAGTATCTGGGGGTTTTGCTCTATTTGGCCACTTTGGCTTCTCCAGTTCTTAAACGAGACAAAGTTATCATAGGCTGTCAAAGGAAGCAGACCGCTAAGTTAGAACAGAGGTGGGGCTGGTGAAAGCTAATGCAGGAGCAAACCAGCTTAGCACGTATAATAATTGTTGGAGCTTTGGGTGTGCATTTCCTGGAGGCGAAGTGGTCTCTTAGATAGCCACTGCTACAGGAATGCAGGTTGGACCTAACCCTCCTCTGGAAGGGAAGCAGTAAAAAGGGGTGTAGCAACCAATAATTGAATTGTTCTAGACTTCTGGGAACTTGAGTTTTAGTTTTGGCTTCGGAGTTTGCAGTGGTAATGTGGCAGAGAGTGAAAATTTAGCACTCTAACAGATGAGGGTGTTACTGATAGAATTGGCGAGGACCTTTTCAAGTAAAAAAGGATTTTCTAGGGTAAGAGGGGAAGGTCCTTTGAAACCAAATCATTTTGTGTGGGCTTAACAAGTTTTGATAGTTTCACATATTAAAATCAGTTCTCAGACTTGCAGATTAAAACCAACTACTAATTACTGCATCTATTACAGCTATTAAGTTACGGCCTTTCTTGGGTATTTGGCCTTTGGTTTAGATACCATAGATGAAACACAGCCTAGAACTGCAACAGCTTGGAACTCAGAGATTATTTTTTTTCTTCCCCTCTCTTTTGAGAGAACTAGAGAAGATGGAAAAAGCTCAAAATTTAGAGGTTTTGCTATTCTTATTTTATGACAGAGCTGTTTGCCTGCTTTTTTATCTCCCTAAGTTCAGAAGGAAGTAGAGACGGGGGGAAAATGCATGCCCAGTGCTATTATTCCATGCCATTGTAAAATGCCATTGATATGGCATTTTAATGTATCCTAGAGCAAAAAGCATGGAGATTGTGTCTGTGAAATGAGAAGGTACTGGGGCATGCTTGCCAGTGAGGGGATTTGAGAGCTCTTGCAAATAACTGCAAGTGTTTCGCTTGCTGTGCATCTACCATGAAAAAGGTAAACAGGATAGCACTTACCGAGACTGGAATACAGCATAAGTCAGATTTGCTCACTGGAGAGTAATAGGAACATCTTTATTCTTGGCTTGTGCAGGATAGCAAAATTAATTTTTGCTTCTAGGCCAGATAAATTCTGCAACGAAGAGACCGATAGCATATAAATCTGTATACTTCATTTGTCTTTAGGAAGTATTGAACTTTTGGTCTGAGAATGCAATGAAATTAGTTCCTGGCAGACTTGAGGAAATACTGTTAAGGAGTTCTGGTCAATCTAGAACTACTGAATGCTACTTTCATCCCTGTTTGGATGGAAACCTCTGCAGTGGTCTTGAGCTGTGCGATTTGCCTATTTATACCAGTGCCTCTAGCCTGCAACTCAAAGGACACAGTCCCATTCTAAAAACAATGAAAACATAAGCGTTTCAAATAGGTATTTAAAATTAATAATGAAGCAAGCAATGTTTGCAGGTGGGATGGCAGTACTACTGTTTGCAGCAGTTACTATGGAGAATGACAGTGTGCAATAATTTGCTTATCTGTGGCTTGGGGGGGAAGCAGATAGGTTATTGCATAGTTTGTCTGCTACTGTTAAAACGTCAACATGCATAAGATGCATAAGCAGAAGTTGACAAATATGCTTATTGCTACTTTAAGGGTAACTTTCATCTCTAGCACACTTGACTTTTGCTTTTTTAGAGACCTTTCAGAAAGAAAATGGCAATTAAAGGAATGGGTGAGCCACTTTCTTGCAGACCCCAATGGTTCATCTATCGCCTGTGAGGAGCTGGGAAGATGGAGCTGCTAATGAACTATTAATTTCTCTCTTCTTATGCTGTACTCCCACTACTGGGATAAAGAACAATGTGCAGGAAGCGTCTTCCACTGGGAATTACCAGTAATGTTGGTCCGTAACTGGTAATATAAACTACAACTTTAAAATGGGGCATTGCTTGTGCCTCAGGCTGTAGATATATCCATGCATGCCTTATTTTCTTAAAGCTCATATTCACTTGGTTATTGGAAAAAATGACTAGCTTGAGTGCAGATTTAGATGTTGGCTGAAAAATAGACTTCCAGAGATGGAACTCACCAGGAATATCAGTTCCTCAAAAGAAGCTTCTTTGGATTCCAAAACTTGCACTTAATGAATCTTACTGGATTTTAGCATCAAATATTTTTAGTTATTTTTCTTGGAGGATTGACATAGCTGTGAAGTATTACACTGTTTGAATGAGATTCAATGACCTTTCCTTATGCAAAGGAAGAGATCCCTTTGTAAAAATAAAGTGCTAGTTTCCAATTGTCTGAAATATTTTCTCCAACTGATGACTTAAAATATATTTATTCTTAATCTATAAAGCTGCTGCCTTTCTTTTTTTGCGATACTGCAATTTCAAACTGCTTTAAAGTATTGGGACTTAAGGCAAACAATATAAATATTCAATATTAAACAAAACCCCTTATTGCTTTAATTTCTGAGCTAATGAGGGAGGCTAGAAACCTTAGAAAATAAGAATGAAAACAGGTTCTTCTGTAATTAGAGCTTTCGGGGAGCTGGGACTTCTAAGTGATATAAATAAATAGCATGAGACTTGCAGTGGTGCAGAAGCTGTCAACATCAAGTATTAGCTTCTGGAAAAGATACTCAGCTGTCTACTTCTAAGCTGTTTCAGTGTGCTTAATTACTGATTTGATGGAGAACTTGACAATCATGTTTCAGTTCAGTTTATGTACATAATTATAGAAGGTTTGTTCTTCTCTGCAGAGTATCTTCAAGTACAAATATGAATTATAGCTGCATATGTAGATTATGTCTCCCATGTGCAGCTACTATGACAACCTTGGTAACGGGCTAGGAGAGGTCTATTCGTTGTCTTGAGTCTTCAAGTGGCGTTCACTTCCACACTATTTACATTGCAATGTCTCCCTGACTCAGTTACAGCTGTTTCAACTTAAACACAAGCCTGTTGCTATAGAGATGGTGCATTGCATAGAAATAGGTCATGTTCCTGCCGTTCTCAGTGGAGAAGTGGAGCTGTAGACTGGCGAAGGTGAACAGGGAGCGTGCATCTGCCGGAAGGGTTTTCCTTGCATTTGGAAAATGGCTCTAAAATCGAGTGGGACCACTACGTGGCTCTGGCTTGTTTCAAACTGCCCTTTGTGCTGCGATGCATTCTGAATCTGACCACCAAGCTGAATCAGAGCAGGGGGGGGCTAAGCTTTGTCTCTGCCCTCCGCTGATTTCCCTCCCTGACCCAGAGCAGGACCTGACAAAGGCAGTGACAGCCGCCAGCCAAAACGTGGGGTGGGTAAGCGTCAGCTGGGAGCTGTGCTGTGCTAATGCAGCAGCCCAGAATAGCTGCTGTTCCCTGATGTCTGGGGCTGCTGAATCATGATCCCAGTGCTCGACTGATCTCTGCATACCCATAGTCTGCTTCTGCAGGCAGGTGTAGCTGGATGGTACCTGTCCACTGGCAGTGCCTGACTGGCGGAGTGGGCTTCCCTGCTGCGGAGGGAAAGAGGTGCTGTAGGGATACGTGCTTGGGAGCTGTGTGATGGAGGTGGGAGCAAAATCTCTGCCCCAAATCTTAGTGAGCGAAGAAGTTTTTGAGGGTTGTTGGGAAGGCATGCTGATGCTACTTAGAAAAATAGGCGTAAAGTTACTTGTGACCAGGACCCCACCTTATGTGATTTCTGAGTGGAAAATGACAGTGGCTCATCTGTTGCACAGTAATTATTTTTATTTCTGAAACTCCCTGCCCTACTAAAAATGTTCTATTTTCTGTCTGCCTCTTTCTTCAGTAGCTCATTAATCAGCAGTTCAGGGTTTAAGATATGGCTTAGAGGAGGAAAAATTAACAGAGATTTATGTGTATCTGCCTTGCATGGATAAAATAAAACCTCATCCAAATATTATATTCTTTACGGAATAACTAACTTTTTCTCACGTCCTACCAATGGTAGCAGTGAGGGTGTCCAGACCGCTGGGTATATTTCCCAGACATAATGCTTCATAACTTCCCTGCTTCCAGCTGATGCACACATTGCTTTTGCAGTGAAGAGGATGCTTTTGCAAATTAAAGATGTACAGAGGTCAACACAATCTGATTCAAACAAGTGGTAACCTAGTAAGTCAGCTTCTGAAACTGAAGTGTGCATATCTTTCAGAACCCACGGCTTAATAAATGATTCTGGAAGAGTTTTCCAGACTTAGACTACTTTTCCTTCTACAGATCTCTTTTCAGACAGTTGATTCCTAAATTGCTGAAGTTCTTACTCTGCAATAACTTTTGCTTCTTCCCAGTGTTTATCTTGACCTAGTGTATGCAGGCCTTATTATATTAAAATAGCATTATAATGATGGAACACATCAAAAAAAGGTGTTTGGTGCTACATGTCTGGACAACAGCATGAATTTCTCATCTTATGTGCCTGACTTAAGGTTAAAATCTACAGCTTTGTTATTTCAAGTGAATTGCTGCACGTTAGAAATGGAATTAGAGCCAAGATTAGCTACTCAGCTGAGGTTTTTTGGTATTTTTTCTAATACATAAGTGTGAATTGAATTTGAAATTTGGAGGTAAAGTGGTGTGTGTGTGTGTGTGTGTTTTTCTAAGTTAGGTGCAAGACTATTACAAATGTTTTCGTGGTTATTTGCTGTGGGGTTTGGGTGTGTTTTTGAGTGTGTTTTTAAGGATATTTCCTTACTGGTTTTGCAGTACGAGTAACAGTGTAATGCTGACGATGAAATTGACTTTGCTGATTTTCCCCCCCTTTTGTTTTTTATCTATGTGTATTTGGGAAGGAATTTTCTTCAATATAATTGTAAAGTAGTTTAAAAATCTTGAAATCACAAGCTAATAGGGCCATTAAAGTTAGGATATCCCAGCCTACTTTGAAAAGAAAATTGAATACTTAAAACTTTGACTTTTATGCAAGCTGATAGTGGGAGTATAGGCTTCAGTTCTGCAAATTGCTTCATTTGAGTGGAAAACTTGTAGGTTGGAATTAACTGTTAGTGTTCCCAGTATCATCGTATTGTGTTCTCTTTTCTTCACAGCGCTACGCGTCTGTGATAAGCAGAACAGTGAGTTCTTGAAGTTTAATCCTGGAGCACAGAGCTGAATAATCCAAGTTTTCAGCTGGATCAGACCAAAACAAGCATTGAGCTTCTCTGCCTCTGAAATACGCTTTGCTCCTAGAACTGCATTTCCTTGTATATCAAGGCAGTTGTGTAATGTTTGCAGGGTGGTTATGTTTAACCAATTCTCTTACAAGTGGTAGGCTATGCTGTGAAGAGTTAATCAAAGTGAAGGAGATATTGTCCTCTAATTCAGTAACTCTTCAAGATGTATTCAACAGCATATGCTGCTATTTTTACAAAATGAATCTGTTGCCCGTCTACAGAACGCATGTTTCGGAGTGAAGCATGAGAATACTAAGCTTTATGAAAGTAACTAAGCTCATTAGCGGTGAGGGAGGGCTTTGCTGTATTAACTGTGATGTTGTAATATCGCTGTCTAATTAGCTCTTCTACTAATTAGATTTAGAACAATTAAAAGCTTTAAAGACTTATGAGAAGTTTTTTGAAAGGACTGTAAATTTCAGGTACATGACTTTCTCTTTTGGAAGGAGCATCTTGGTGCATGCTCACTGGTGTCAGTGGCTGACTTAGATAAGTTTCCAATTAATTATTGAGGGCTGTATGAACTTTATCACTGTTGTCACTGTCCTAGTACTATGTGTAACTTCTCTAAAGATCTGGGTGTTCTGAAAAGACTGGCAGCCATTTGCTGTTCAGTTCAGCAAAGCCAGAAAGAGAAGACGTGCACACGTAGTGCTGTCATGCGGAGAGACTGTATTTTTCTCAGTTTAAAATAAACCATTCTGATTGAAAGCATCTGCTTTTTCTTTTGCATAACAAAAATGTTTTCCAAAGTTGAAGTCTTCTGAAGTGTAAGTCTTTGCAGTCTCCTGCAGAGATTTTTTTCTTTAAATCCAAACCCCAGCAGTTTAATTTACAAAAATGTGTTGTGCTTAGTAACTATCGGGATGAAATCTTACTTGTGATCTTTCAGATTCACAGAGAACCTTTAGCAAACGGTACTGCGGCTCTCTTATTTTCCATAAAGAGCTGTAAAATTCTAACTTTGGATTTCTGTCCTATCTTGAGTGTAGATTAAAGGTTGAAGCTCAAAATAGATGAGGAATTGGTTAAATCAGACTAGTTTTAAACCTACTGACTGTAGTTTTTATTTAGCAGTTTGATCGTTCTGAAGCTTTAGTGCTATGGGAGTTGAGCAGAGTTATCTCTCTGAAGATCCCATCTTTGGGTTTGAAGACTTAATAACAGAGCTGTAGTTTTTAGCAAGAGATCAAATACTTCTCATGCGTTTTCCAAAACGGTAGGGGCTCTGCTCGTGGCGAGAATGTCATTGGCTTTGTCAGATGCAGAGCCAGAGTTACGTGGTTGGTGTTGTCAATTTCGGTGCTTGTTATGCTAGGGAGATCAGAAAGCAGGATCTTTAAGAAATGTCATTACTTTAGTGGTGTGCCTGGAGGGTCCCATTTAGATGAAGAGCACATGGACAGAACATCTTAGTCGTCAGCAAGCTGCTGAGAACATCTTTATTGCTTTTGTGCCTAACACTGATGTCTTCTCTTCACTCGGTTTGGCAGAGAGCGTCAGAAACCCGTGTGTGGATGGCTTCCCAGCCTGGAGGAGTCCTGCAGCACATTTAGGGATTCCAGCGCTCTTGCCTAGAGCTCACAAAGAGCTGTAGGCTCTTCAGCTGAGCTTAAGCCAACAGCTCTGTAGCTTTAGTCCAGGATTGCTATTGATTTACAAAGAGCTGTTGAGTAAGGTACCCAGATATATGCTGTAGGCAAAATCTGTGTGGTGATGGGAGAGGAGTGAAAAGCTGTCATGGGAGCTGTTATAGCATACACTAATCAGTTGATATAAAAATAAGGTAATATGTCTTTGTGTATTATCAGCACTTCTGTTTCTTGGGCACTTCAGTTTATTTTCCTACTGAAACATTCAAATGAGAGATCTGCTGGGTAGTTTTGACCGGAGTTTTTCTTAACAAATTATGCTTGTCATAGTTATTTTTTTCTCACATACATGTAATTACATGTTAAATGCTCTTCACTGTTGAAGGATGCAGCTTCCTCCTAGAAGTTGCTGTTCTTTGACCATACTGATGCTCTGTCTACTGAGTACCAGCTTTCAGTGACTTTTACTTTTGGACTTCCTGTGAAGGATTTGGTGAGTTAAAGGATAACACTCTTGGCACAGTTACTACCTGTGTGTATAACACTTTACAAAGTTGGTTTATCAGCATGATGAAGACAAAGAAATATTCTGCTTCTTCCCTTTGCCATCTTTTGAGTGGGGAAAGCTGAGGGGCAGTAGAGGGGGCAGAAGTTGCTGAAGGTTTTACAGGCCAGTGTTAGAGTAGCATCTGTATCTCCTAGGTCTAGGGCTAGCCAGCTGGTAGGTTGTTTAACTCCTAAAGCATTGGAGGCTTATTTACTTAGATTTTTGTTCATTATGGAAGTGATCTCTGTAATAGGAGTGTTTTGAAAGCAAGCACTCAGGCTGCTGGAATAAAACCACTGTTGATGGTTAGTATAAGTGTTATTTTTTGCCTCAATTTTCTGAAGGGACCTGTTATTAAGATAAGTATTTCTAAGTGAACGTGAGTCAGAATAGAATAGTTAAACGTGCTGTGCACTGACCTTCTCAGCTTTGAAGTAAGCTTAATAGAAGAAATCCTTAATGAATGTATTCCAGGAATAATTCCTTGGTATTGCAGAACCAAATTTGAGGCTTTTGGTTAGAGAGAAGTACTTGATGTCTGCATTATTTTGACTGCTTGATGTTGCTCAGCAAACCAACTGGGGGAAAAAAAAAAGGCTTCACTTCTGTGGCTCTTCTGTCTCCACCTTCTGGAAGCTGACAGCAAATAATTTAAAATCAGCTTACTGAGTTAATTAACTGGAAAGCAAATGTGTTGCAAGATATGTGTTTTAACCCTAGTTAAAGGACGTCATCAGGATTTTGTTGTAGTTATTCCAAAACACTGAATCTAGGGAGCAAATAATTGGGATGAAAATTCTCTTTAAGCCAAAACTGTCGTCGTTTTTTTTTTTTTTAATCATTTCTGCAGAATGTGTCAGACTGAAGTCAGCCAGGAGGTTAGCTGGTTCAACTGTACTGTGGGCATACTGTTGTAAAACAATGGAGTAATACTGTAATGTTCCAGGTGACCTCTTCCAATCACTACCATCTGTTCTTGGCCAATGTTTTCAGAGGTCAAGAACTCAGAATTTCTGAGAGGACAGTGTGGTGCAGCATAGTATGCTGAAGGCTGTGCCTTCAAAAGAATAAACTGTGCCTTCAAAGAGAATAAACTGTGCCTTGTATCAGATCTGCAGGTGAGAAAAATGTAGAAGGAGAGACAGCCAGTACTTCAGAAAAGTATGCTCAGGATTTAGTCTCCCTCTCGCTTGTTTTTGGGTGGTGTTTTCTTTGTGCTGTTCTGTATCTTGGGCTGTTCCTTGACCAGCGGTGCTGTAATGTGGATCAAATGATCGTCCTGGTTTATCAAAGATGATTTGGAATGTAACAGGTCAGTTGGCTGCAGGCAGAGCTATGAACTGTGAGTGAAAGCTTTGTAGCCTGTGTTCACACAGCATTTTTTCAGAATAACCTTTAGCTGGGAACTAAAGTCTTCTTCCTTGGCCATTCTCATCACTTTTCAGGTTGCAGCTGCTCCCTGGTGGTTGCCTGTGAAGGGAGCCAACTGGAAGCACCCTGAGGGTCCTGACTCTAGTATCTCCAACAGGTAAGCTATAAATGACCATTCAATTGTAATAGACAGTGCTTGTAAATATACCTGTTAACTTGCATCAGAAAGGGGGTGTGTGGGTGGGCAAGAAAAGGTTTTTAATTAGGTGCCTGTTCACTGCTGCTTCTGCGGCTATTTTCTCATTTTCTAGTGGTCATCTGGTCAATGATGTAGTAGGATTTCAAAAACGTCTATAAACACCTTCCACCTGAGGGAGAAGAGACCATACTGAAACATGCTTCAGTGTGTTTTCTAGTCACATTTAGATGTCAGTAGTGAAACAGAGTAGATCTCTAGAGGGTCAGTATCTTTAGAGTATTCAGTGCAGATCTGGCTTTGGGGAGGCAGACTAAATACGAGCTGTATGCATGTTGTAGGAGTCTGGGTAGCATGTTGTCCATCTGAGATTTGGAAGCGTATCTCTGGCAGCAGCATACTGAAGAGTTTTGTTCTTTTTACTGTATTCTGACTTTGTGGGCTGATTATTGTGGAAAATCAGTTGTGACTTTATCTAGCAGCTCGAAATGCTTTGGAAAACTGTACTTTTTCTTAACAGTCTATAGTTATACCGTGCTTTGCTAGCGTGAACCCTGAAACTTGCTGATCCATGTCTTTATGCAGTCTCTTTCCATTCAGAAGTGGAAGGAATTTTATGTCTAGAAAATCAAAAGGCTTCGTTAATCTCAGGTGCTTCTTATGGATACTGCAGAACTGGCCCTGAGTTGTGCATGTTGAAAACTGTTGTTCAGTTACGAATGTTACGGTATGCTTACTTGGATGTGACCTTACTTGGATATTGCAACTCTTTCTCTTGCTGGGCAGGTGTCAATGAAGTTGGCACTAGCCGCCTTAATCAACTAGTTAAGTTTCAAAACTGCTGTTTGAAGTAAAGTCAGGCTCTGTAGCCTAGATCTACTAGTTGCTGGCATGTTTTTGAGTCCTCTAAGGACAGGGCTATGTTAGTGTAACATCATTTGATGGCTGAACTGCTTAGTAACAAGTCCATTGTCTGTTCTCCAAGGGCAATGAAAGAATTATCTGAGGCAAAAATAGAGATAATATCAGGAGGCGTTGTTAGGGGGAGACGGAGAAATTTAGGTCACAGTCAGCAGATAAGAGTTGGAAACCTGCCATGTAAATCTAGTCTTGTACAAGTATGGTGCAAATCTAGCCTAGTACAACTGTTGGTGAACTTGCCCCATGGAAGTAGCCTAATGGACCAGCAGGTGTATGCTGGCTTGTGAAATGAGGCAGGAAAGACAAGTTAATAGGAAGTCCTCTGTATCTGTCTTCTGGACCAGGACCCTCAGCTCTTGAAGTATCTTGGTCGGTTAGAGGCTTGGATGGGGAGGATCCTTTTGACAAGAATGACTAGGCATTTTTTCTGCCTCCTTTTGGAAAGAGAGACCAGGATTGTAAGGGCAACCTTGGAGCCAAACCAAAGGAAAGATGGGATCTTTTCTGTAAACTGTAGAGCAGCATGTAAAAGCATGATGAGACAAACAGCAGCTGATTTTTTTTTTTTTTCTCTTCTTTGTTTTTCTGGTGGCTGCGTTTCCCTCCCAGCATCTGGCTGTCTTTCTTTAAATAGCTTCTTCTCTGTAAAAGTAATTTGATGCCTTGTCCGGTTGTAACTGAACTGTGAACTTCCTCACAGTCCTTTCTCTAAAAGAGTTTCATAGAGTGCTTGTGCTGTATAGCTGTGAAATTGCCTAGTTCTACTGATGATCTTGTCCTATTTATTTTGCTCCCCAGAATGGATCATCCAGTTCTTCACGTTTCCTGGAATGATGCTGTGGCATTCTGCACATGGGCAGGGAAACGATTACCAACTGAGGCTGAATGGGAGTACAGCTGTCGAGGGGGCCTTGAAAATAGGTACCTGTCACAAATGTGTCCCTGATAAAGTGTCAAAGCTGGTGTTTAGCAGATAAGGAAGAATTTGTGTGGTTTTATTATTATCCTCAATGTCTTTTTCTTGTGTAGTGTGTGCATCTGTGGTAAACGCAGCACTGACTTACTCTGAACAGATTCCTTTAGGGAAGCGAATTTCCCTAAATACTTAAATGGTATATTGTAATCTGTAAAGACCTGTAATGGGAGGGGAATGCAGAGGGCCAAGGAGAGCAGGAGATGTGACAAAATGCCAAGACACAGGACTGCTGCTATTGCAGGAGATGAAAGGTATAGCAAAGGAGCTTAGTGCCAAAGCTGGAGGAGTTGCAAAAGAGCGTAAGTGAATAACTATATCACTGCACAGCAACTGTAGGGCCACTGGACCCACTTGTTACCTGACTGGTCTTGGAGAGGAGGGGAAGACAAGGTAACAGGCTTACGTCTTCTCCGTCTTATGCCCTGGACTACATACTGCACAGAGCAGTGCTGCCTTTCCCTCCTTCATGTACAAATTGTCCTCACAGAACCCTTGCTCTCCTTGAAAACCTGCTAGAAGTTGGTACAAATAGAACTGGAATACAAACAGTTCTCCAGAGTAAGGTGGGGAGGAAGCGGGGTGTGTGTGTGTGGTGTGTCTATTTTTTTTAATAATAAAAAAAAAGGCACAAATGTTTGACAACTTCTTTGTATGTCTTTTCATAGACTTTTTCCATGGGGCAACAAGCTTCAACCAAAAGGTCAGCATTATGCCAATATCTGGCAGGGAGTATTCCCAACTAGTAACACTGCAGAAGATGGATACAAAGGAACTGCGCCTGTACGTGTGTCTGAAGTGAATTAATCATATGGAAATCAATATAGTCTTCCTAAAGGAAGAACAAGTCCAGGGAGGTTGGAACTAGATGGTCGTTAAGGTCCCTTCCAACCCAAACCATACTATGATATGATTCTATGATAAAATTAAGGTCTGTGTTTAACACAATAAGTCATGGCTATTTTCTGTTCCTGTACTCTTTCACCTTTAGATTTTTAAAGTTACAGTATATTTCACTGCAAACTTGAATATTACCAAGGGACACTTTTTTAAAAGCTAATTGAAAAGTTAAGATTACTTTCATTTTAACTTTTAATTCCTCTCAAACTGACCTCTTTTCCCCCTTTCCAATCAGTTTATAGTCAGAAGCTGAAATACTTTCTGCCTGCACTTTTGGCATTACAGTTTTTTGAACTCTTTATTTTTTGGGTAGTTGTTCCTGAGGCACAAAAATCATGCAATAGTTTAAAAGAAATGAAACTTCCCTTTGTGGAAAGGTTGGATCTGTCTAGTATGGCAAACAATGGAGTGGAATTTTAAAGGCAATCAAGAATGTGAATGAATTATTAAATGGTAGTTAAAGTAAGTCCAAAAAGCTTCACCAGTAGAGAAGTCTACATATACATGTGTTGATAGCCACCCTTGCTTTTCTTTGATGGGAAGGGGAATCTGGAGGTTTGGAAGCATGGGCATGGAGGGTCAGGTCATTAATGCTTTGTGTAGGTCTATGTCTGTTGGTCAAACAGCACCTCTCTTTAGAGGATCAGTCTCCAAAACCAATGAGAAGATGCTTTATGGCATAGTGAAATTGTGGTGCTGAGAACATAGAGGATGATAATAAAGAGAGTTCATTCTTTCATTCTGTTTTATTTAAATGTAGGTAAAAGTGTTATAGTTCTGCACTACTGATTTGGTGTCTGCTTTTGAGATATGAAAGTGAAGCTCCTACTAAAGACAAATGTCCCTTCAGGAGACTGGTCTTCAGGATTAAAAAACCTTATTTCATGTTGAGTGGTTTGCAGAACTGACACTTGTGTTCCATATCTTGTACAGGTCACTGCATTTCCTCCCAATAGATATGGCTTGTACAACATTGTAGGAAATGCCTGGGAATGGACATCTGACTGGTGGGCTGTTCATCATTCAACAGATGAAGTTCACAACCCTGTAAGTACTTTATTGACATCACATGAAGTATAGAATTCCCTCTTGCTACTCTGATCTGGTTACAGTTTGAAAACCTACTGTTCTTTGCTCTTCTCTGCTGTGTCTGGGGTGGGATCGGCTGTCTTCTGGTGAATTAGGAAGTATCGCGCCACCAATCATCAACACAGGAATTGCAGTGCAATTTTATTTATTTATTGTTGGATAGGCCTCCACAACTGGTTAGCAGTGGAATACTTTCAAAGTGGCATCATGTTATGTAAATCAAGAACTTGCCAATGCAGTGGAATTACTTTGGAGGGGGGTGAGTTCTTTTGTTAATTTATGTTGCTACAAGCTGTGCTACTAGCTTGTACTACTATTCTCCACCCCCACCCCGGTAGAGAACAGACCATTGTGAGTAATCTTTATGGCTTCTACTAGCTTGTTTAAAACTCAGTATGTAATAAAGCTGAAGTTTATGGAGAGAAGTAGCTTACCAGGCTTTGAGAGGTTCATCTTTGGTTTTCTTTGTGGCAGGCAGAGAAAGAGAGTCCTGCAGGGTGAGCTTTGTATGTGGCATTTCTCATGTAGTATCCCTCAACAGATTCAAGTTCTGGTATTGCATCTCCTTCTCTCTCACTTATCCAGGATGACTAAATCTGAGAAATGCACTCCTCTGCTCTCATAGAGCTTTTTTTGTTCAGACCCAGTTATCTGTAATGAGAAAACCAATTAAACCTCATGGGGCAGGAGCTCTCTGCTGCAGGATTTGAGTATCCACATACTGTTGTCTCTTATGATATGTGTACTCCTTGTTTGTTGTGCTGGACATAGTTGGAGGCCTTTCTGGGAAGTCAGCAAGCGGAAGTAGCTTAAGGAACTTGCTAAACTTTTTTTGCTGTTCTGTACATTGCAGAGGCTGATATTCTGCTGTTCTTCCAGGAGTATGTGTCTAGTGAGAGAAATCAGACTCATTTTGGGGTCTAGATTGCTCTAGATCTGTACTAGCAGTTCCATCACACTGGTGGAGCATCTGAAGACCTCCTAACCCATACCAATCATAGTGTCCAGTTTCAAGTTGCTTGTATCCCAGTAAGACACCACAGGTCTCTCTAGTGGCTTCAGCTGTGTGTCAGACAGTGCACTGCATACATCTTCGCAAGTAACTGAAATGCTGTAGCTTTTTTTTCTTGTTTGATTTAAAATAGGATGGACTATTCTCTAATTCCTATTGGTAGCAGTCTTAGTGGCCTAGCAATGGTGAAAGAACCTCCTTTTCCTTTGGGACCTTGGCTATGTTGTATCTCCATTGGCTCCCTTTTTTATATATTGTGCAAATAATACATATGATGCAATTTGAGTGTTTCACAGTAGTAAAAATTTTCTGCCACTTTCTGTAATTCAGCAATAATGGAAAGCTGTTGCATGAATTGTATCTTGAATGTATAAACACACCTGTCTTTTTCCAAGATTGACTCATGGCTTGCATACATATACAGCAGAAATATATATAGAATTTACACTTAGCATTTAAACTGAATCTTTAGATTTTTTTTTTCCTGTTTGCATACTGATTGATTAGGAAAGAAACATCTGCTGTCTTGCAATTCTGTTTCCATTCTGGTGGGTGTTTTATATACAATTAAGGATAATTTTTTTTCTGTACCTTATGAATGGAAACAAGGCCAGTTTAAGAGCAACATTTCTAAAGATGAAGTCTTGAGTAGCTAGCAGAATGTGAATTACATGAAGAACAATAAAACCAGCAATCTTTCCCATACCAGGGTAGAGTATTGATTTGATTGCAGCCTCGTAAGTCAGCTTAGGAGGAGGAGAGTGAGCAAGGCTTGGCATTCCAGACTGTGTGGTTACTGTCGTTTGCACCAGGGAAACTCCTGCTTTACCCCTCTCAATACTGAAGCTTCACTTCAGTGGCTGGAGCCAAAGCCCCATGATCTGCATGTGCTGCCTTAATCGGAGTGGAGGGAAAGGACCCCTTGCCCATCCGCACCATTGTGGAGCCCAACAGCACCCGTGTCCCTGGGGGCTGGCGCAGGTCTGGCAGTTGGCAGTGTGTTGCAACTGTCTCTGCTCTTGTTCATCTGTTTCTCAGTCTAACAGCTACTTCAGTTTTGGCTGCTTGTTTAACAGTGACCTCTCAGGGCAGGGAAAAGCTCGCAGCTCTGTAGGAGTTGTCTTCCCTAGCAAGAAGTGGTAACACTGGGAAACAAAAATAGAGTAACTAGGCCAAATCTGGAGAATAAAAACATGTTTGTTGCTGTGTATGTATAGAACTTAAGTCACAGATCTCGGGTCTATTGCACTTGGTTATGTACTAGTTTTTTGTTTGTTTTTGTCTGTAGGTTAGCATAAGGTAATGTACCTTATTTGTTTAAACAGCTATCTCTTAAAGGCTCTGTGTCATCACTGGTGAAGTCTCAGAGCTTTTTTTCATGTGAGATGACTGCCTTTTGTAGGTAAAAGGCATGAAATGGCTAATTTATGTGGAAGTTACTGTGATAATAACAGAAAGAACCTCTGGAGTCTTCATCCAAACTGTACCTTTCAGCTCATCTATTCACTGCCATTGGTGCTAGGTAACTTCATCTCATTTTGTTTTAAAAAGGAAAAATAGATGTCTCTGCCTCTGTCAGCCTTCCCAAGTTGCACAAAATCCAGCAAGCTAGAACAGTGTATTTTGCAGATCTGCAGCTAGTGTGGGATGATGCTTGGGAGGGGGGGGAATACCCTTTTTCTTAATATTGCAGTGGTGCACCTTCATTTGAATGACTTATTTAAACGAGATGCTTTTGTGTTTATAATGTCGATGCAGCAGTGCTTTGGTGTTAAGGTGATGGTGAGAAACAAGTGTGGTGCAAATTTCGCTCTGTTGTGGCTGTGAGTTTGCTTAGGCTTTTAAATTCTGCATGAACACTTTGAAGACACTTCAGAAAGTATTTATAAATTAGGTATTAACAATGATGCCTTTAGTTTTGTTGGGTTTTTTTTTCAGATGGAAACTAGTTGTCAGAATCCAGTGTCTGAGGCAGAGCACTTCAAAGTGAATTCCAAAGGGTTTTTCAGATTAGATGGATAAGGAAACTGAATCTCATAATGTGAAGAGGTGTCTCAAAATAGCCAGGCTGCAGTATCTTCTGAGACATTAAGAATTATTAGCACCATATCTGTCAGAGCCAATCTCTTAAGTCTCTCCAGAGTACAAGTCAGAGTAACCTATATATAGGATGTGTTCTTTCTGCCTAAAAGACTGGAAGTTCTTCTAGAGGGTCAGATCTTGGTGAAAGTTTTTTAACATACTTAGTTTAACATCTGAAATCTTCAAAGCAGTTCTCTATACTGGAGAGATTTTGGGTATACTGTGGATTGGTTACAAGTGTGGATTGGTTACAAGGAGTGTATTGAACTTTGCACACAGAGTTCTCCTTCTCCTGTCCCCCCACCCCCACCCCAACTGATCATTCACAAATAATTATCAAGAGGGACACCTGAAAGCGCTTTCTGAATTGTTTGCTACTTTTTAAGGTGTTAGATTTAAATTATGCTCTAACAGTGGAACAATGAATGTTCTTCCTCTTCTTTGCCAGGTATAGGACCTGTGCAGGTAAGTACTAAAGCCAAAGAAATAAACCTGAAAGATTTTTATGCAGCTCAAGAGGTATATAGAATCAGAGCATGGTGCTGTGTCCTTGCAGTTACAAGCTGTAGGGTGCCAGGAACACTGGACACTATTAGCAATAGTGAGGTTTTGGGGATGCCGCCAGAATTTTCAAGTTAGTGGCATTTAAAGGCATCATAATACATTACAGATGTAACTTTTAAGAGCAGACCACGAGTATAACCGGAGATTTGCTTGTACAGACCTTTCTTTAAGAATTTAAGTAGACACTTCTGCAACTAAAAGTCTCTTCAACTATTCCAGTCCAGACACTTATTTGTATAGTAGCAGTGGCTTGTTCAAAGCAGAAGACACAGGTAGCTTTTATTTTGAATGCTACTTCTCATCAGGTTTGTTTAGTGAGCTGCAAATGTCTCTGTTCTCTTTTGACTTAAGCAAATGAAAGTCTCCCCATTTTACAAGCATACAGGACCAGTGGAGATCAGCGTACTGTGCTTATACTATTTCTGGAAGCAAATAAACAATATTCTATTTGGTGTGGTTTTAAGTAACAAATTGTATGTGACCTTACTTGTCATCTGGAACATGGTGAATGGTCCCTCGATGTCATGTGAGATAATGGGCTTGTTACTCTCCAGGAAAAAAAATAGGAAGCATCCAAGCCAGTAACATGCACTTAGTGCAGCAGGATAGGCCGGTGGAAATCTCATATATTGGGAATCCAGAACAGAAATTAGAATAAGCCAAATATAAAATAGATGTCTGTGGAAAACTTTCGTACACATGGAAATAGCATCTGGATTTTCTGTATTTCAGGTGGAATAGTGTGTCTGAATTGTGACCTGCTCCTCTAACTTCCCCTCACCTCTCAGCATAGTTCTTGTCTATATTCTGTGTTCGCTAACCACAAAAACCTTTTCTACACGGAACTTTGTCGTGCATTCAGATTTAGGGTGCTAGGCTGTACCTGCCGTGGCTGTTCTCCAGCACACACGGTGCATTCTGGGGCCCCTTTCTGAAGGGATTCTTTCCTTGAGTGCCTGCCAGGAGATCAGGGAGCTGGCAGTCTCTGAATTATTCTGAAATTATTTTGCTTGCATTTGAAGGCATACTAGAGTTGCACTGAATAGGGCAGTACAAATACAGTCTTGCAGCATGTCTTAATTGCTTAAACATGTAAAGTGTTTTTATGTGGTCCTACTCAGTTTGTAGGGAATTATAAAATCCACCGAGAAAATGTAAAACTGATACTTCCAACTCTTTCAGTGTTGGCTGTGGGTAAGAAGCCAGAACACGGCTGTTGTCAGAAATGAGTACTTCTGTGCTGATTTTCCTCATGAGTGGAAAAAACTTCACACAGTTTAAGGCAAACTCACAGAAACTTTCTTTAGTGCATCTTGCAGCTAATATTTGGTGCAGAAGGGCAGGACTCGGAAGCACCAGGGTTGGTGGGCTTTATTTTTGTTTGTTTGAAAAATTGGCAGACAGTAGCCAAGTGTGTGTGAAATCAATTGAACCACAATCCCTTTATGGGGCCATTTTAATTGTGGTGACTTCTGGCTCAGATTTTTTTTTTTTTGCATACAGTGCATAGTTTCTTATGACCTGCAGTTCTCCGTTTGAAAACTGAATTGGCTTAAAACAGGGTGGCCGTGTAGCTGACTGTGCATAGAAAACTATGATGCAACTTCAGATAGTGTGTGTGTATTTGTAATGAAAGAAATGTAACTTTATTTTTCATTTTAAAAAAGCTTCTGTGATGTATTTCGATAACTTTCTAAGGTATATTCCTACTTAAAGCTTTGGTAATTCACTGCACAAGCACTTGTAATTATGCAACCAGGCTATAATATGCCTGTTAAAACATTATACAACAAAATAAACTTGCCTGTATACAGTAAATCCTGTTCTCTAAATCTGGGATCAAAGTCTGGACAGCTCTGGCTCTTTACATATGGACAACAAATGTCCTTCCACTTCAATCCCAAATGGTGCACTTTTCCAGATAATAGCATAAACCAATATTGTTTGGTGGAACAACAATTTGCTTGTTTTAATCAAATGTGACGTTAATTGCCATGCTCTGATTAGATTTTATTGCAAGTAAGGACAATCAAAGCAGGTTTCCTTTATCTGTAAGGAAGATACAAGCAAGAGCAAATACGACCATTGCAGATGTTCTCCTTTTTTTTAAATTATAAGAAATGTGTGATATTGAGCTGTAACATTGTCTGGCCAAAATTAGGTAATGTATGTACTCTCTTACTTTACCAAGTATATTAAATGAACATGCTATTTTAGAAAAACTATTGCCTGGGGGGACCTTGGCTTTTCAGGATACCATACCTGAAGTCTGTGTGGTTCTGTGGAAGACAAAGCAGTGAAGTTTTTGGGGGTTTGGTTGAGGTTTTTTCAGTACTCTCTAAGCAGCAAGCGCTCAGACAGGAATGAGTTTACATTTCTAGATCTGCAAATGTAAGGACTACTAACGTTCTTTGTAAAACAGGAGAAAGTTTAAGCAAGTGATGTAGGTAGGAGAAAGACCACCCCGAGGAGAGGACTCTGGTCAGAAGAGCATGTATAGAACTATTTGTGTACAGCATCAGAAGTAGGGTGTCACTGGTAAGGAACATCTGCTCTTAATACCTTTCAAGAAATTGAAATCTCTTATTCCAGCCTGTCAGTAGGGATTTGGCTTCTTCCTTTACCTCTTTGGAGCTGGGAACAGGGCCTTGTTGTGGGTAACAGAGATGGCTCATGCTACAGGTAGACTAAGGAGCTGCAGCACTCTTCTACCTACCTACCCAGACAGACTTGTTCAACTTCCTGGACTATTTCCTTAGCCTATGTGGCTTCTTCCTGCATGTGACATGTTTGAGGTTTCTTCGGTAAGGCAGTGGTAGAGAAAGGAAGATAAAAATAAGCCATGAGGCAGTACAGGAGAAGGACAGCTGGTTGCCTTGAGCTTTACCGCAGTGGCTGAGCTGTGAACTTGTTGGGAGCTGTAGTAAAGGGTGCCTGAAGGAAAGGAAAGGAACACAAATGCAGCCCTGGGATGCTGACAGGTCACGTGGGGGACTTTGAAGTCATCAGTCTGTAGCATTAAGTAAGGGGTGCACACAGGATGCAAAAGCAAACCATAAAGGAAATGCAATGCTTGATTCCAATACCATGTTCTCCCTGGGTAAATAGACCTGAGATACAAAAGTACAAAGCAATGTAAATGGGGATGCTCATCAGTCTGGAATAAGAATGTCTTTTTTGCTTAGTTTTGGTTGCATTCCGATCAGCTCACATGGCTTTGCTAGGCACCTTGGTGATACGTGGTGCCTTCTATAGAGAAGCTGAGCTATGTATTGAATGAAAGCATAATCACTGCCCGCTATGTTCAGTGTTACGGTTCTAATTTTAACTCCACAATAGCCTTCAAATGAGACTGAGTTTTTATAAGCTGCATTTTTAACACTAGGAAGGAGAACTGAATTCACTGTGCCCTACCTTTGAGGATTTGTGGTTCTTTTTTGACTCCCTTAATTTGAGTGCAGTCAGAAGCTGAGAAAGGTATCGATCTAGTTGGTCTCTTGCATACAGTTACTTGTGCATTTGGTTTTGTACATATGTAAGTAGCTGGATACAGCTGTGGTAAAGTCTGGTTGTCCCAATTTCCTTTTATCTTTTCCCTTGCTAAAGTGCAGAGCAAGACAGAGAAATACCAACAGCAAGAGAATTAAATGTAGCCCATAGACAGCTGTCAAACAGGCAGTGACTGTTTCTCCAACTAACATCTAGTGATTATTTTTTTTCTTTTCAAAGAACTTTGCCAGTTGTTTTGTGATTAAACTCTTTACCTTCAATGATTTTTAAAGCATTATCTATCAAGAGGATAATGTTTTCTCGTATAATAGATTATTGGACAACACTGTATCGGATTTTTTCAGGTGGTGAAGTGTTTCAGTGCTGTAATCCCGCTTCAGAGGGTGTGTGCATCAATTTGACTTGGTTTTTGTTACCAAATAACCTTCTACCATGCAAAAACTGAGCCTCAAAGATATTTTTAATTAATAAAAAAAGCTTATGCAATCATAATTTTCTTTGGTTCACATGCTGCTTCAGTCTATGTTATCCCTTTACAATTGCTGAAATATACTTATGGCTTGACAATAAACCTTCTAATCCTCCTCTTAGTTTATAAAAGTAACTTTGGAGCTAATAACAAAGATTGCTCCTCAGTATTTGCATTACATTTTTTAATGGGAAATCCTGCTCAACAGCTCCATTGTTTTCTGTTTTGTCTTGTTCTCATGTAACTTTTTTTAGGTCAGTTTTCTTCTGGCTGGCTCTACCCTGGCTTCCCTTAAAATGAGATTAACAGGCTGTCGGAGTTGTTTGTGCTTGTTAGTGGCTTATCTTACAGTGGGGATCTGTGCATCTACATGCGAGTTTTGTGAAGACAATTTCCAGAGACCTTGGAAAAGGAGTAAGCCTGTCCGGTGGAGGAGCACCCAGGCTTGGAAATGAGCGGACACTGCTTCTGGGTGTGGTTTTCCTTGAGATTTTGTAGGGTATTAAACACACTAGTAGACCAAACTCTTTTTTCGTGTGTCTCACATAAACTGTTGTGATAGATGTGAAGCTGCTGAAGTTTCAGTATGGTAAGCTTTCGATACGAAGACCTGCAAAGCAGTCAAACTTGGTGGATGCAGTCACTAGCTTCTGTAGTACCAGCATCAACTTCCAAGGTTTTCTTATAGTCCCCGTGATTTATAGTCAGTGTTGCAAATGCCTGTCTTGTGTAGATTCTTCTAGAACTTCACTTCTGGTAATGCAGGAGCTGGATGGGAAACAACCATGCCCCTTGATACAGGGTAGGACAGTGCAATGACCAGGTGTAACCAAACTGACCAAATCACTGGTCACTGAGAGAAGCTGGGGAGGTGTCATTCCCTCTGAAATTCCCTCTTTAGGAGCCTACTTCTTAAAGTATTCCTGGACTCAGGAGATACTATGGAAGTGGAATTTTTCTTTGGTGACTGCATTTATATTGGTCAAGAACTTGTCCTTAAGCTTTTGCCGAAAGCACAGTGCCTTTCAGATACTTCCAGGACACATGGCTGGCTGTTGGATAGGAGGAGACAAAATAATCAGCGGATTTTTTTTTTTTCAGCAGTAGTTTGTTTTTAACCTATTTTAGTACTCTTTTATATCACTTACATACTATGTAGCAATTAATTCCTTTTCCTAACTGCTAAAAACTGGGCTGGTGACTTTCCTGTAACTTCTGTTTACTGATGCCGGTAATGGTCTTAGCAGAAAATGCAGGGATTTGGACAACATCACAGCTTTTCTTCTTATATTCCACAAATTTTTCCAATAAGGTTTTGCTAGAAATACAGGCTAGATTTATACCAAGTGGTGAAAAAACTAATGCCTGTACCTCGAGTTAAGTGAAAGGTTAAGTGGCTTGTACATAAGAAAACATTTTTGTTGCACGCAAGTGTAACATGTACAGAAGTAGAAACCCATGCAAATCAGGTTGCTTACAACTTTGAGAGGGTTCTTAGTGGCAGTACTAACTTCTAGGCTAGGCTTGCCAGTTAACTAATAAAACACAGTTTCTTTTCTTGATCTTGTTTGTCACTTCTGTAAGACAGATATCCTTGTGGCTCCTTCCTAAAAGTACTTTCTCAGTGTATGTGGAGTGTAGAGAGCGTGTAAGAGTATTTGGTATCAACAGTGGAAAAGTGAAGTATGGCAGTAGTCTCTAAGCATTAGATGAGCACAGTGTAACTTTAACAGCTCAAAGGAATGTAGTGGGAGAAATGTTCACTGTGTAATAAATATGCATCAAAGCTAGCAAGAGAGTGCATTATCAAGGAAGCCCAGCTATCTCCTTAAACTATTAGGCCATCCTTTGGAGTTGGAATTGAGAAAGCAGAGTGAAATAACCTCATTAAATCAATTCTAGGGCCAATTTCATAAGCACTTCAAATAAAACACATAAATTACACTGCAAACGTACACGCAATTACAAAATTGTTGCTCCTAAGTGCAGTGTTTTCTGCAGGCCTTTTTAGCTGTCATGATCCCACATAATAACAAATTTAATACATAGTGACTGGGAGATGATGCAGAATGTCTTGCAGCACAGTCGCTAACTAGTGTTTTGGAGTGGAAAGAGAGTAAGCACCAAACATGGGGCATTATAGCCCCTCATCACAACTGCCCCCCAAACACTAGCCGCGATGGGAAAGGGGAAGCTCTCTGTATCCCTTCTGGAGGCTCACAGGTGTCCGTGCGTGTGCTTCATGGCAGTGGAACTGATGAGAATCACAGATTCCACTGTGTGTGCAGCCCAGTGTGTGAAAATTTCTTTATCTGTCTTTAGGAAAACCCTCAAACTACAGAAACTTGCCTTTTTTCAAAGATCAGTACTCTCTCACGATTGCCACTGCGCTTTTTACAGCATATTATCAGGTGCCTTACAGAAACAAAGCACAAGGCACTCTTGGCCAGTGGGCAGCAGCTCCAATGTTAAATATTTGCAGCAGTGGGGAGGGAGCACAATTACTCTCACCTGTCTGCAAGTCTTTTACAACATAATTATTTCAGGCTTTCTGGTTCAGACAGACACAGGTGTAATTTTGTTTGCTTTGAATATTTATGGCTGCTCCTTATCCATCTCCCCATTCCTACAGCTATTTACCTTTACCCTGTAATTAGCAGTTGTTGTTCCTTGAATACTAACTGGTGTGCTCCTCTTCACAGAAAGGGCCCTCATCTGGGACCGACAGGGTGAAGAAGGGTGGATCCTATATGTGCCATAAGGTAATGTGAAAAGGCCTGTGGCATCTTCATATTGATCTTTCCTCTGAAAGTACTTGACAATGAAATGATGATCTGAAAGATTTTCCTGACAGTCTGGATGCTTGTTAAGGGGTTTCATGCAACTTAAGGAAAGGCAATACCTAATGTTCTTGAGGACTTCTTTTTTGTTAGCTTGGAGTTAAAACAAACAAGCTGCTTTGCTCAGTGTGAGTTTTTTAGATGTAGAACTTAAAATTGATGTATGCTTCTAATGCCATTTTCCTTGTAGTGCTTGAGTGATACTTGGAGGAGTAGAAAGTATGGATGGGACATTTTTTTTTTTTTTTTTTTTTAGTTTTAGAATGGCTCTTATTCCGGAAAGGATATCAGGTGTTTGCAGAAAGATTGCTGGGAGGTGAATGTTTCAGGTTAGATGATCGCATACTTGAAATTCTTTCTGAAAAGTCTGGATACCACCACAATGCAATAGCCATTCATGACATAGGTCATGTTTTAAACTCTGTTCACACAGTGCTGGAAAAAATGCTTATTGTAGACCTCTCTTTTCATTAAAGCTGTCCTGTTCTTCCCTTTCAAAGCCTGCAGCTGGCAAATCATCCTCATAATTAGATTAAATTTTCTACAGTGAGATCCCATTTTCTATACTGATTTTCTTCTTAGGTGAAATCAATGTCAGATGCTAATTAGCAGTTTTGATTAAATTAACACTGGAACAGACTTTTCAGTGATGAATAATGTGACCCATTTTAAAGGTTTGTGAAGATTCTAGTCTGTCCTAGTCGTCTTTGTAGGTGATAAAACTAGGCTGTGAATCAAGACAAAAACCTCACTGAATACTATTAGTACAAGGGCTCTTTGTTAGGTGCAGACTAATCTATCTATGCTATTGCTCTGCTACCTTTCAGAGCCAAAAAAGACTAAAATTGCACCTTTTTACAGGTACGCTTAGCAGCTACTTTGGTTTTCAGAACAGTTCAGCTTCTAAATCCTGCGGTGTGCTGTTGAGGTTTAGGGTAGACCTCTGCAGTGTGAGATAGCACTAGCGTGCACCATTCTTGTTGACAGCCGCTCTCTGGCTCTGCATGGGTATCAAAGAGCCGGTGAGGAAGGGTTGTTTGTGTCTGCTGAGATGGAGATAGTGTTAACTCAATAGATAAACATCAGCGACCTTCTGCCTCTGCAGGGATGGTGTGGTTCACGGGGCTGTTCCCCTAATGGCAGCGCCGGTTTAAGTTGTCACCGCCCTCCTGGTTGTACACATTGAACTGTTTAGTAGCTGTGCCCAAACTCCTGAAGGATCTGGGTTTCAAGGAGAAAAACTACCCTCTTCTCCCTGCTCTCCTCTGCCCCCCTCGCCCCTGACTTGCCCCAAAAAAAGACCAGTAAAAAAAAGACAAGAGAAATATTTGCTTTTTCACCTGGCCGTTCCAGAAGCCTGGTTCAGAGCCTGACTACATACAGCTGAGCCAGCCTGACTGAAAGCGGTGGGTTTCTTGTCAGAGGCCAGGAGCCTGTAGCAGGAGGACAGGAACAAAAAGCTGAGCCAGATCTTTTCAAGTAAGAGCAAAGTGGAGCAGAACTTGGATGGATTGTACTGGAGTTGAGATGTGAATGCACAGTCTGCTTCCCCAGCGCTTTATTAGTGAAATGACCAGAGTGACTGTCCTCTTTCTGTGCCACGATGGGTAACTGCTTCCAGGCAGTCAGTCTAATTTAACGTAGCAAACTGCTTAAACTGGTTTGTCAGTTTGGAAGCCGCTGTTCCTAACACAGATCACTGAGAATCTGTAGCACTGTGAATAGCACATTTTTCTCTTTTTCAAGGAGTGTGAGTATATTAACATGCACTGAGACATGGCCGAATCCATGCAGCCAGGGAACGTACAAAAGGTGTTATAGACCAGTGTCTATACCTTGCTGTAAAGATGAAAAGGAATACCTGAAATGCAATTGAATGATTTTATCAGTGGCTTAATTGTAAATATAGATGTTTTTATAGCCACCAGTGCAGATTGTATCTTGATTATAAATATCCCTAGAATGCTAGGAATAGTGGGACAGAGCTTCCCTCCAGTTACTCCTTTCTTCATGTTGCATCTCATTCAGTGAAATGTTTTTTGACAGGTGCCAGTACCTGTCTATTTCCAGTTACTCCTTAATATACTGATACATAGATCAAGGCACTGAGATGCTCGCTCTTCCTCTGAGGAGCAGCAGAATGGTCATTTTTAGCTTTTTGCCAGAGAGGGATATATTAGTAATTGACACTCATGTTACCAGACACTTTGCCATTCAGACTACTTTTAGTATCAGCTGCAACTAGTCTCTGCATACAGTGAAATTTCCCTTATTTCTAACACAGTAATTTTGATCTGTATCAGTTCACTGATCTGTCAACACAGTTTGAAATGTTTTGCTATATTAATCTAATGAACTCTTGCCTAAGGAAGCGCAAGCTCTGAAGTTCACTTTTTCTCCTCTTGCTCTGCAGTCTTACTGCTACAGGTATCGCTGTGCAGCCCGTAGTCAAAACACTCCCGACAGCTCTGCTTCAAATCTGGGGTTCCGCTGCGCAGCAGACACCTTGCCAGAGCCACAGTGACCAAGTGGGCTGTCACACTGAGACGTGAGGGGCTCAGCTTCACCTAAGGAAGAGGAGATCCCTGAAGTGTCACTTGCCAATGACACGGAACAGAGAAATCTGGTGCTTAAACCTCCTGCTGATGGAGAGGAGAAGAAGAAGGAAAAAAACCCCAAGGAATCTGACACTATTCAGTGTTGCTTGAAGAACCTTTATCTTTGGGGGACCAGGCCTGGGCTTTTATCCTGACCAAACTTTTTATTAGTGGTTTCTGTTGGTTTTAGCAAGAATGTGCTGGAGTTAACTAGCACAAAACTGAGCAGAAATGCCTATTGTGTTTTAAAGGTTAATTAATACTCCTTTAGAAAAGATCTTTATTAAATATTTTTTTTTTATGTATAGTTTGAATTTCTACACTCAAACCCAGTCAACAAGGACTTTACAAACTTCTATACAGCTTTAGGAGACACTTGAAGCAGTTCAGAAATTCTAGACAGCTTTAAAAGAAACCTGAAGGAGTTAAAGAGTGAGGACTGGCAGACACCCATCCATCCACATGGGCAGTTAGTGCAGCCCTTCTGTTACATTCCTGTTGCAGTGAAAATCAGGTCCAGAAATGTGCTTTTTCTGGTGAGATACTTGCTCCTCTTTAGATAGTGCCTTCTGCAACTGAGGGATGATAATCCTTAGGGTGATGGTGATTAGAAATGTTGTACATACTTGAATAAAATTTCAAGCATTTATTTATGCTGAAGACTTTTATTGATGGAAAAAACTGGCAATTTCCTCTGAATTTCTTAAGACATGATCTAGGCTTATTTTAGGGACTTGCAAATTGCAAAAATGGCATCATCAGAAACTGAAGCTAATAAATTATTCTACTAGAATAAAAGATCATTACAGTGAAAAGATGGCATATGCAACTGTGAGACCCAAGGCCTAATAAGGTAAGTTTTGAAACTGTTCTGCTTAAAAAAAAAAAAATAAAAATCATCCCACTTAAAAGGAGAGGAATTTTAGCAAGGAAGAAGGGAAACGGGGATAATGAGAGCTACCTCATTCTGGAGTCTGAATGTATTTCAGGCCTTTCACAAAGTGTTTTGCACAGTCACTTGCTCTAGGACACTGTATCTGGTCATACTTTGATGCCAGGCAATTGCTTGCTCTAAGCAGAGACTAAACAGGGACTCTCCCGCGCAGTAAGCGCTGCCCCAGAACGCTGTCCTCAAACATACCCCAGCCTGCTGTGCCGCTGCCCTCCGACCTGCCCGCGTGTGAAACGGGCCTTCAGCTCTGCCCCATCACCTGCTCGAGATCTAACAGTGTGAAGTGCAGTGGATTAATGAAAACTTTTGCATTGATGCTAGTCCTTCCCGGCATGGTTCTTTCTGTAATAAATTGGGTTTGGGGTTAATACAACCTGGGGCCAATACAAATCAGTCACTGGCCAGCTGCTTTTCCACTTAGTGGAGGACATCTGGGGAGCCCTTCAACAAACACCAGCCTCCAGTGGGGGGTAAAAGTAATTCTAGCAAGCAGAAAAAAACTATTTCAGAATGTACCACTTGGCACTCACATAAGCATGATAAAAGCTATGATATTTTGTGTAGCAGACTGCCTTACCAGCATTAAATGTTTAATTGAAATCTATGCATGAAAACCATCTCTACGTGTATCTTACTAAGAGTAATAGGGAAAGATTCTGTCTTTATTTCTATCTTTCTAAAAGGAATATATTTTAAAGAAGATTTTGCCTAGAGTTGTTTTGGGCTTTTATTCTGGAAAAAAATCTTTGAAATAAATACACACAATTCCATCTATGGAAAAATTCTTATGACTTTATATTTAAATAAACACCTTCATGATACCACACCATCACGTATGTCAGTCAATACTCATTGTGCTGAGGGTGGAATGGGGAGGAAAGTCATCCCGCTCCTCTGCAGAGATGGAATGTTGCCCATTGATGCTGCTTTTCTTTGGATAATGGTTGCTGTGTTTAATTACAAGATCTTTCATTAAACATTCTTGAATTAATCTGATCAGATTTCAATGGGAAAGTAAATTGCCAAGCTTGCATGAATATTGAACACTAAAATACTGATAACCATTACTGCCCTTTGAGAGGAGGGAGGATTACACAGAGCTCAGAGTCTTTTGAGCTCTGATTGGATTTGTTGTGAAAGAGCACAGGGAACTGTGAAGTGGCAGGCAGGGGCTCTGAGCCTGAAACAAACGAAGGAAGAAGAGAACAGACATTCAGCAGGCAGAAACAAGGGTCTCTTTTCCAGTTCCTTGCTAGGGCATTTTTTTCTTTTAGTAGGGTTTTGGTCCACATGCCCAGGCAGCTGTAGGGCTAAGGCACAGCAAAGTATAATGCGCATCATGGATAAAGGCTGTTAATTGCCATGCTGCTTTAGAACTCAATGACAATGCATTATTTCATGGTCTTGCAATGCCTTTAATGTGGCTGGCTGTTTTCAACAGTACAACATTCTCTTGTTCTGTGCTGTGGAAGTTTGTGCTAATCATATAACTGATGCTCGGTTTACTTGCTAGAAATGGCATCAGCTGGCTTGGACTGGCGGGGTAGGATTGCACTGAGACAGAAGGCATGGCTGTGTTCTCTGGTTTAAGGCTGGTGATGCAAGCACTAGATACCGCTAATGGTGTTTGGGGTTTTGTGTTTTGGAGTTGTTTTTTTGGGTTTTTTTTAAATCTACACTTCCTTAACTACTCAAAATCATGCCAGGTATGTATTCATAACAGGAAGCTAACAAACCGTGCCGTCATCTTGAAAATGAGGAATACAGATGGTATAAAACTAGTCTTGGAACTTTTTCCAGGAGGGAAAGAGGAAATAGATTGGATCATCTGCTCCCAGCCCTCCAGTCCTGCAGGCTGAAAGTGGCTGGGTGGCTGGCAGAATGCCCACCACAGGAAGAAAACCAGGTAAGCTTCTAAATACGCCAAGAGACCTTGCAACCCAAGCTGTGCTCTGGTGTCTAGTGCAGCACGCAGCCTGAGTTATGGGATATGGAGAACTTCTCTTACGTAGAAGCTGGCACCCTTAATCAGGCAAGGAATAAACCTAATGGCTGCTCAGCTTATAAACTACTCTTGACAAGCAGCTGAAATGCTTTGGGAGCTTTCTGTACTGATAGCAGTGACAATAATTAACCCTAAGAAAAATCACATGGTAATATGATCTTAAACTAAAACCATAGCCAGATGTAAGTACCAACAGCAGTTCTCTGTAACAGAAGCATGAAGGCATACATTAAATGGGGAGAAGCTAACACCGAGACTTACCGAGGAAGCATAGGTAAAAAGAAAATCAGATTTTGTTTAGCAAATAGCAAATTAATAGCAGCAAAATGTCCTTTATCCCTTGTTGGTATCAGATTGATCTTTCAGGTCCAAATCAAAATTGTCTTTTATTTAAAAAAAAAAAGTTACCAATGGCCTGCAGCACAGCTGATCCCCCCCCAGATGCGCTACCTTGCATGCATATGTTATGGCAAAGGTTATGAACACAGGTAAAGATCAAACTGTACGGAGCAAATAACCTAGGGGTTTGTGCTGCTGATGGCATGCTGTGGCACAACTGTAAAAAGCAGCACTGCAGTTTATCTGTCTTGTGTATCAAAGTTGGGGGAAATTCAAAACAAGCCTGTTTGAAGCTTCCTTAATTTGATCTTTTCTAGAAAGGAAGTAACATGCAGTAGCAGAATGCACCCCATCCGTCGAGCTCTCCTGTGTATCCCTGGTGTAAGGAGACAATACAGCAGTATACGCATGTTAGACCTGTATAAGAACGATGAAAAGATGCAATGACCTTCTTTCTCTGCTGGGAAAGAACAGGCCTTGCTTAATACTGTCTGGCTGTGTAGGAAAAGCAAAACCAAATCTGTTAGCAGCTGAAAGGAACACTCACGTATCTGCTAGCCATTCAACAAAGTAAAAAGACAAATTTGTTGTTGTTCAGATGTACTTTTCTATTTCCTACTTCAATCCATTTCAGAAGTCAGGATAACAGCATCATACCGCTTTAGACTGCAGACTCTGAGTTTGCTTCCTGAGCGTGTAATAATAGTGCTGGAAAGTAATGTGGATGTGCTGCTTGCTATTATTGCAGAGGTCTTATTAGATGAGCCTCGAGATAGACATGATTTAAAAAGATGGGATGATTATACTTCTCGGAGCCTGCAGTCCTGTACTGTTTACATAAAAGCTAAATGGTAATGAAAGCGAACTAGTCACTTAAAACCAGATTTTGGCATGCAGCTAGATGTGACTGGAGATGGAAAACAGGGGGGGACAAAGCATTCAAGCTAATTTTTCTGGGCAAGCTTTTTATATAAATAATAATTATTTATTTATGTTTTGTGGAACAAAAAATTGTACAGCAAGTAATTTTAAAAAAAATATTTAATGGGATTTAAGAAACCTAATGCCTTTCTTGCAAATGTCAAGATTCCTTGAGTCTCCCTCTCGTGTAATTTTCAGTGATATTTCTCCTTGCTATCACTGGACCTTTCTGCGCATGAACGTTAAAGTTCGTTCTTTCTGAGAGGTACAAATTGAGAGAGCTGCTTTAACATACAGCAAGCTGTCAGAAGAAAACAAGAAAAAAACCACCAGGCCTGGCTTAGTAACTGATTTTGGAACACCTTGAAGCTCCAGTACTCTCTCATACCATCCACCTTGAAAACAGCCTCTAGGGTGTTGCATGAAGTTGTTATCAAAATCTTGTCTTTTTGCTGTTACTCAAAACCACATCTGCTTCCTTGGTGGAATACAGAGTTTTATTTAACTGCAATTTAACTGCTAGAGAAAATCATATTGGTTAGGTATGCTTGAGGACTGAAAGCTACGGAGAAATCCCTGAACAAGCATCTAGTGTGGAAAAAAGGGAGCCATCCCAAGGTAAGAAGGAAGCACATATGCGGGAACCACAGTAGCAAGGTTTTCTCAATCTCTTCTCTTCCTCTAAAGATTTCTGTTCTCTGTTAGTCATTGGTAAATTATGGAATCTTCCAGAATAATCGTATGAAAGTTCCTGTCCAGCAGAAATATCAGTAGCTGCAAAAAGTGCCAGTTTAGGCACCATTGAATCAACTCGAACTGGCACCATGAACAAATTTGGTTCACAAGAATGATTCAGGAATCTGCCTACGTTACCAGTGTACGTAGGGTCAACAAACGTCTCCATTATCTGACCGTTATGGAGGTGCTCCCTCACTGCTATAATATAGTTTGAATCCTTTGATGTCTGGGCCTGAATTCTTCTACGTGCCTCATTAAAGCCTAAAACTTCACCAGCATATTCACAAACAAATCTTCCTTTAGCTATGAATTCCAGAGTGCGAAGACCCCATCCTTTCTTCTCAGTCTTGAATATCTCAAGTCTGAATTGCAAACCCCTCTGAACAACCCTGTTCTGACAGGAGTCACTACACTGGCACATAGCATTGCACTCAAAAACAGGCCTGGTGTACTCCTCCTCTTTGTCCGTAGGCCTGAGGCACAAACCGTTGTAATTTCCACCATGGGAAAGACACGAGCACACGTGAACCACGCAGGAGCTGGTACGACAGGAACATCCTGGAAAGGTGATTTCAGTGGGGTCAATCTCTCCATCTGCTCCAGCCACATTGTCTGGGCTATACTGCAAAGAGAACAAGAGTCAAATCCTTGTCATGTTCAATGCTTCTTTCCAGAGGCTATCAAATTTTTAAGAAGTTAGTGTTTGGCAACGACTGATCTCTGAACTGAACTGAAACCACGAACGCTTCATTTTCCTATAAACTTCTAACTACAAGTCTAACTTTTCTAAAGCATTTTAAAGAATGCAAATCCAATATTCCACGTAGATCGAGAAAGAATCAATAGGCTGTTAGTGACTGAATTTCTCACAATAGTCTACTAGCCAGAAAAAAAAAATTCTTAGCAGAAAAAACACATCAGCTAATTGGATCTAGTTTACCAGTTATGATTTTTATTTATAGAAATAGCATGGTATCTTTCATTCCTGCCCCCCTCGCCCCCCCCAAATACTTAATAAGCTACTTAGCTATTATAATTCACAGCCTTTCAAATGCCCACTCTTGTTAAAAATGAAGATACTTTCAATTTATCTCTTCAAAGCGTTGCATTCAAACTTGCTCCTGCCAATTCTGTTAGAGGGCGACGGCGGTGTTGCATTGGCGCGCTACACGCTCACCAAAAGCGAACTGCTCTGCCGTCGGGCACACCGTGAGATGGAATTTGCTTCACCCGACATTCCGTCAGCAGGAACAGATGTGGTGCCATTCAAGCAACCCCAGCTGAAAATCAGGTTCTCAAAATCACACGAATGCCCCCAGCAGGTGAATGGTTATAGAACCACGGGCTGCTCCAACATAAAAGCTGATAGAAACTGTTACATTTGAAACTCAAAACCTAAGGACAGCTACGTGTGTATTTCTACCTCCTTCTCAGCGCTCAGCTTGCAAAGCTTTGTTCAGAAGCCTGGAGTACGCGGTATTTGTAAACGTTATGTTTCACAGCAGCTTATGGCCGGTAGCAACACACCAGCTCACTCAGAAGCTTTTTTTCATAAACATCAGCTTCCGCAGCCGCTTGGCTTCACCCAAACCCAACAGCCCCTTATCTGTTCCCTTCGCCTGGTCGCTGACGACGAGCTTTCCTATTTCTGTACAATACCAGCACCCCGCGCAGTTAGGAAGATTAGGGTCTGTTCGGTTCGCATCTTTTATTCCCCCACCCCCAGGCGCACTAGGAGCTTTTCCACGCTGTTTCCCGAGGGCTGTAAGGCGGCAGAGCCCCCGGCCGAGGGGTGCTGCGGGCAGGCC
>JAVJGI010000050.1:21601223-21622113 GCA_035590275.1 Ibycter americanus | reverse complement strand
CCCCCGTCCTTCCGAGGCACATCGCCTCCCCGCCCCCAGCGCCCCCGTACGTGGCCATACCGACTCCTGCGCCGTGAGGCGCCCGGCGCCGGGCCCCGCCGCAGCCCGGTGGGCTGGGTGTGAAAGCGCGCGAAACAGCGGAAAGAGCGATTTCACGGGTTAACGCTATGCGCTTCGGTTAATTTCTCGTGTCGCTGTAAATCCTTGCCTGCTTGGAAGGTATTGGAGTTCAGGGCTTTTGTTGGCTAGTTGTTTTTTTTTTAATTCTTCCTGGCTCATTTACACTTTTAACTAGCCTTGTATGGTTTTTTCCCTTTAAGTTAGTGTATTTTTTAATGCAGGTGGGAACTTGCGCGTTCAGCTCTTAAAAGGCCTAGAAACGCGGGGGCAGCGCCCCCTGCTGGCCCCTCCTGCCCGGGCTGTGCGAAGGGCCGGCGGGTTTGTGTGGCGGGAGCGCGGGGCCGGGCCCTGGGCTGCCCCTCGGCTCCTTTGTCAGGAGATGCTTCAGTCAAATCAGTTCCCTGGATGAAGGGGAATACAGACCCATGGAACCATGTTCCGGATTGATCTGGAAGGCCTTGCCAGTGCCATGTGTGTTCTTCTACAGCACTCGTGACACAGCGGCTTCTGTGCAGCGTGGTGTGGAGCAGCCACAGTTGGTCTCGCCTCATCTTTCCTCTGAGCTGTGGCTGGGGAAGAGGAGCCAGACTTGTATTCTTCGGGTGCTGGTGGTTTGCCCCTTGGGCCAGTTGTTTTGCAGCCTAAGGCTGAGGAAGCTCTTACCATCTTTTAATCTGTTTTTTACCCCTTTGTGTGATTATCACATCCAGAAACTGGCTCCTCAGACTTAGGAGGCAGAAATCCCTGGAGCATGTTCTGTGCCCCTCCAACAGGGTATTAGTTGTGCACTGCTTTCCCTGTGGTGGTTGCTGACATGGCTTAGTTCTGATTCTTTCTTCTGCAACATCCAGGCAACGGGAAGAGCCTTTACCTATTGTGTCCCCTTCCTCCTGCCTGGGAAGAGGAGCTGAGCATCACCAGGAGAGGTGCAGGTGAGACTGGATGTTGAAGTCTGTGTTCGTGTGTTGGGTAGTTAATGGGGACAGCGGAACTGATAGGAAGAGAATGAACGGGGTTGTTCAGGATTGCGCTCAGCTCGTAAGAGAAGGAAAGGTATGGAAGAGGATCTTCTGGAGGTCAGTGTGTCCCAGTATCTGGCCAGTACAATTTTGGGGAAGACTCTGGTCAGTTTAAACCTTGGTTCAGTGTATGCTGCTGTGAATATAAAGGAAATGTACCTGTAGCATCAGCGCTTCATAGCTGAACGGAATGAAAATGGTGGAAGGCTTTAAATACAGCATGCTAGTCTCAGTTTGTCCACCCAAGCAGCAGCACAGCTGTTTCCCGCAGATGCCTATGTGCCCTGCCTTCTTGGGGTTGATGCTTTCATCCTGTGAGCATTTGTCATTGTGGGGAAAGTGGTACATGAGTTTTATGAGATCGATTCTGGAACATTGAGTGATTGCAAATATTAAAATACACTTAGGTTTTGTAGTTTAGGGCGCTCTGTTATTACCAAATTGACCTTTAGATCAAGACACACATAATTTGGCTGCTAATCCTTAGTGCCAGACGGAATTCTTTTCCATTTTTAAATGACAGAAGTAATGAGTCATTAGTCTGTAGTAAAAGAAACAGATTGCTTACATGTACAGGAGATGGGGTTTTGGAAATCTGCAAAAGGTCATGGAAAATCCAGTGTTTTCCTCCTCCTCCTCCTTCTCCCACCCAGGGCTTCTATTGTATTGAACTATGAATGGGTTGAACTGTTGAAATGCCCAGGTTGGGTGAAAAAATGATGAAAGCTCATTTTCATTTGTTATGTAAAATTTTTGTTGAAAGCAAGCTTAAAATGGAGCTGAAAGAGTGAACTGTATGTGAACTTTGTGATGCTGAACTAAGACACCTGGTGCAGCTGTGAATTTCTTTTGCAACACACTATGCTCTCTCTAGGATGAGACTATATGAATAACTTTTCTTTGATGCGTTGCATGCATTTAGCTGTTGATTTTTCTCCTTATATAATTAATGCTTTCTGCTCATTAATAATTTGTGACTGTTCTCTGCAGTTTCTAGATTTCTTAATATCCATCTGATAATTGGAATTTGGTAGGTTAACTGGGCCTGGAACTGTGAGTTCGTTTGAGAGCTGTCTTCATGTCACTTCACTGAATTTTCATGGCTGATACTGTATGTTGTAACAAGGTGGTGGAGCTCAAGGGTGTGTGTGAACCTGTGACTTATCAGGCTGCAAGTAAGGGAGCAGTGCTCAGAAAACTAGGCACAGTCCTAGTCTAGAAGAAATAAGATATGAAATGTCATGTCTTTTCTGGTAGGCAGAAGCCCCTGGAATCATGGAAGCTTTTTCTAAGAGATTTCTTTCTAATTTCAGCGTGGCGGAAGCTAAGCAATCTCAAGTGATTAATACATAATACAGTGATTTCATGTATGCATAGTGTCATCATCGGTACTGTTGGTTGGGAGGGAACTCTGGTGATCTGGTGCAACGCTTTCTTCAGCTGGGAGTGTTGCCTTGATCAGGCCATCTGTGGCTTTCTTGGGCTGACTTCTGGAAAACTCTCAAGGCCTGAGATTTCACATCTTCTCTGGGTACCAGTTTCTGGCCTGTACCAGCCTCCTAGTGAGAGGTTTTTCAGAATGTCAAACCTGAACTTCCCTAGCTGCAATTTTTTGCCTTTATGCCTTATTTACCACCACTGAGAGGATTTTGACACTGCTATCTTCATAATTACTCCTCATAGCATTCCTTTAGATTACCTCATAGCGTCCTTCTTGCAGGAACAAGCAAGCATTATGTCCCTCAAACTTTTTTTGTTGGTCATACGCTTAATCTCCTGACCATCTTGGTAGCCCTTTGCTGGGTCATCTTGAATTTTTCTATATATCTTTTGAGCTGGAGGGCCTACAACTGGCCACAGCTTACATTGCTACCTCATCATGCCAGAGAGCATGAGTAGCTTCCCTGGATCTGTGTTCCTCCTCGTGTAGCTTGGCATGAGGTTTGTGTTACTTACAAAGTGAGCGCACTTTGGGCTTACTTGCAGCTTGGCTTCCACTGTAACCCCTGGGGTAGTTTTCCGTGGGATTGCTGCTTGGTCAGTTCCCCAGCAGGCACTGCTGTGTGGGGGTACTTAGCCCCAGGAATATTCTTGCACTGGTCTGGACTGTTGGGAGTATTTTCTGTCTCGAGCTTGCCTTAAGTTACACCAGCAAGGTAATAGGCCATGCAAGGTGGCTGCTTTGACTCTAAATTCTACAGCACAAAAAGTTGTTTGCTGCCTGCACCAGAAAGATGTGATCAAAAGAAGGCCTTTTGCTAAGAGCGTGTTTGAAGCCTCTCTTCAGCTTACTAGTTCCCTATGGAACTGATCTCTGGAAGAATTAGGTATTCCTTTTAAGTATTTTATTTTACATTGCACATAGTTTCTGTCTGACTTTGTTCTGAATGGGCTGCTCGGATAGTTCTCAGATACTTAAACTTGCTATTTTACTTTGGAAGGAAGTATGCCTTCCATGCGATATAGTGGAGGTGTTTCCTGCAGGAAACCTGAAGTGCTTCTTAAATGGTGGCATTGAGTGCAGAGAGTTTGTTAGCTGCCAATTTGAGAGTTTGTTAGCTGCTTTATCTGTGCTCTCTTTAGGTTGTGTCTTCTTCCTTCTGGTTAATCTTAGATTATTTTTTTTTATTATTATTTTTAATTCCCTTGCTTACAGACTCTTTGTGCTGCAGTTCTCATGTCAGGTTTAAATTTTCCTTTGATTTGACCTTCATTTCTGGGTAATTATCTCCATCAGGTTAGTGGGCACGTACTCTCTATCCTTCTGCCAGTCTATTGTGTGTCTATTAGAATATTGATTTGCAGAGAGTGAAGTATAAAAAATCAATATTCTATTAAGTGGAGTAGAGTGACAATATTCTAAGGCTATTCAAGTTTGAAGTGTCTAGACACTAAGGTGGTGGTGTTTTTTTCCCATGCGGTCTTGGCTAGGCAGATGAGATAAAATATACATAACCTGTTAGGGTTTTGTTCGTGTGTGTTCATGGCTGGAACACTGGTGACAAACAACCAAATTTTAAAAAGTGTGGGTAGTGCAAAAAGATACTTTAATTTATTATGATGCTTGCAGTTTATTGTTCATTAGTAGTAAAACAGTAGAATATAAATGGTCTACAGTGTATTTAGGCAGGGTATGTAGACATGAGCTATCTGATATTGCATACCAGCATCTGCTTTTACGTGCTTGGAGAACTGTGAAAAAGATTTTGTTTGTTTTTGTCAGTGTGAATGCCTACGACATGCAGGTGATGAATGCAGCTCCCCTGCCTGCCCCCCTGTTCTCTGCACAGTAGTCTGCCATGTGAAGATGGGGAGTGAAAACATAGGTATTTTTCTATTTATATTTACTTTTGAACCATTCTCAGAGCAGTCCACAGTTATTTTAAGGTATGCTACTTGTACTTAGGAACTATTCAGAAACATCTGGTGGACCACAGGTATGATTCCCCTCCATACACTGGATTACTCTTAGTGTCTTTAAAAAAAATAATATGTGAATAGTCTCAACTAATTGCTTAGCTAGGAAACCAGGGTTTGTCCATTTACAGCTCAATTCATTTATGCTTTATTGCTTGTGAAGTACATTGAAGGACTTTATGGGCTGAGAATGTGAAATGGTGAGAGGCTGCAGTCTTTGCAGCAGGTCTGCTGTGGTGTTGTGCAGTGGAGTTTGGCTGGCACACTGCCTGCTTTTTGCAAGGCCAATCTCATTATCTGTGAGTCACACCTGGCCCTCACTAGGTTTGGAAGCAGGACTTCTGAGGGTCATTCCTGCGCCTGGGGCTCCTGCCTGGTGAAACTGTCTCCTGCTGTGTGCTAATGAGCTGGCTAAATCTTCCGTAAGTAAGTGGATGCTGGAATGAAATGTCTGGTAATCATGTTTGTAAATCCAAAGAAGCAGAAGTTGAAGTTGAAGTTTATTTAAGTATGCCTTTGCTGTGCAGAGAAGACTGACCTTGGAAAATGCTGTGTTTGAATAACATAGTTTATCAAAATATCTCCAAGTGCTTTGCAGAGATAGATGAACTTTGTTTCCTTTCTTGTACAGATAAGAAAACTGACGCAGAAACACATGAAATGAGTTAACCAGTGGCTGAGCTATTGTTCTTGGTTATCACAGGACTCTGCATTTCATCTCTCCTCCTATGCTGCTCTTGCAGCATCGACTAAGTAATACGAACCATAAATCTCTTTGCCAATACACAAACACTCCCAAAGTCTTGACTTTCATATGAGTAAAAAAGTTATATAACATTTTGTCACATCCTCAGATGTAAGCAAAACAAGTTTGGAACAATGGGAACAATTTAGATCTCGCCATGCAAATTGCTTTCTGATTAATAGCAATGTATATCAGTGAAAATTAGTCTCACGATGTATTTCAGTTAAATAAATTCAAATCTATAAAGTATTTTGGCCTGATAGCAGTAGGTGAGCCACTTGGAAAGACTAGATGGACCACCCATCTACTGACTAAAATTGTAATAATGTTTTGCAGGCAATCTGTCCTGACTGTAGTATTCTACTTCTGCTATTAGAAAATGCTATATAGCAGCATTCCAGTTAAATAGATTTCTGTGTAACAATATTACTTCAAAAGAAACTCATTACTAAGTTGGAAATAGAAGTGCCTCGCAGACTGTAGGAATTCCTTCCCTTTGAAGTGCACATCAAATTTCTTTGGTGCTCCCCAGCTGCCTTGTATGAGAGAACCTCATTTGACATCAGTGACCTCTGGCAAGCCCTATGTAGGTAGGGAAAATGTATTTGCACACCACTCAGGTCTTTTATGAACTACATATGTAATGGATGCTTTCAAGGGATTGAAGCCAGTGTTTCAAACTGATGTATTAGTACTACAGCGTGCTTAGCAAACTTCTGCTGCAAAATTTGTTTTGTAGCTTCACTTAACATGCTGCTGCTTTTCAGCAGTTTGCCAGAGAGAGAACTGCACGTTCTAGTGCTTGCAGGAAATGAGTAAATGAGGCTGAGAGAGTATCTGCAGAGATCTGATGGGCTGCCTTTCACCAGAACGCTAGTTGTGCAGTTCATTTGACCCTTGCCTATACAGAATGATTTAGTTTATGGTTAGTGTAGCTTTTCCATTTTTATTAGGCTGTGCTTCTGGTGTCTTCAGTGCCAGATAGATTTGACTGCAGTAGTCTGAGTTACTGTTAGCGCTTGCTGTGTGAATTTCTGGCTGTTCAGGTGGGTGTGTCATGATCCTGTAAGTCTGTGACCCCTGCATGTTGTGGAATACACAGCTGAAGCCAGACTGAGGTCAAGCTTCAGTTTCCTGTTATAGCTGACAGTGACAGTGGCATCTTGTCACTATGGGCTGCAGCTTGCAGGAAGCTCACTGGTGTGGTGTGTGTAGAGCAGTCGTGAAGGTGGTTGTGACTGATGTGCTTGTGGTTATAAAGGTACATGTCTGGTGCAAGGGTAGAGCTTGCTGCTGCTCAGAGAGTTACTGGTAGCTTTGTATAGCTGGGTTTTGAGGGCTATCTAAAATTTATTTTGGGGATACATGTTTTCTTAGCCTTTACATTGCATGTTTATGTATAGAAAGCAATACTGAATTTTTGTGCTCGGAGGCGTGGCTGGTCACTGCAGAGGTTCATACTGCACGCTGTCAGGAAAGGTTCACAGTGCTGGGATCTTCAGGTTTCTTTTGTTTCCCTTACTATTATGGGCATTCCCCAGACCCCATCTTGGTTTTCTTCGAAACACAGCTTCTTTCTCATCCTGCTTAAGATAATTAGGTCATAGAAGATGACTGTCTAACTGTTGCCTAAAATTTCCATGAAGAATTTCACTTGGGAGACTGAAAGACAACAATCAAATATGTTTTCCAAAATACTGTTTTCCTGAGATATACGGCTAGGGAAGCATTTTGGTCCTCCTGAACACAGACATGTACTTTATGAATTTGTAGTTACGAATACAAAATTATAGTATTTTTTACCATTTACATAACTTTAATGTGTATTTAGTAAATAATGAACACTTCTGAAAGTATTTAATGAAATTTTACAAAAGTTTTGGTGAGGTATTAGGACTTTATTTGGAAACTACTTCTGTGGGGCTCTAGGAGTCTTATTTTCATGCTATTCTGCCAAACCCATGATTGCTTTTTTCTCTGCTTAACTTTTTGTTGAAGGTCATAACATTGTTATTAACCGGTATGTTTGTATATTATCACAGATATGGTATTTAAACATAATATACTTAGGGTTAGTTAATTTGTGTATGAGTATTTTATAGACCTGCTTTTATTTAAAAGTCACATTGTTTAAAATATGGTTGATTTCATGCTGTACGTAATTTCACATGTATTTTGTGAAACAATGTATGTGTTTTGAAAATTGTTGTTGGAATTGCACTTTGGTAGTTGAACTCTTGTGCTTGTATAATTTTTGGATGAACCTTTAATAAAAGTGAAAATAATTAGCTGTCAATATGAAAAAACAGCTCTTCTAGGAGTTCTCAAAATAGGCACTTTGGCTTTTTTATTTATCCTTCTCATTTGGCAGTCATTTGGGAGATTGTGTCCTCAAGATTACTTTGGTTTAGGTATTTCTCTTAAGCTAAGAAAAATAGTATACTTTCCATGGGATCAGGTTTTGTTTTCCACCTCCATTTAACTTAGAAATGGTTCTTTACATAATTGAGAGTGTCTGGAAAAGCATGTTCCCACTGTGCCACTGTTCCTGGTGCTGGGAGTCCCTTCGGATAATGGGGATTTGTTGTGTACTGAAAGTCAGAAGCTTGGGGTTGCTTAACATTTCCCAATGGACGTAACAGAAATGGCGTTACTTAGTGTAGGAGCATATACCAAGTGTGTACCTCAGTGTTCTGGTGCATACCTACCTTTGTATATGAACACATCCTTGGTATGTGCATATAGATATTTAAGACAGTGTTTTCATCTTTGCTTAAAATCCTAGCATGATTTGTTCCGGAGGACTGTATTGATTGAAGTAGTCTTCTCAGAATTGAGCACCTAGATGGCTCTGGTTTCTTCCAGGTCTGCTTCAGGCTATTGAGTAAAGATCCCAGATGGTGCATGAGATTGTATGCTTGCTTTCCCTTCTTCTCCTTTCCCTCAGAATCACTGTCACTTCTGGAAACCCTTGTGACTTTGTTTTGGCTTTGTTTTAAAAATAAATTATTAGGTTCTTGCTCTTGATTTCTCATTGCTAGTGTGGCCTGGTGTGTGTGAATACTCTTGTTGGAGTGGTTCTTTTCAGTGGTTTACTGTCAACTCTGTTGTGTATTGTACTGATTAAAGGTGTCTTCAGGCACACATGCTGTGCATCAGCCGTATTTCCAGTCAGCGTGAGCCCAAAATCAATGTAGGTGTAGAGGGAAATGTACAGTTCCATCTTGGCAAACACTGTAGTGATCTTCCAGGCTGTAAAAGATGAGCACGCGAAGGCTGTTGCACTGAATGTGAAATGAACTCGGTGCACTCCGAGACTGTAGTGTTAATCTGGTTTCATCTTGCTGGTTAATATTTCCCAAAAACTGTTGGAATGCAAGTCATCTAAAAATGCACATGAGCTAAGGCTGATGGAAAACTATGGTGCTTGGAGAATAAAATAGAAGGTTGAGTCAGGAATAGTAATTTTTATCTTCAGTGAATGTTGGGTCAGGCATGATAGATTGCGGAACAAATCCTTCCAGTTCTTGTCACACGTATCGTCTTGGTCTACAGCCTTTCCTTTATTAAATGATTTGACAGTAATAAAAATGGGTTGTTTTTTCTTTTTTCCCCAAGCAATATTTGCTTAATATATTACAAAGTTATCAACCTGATGATTCTGTACTATTTATGCTTTCAAAAAGATTGTATTTTGCATTTTTTTGTATTTGCATTGTTGAGAAAGATGTGTCGCAAGAGAATAAAAAGTCCCTTATCTTATCTTGCTGCTCCATAACTGTACTCTGGTTTAAATGAAATCCGTAATTTTTCCTTGTTGGTATGACAACAGAAAACATGAAGGTGAAATTAGCATAAGAATATAGATGAATGTTAACTGTATGTGCTGTAGCAGTTAAATAAATCACTTAATGATTATAGAATAATAATTCAGAATGGCATGCAGTCAAACAGAATGCTTTTAAGAGGGGAGGGGCAGTATAAAGAATTATGTGCATTTAATGTAGTATTTCACTGTGATAGTAAATCAATTCCCCTTGTCAAATTATATGAACAAATTTATGAGTATGTGCATATCTAGTGTAATTAATAAGCCATCTTACGTAGAACTAAGGTATCTGGTTTTGCCTGTAACCTTTAGATGTAATTTATCTTGAAGGCATAATGCTTAAAACTTGCTAAATGTTCCTTCTAAAAGAAAATTCAGGAAGAGAAAGAGAAATAATGCCTTACTAGAAAACAAATGTTAGTTTATGTAGCATTCCAGTAGCTTAGAATGTAATTACCTTTAAAAACTATTAATTTTGATGTAATCTCTCAATTTTTATCAGTGTTCTTTGCAAAGCTATTTCTGGATGTTTTATGAAATGAAAATTTTTGAGTACTTCTCAGTCTTTCTCAATGCTTTACAGTCAAATGCAATCCAGATAACTGGGAGCCATGAGAAGTCTAATTCTGTACCCTTAGGCAGGTGCAAGTCTCACTGAAGTGGCACGAGTGTGTGTGCAAACTCCAGGTGGCAGGAGGCATGACCTCCTGGGTGCCCAGGGAGTGAATCAGCAGCTGCGATCCCTGCTTATACCTCAGCTGCCAGTTTCACCTCGGAAGGAAGCCCTTGTAGCTTCTTTCTGAGTTCTTCAGAGCTGGAACCATGGAGCGATGCACTGTGGAGTGATGCTTTCGGATGATGCATACAGGTTCTAAAGCAGAAAAAAAGGGAATAAAAAAAAAATAGAGTTCGGACTGAGCTGTACCTGAGCCAAGTAAAAATTCATTTTCTGTTCAGAACTTTAAAGATACGGAGAATCTGCCTAGATGTCGTCTTGCTCTTGGTGGCTACTTTTGTAATACTGCGTTCCCCTGAACGGTCCTTCCTGAAACAGGTAACTGGAGCGATAGAGTGTTCAGAAATTACTTGCCTGGTGAAGGTCTAGCTAAAGAAACAGTTTTCCAGGAAAATGTTTTTGAATATACACAGACAAATTCATTGCTCTTTTTCTGGGAAGGAGCTGAAATTGCCACCATCACCAAATTTTTGAACGTCATTAGCTATCCTCTGCTTGGTGGCAAGTTACTTGCCCTTTCCTACTTCTGGGGAGAAGGGCAGCAGCTACCAGTATGGGGGGGGGCAGGGGGAAGAACAGGGTTTGTTTGATAAGGTCAGCGATGTTGGTCTTAACCATCTGCAGCACTCTGTGAAACGGACATGTTTTGAATATGTTTCCAAGTCATCTCTGGCCTGCTGTCATCCTTGTTTGCTGTAACATTGACTACTTTGAAGTGCTCATCCATATAAAATGAGCAGACGACAATGGGGCTGTGTGCTGTACAAGGCAGTTACATACATACCCACAGCAGGGTTGTCAGCGAGAGCCTGGGTACAAGAGCTGGAAGCAGGTTCCCTGGGCTGTGCTACCACGCCGCAGCATGAAGCAGCTCAGCGTGCTGGAGGAGCCCTACGCAGTCCTTCTGTCCTGTGGGGTTTGTGTTTGGCAGAGGGCAGCAGTTCACATAATCTAGCAGTCGGTAGGGGGGAGAAATATGTGGTTACCTGCTTCAGGTCACAGAATGGATAATAAAACAGGTGGTGGAGGGAAGGAGGACAGGGTCACATTCCTGGGTTTGGCTCCAGTTCACTGGGAGAACAGGCCATAAAGAAGAGGCAGTGAATCCCTGTTGTATGAAACAAAAATGAAAGAAAAGGTGTTGGTACCAGAAGATGGCATTACCCGCTGAAGGAGAGAGAAAACTCTTGACAGACGATCCCAAGTGATCTGGCAGGTCAGGTAGTTTGAGAGTGAGTTAGAGGATCTTACGAGCAAGACTTTAAAGGGATACCCAAGAATTGGATGATTTTCCATGTTGGCTCCCATCATGGTGTAAAGCTTTTAAGGTGGAAAGAGAAGAAATATAGATCAGTAGTAGGTTTATTTGTTTGATGCACAATGGGCATGTAATCTATGTGCATGTTCTTCCCTCTTTACCCTGCTGAAAGGAGTGCGAGGGAGGTGGAAGCCCAGTAGCAGCTGGATTCTGGTTGCTTTCAACTCAAGTACAGCATAGCCTTAATCACCCCTTATGCATATATAAAAATCCCCAAAGAAGAAAAGATTAAAAAAAAAAAAATTAAAAATTCAGAGTCGCAACATAGTATTGTCTGTCATTTTGCAGGCTCCACGGTGGATACTGCAAAGAGGAAATCTGGACTGCACTGCGATAACTTGGCATCAGTGAGACAGGACTGCAGCCTTAAAAATCTTCAGTTCACTACAACACAATGAAAAATGCTCAGTTCCCGGGATACAAACTGGAAAGAAAATTGCAGTGGTGCTCAGCCAATATACTTGAAGCAATAGTAGTGTCTGGGGGAAAGGCATAAGGCTAGGGATGAGCATTACTGTTTTCAAGAAAAACAGGCTTGTATTTGGACACTTAAAATCACTTCAGTTTTTAAATGATTTGTTAATAGTAAGGATCAGTCAGCTTGTAATGGACCAGAGCGCTGCAGTGTTTCCCTCATTTGTCCATCAGTCCTAAAGCCGAACTTAACTTTTCCAAGTGCGCAGATACTCATGCTGGCTTATAGTGTTGTTGTTGCTATGGTGATGGAGAGAGGTTTGCAGGTGTTTCAGTTAGGTGCAAATGGCTTACCTCCAAAGACACAGGAATGTAAGGATTAAAAGCAACCAGCAGACCTTATTTGTGTTTCCTTTGAAGAAGGAAATAGCTCTCGGGAGCTGAACAGGCTGATGCACTGGTGTGCTAGGGCATCACCTTCCCTTCCCGCGCACCAGCCAAGCGGTGGCCCCGTCTCTGCTGTGGGCTTCTTCCTCAGGGGCGCGATGGAGCTTTCCCTACTGGTTAGTGTGTCAAGCTCAGTGGAGAGAAAGAATAGCTGGCTGCCTTGTTTCAGGAAGGTCCTTAGCTTAGCTGTGCTGCATGGTCACAGAGTTCTTGTTATCTGTCTTCAGTGCCAGCTTGAATCTCTTCCCTGGAGAGAGCTTTACTGGGGTTAGTAAGTGTTTGAAGAAATTCTTCAGGTTAGGTTAAAAGCACAAAGCTCTTTGCATGCTTCCAGGCTCTGGCATCCCACAGATTAAGGGTTCCCCATGGGTGTTCTCCAGCCCTATTAAGGATCTTGCAGCAGGTATTTCCAGGTGTACAAATTGAATCTAAAACCGCAGATGTGAAGATCTCAGTATTACGCTGGGGAGCCTCCATGTAGGAAGTGAACTTTTTAGGAATTTATCACCAAACATCGTTAATCCTGTCTTTGATGCTAACCTCCATGAAGCATATCCTTTGCATACAGCCCGCGTCACAAACTGCTGAGCAGGCAAAGATGAAGGAGTGAATGCTATTCCTATTTGAAAACAGTTGAAGCACCGTGGAAATAGTCTGCTCTGACTTCTGGTTAGCATTATTTGGATTTAATGGCGTTTGGTTCTTTTGTTTTAAAGAATTTGGGGAAACAAAGAGAAAGTTAGACAGTTGAGCGATGTCATGAATGACACAGGAGTTACCATCTTCTTCAGAAGTAGTATTTAACCAGCCGCATCTATGAACTAGTAGCTGACTGGTCTGCCCGGGGTATTGCATTTAACAACACTGTTTCCCAAATACGACATCATCTTTTCAGGCATGGCTTGTTTTTTCAACTTTCCTCCCAACTTCTCTAAAGTGCTGCTTGATTTATGTTTATTTCTCTCTTATCATGTGGCTGAGAATGCATTACATTCCTTCAGCACAGTAGTCAAATAATAAGGAAGAGGTGGAAGACCTGTACTTACCAAAGCTGCAGGTGAGCTGCTTGCTGCCTTGGTGGCAAACTGAATGAATGTGAATGCATCGGATTTAAAAGCTGTGATTAGTTTTCATGTCCACATATTTTTTTTAGTCTTAGAAATGAAGACAATTAGTCGGCTGCAGCTAGTATTCTTGGTGCTATGGTCCCTAAGAATAGGCAATTTTGATAGAGATCAGGATGTCTCTAGAATCAGTTTAGGAATGGTTGAAAAAAACCCAACCCAAACAAACAACCAGGGAAGCTTCCATACGTATCACACTTTGTGACCCTCTTTAGGAGGAGGGGAAGCAAAGCCTGACTGTCCGGTCCCAACCTTCACGCAGCCTTCTAGCATAGTAAGGTCTTCAGTTCCTCTGCTTGTTACCAGAGTGCAAATATTGATGTGACTATTGTAATACAGATTAGCAAAATAATTATTTGTGCCAACATTCTCACTGATTATTCTTACATTCCTGATGGTAATTTTGGCATGCCTAATAAGGTGATAAGTACTGAAAGAAAGGCTGAAGTTCCCTCTGGGCCAGGTGGCTGTGTGGTGCTGCTGCTGTGGACTATCAGCTCTGACGACATTATATGAAATGTGGAAAAAGTGAAAAGCAATCTTGCTTTCAAAGGATTGTTGGTGACCTTTAAATTAGGTCTGGGAGTCTCATCATAAACTGCAGCTGCAGGATACATGACTTACTTCCCTTTCCTTCTGAACTGAAAGGTTGTTTTCACTAAAGTTACCACTTATTACAGAAAGGTCAGATTCGTATAACTGCATCTCAAGTAAGTAGACAGTGACCTTGTTTATCTCAGCACAGTGTTTGCAACCTCATAATTCTGTGTGTGGTTGGTTTGTTTTTTTTTTAAAGATCGTGCTCTTGTCCTTATGTTGCAAATAGATGCATTTGATGGGCTAGACTTGCAACTGCTGCAAATTGTTTCTGTTCGCTCAAACGGAATAATGGTAAATTACACAGGTGCAAGGCTTGGTGCTTCCTAAGAGTTGTTATTCAGCTGCTCTTTGTCCATTGTCTCCCTAGAAAACAGTGCTTGAGACTGTGTTACGGGTGTTACTCTCTGTGTGCTATTGGGCCCACCAAGACTTTCTGTGTCATACGCTGCAGAGTAGCTTAAGTCTCCATTGTATGTTTTAGTTGATGACTTGAACATAGTTATAGAAATTATGGCTAACATTTATAGAGGCCCCCTAAGTGCCAGTGTATTTCTGTATGACTCAATTTTCAAATTATTTAGGGACTTGCTTTTAGACTAGATTTTACAGCTCTTCAGTTAGATACATGAACCTCTTTTCCAAAAGCTTGGTAAAAGTATTTAGAAACCCGACTGAGTGCTACACAGAAGGTTCTCCTTCTGCAGGGGTGTCACTGTTTTTGGGAAGGAGCTCTTTCTTGCAAAACCAGAGCAGAAGTTGCTCTTCTTCCCAGCTCAAGCGGGTGGCTGTGTATGCTCAGTCTCCCTCTGTAGTATCTCTGGTGAAACCCTTCCTGATGTTGAGGGAGAGCTGCGTTTCAGTCCTTGTTTTGTGTATACCAAAACATGCCAGACACTGGAGCGTGACGGACTGTGTGCGTGTAGAGGAGGAAAGGATCTGCGGCAGAGGGTGAGACATCTTGAGCACCAGACTAGCCTGCCATGGATGTGGAAACTAGAGTTAGGAATGTGTGGATGTTAATATGGACTGTTTCCACCAGTGCATAGTGATGTGTCTTCATGCTTAATACTGAATTGTTTCTTTAGCTGGTAGCTGGCATAATTTAAATCCTGATGATGTTTTCTGGAGCTGTTACATGCAATATTTTGGTGATCCCTTAGATCTCATATTACAGAGAGTGTAAACGTTGCACATCAGAAACTATTAGTAAATACTTTCTCCTGCCTCTGCATTTCCAGTATATACAGGTGGCATTAGGCTGTAGTCCTGGCTTTGTCTTTGCTGTATATTTTAAATTATTTTATTTATGACTTTATATACTTGGGAGGACCAAGAACTTTAAACCATGTTTTTGCTCCCAACTCTGCTGCCATTTTGATAATGTTTAAAGCAAGCGGATAAAACCTTGAATTCAGGACAGTTGTTATGTGCTACTGAAATAAGCTGGCTATAAAAATTAGTTACTCTGTTTTGTGGAAAAATAAAAATATTTTAGACCATATTTAAACTCTTAACAGTTGTTTTTTTAGCTGTGTCCAAGGTTAAGTACAAATCTTGAGAGTCAGGGAAAAAGACTGGATATAGACTAGACTGTTTACCTAGAGCTTCAATCTGGTTTTATTTGGCTAGTAAGAGAAACGTGTCTCTATATAATTTTTGTATCTTCTAATGTCTTTTTAGTGCCAATGTATTCTTGTACTTGTACAGAATTTAAATTGTTATCTAAGTATCTGCCAAGAGATGGCAGTGCAGTGCTGCTCAATGTGCTGGATGAGCTTGTAGGAAAATCTAGTGGCTCTGACATTACGGAGCCTTCTTCCCTGAGATTTTTGGTGGCCTCTCCTAGAGCAGACCGACATATTTATCAGCTTACTTCCTACGGGCTGTGGCTTGAGAAAATAAGCAGGAGTTAAAACGGTTGCCTGCTTTGCAGTGCTCTGTTCACCTCTCAAAAGTTATACTTCCATCCTGCATGCAGAGTCGGTTTCTAAACTGTGCCTTGGTTTCTCAGTCTCTCCACAACAAACCCAAAGCCAGCTCTTAGGCTGGCATTATGTCCAGCTTGTGTACAGCTGATGTAGATCCACTGACAGTAGTGGTGCAACACTGACTTCTGTTAGCCATGGAATATTAAAAAAAACCAAAACCAAACAAACCTAAACCCCCAAATATAAATCACTTTGTATTTCTGCTAGGTGCTGTATATATTCAGGTGAGGTGAGGCTTGTAGAAAGAGGTAATCTTTCTCATTTGTCAGTTACAAGAACAGACAAGCGTTCTGGTTTGAAAGCACTTCTCAAATCTCTGTTGTTCATTCAGACATGCTAGGCACATCAGAACACGGAGCTGTTAATGCTGAAAAACTTTTTTGTTTCCTGAATACCAAAGTGTTTCTTGGAAAAGGTGGGTGGGAGATCAGAGGGATAGCTGCAGAGTGCTCCATTTCACTGTTAATACCAAACGGACTTCAGATGATGCCTGAAAGAGGGTCCTTTTTTCTGTTTTGGTGGGTTTTGCCTGCATTTGACAGATGCAAGTGAAGTCTGTAACAGTTTGTCAGTGCTTGTACCTTCCTGTACCTCTGGGTGTAATTTAGTTCCTGATGTCAGTCAGAGGCAGTCTGTAGATTATAACTGTTTGGATGCTGGTGTTGATAGAGTTCTATGTGAGAGAAGGTGGCCTTGAGGAGTCAGTGAAGCCTTGGTGTTCATCTTCAGAATAAATGCCACCAGCTGACCTGAGCTAACCTGCCATCAGGCCTTGTGCTGCGGGTTTCACGTTGTCTGGTTGTGTGTTGCGTTCTGTCCCGGTGACACTGGAGGCTGCTGTTCGCACTGCACTATAATTCTGTTGCATTTACTCCCTTGCTATTGCATGTGAAAGGCTTAAATTCAAGCTGGAAAGCTGTTCTTTGAGAATGTCCCCTTTAAAACAATTGTTTGTAGAGAGATCACATCAGTTGGTACCTTTCATTGCTGAAATATGAGACTAGTTCCATGACACTAGCACTGGTCTGTGAAGTAGCCATAACTAAGTGCTGTGTTCCTTCTCTTCCCGGTAAAAAAAATATTTGGGTACCTCTGAAGAAGGATACAATAATAACTTTTTTATTAAAAACAAACAAACAAACAAACCCCATCTGGCAGGCAGGGTTCCTTAGCTTTTCTACTTAAGGATACCATTCTAACCCCAAACATTCCCATGCATTTTGCTCCCTTGCCAATGCATCTGTAACAGTTCAAGTGTATGAGTAACGCTCCTTCTGTCCTGATTGGGATGATGGATTCTGTCATGAGGGCAGTGAGGTTCAGGTGTCGCCTTGCTGAGCAGGGCACCCCAGCCTGAGCAGCAGTACCGCTTGCGCTGGGGGATGCCAGCAGCCCCAGGAGCCTCCCATCCCGAGGCCATGGCCAGGCGCCCCTCTGCATCTCTGCTAACTGTTTTCCCTTGAATTCTGCTCATTTCTCCCCAGCTGCTCTCAGTAACAACTATATTGGATGTAGCTTGTGTCTGGCTAGCTGGTTTTGAGTAATAAGGGAAGTGTACTGACTGTCAAGAGATAGAAAATTTATATAAAACAGAGATTACCAAAGTTTCTTGATATTTAAGCAATTTGTGCCCAGGATCTGCTTGATGCAGGAATTTGCAGGCATCAGTTTCTACAGGTACGTAGAGCAGACAGAGCTTCAAAACCAAACAAAGCAGCCCACCAAAAACCCCCTTTGTTGCGAATGACTTTGACCCACTCTGCAGTTCAGCTCCTCCATGCCTTCGGTGTGAAGTAGAAGGTCTGGATCTCGTCATTGCCTTTCAGGGGTACCCCGGTCCCCACGCCCCGGCTGCATGCCAGTGGAAGTGCGGAGTAGCTGCTGGAAGCTGCAGCTGCACGAGTCACGGTGATCCTGCTTTGGCTGAGGTGACGCCAGAGAGACCGAGGGGATGAAGGTGAGAGGCATGGTGGATCTCTGTTCATTCAGTCATCTGTAGACTCATGGTCCTTGAGGGTGCAGATGGCGTTGATGTAAACCAGAGCAGTCTCCAGGTGCTCCAGCACGCAGCGGAGTCAGGAAAGCGATGGAGTTCAAATCCTGTGTTCTGTCTCAGGTGATTAAAGTCTTTCTCAAGAGTTTCTGCTGTTCCACAAGAATGACCTGAAAGTCACCAGTAATGGGCACAGGGCAGAAGAATCTGGTAATGAGCTTAATTTACTTCCTCTCCAGATATTGGTGTATCTGGAGCTGTGATATTGGCTCACCTTGTGTAAGAAACTGGTCTTCACCCGACCCTCTTGTGCCTGTAATTTGTAACGTGGTAGCTCTTTTCCAAGCTTATAAGACGGACAATAATGAACCCAAGGCCATAACAGAACACTCTGGTGCCTGTGGTGAGGTGTCACGCTGGTTTCATTCCTTCTGAGCTCAGAGAGAGACTGTTTGGAGTGGGTTTACATGGACAGTTTGCCATGTTTGGCTGCATGTGAAGATGTTGTGTCACATTCCTGGCTTCATCAGCCCCCTTCTACAGCTAGCGTCCCACCCCAGGTTAACTTTCTAATATTTCTAAAATACTTTTTTTTTTGTAGTTCAGAATGTGGAAAGTCAATAAAAAGCACTCTGGAGAGCTTCTTTTTAACTAAAGCATTTTTAAGCCACTGTTAAGATTATAGTTTGGAGGGGAAGGGAACCTGAGTCCCATTTGAGGAAGGCACTGCCGAGCACTACTGCTTTCTGTGGGCAGAATCAGCCAGCTTCTTTCTGAATTATTCCGCCTTGTACATTTACTGGGCTTTTTTTCACTCCAAAATTGTTTTAATTGCCAGTTGAGGAGGCTCCCTCTATTCACATAAGAGGTTACTTCTCTGATCAATAGCACTTTGTTTCCTAATACTCAGTCTAAATTTTCTGTTTCTTAATACACTTTTCACTGTTTTTGTTTCTTAATGCAATCTGATACTGCTAACTAATGTCTCCCTTACTATAGTAAATATTTTATACTCTTACTCCAATTTCATAGCTTTTTATAATTTGTACTTCCAAGTGAATGTGAAGTTTCTTTCCCAGTGCACATCTTGTCTCTTTCTTCATTTACTCTTGATTTTCATTGGTCTGAAAGCTTTAATAAATACTCTTGTCATTCTAAAGACATTCTTCACTTGAAGAAAATGAAGGAGTGACCTTTGTAATGAACGAATGAGATTTATAACCGTTTGGAAATAAACCTTAACTCAGCTGTCCTTCATGGTGCTGGCGTTGGTGTTACTGTTACAAAGCCATGATTGCAGTCCTGATCTCAGTGGTTACGTGTCTCAGTTCAACTGTATTGCAGGTGGCTGGCAGGGAGACCAAAGGTTGGTTCTTGGCCAACAAGATGTAAAATTGGAAAGCTAAACTCTGAACAAAAGTCCGGAGAGGACTGGACCTTGATCTGTGTCAGCAGAGGCTAGTGGAGCTTCGATGTGCTCTGCTGCTTTTTTTTTTTTTTTTTTAATGACACCAGGAGGTCTTGGAGAATTCTACAAAAGAGGTGAGTGAAGGACTGGATGGATAAGCGAGGTCAAATCGGAGAGGACAAATGATTCATCAAAGATTGCCTAGCAGGGCACGGCATGGGACTTGGGTCTTCTGAGTCCATCCTAGTCTTCTGGCCAAACTGCCGCAGCTTAGAGCAGAGCAACCCAGCCCGCTGCTGCCGTGGTTCTCCTTACCGCTGGGCTCCAGCAATGCTGGTTTTTTCCTTCTGTGTTCTGGCCAAACATCAGTGTAGGCAGTGGGAGTCCTTCCATTGACAGCAGGCTTTTGGTTAGACCTGGTTTTGCAGAGGAGGAAACATAATCTTCAGCATTAAGCATCTTTGTAATTCTTGCGGTGTTCAGGGGCTTTTAGATCAAATATTGACTGAGTTCTTGCTTCTTGGAAATGGCGGACCGTATTTTGTGCCAAAAAGCATGCTGAGGCTGTTGTGTGTTATCACATGAAAACTTGTGTACAATGGCCAATCTGTGTTCCCACTTGGTCAAAATAAACTGTTGCTTAGCATTCAGAGTCATCCCTGCTTGGGATTATCTACACATATGCCACTAGTGCAGCATCTGAATGATTTGAGTGTGCAGGGTGGAACAGGGAGAGGGAGAACCTTTTGTTGATAATGCCTGTACAGTAATGTCTGCTGATGGTTTTATTTAGTAGTTGACTAGATTTTGCACTTGAACAGCCCATTAGTTTGCTCCTGAGTTTTTAGTTGATACGTTTGCAAACCTGTGGTCATGGACTGCTAATGAATAAAGTGTATTATTATTAACATCACAGATTTGTTTTGATAGCGGAGTATTGAGGAAGTTTAAGGGGGTGGGGGGAGTAATTCCTATTGATAAGAAAACTGAATGCAATTACCAAGACGTTTTGCTGTCTGTCAGCATTGTATACAAATCCCCCTGCACCTCTGGCTGTTCTGAAAAGCACTTTGTATTTTATCTGCTTCCATATGTTCTCCTGGAGTGCAGGGTTCTGTACCTTGGTTACATTTTCTGCTACAAACTGATTTGTTTACATTGCTGGAAGTAACTTTGTGTCTTTGCCGCACTTCCCTGTTTGAAGGGCTTCCCACACGAGTACATTCATCCGTTTATTTTCCATACATGCTCAGAATATTTTTTTGGGTTCTTAGGGATCCATCCTTCTCACTTCAGAACTTTTTACTGCAGGCAGCAGTTAAGGGGTAAAAAAATTACTTGACCTAGTTACAGAAATAAAGGCTGCAAAATGTACACTGGCGGAGATTCTCCTAGCTGGAGCTATGTATTTTGATTCCTGATTGGCTTTGTCTTTCCATCTGTTCATGTCATCTGCAGCTCTTCCACTGTCTGTCACCGAAGTCTGCTCAGAAGCTGGTAATTACTGGTACGTTTTATTGTGTGCCAGACTGTTTTGGGACTGGCTGCTGACTTCTCTAGTGTACTGATCTGCTTTTGTTCTCTGACTCAGATCTGCGTCTCTCTGTTCCTCTCTTTCTCTGACAGAGACACTTTCCTTCCAGGGAAGACTCTGATAAGACTTTCATAGAAAGTAACAAAACCAAATCTTTTTTTTTTTTTTTTTTTTTTTGGGGGGGGGGGGGGGGGGTTG